>VDFB02000008.1:209645399-209795171 GCA_007258455.2 Sequoia sempervirens | reverse complement strand
ATACAGAGAGAGCTAGCTGAGCTCAGGGACAGGGTGCACACAGTGGAGGCAGAGAGAGATGTGGCACAGGCACAGGTGGAGGTGTTGGAGGTAAGGAGGGATGTGTTACAGGCATAGGTTTAGGTAGCACAGAGCGAGAGGCAAGTGGTCGATACAAAGGTACAGCCACTTTGCAGAGAGAGAGATATAGTGACATCACAGGCATCTAGTTTGCGACGAGAGAGAGATTCAGCTGATCTGAGATTGCAAGCCTTGCAAAGGGACAGAGATGCAGCGGTGGCACAGGGACAGGCTGCATAGAGGGAGAGGGATGTTGCAGAGTCACGGATGCAGACATCACAAGGTGATAGGGATGCAACACGGGCTCAGTTGCAGAGGGGCCTGGTTAAGGGGGGAGGGCCAGGGACAGAGGTGCAGGAGTTGCACACGCAGTTACAAGCATTGCAAGCGGAGAGGGATAGAGGTTCAGAGCAGATACAGTAGTTGATACTAGCCCAGGAGGCCTGGGTATAGGAGCGGCGGGCTATCAGTGCAGATCGAGATTGGTACAGGCATGAATAGAATGCCGCAAGACTGATAGTTGGGCAGAGGGATGAATTTATGCAGCAGGCGAGCTATTGGAGGGGGTATATGAGCAGGTTGTTCCAGATCCAGCGCAGTGCACGGCGTGCTACGTCAATCAGGATCCACATCCACCAGGGCCATCCCAGTCATTAGGGACACGCACCAGGGGATTTAGTGACTACCGGTGGACTCCATCTCCATATGGCGGTTACTAGGGGACTCCCACCCGTGAGTATCAGGGGACACCCACTTGTGAGTACCAGGGGACTCCAGCACACAGAGGGCCAGTACCCGATTATCCGCAAAGATCAGATGTGGGGAGCTCACAGTAGAGTAGATAGGTGCATGACATTGATTATTTTTAGAAGATATAGGATGGATGGTTTGTCTATGTTTCCAGAGGGCAGAGGTGATCCACACCTTTGGATTTTGTATCTTATTAGGCGATATATGATGGGGATGTATTGTATTATGACATGATGTTTATTATTTTGATTATGCGATGGCCTTTATTGACATTATGCATGATGTTTCTTTTATGTGGCTATATGAGATGATTCATGATGTGGTTTCATATATATATATATATATATACACATGTTTATATGGATGATTTATGCTTTATGATTATGTTTTATGGATGCACACGTATGTTATCGTGATTATGATGGATGCATAATTGTTTATGAAGATAGATAATTAGGTATAGTTCATGATGTATGGATGCACATGTTTGTGATCTATGTAAATGTTTCTATGATTTAGGATTTATGGGTGCACATGTGGATGGACGATTTATGCATGTTTATTTGATTTTTGATGTATGACTTATGGATGCACATGTGGATGGACGATTTATGCATGTTTATATGATTTATGATGTATGACTTATGGATGCACATGTGGATGGACGATTTATGCATGTTTCTATGATGTATGATTTATGGATGCGAAAGGTAAATGCTTACAATGCACCTAAGTTTCAATAAAGACCGTTATGAGAATGTGGATAGGCAATAGGTGGATGGAAGATTGCATTTGCCAAAAACAATCATTAATAACTTGAGAGGAAGAGGACCTAAGAGGAAAAAGAACAAGAGTACTTGCACAACCGAAATCATAAGCGATGGTCATGATGGAAATGAAGGGTGGATGCAAAGTGGTGAAAATGTAGTGAAAATGATATTTTGCCATCTTTGGAGCATTGCTTTTTATTATAGCATAGGGTACCAAGCACTTTGATATAGAAGACCAAGGTGAGCGAGTACTCTATGCATGAAACAAACACAGTAAACAAGAAGGTTATCTCAACACCCCGAGGTCGCGATGACCTCGGTCGGGCCTGGTGTTGTAATAACCACAAACACACAAAGTTGTCCCAACATAGCACAAGATCTTGGAGATCTTGGTGGTTCTTACGAGGGATAACTGAGAAGACAGCAGTCAAAACAAACGATCAAGGTATGCCCCCATTTCAACAGGTCAAAGCATGCCATGGTATGGTGGACCAAGGTGACCCTGACAAGTGATGGGAAGGAACCCAAAATGATAAACAAAACTCAAAAGCATCAAAAGATCATAATCAAGACAACAGGTCCTTTGCCATAGGATCAAGGTGATGGATGTGATTGGTGAGGTCTGCTAGGAAGGATTCATCCTGTTGAGACCAAAGATGGATGTAAAATTAGGATGACCCAGTTGACGCAGGATGTTGCTGAGGGACAAGATCTTGTAACACAAGGGAATTTTATTTATTAAGAACCGGTTAGATGTGGGCATAACTTGATGATGAAGCAAAAAAGACCAACATAACCTATAGACCTAGGGGCTCGGAGGCTGATCATAGATTAGCCTTGCCTACATGAAAGCTAGAGCCCTCGTAGTTCCAAAAAGGACCATGGATAAAGCAAAAAGAAAGCAAATGTTGACCAATGATGATGGACAAATTCCCCGGGGGCAAATCAAATGATCAACCTTGCCTACGTGACAGCGCAGGGGCAACGTAGTTCGACTAACAGATGCGACGAGATGGGACCTAGGTGAAGACCGACACAATGGATGATCTTACCTAATGACACGAATGTGAATGACGTAAGCTCAGAGTGGGATACCGAAAAGATCAGGAATGGGGGATAGACTAGATGGGTCGTCCAATGCTCAATCAATATTTACCAAGCAGCTTGGGATGAGATGGGTGAGGACAATAGTGCGGATGACGGCATAAAATAACTAGGATGTCAGGTAGATAATGATTAAGCCCTCTATGGATGACGCCTGTTACCAGGTTTTCACCACCCATACTTATCCAAGGTGCCACGAAAAGGTGGTTTTCACCATAGGACAGATTTATTTCTCTTGACTATTTTCGGATTTTTTTTGACTTTTTTTATTTTTTGATTTATTTTTTTATTTTTTTGATTTTTTTATTAGGTGGGGTAACCGAGTAGATTTAGGCGTAGAACTTCTTGAGATGCATGATATTGATAGGCTCGTCAAGGGGTTCTCCTTCAAGAGTAGTCAACCGGTATGCCCCAGATCCATATTTGGCGGCTATAATATAGGGGCCCAACCAATTTGCCTCAAATTTTCCTTTCTTATCTCGATCTTGCTGAGTGCGCTGGTTCTCCTTAAGGACAAGCTCGCCCACCTAGAATTGTCAAGGACAAACCTTCTTGTTGTAACTACGCTTGAGGTGATTTTGGTATGCTTGCAGATGGTCGTAGGCTTTTATTCTCCAGTCATCCAGTAATTCCAGCTGTGCAAGCTATGCAACACGAGCATCCTCTTCACTGATAAGGTTCTTTAGAGAGATTCTCAATGATGGAAGTTCAACTTCGATTGGAAAGACGGCTTCAGCACCATACACTAAAGAGTAGGGGGTGGCGCCTGTCGGGGTGTGGATGGATGTGCGATATGCCCAGAGGGCAAGATGAATGTGGAGGTGCCAATCTCGTCTAGTGTTATTGACAACCTTTTTGAGAATACGGATAAGGGTTTTGTTGGTCGCCTCTACCTGGCCGTTACCCTGGGGGTAATAAGGCGTTGACCAATGGTGCTGGATATGGAAGGTGTCATAGAGGTGTTTCATGGCTTGGTTTTTGAATGGTTTGCCATTGTCTTAAAGGATGGTGGACGGGATACCATATCTGCAGAGAATATGGTAAAGGATGAATTTGGAAATCTGAATGCCAATGATTTGTGAAAGGGGCATTGCCTCCACCCACTTGGTGAAATACTCAGTGGTGGTGATTATGAATGTATGGTCGTCGGATGATGGTGGGTGAATCTTGCCAATCAAGTCGAAACCCCACTGAGAAAATGGCCGTGGTGCCAAGAGGGGCTGAAGATCTTGTGCTAGGGCATGGATTAAATCTGCATGTTGTTGGCATGGAAAACACTTCTTCACAAACTCGCAAGCATCGTGTTCTAATGTAGGTCAATAATATCCAACTTGTAGGATCCTTTTGGCCAAAGCCATACCATTTGAATGTGCTCCACAAACACCGCCATGTACCTCCGTTAGTGTGGCATTAGCTTTGGTCTCATTCAGACATCTAAGGAGGATTCCATCATACCCGCGACGATAAAGCATATCACTGACGATGACGTACTGGGAAGAGCGATGAACAAAGGATTTGTGTTGATTACGTGTAAGATCCGGGGATATAATGTTATCATGGAGGTAGGTGTAGATATCTTGGTACCATGGGGAGGTGGGACCCACAATTTCGCACACCATGTCAGTCTCAGGGATATCATATGCTAGGATTAAAAGTTGTTCTACAAGAAACTCACACTCTATTCGGTCCTTGGGCATGTCCAGCAGGGAGCCAATAGTGGCCATTGCATCAGCTGCTTTGTTTCGTACCCTGGGAATCTGTTCAAACTGTATAGAGGTGAAATATTTCTTGAAATCATCCACCATGCGCTTGTAGGGTAACAGCTTATCATCCTTAGTTAGGAATTCATCATTAACTTGTCTAATGACTAGCAAAGAATCACCAAAGACTTTCAATTAGGTTATGTGCCACTATTTTGCAATTTTGAGGCCGGTGAGGAGAGCCTTGTATTTTGCCATATTGTTGGTACATGGGAATGCTATCCTGAATGAATTTGGGATGTAGTCACCTTGAGGGGTAACTAATAAAATGCCTGCCCCCAATCCATTGTGTGTATATGATCCATCAAAATACAGTGTCCACGTGGGGGTCTCATCAACAGAGAAGACTTCTTCATCAGGGAATTCCATGATCAACGGATGAGTATCAACTAGAGGAGCTTCGGCTAACTGATTTGTGATTATCTGTCCTTTAATAGCCTTGCAGTCCACATGTTCTATGTCGAATTCACTAAGGAGCATGACCCACTTAGCCATGCGGCCAGTCAGAGTAGTTCTAGATAACAGATACTTCAATGGATCGATCTTGGCAATTAATTTAACTGGATGGCTAAGCATGTAATGTCGAAGCTTCTGTGTGCTGAAGATGAGTGCAAGGCAGGCTTTTTCCATGGGGGAGTAGTTTAGCTCATAGCCAACCAATGTCCGACTGATGTAGTAGATTGCCCTCTCTTTCGATGACTCATCATGTTGTGCCAACAATGCCCCCAGCATGACTGAAGTGGCGGAGATGTAGAGCAAGAGGGGTTTGCTAGGAATGGGTGGCATCAATATTGGTGGATGAGCTAAATATTCCTTAATTTTATCGAAGCCCATCTGACACTGTTGGTTCCATCGGAAGGTGGAATCTTTTTTTAGAAGATGAGTGAATGGCTGACACTTGTCTGCCAGCTGGGCTATGAACCGACAGATGGACTGCATCTTCCCCTGGAGGCTTCTTAACTGTTTGAGATTGCGTAGAGGTGGCATGTCCAGGATAGCTTTTACCTTGGCGGGATCAACCTCAATGCCCCTACGAGAGACTATGAAACCCAGCAACTTCCTTGACGTGACCCCAAAGACACTTTTTTGGATTTAGCCACAACTTGTAGTGTTCTAACCATTCAAATATCTTTTTCAAGATGGCGGGATGTTCTGCTCATGTTCCAAATTTTCCTAGTAGGTCATCGACATAGTCCTCCATGATGATGTGTATGAGGTCATGGAAGATGACCGTCATTGCCCTCTGATATGTTGCCCCCGCATTTTTTAGACCAAAGAGCATAACATTGTAACAAAAGGTGCCCCAAGGTGTTGTGAAGGTGGTCTTATGTTGATCCTCATGTGCGATTCAGATCTGGTTATACCCAAAGAAGCCATCCATAAGGGATAACATCTCATGTCCCGCTGTCAGGTCGACCAACATGTCAATATTAGGTAGGGGGAAGTCATCTTTTGGGTAGGCTTTGTTAAGATCCCTGAAGTCTGTGCAAACGTGAATGTCTCCATTTGGTTTAGCAACTGGAACTATATTGGAGATCCATTCGAAGTAGTCAATTGGTCTGATAAAATCTGCCTCTAATAACTTCTCCAATTCCTTCTTGACTAACAACGTGACTTGCAGATGCATCTTGCAGAGTTTTTGTTTGACAGGCTTGGCATCTGGGCGAATGTCCAAGTGATGAACCACTAAGGCTGGGTCTAAGCCAGACATGTCTGAGTATGACCAAACAAAGTTAATGATTCCCTCTTGGAGTAGCTACACGATGACCGGATACTCTTGCTCTGAGAGTGACTTAGCTACGTAGGTGACTTTAGGACTTTCAACAGTTCCCAGATTAACTTCTTGAGTCTCTTCAATCAGAATAGATGATCGGGCAGATAACTGAGTTCCCATAAGGGGAAGATGAACATCTCCATCTTCTAGCACCTCTTTGAGGTTTTCACCATCAGATGCGTCCTTTATTTTTACTTTTTCAAGGTCAGGAAGTGCCTCAGGGAGGTTTTCACCAGATGACCGTTTTTTACCTTTCTTATTCTTATTTTTGCGACTGGAGTGTTCATCCTCCCCCAATCCCATGAGGTTGACATATGTATCTGCAGACATACTGACAGGTGTGCTAGTACGTAGGTCCTAATGAATAAGCTCAAGGTGACAAAGGGATAGGTTAATAGTGCAGATGGATAAACATTCGAACATGGAAGATAGATCGGCGTGATCGACGTCATCGTACGCATGTATGATGGATTCCTCCTCGAGTATGTCTTCCAATGAGCCATTGTCCACAGCTACACTATTGGAAGCATTAAATGATGTTTCGGGGCCTTTATGCTTTCTTTCATACCCAATGCCCATGTTTTTTGGTAGCAGAGACGTATCAATGGGTTGCAACCACCCTTGTTCTTCCTTTCCTAGACCCCTGCCTTGATAGTTATACTGTTCCACAAACTTTTTTGGCCAAGGGTACTTTTCTTGAAAGTATTCCTTGAGAGGAGTTTCCGGCTGGGGTTCTTCTCAGTAAACCCATTGGCTTATGTCCTCTTCTGGTGCGTCTATCTTGATACTTGGGGATCTGAAAGTGGTGGTAGGGATGTTCTTGCCACTAAAGGTGATAGTCTTGTCTCCCTTTGGAGTAGCCTTTGAAGGTTGACCATACTCATGTGGTGATGGTGGCATGGTCACTATATTAAGGGCAGTATGCATTTTGTACTCGCCACACCCTTTGTCAATGATCTGGACTTTTGTGACCATAGGATCAGTGGTGGAGGATGGAGTGGTTATCATGGTCGATGGTGGATTAACGGATGATGACTGAGATGCCCCCATTTCAACCCCAGGACAATAATGTAAATGGGAAAATGATGCTTCTAGAGCACGGCAATATTCGAATGGTTGGGGGTCGACATATATGGTGACCTCTTGTTCGTTGATTGGGAATTTGAGGCACTGATGGTAGGTGGAGGGTACAGCTTACATAGCATGGAGCCATGGATGGCTGAGGAGGAGATTATATGGCAAGTCCAGATCAAGGACATGGCAGGTAATGTACTGAACCATCGGTCCCACTTGGATAGGAAGATTGATGATCCCTTCTGAATTCCTTTCTACATTATCATAAGCCTTGATTGTAATAATCTGGTTGCTTAAGTCTGCTTGAGTATACCCCACCTGTTTTATGAATTTCAAAGTACACAAATTGAGGGCAGAGCCATTATCTACCAAGACTCTTTTTATTTTATGTCGGGCAACTACGACTTCAATATGCAAGGGGCAATTGTGATTAACATCAATGTTTGGCATATCATTTTGGTTGAAGTGCAGTTGGTGAGATGAAGCTAGGTGTCCTACCAAGGCTTGGAACTATGTAGGATCAATGTTATTAGGCACATGGGTTTCTTGTAGGGCTCTGTTGAGGATTTCTTTATGTACTGGGGAAGACTTAAGTAAATCCAAAATGGAGATATGTGCAGGGGTCTTTCCTAAGTGATCAAGGATGTTGTACTGGGAGGTTACAGGAGTCGATTGGGCGGGTGCAGAGGCTGCAGGAATGGTGATGTGGGCTCGTCGTGTGGTAATAGCACATTGAGGGTCTTTAGCTTTGACATGTATCATGGATACACAAGATTCTACCTACTCAATGTAATGAATAATACCCTCGTAATTGAGGGGTACATTCTTATAGCTCACGTTATTTGTGCTATTATTTTGAGGATTACTGTTGGAGGTGCTCGGGCTTTGATTATGGTTTGGAAAGGCATTTTGATAGATCTGCGATTGAGCATTGGACGACAGAGCTTGACTGGGGTCAACCTTGATATCACCTCGATCTATGAGATCTTGGACGTAGTTTTTCAGACCCTGACACTTATTCAAAGAGTGTCCTTGATTTTATGGAACTCACAATATTTATTTTCCCTAAACCATGTGGGCTTAGGTTTGGATTCGTCAAGTGGCTTGGTGACAGGGTACATGATCGGATAGCTGATCTACAATAGTTTGTTGAAGACGACACTCAAGGGTTCTCCTAGTTGAGCATACTGGTGTTTAGTGTTCCCTTGGTTACTTTGATTGGACTGTTGGGGAGGGCGGGGTGTCCCTTGCAGTATAGATATGGCATTAGGTATGGATTGCTATTGTTTCTAGGATGTGTTGGCCACGTGGACATGTTTAGTATCAGTAACACCATCATTTACTGCATTTTTGTTCTTGTTCCAAAAATGTGGCTTGTTGTTGAATGACCTTTCCTTATCTTGATTATATATTTTGATGTGCCCCTTGGCAACAAGGGCACGCTCAAGGATGGGTCCCTTCTCTACTACCTCTACGAAAGTGATGACACAATGTAATTGGAAGTTATGAGCCATGTCGGGATGGGAGTTCTCCACGAAGAGGGTGACCATGTCCTTTTCTTTCAAAGGGGTTTTCATTCGACTTGCTAGGGCACACCACCTCTGGAGGTAGTTAATGAAGGTTTCCCCTTCATGTTGTTTCTCTTTGAAAAGATCCAAGGTATTGGTATCTTTCTCCAAATTGAAGGAGAAGTAGGATACAAACTTTTCTAACAGGTCTGCAAAATATTTTAGAGATCCCTTTTCGAGGGTCATGAACCACCCTAGCACATTGCTTGCCAGACTTCGAGGAAATAGGCGCAAGAGATAGTTGTCATTGTGGATAACTTCTTGACACTGGGAGTAAAACTCCTGTAAATGGGCCTTAAGATCTTTGTTTCCCTTATATTTGTCAAAATTTGGCATTTCAAAATGTTTGGGGAAGGGAATCAATGAGATGGAGGGATCATACAGATATAGGCATATATCTTCAAACTTGAACGATTGTTTGCTAGTCTCTGCCTGGAGATCTTTCAGAGCGGCTTTGATTTCTAGTATGTCTGCATTGGCTAGTGTGTTGGACGAATATTGATGGTAGGACGATTGTGGATTCTGAGATGATGTTTGGAGATGGGTGTATGGATAATGAGGAGGTGGTATCCCCTGCTAATACGCCAAGGGACCTCATTGATAAAGAGGTTGTTGTTGTGAGGCGGGATATGGTTGGGTCAGGTAGTTATGGGTGGCGTACTATTGGAAAGTAGGGAGAAGGTGTTGTTGATTAGCTTGCGGATATTGGGGGTGCTGATATGACTGTTGCGATGCCACATAGGAGGGTTGTTGATATTGTTGCCGGTTATAATAGTTGTAATGATGGGGTGTTTGTTGATGCATAGTTGGCGGCTGTGGTGGGTGAGATGGGATGTTATGTGGTGGTTGCGCTTGCGGGCGTAAGATGGATGCAAGGAATGGAGATATGGTCGGGGCTGAAGGCCGAGGTTGATTTCCTTGCGGTTGATGTTGTGATGGTTGTGTTGAAAATAGGGGATTGATCAATGGTTTTTGTTGAGGTAGAGGTGCGATTGAGATGTTGTGCGAGGGAGGTTGTTGAGCACTAGTGAGAGCATAGGCTTGGGGAGCTTGTTGGGATACAAATGACAATGGAGAGGGATGTTGGATTGGGATGGTTGTTGGGGTATGAATGATGATGGTGGAGGATTGGTAGCCCTAGGAGATGGGGGCAAGGCGGCAAAAGGATTGCCCCCAGTGTTGATAGGAGGCAGGTTCGAGGGGAGTGGTGCTGGTAGCATTAATGGTTGCGGTTGCAGGACGTTTTGTGGCATGCCATAGGCAAAAGGATCATTGGGATCAATGGTTTGGGGTGTTCCTGTGACCAAGATGGTGGGATGTGTGGGATTTCCAATGGGATATAGGACAGCATTGCCGAATTCAGGTTGATGCCAACCTTCTACGGAAGGAACATTGGGGACATACAAGCTACTGGGGATGTCATGTGAACCTTGGGGTACATTAGATGTGGAGGTGCCATACTTGGATAAGTCGACACCTGACGGAAGCTTGACACCTTTTTCAATCAAGTGAGCCAAGATTTTGTCACCATGTCTTTTGAGAAGGCGTTCTGTCATTTGTGCATTAACAGGGTTGCTGAAGTGTTCCTCGAATGTGAGCTCAGGTTGATCAGCCATGTTTTCCTCCCCAGGTGGTGACGTGTTTTGACCATCCACATTGGATTGTGATGAGGTGCCATTGTGGGGATCGTGAGGGATATTAGCACTATAGTTAGGATCTGATGAGATGTTGACTGTGTCGGTGGGATTTTGAGGGTTGTTCGATTGGGCATTCAGGGCTTGTTGGTCAGCCATTTTCTTTGCCTGTGATCGAGTATGAATGGGCATGCAAGATGATGAGATAGATCAAGATATTAGAAAAACCTTGATGATGAAAGATTGATTCGATTTGATGTGAGATTAGCTGATGACGATCGGTCAGGCCGATGTGGATTGGTTTGATGGAATCAGATTGGATTGATTGGTAGACACTGGATTAATCTAGATTTCAGGTTTTGATCTGGATAGATTTGATGATGTGGGGGTCTGATGATTAGGATTGATTTGATGATAAGTATGATGAAGACTGAGATCCACAACCGAGTTTAAGAAGGATCCTTAGTAACACTAGGTATTGATTGAAAGGTGGATGTATGATAATGACACTGAATCCAACTTGATATAGAAGCGGATTGATTGGGTTGAAAAGGATAACTGACTTAAGACAGATAGCGATCCTAAGCCAGCTACGATGATTGTGATTAGGGATGAACACCTAGGTCAACTTGGATGACAACTCCAACGGGGTTTAACTCCAACAGGGTTTATATGGAATAACGAAGATCAGAGATGAAAATGGATTTAGGATGGATGGGGAGTGTCTCAGGATAGATGAACGGCTCTCGAAACAAACAAACGAGTGTTCCAGATAAATGACTCTTAGAAAGAAGGGATGAAGACTCAGAACGGACATTCAGATGTTCATTTAGGATGGTGAATAGTCGTATCGACGTTCAAAATAGAGAGACAAGGGATGCCAAGTGATCATATAGGTTGGTATTAGGACAGATCCGCCAAAGCATCAGGACATGTCCGCCATAGCATAAGGACAGGTCCGCCACTGCATCAGGATAGGTCTGCCACTGCATAAGGACAAGTCCACCACTACATTAGGACAGGTCCGCCACAGCATAAGGACAGGTCCGCCACTACATTAGGACAGGTCTGCCATAGCATTAGGACAGGTCCGCCAAAGGATAAGGACAGGTTCATCGTAGGATAAGTTTAAGCTTGATGTTTTGATGGATGGGTAAAGCAAAGGACCCAAAATGTAGCAATCATAAAAGACTTGGCCAAACTGAAAATCACTAGTTTTTGCACAAGAAAGACAATTCAAATAGCACAACCCTAAGATTAGTAGAAACGGGTATGGTCAACAAAGTTTTCTACTCTAGGATGCACATGGTTGCTAAGGAGTCATCGATATACACCCGGTATGTGAGGCCCAAACCGTGAACACCAACCCGTTACAAGCGTGAGTCGGGAACCTTAGTGAGATACTAAAGGCTTGGACCAACTCTTCACGTCATCCCGACGCTTCGCCAGTTACAACGTGGTTGGATTGAGGTACATCTTTCGCTCTCCCCCCTTTATATACCCCACTGGTACGCGTGGTTGGAATCGTCCCTTGGGGTGATGAAATCCCCAAGCAGGTCCCACTAAGAAAATGAAAAAGGGGTGACTCAAAGGACTTGGAAAGCTATAATTTCTCATCACCCAGGATCACCAAATGGCGCAAGGGGATTGGATACGTCAAATAGCCTTCCACAAGCATGCCAAACAAAGTTTATTGACCCCTTTAATTAAACTATGTGCCTAATTTACCAAAAGGCAATCGGCAAAAACTTGAAATTTTACCTTTGGGAGGACAAGTCCGCCACTCTGTCAGGATAGGTCTGCCACTTCAGGACAAGTCTGCCACTGCATTCGGACAGGTCCACCACTACATTAGGATAGGTCCGCCATAGCATAAGGATAGGTTCGCCACTGCAGGATAGGTCCGCCACTGCAGGGCAGGTCTGCCACAGTAGGACAGGTCCGCCACTCTGCCAAGACAGGTTCGCCACTATAGGACAGGTCTGCCACAACAGGACAAGTCCGCCACAGCAGGACAAGTCCACCACTCTGTCAGGATAGGTCCGCCACTCTATAACCTGGACCTACAAAAATGCAAAAAATAGCAAATGTGAAAGAAAGAGACCCGTTTGTGGGTCCCACCGGGCGTGCCAGAAATGTGATAGGTCGAATGTGAGTGTTAGAAAATGAGCAGCAAGTAAAAGAGTGCAAATAAACACCAAAACAACCTACACCTCAAGATTAGCCTAAGTTGGAAACAACACAAGATAAAAGCAACAAATGGAACATTATACCTTGTCTTGAATTGATCCATTGCTTGGCCCTTCAATCTTTGATGTGTATGCTCCTTGGATGGCAAGATATGCAAACTAGATGATGATATGATGATGGATGGAAATAGATGAAAGAATGAAAATGGCTAAGTGTAGATTGAGAAACAAAACTGCAAGAGTTTGGCTAGCAAAATGATCTCCTCTCAAAATGAGAGAAAAGAGGGGGTATTTATAGGAATTTTGAGAATTCTTAGAGAAGATGGATGGCCAAGATTGAGCCACCAAATATCAAGATGTAGGGCTAAGGTGAGTTGAGAACTCACAAGCCCTCACATCTTCACATGTGGCATGTGATATAGCCCTAAAAGGTGAAGTGGACATGAGGTTGAAGGAGAAGTCAATGACATGGAGGGGGGTACAAAGTACCTTGGGATTGGACAAGATCTCCTCATAAAGGAGGTCCTTGTCTCCATGTGGGTGAGAGGACATGTGAGGAATTAAAAATTCTTCAAATATTCTCATGGGGAGATGGGAAAGAATAAAGAATAAGTGGACATGTGGGGAGAAGTGAAGGAATTAAAAATTCCTTTTACGTGCCTTGGGGGATTAAAAGGTGAATTAAAAATTCACATAGGGAAGTGGAGTGCCTTGCCCAAAAGGAGAAATCCTTTAATAAGGTTGACTTAAGGACACATGCCATAAGTGGGAGGAGGATTAGGTTAGGCTAACCAAATGATTAAGGTTGTGCAAGTACTTAGTTAGATGGACTAATGATTCATTAGGGGAAAATGGGAGATTATGGAGGATGTGACCCTAATGATGATTAAGGGTGTGCACATGCTAACCCTAGTTAATTAGAAGAAGATGAAGTAATTAAGATGGATTAGGGACCAACTTGCAAAAGTTGGAGGATGTGACCATGAGAGAGAAAAGAGGAATTAAAAATAAATTTTAATTTCAAAAGGGGAATATGACTAAATTAAATAAAATGGTATATTTATTTAATTTAGAGGAGGAAGGGGGGTAAAGTAATAAATTAAATACTTTAGGACTCTTATGTAAGATGCAAGGTATTAATTAAACAAATGGTTTAATTAATATTGACAGAGGGGATGAGCAACTGGATGAATAAGGAGACGCGTTTGATCATATGGAAGTGATCAAATTGGACATCTACAGATACAAATAATCTTCCCATCTTCCATAATTGATAATTCTAGTTGTTGAATTTTTCAACCTTGAATTTTCCTTCTTCCATTTCTCCCACTCAAATCTAGAGGTTTCATGCCAATCAATTGAAATATACATGGCTTTGATACCAGTTGTTAGGATTCAGGTAGATTGGAGCAATAAACATTAACAATTATATGTAGATTAAATAACCTAGAAATAACAATGAAGAATAACACAAAATAAATCAACACAGAAATTTAACGTGGTTCACCCAATATGGGCTACATCCATAGAAACTCAGCCACCTAATGATTTTTTTATCTAGTGCAAAATATATTACAATATTACGAATGTCATATCGCAACATACATCCCGGTCATAGACTAGGTAAGTGATGCTAATAGCAGATGTTCCACTGGAGTGCTTATGTGTTTACTTTATTTGGTGGTGTGATTAGTTGGATGAGTAAGTGACAAGTTGTGGTTGCTTTATCCACCAATGAAGCAAAGTATATGGTAGCTACTCATGCTTGTAAAGAATTCATTTGGCTTAAGAGACTGTGTTTAGATATTGGAATAACACAAGGTGTAGTGACAATTTATTGTGATAGTCATAGTACAATATGTCTAGCTAAGAACCTGACATTTCATGCCAGGACCAAACACATTGATGTATAGTATTATTTTTTTAGAGATATGGTCAAAGATGGCAGGGTAAATTTGGTTAACTTAAAGACTTTGATGAATGTTGTTGATTATTTAACTAAACCTGTGAGCACAAAGAAGTTCAAATGGTGTTTAGAGACTATAGGCCTTTCAGCTCCTAGCAATTAAAAGATGATGTTTTTACACCCTCTCATTTCTTTTGCAAGGTGTTCAACAAGTGGGAGATTTGTTGAGAAAATGTTTCTTAACCTTGCAATTACATAAGTTACTGATGATACATAAGGTAATGGTCATAAAACAACGATGGGAGGGAAGGGTCCCCCCAGCTGGGAGTCCAAAGGTAGCACGCCCTGGCGGGGGCTCAGGGGAGCACCCCTGAAAGGAAAATTTTATTTATATTTTATTATTATAAATCTACACCATTCATCATTAGGTCTTAGATCTAATGACTGATATTTTATTATCTTGACTTTCCCTAGAAGGAAACCCTATTTTATGAGGGCATTGTATTATGTTTGTGTATTGTGATGTATTTTGAGAGTCTAATAATGGTCGTGCTGCCTTTGGATCTTTGGTTGGTGATACTCTTATGAGAAGCTTGATCTACAAGTATATTGTAATATTTTTGATTTATGAATAATATATTGGGTGGCTTTTGGAGTGTGGTTTTTTTCTCCCAAAAGGTTTTCCCCCACGTAAATCACTGTGTTATGGTATGCATGATATTTATGTTTATTTTTGTTTCAGTTTCTATAACTGTTAAAGATCTGAAAAGTTTTGCATTATTCTCCTCTCAATATTAGTGTAGGAAGTTGTTTTGCTACCTTAGCTTTCTTACAGTACGTACGAGGATCCATCCTTTGTGCCAATTTGAATGTCAATAGAAGAAATTGATATGATGGGATTGGGAATTTCATGTATCTGTAAGGTAGGGGGTGAACCACACTAAGGCTCCAAGTCATGGAGAGCCAAGAGTGGAGGGTTGCCCTATCTTACCTCAAGCTAAGCGGATATTTTAGGTCAAGGATAGAGAATTAAGAGCACTCTCAAGTGCCTTTGTCACTCTACTGACCCAAATGCTTGGATGGGACTAAACGAGCCAGTTTTTAGAACCTGAATCGTACCTCAAACAACTCTCTACTTGAGGTCAGCAGCGTAAGTTAGGGACGACAGCACAGCGCATTGGAATCTCTTTAGGGCGCTGGCATTCATATGGCCAGAAAGTGTAAAAGTACAATACATAATTTTGAAAAATCTACTAATGGTCTAGTCAATGAGTTTTAACGTGCTAATCAGGATGATAAATAACATAATGTAAAAAATAACTATAGAGATAATGAAGGAGATGACTAAAACAAAGGTGATGAAGAGCAACTCACTGAGAGTCTACTTCGCCAACAAGTTCCACACGTACATGTATCTATGCACAACCAAGAGAGGAAAAATGTTGGGGATATATAGAGGTTTTCCTTAGTCAAACCCCTTCTTTGGTGTTTCCACCCCCACAGATAGCCAGGAAAGCAACGAGATAGAAAATGTGATAAAGGAAATAGTAGAAAAGATAGTATTGAACACTACAAAAAACACAATGCTATTCTATCAAACCACAACAAAAGAAGGATATTGAAGCAATACCACCTCCACCCAGAGCCACTCAAGGAAAATAAAGGTAGAATGCAAGACTAAAAGCTTGGTAAAGTCAACACAGCCGCAACAGTGACGAAGGAGGTCTCACAAGACACTAAACTCATAGCTTCTATGGTAGCACAACACGTTCTCAATGAAGTTGATGGAGCAACAAGTTTCCAAGTAATGTTTAATAGATTGCATGAATTTCCCAAAAGATGAAGTAGAATGCTAAAAAGATGAAGTGAATGAGAAAGATAGGCATTTGAAGATTAATTAGGAGGGAAAGAGCCATTTTCAGACTGGCTAGTCGACACAAAGGCATTACACTTCATCCCCAATGGGAGATGATGATCCTAGTTTATGGTCTAGTTTTGGGTAGAACATATAGTTTATTTGCTAAAGATATCATGGACTTTGACATTAAGTGTTGATACTTTTTATGATATTTCCTCAGAACTATTGACATTGGGCTTAATCTTATTTCTACAAACCTTTAATGATAATGGCATGTTATACGAACTATTCATATTAATTTTGCATGTGGTTAATGAATGTTATTTGAGGTGGTTATAGATATGAAATTATTGTGCGTACTTACATTGCCATGCAGATTTAATTTGAGGATGCTAAATTGAGGAAGACACTACCAGCTGGGCATGCACCACAATGTCCAGCCTGGGAATCGTTCAAAGGTCAAAGGAGGTCGATGGTAGAAGATTCCCCATGCAAACTAAATGTAACCACCTTGTAGTGGACTTTAATGTTGTTGAGCAGTGCGAGCGTTACTGTTGTGCTAAATTCGCATTTGGACCTACATGTTTGACCGGATTCCATGCATGCATAACTATCACCACTCCACTTTCCCTGTTTTCCCTAAATAGGCATCCTCCCAGTTCGTGGAGTTGACCATCTTGTTTAGCTGATAGGATAAATAAGGATCGAATGCTCCTTCTTTGAAGGTTGCACGATTTGATAGTGTACTTGCATTCTTGAATTTCAATAATACAGATGTACTACTCTTTTGTACTCATGATTTATAGTGAATGAAGTAAAGTTCTGAGTTTGAGTATTTGAGTCCTCATTAGTTTTAGACGATACTTATCCAAGGGGGGGCACTTGGTGAGTAATCTGTCCTTTAGTTTAGTCTTAGTTTAGTATTACTTTTTTGTTCAATGATTAGTTAAGAATCTAGCACCGACTATTCATGCAACCACTAGAATTCCATTTTGTGATTGTTCCTGTAGACAGAGTAGTGTCTTATGTGTTTGCTCATATTTTCATCTTTGTTATGCATTTTAGCTTAGTATGGTTGTTGATTGATGATTAGCATTTACATCATTCCTTTCCAAGCAATTTACTTTCAGCATTGTGTATTTCTTAGCTATAGGATGAAAATGGCTACTTTGAGTTCCTAGTGCACATATTGTGTTGGACCATTTCAAGTTCACATCCCTGGGTGGACAAGTTAAATGCACCTTCATGATAATGGAATGGCTATTTAATTTAGATGTCCAATCTTTGAATCACAGCTATAAGAGCTTAGTTGTTAACTCATTGTAGGAGGCAGACATTTTTGGCGTCGTTGTCGGGGATGGTGTCAAACTAGGAAGTTCTTGGGAGTCATTGATCGTTTTCTTGTTGTAGTATTTCTGAAAGTTGTTCTTAGTATACCCCTCATTTAGGAATTAATGAACCCCCCTTATTCTTTACCGATTCTTTGTGTGAGCTAGCTGATAGTGAGTTGATACCACATGCGCAGAGGAAGGAGAAGGCATGTTTATGGGAGATTCCTTCCTAACAATCCTAATCCATTCCAATTAGTTGAATATCAAAACCTACCAAAAGAAGAAGAAGAAGATCTACAACACTTTGTTGATGCAATCCCTGATCTAACTAGCTCTGAAGTCTCTTCTAAGGACCAAAATCAACTTAAGAACCCCTTTGCTTTGGAACTACATTGAGCAGGCATGGGTGATGCAAATGGAAATAGACGTAACCAACCAGCTTTTCCATTCCCCATTTCCCATCAAAATGAAGTTGACAACATCAAAAATATCCTTGCTTCAACACTCCCCAAGTTTTATGGACTTGTCACAGAGGATCTTGATACCTTTTTGTTTGATTTTGACATACTCTGTAGGAGTTATGATTATACCACTAATGCCCATAGGCTTAAGTTATTTCTTACCACTTTGAAAGAAGTTGCATTAAGATGGTTCATGATCCTAGGCAGAGATACTATGGAAACTTGGGAAGACATGAAGACAAAGCTCCTTGAGAAATACAAGGAGTATTGCAGGGGCAGTGACATGAGAGGAGGTGACATTTTTAGGATGAAACAAAAGGAGGATGAGAGCCTGGAAGATTATATTTCAAGGCTTTTATTTTGCTTATAGAAATCTCCACACCATACCCTCAATGAGGAATCATAGAAGCTAATTTTCTTGAGAGGAATCAATGAGAGTTGCATTGATGTCTTGGACCTGATGGCAGGAGGAGATATCACCCAAGTTCCTTGAGAAGACATCAAGAAAATATGTCAAAACAACTCTAGGGTAGCTTCAAAGAAAGGGAGAGCTTACCAACCTTCCATGGGTAATTCATCTACCGATGGAGTTTCAAGAATGGAGATTACTCATTTGCTGGAAGATTTCAAGCAAGAAATTATAAACAATATAGCTACTCAGCTAGACACACTTCAAGCCAAAAAGAAGCAAGAGGAGGCAGAGGCAATGTTGGCAGAGTATTGCTCCAATTGCAGACAGGAGAAGGACTACAGATGCAAGATGGTAGCTAATATTGAAGGCAAGTAGATTGCACCAAAGTTCAAGTCAATCCAGGTTGAAGAAGATCAAGTCTACTATGTTGTACAAAGGAGGCCTTGGGCTCCAAGACAAGGTATGCCACCAAATCCACTATCTTATGTTGGGTCATATTTTAATTCTTATTCACTTGGAAACCAATGGCAGCCCCCATATCCATCCAGCTATGGAGGATATCCACCACAGCCTTGGATTAACCTTCCAAATTCTTGTCCCAATCATCAAAACTCTCCACCCCAGTGGAAACAACCTCAGGGGAATTGGTAGCCACCTCCAGGAAATTGGCAACAAACAAATCAATGGAGAGGGGGATAGTAATGGCCACCTAGCCAAATAGTTACATGCAGCCACCTTCTCAGCCCCAGAAGACTGCTATAATACCTCCACCTGCTAATTCAAGCTCAAATGTGCCTAAACCTTCTTAGCTACCAGCTCAACTCACACCCAATCCAAATAATAGACCATAGCAGTAGCCTGTATACTCTGTTGATTTAAATCAATTCCTTGCATATGTTGTGAGTGTAAGTGATATCCACTTGCATTCAAGAACTACTCTACCAACCCCTTCCAAGCCCATTATCATTGGGCTTCCTATGGAAGAGGAAGAGGAACCTCTGAATGATCCCATTCAGCCAAGTGCACCTAAAAATCCTAAACTAGTCCCAGTCAAGCAGACTAAACAAGAACCACTATTTCCTCAGAGATTGGAAGTTTCCAAGAAGAAGGAAGAAAAGGAGGAAACAAATTTTTAAATATTGAATCAGTTGAAGCATATATGTGTCCATATCCCCCTATTCTAGGCCATAAAGGATGACCTAATCTATGGCAAGGCAATCAAAGAAGCATGCCTCAAGAAGCCAGGCAGGAAGAAGAAAGACCCCACTATGGTTCATGTGGTGGGATAGCTAGCTGACATCATGCTTGGAAAAGTGACTATCCCTAAGTACTGTTACCCAATTTTAACCTACAAGCTCAATTGGGCAAGCCAATCTATGTTTCAGGTGTTCTTGAAAGCCAAATGATACATTCACATAAGGGGTTAGGTCATGCATCTGCTGACATTTTACAGGGAGCTCAGTCGAGGGGTTGGCCCCAGTCATTTTGACATTTTTTTTCTTTAAGGAGAAAGTCGGCAAGACCATATCAAATGTTTTTCCAACTAGCAGGGGTTCCATACAGTCTGAATGCTTCACATTAAGGATCCTATCAGCATGAGACTATCTGGGTCTCCCTAACCCATAATGCATTTTGGTTAAATATGCCTCCAGGTTCCTATCGGCAAGACCTCAGGAATGTCACGGTGACTAGATTTCACTTACTGTTTGCCTTCGGCAAGACACCGATCATTGTCCTAGTGACAAAAGGATATGCATATCGGTGGGAGTTTCCTTTGGGGTGAAGTCTTGGTGACTTCTTTGGGTCTCGCCGATTAGACGTGATGAAGAAGGCAGTTTCGGTAAAGGATGCAAGTATCGACGAGGGCTCTTGCCGATGGGGAGATGTTTCAGCGAACGAAGAAAGCTCTACATAGGGAGGTGCTACTGACAGGACGTCTCACCGATTTGGTGTGGTCTCATCGAAAAG
The DNA here is from genome assembly GCA_007258455.2 of Sequoia sempervirens. Taxonomy (NCBI): domain Eukaryota; kingdom Viridiplantae; phylum Streptophyta; class Pinopsida; order Cupressales; family Cupressaceae; genus Sequoia; species Sequoia sempervirens. The sequence goes on along the minus strand of VDFB02000008.1, from coordinate 209,774,552 downwards.
ATATCACAGTTCACCAAAAGGAGGGACCATCGATATAACGCCTTGTCAAAAGGCTGACATCTCAATGAGAGGAGATGCCTTTGCCATGAAGTCCTGATGACGATTAATGTCTAGCCGAAAGCCGGGGATCCTGCCAATAAAATTCATATTGATGTGAGGTCTGACCAATGGAGTGGAGTCTTGGCGAAAAAGGAGGATGTCTTCGAGACAACAAAAAGACCTCGCTACAATGTCTCACTGGTTCACTAAGGTTTCACCGAAGTAGGATTCCTTCGACGTATGTGAGCGGGCTTCAGTAAAAGGTCTTACCGATCGAGAGAGGTCTCACCGAAATGAGGTGGTGTCAGAAAAGGAAGGAGATCCCGGCATAAGGTATGGGCGAAGCCAGGATGTCTCACCGAAGGAAAGCAGCATCGCTAAAGAAAAGAGAGCTCGGTGGGAGGTCTCATCGACAACGAAAGGTCACACCGACATGCCTAGCGCCTTCAGTGTAACACGAGAAGCTCGGCAGGAATTCTCGCCGAAAGTAGAGGGTCCCCCCCAATGGGAAGCAGTTTTCCAAGAGGAAGAAAGTCGCCAAGATGTCTCAGTGACTGGCCAAGGCCTCACCGAGAGTAAGTGATATCGCCCTAGTGTTTCACCGATGACCTGAGGTCTCACCGAAGAGGTGTGACAGGTATCACAGTAGGTCTCCCCGACTTGCTCATGGCCTCGTCCAAGGTTGGTTCCTTCGTCGTAATGTCTCGGCGATGACATAATGTCTCGCCGATTGAGTGGGGGGGCCTCGATATGTTTTCCTTTGGTAGGAGTCTCGCCGACAACAAAAAGGCCTCGTTGAGAAAAGGACTTCGGCAAGGGGTCTTGCTGAAGTAGGGTTGTCTCCCTGACAAGAAAAGGAACTTGCCGAAAGACAAAGCATTCGGCATAAGGTCCTGGCGACCAACTGAAGTCTCGCCGAAGGGGTGTGGCTTTGGTATAAGGAATGAAGATTGGTGAGATGTCTTGCCGACACCAAAAGTTCTTGCCGAAATAGTGGAGTCTCCCCGAAATGGAGCAAGCTCACCAAAGTATTTTGCCTTCGGCAAGAGGTCTCACCGAAAGTCGGTGGTCTTGCTGAAGAAATAGAAGCTCGAGGAGATGTCTCAGCGAACGAAGGTGATCTCGACCAAAGGAAGTAGTTTCACCATAATGTCTTGGCAAAGGAATTATGTCTTGCCGAAGATGAGGGGCTCGGGGTAGAGTTTTGTTTTCAGTAAGATCTCTCACTGACACTCAGAGGTCTTGTCGACAGATCAAGAAGCCTCAGCAGAAGGTTTTGTTCTCACCCAAGGAAGGTTAAATTGGCGTAATGTCTCACCGATGGCTTAGAGTTTTCCTGAAATGAAGAGTTCGCCATGTTGTCTGTCCGATAACGATTGTCTTGGCGACCACAAAGGCGATATCGGTATGATCTTTTGGGATTGCTAAGAGCTCTCAACGACAGTTCCATGTTATGCCGACAGTTGCAGGAGGATTTAATCACATCGGGGAGACATGATTAGTGTCTCACCGACATGCGATTCAATAGGAGAAGCTTTTGACCCCCCGGAAGTCTACATGGAGTGTGCTCAACCAATCTAAAGGAGCCAAATATGAACTATTGACAATTTGACCATTTGACTTCCCCTGTGGACGAGAGCAACAGAACATAAGCGACGTGGAGCTGATCTGAGGATAAAATGATGAATCAGTTCGATATCCAGAGGGGGCATTCAAAGCAGCTCGACTGAGGGGGTTCAAGAGGACACAGAGACAGAAGGATTAATGCGGCAAAAGATTTGAAGGCTTCTCCAAGGGCACTTTTTCACACCAACATGAACAGCAGGATGCACAGGGTGCAGCATTAACTACATGAAAAAATCTAAAGGCTGATCTTTCTAATGGATATTTTGTAAGCCCTAGGGGGGCCGACACTCTGATATATAAGGCTTTTTTTCCTTCTTGGAAAGGAGTTCGGCGGATACATTTTTGAAGTCTGTGACCTCTATAGTCCTCCCTTGGATTAGCAAATTTTTGTAACTCATTTTGGAGCATGATGTATAAAGTTTTCCTTGGTGACTATTGATGTTCAGATTTCCATCTTGTTCTTGCAGAAGTGTTGTGCATTTCAGGTTCATGATCAAGTTATTTTTGTGAATTTCTTTCATTCCTTCATAACTTTATCTTGTGTTTCATGACTTCCTTTGCTAAAGTATCATTATACAAATTACAAATTGTGTTCACTTAGTCACACATGGATTCTGATCTGTGAAAATCTTTCTTTCCTTTCTGGAAAAAGTGTGTGAATCGAACCTGTTTGTGAAACATTAGTGCAAGGCTTACAAAATTTGATGTGTAATCTTATGTTCATTGTCACTATTCAAGTGTAAATTGAGTATCTCATTGTTCCTATCATTTCGGTGCATCACCTTAGAATTTAGCTTTATTTTATGCATTCCTTCTCCCCTTTCCTTCCCATATTGATAGTTTAGGTGACACCAAAGGAAGCCGGCCTTCTCCGGAGGTTGACCTCTGTCTACAAGTGACCCACAGCTTTGGAGGTCTTCACATGTTACACTAAGGTGTTGAACATCAGGTTCAACAAGGGTGCAACTTTAGGTGATAACATTTTTTGGCACGCCCGATGGGACAGTGGACTGCTTCTCAATTCATGTTTATGCATTTTATTGTTGTTGTTTGGTGTGTGCAGCAGTAGTTTCAGCCTTTTGGAGGCAAATTTTCAACACACTTGGTGACTCCCGGGAGATATCAAATGGTTTCAAGCAAACAAAGTGTTATTATGGAAAATCAGACCTGGTTTCTTGCTTTACCAGAAACTCTAGTGAATTTCCATCTCTTTAATGAACAAGTATGTCTGTATTTTGTGGAAATATGTCATGTTGCCCACCATTTCATGAAAATCATGCATGGGCGCCCTCTTACCAACCATCTCACATAGAGCAACTTGCTGGTCTCATACCAAATGTCCCTGTAATAGCAGACTACCAGCAGCCTCATCATGTTTTCTACCCTCCCATCCCTACTCAGTCTCAATAGCAGCCAACCTATGATCAAAATCAACCCCATGAAGAGGTCTTTGATGCCAACCAATATGATTATATGCATAATCATCTTCAAGAGCACCCCTACTAGAATGTATTGGATCTAATTCAAAATCTTGACCATGTGTTGTGGGCCTTAAGCCAAAAGCTTGAACATATGAAGATTAGTGATACTAGTAAGGTGTTCTCACATATGTATCGGATGTTGGTTGACATCAGGAAGCAAAACAGGATCATCTTATAGTAGCAAGAGTTGGCTGATCAATCCTTTATTTGTGATCAAGAGCGGGTGACAAAAGGAAGGCAGTTTGAGGAAAGCCTGGAAAGAGATATAGCTACTAAAGAGGAGCAGATCAAGTCTCCGTTTGCTCAGGTGCAAAGTAGTCAAGCTTATTTTGATTATCAATGCCAATTAAGGTATGAAACTTCCAGTCCTAGCCTCAGCCCAGCTCTTCCTATAATATTGAACAATCCTGTCAATAAAGGAGTTCCTAATCCCAACTTTCCAAGCTTCAAGCAAGTTGAAACTCTTCAGCCTACTAAATTTGAGTCCCCAAGCTTTAGAAATCTTGCCTCAACTTAGGAACCTATCCTTAAGCAAGCTCAACCTGTGGAGAAACTTGGGAAATTTACTTGCCCAAGTTTTAGGAGCTCTCTTTCTGTTCAAGAGCCCTTTATTAAACAATGGCATCCTTGTGAAGAACCCATTAGGAAGGCTCAACCAACCCCTTATGTTCTAGAGCAACCTAAAGAAGTGATGCTTGTAAAGGAAGAAACAAATCTTTTAGCTTCTATTATGTTTGAACAAGATCTTGGGAATGACAAATCAAATGTGATAATGGAGGCAAATGACGCTATAGATGAAGAGCAGACTTTTGGTCTGCATAACACAATCAGCATGATGGAGAATGGAAGTGTGAACTTGTTGCATTTAGCCATGGAGGAATACAGACTACAGTTGCAAAAGACTGAACAGGAGAAGAATTCTCAAAATGTTTCTAGCAATGTTTTAGCTGATGATCCCCCCACTATCCTACAAGATGGTGAAAATTTTCCAACAGGACAACAAGGTGAAATGGTGGAAAAGGATGACCAAGAAGAGCAATGTACAGTCTGGAATGAAGATCGTGTGATTTTTCCCACTCTAAATGCTATCTCAGAGCAGCAAGAAGACATCAAGCAGTTGCAGGTTCAAGAGTCAAGACAACAGCATGAAAAGACTAAAAAAGGTGATGTGGATCATGAGTCCATAGCTTCATTTGTTGAGTTTCCATGTTTCATTGAGTATGATGAGGAAGATTTAAATCTGGTCATAAGTCAACAACATGAGGTTGAAGAGGAGCAGTGTACAACTAGATTTGATACTTTTGAGCATGTTATGCTTATGAAAGTTGATGTTGAGCTATATGAAGAAGTGTACACTGATATAATTGAGCACTTTTGTTCAAAATTGGAGGAAAAAAGGTCAGATCTACTAGAGGAGTTTAGCACTTATGTGAAAATTCAACTGCAGATTCCCAAGTTTGAACAAAAAGTTTCTCATGAGCCTAATTTGCAAAATCATAACCGGTTGGAGGAGTTTCCATTCCATTGTACAGAGGAACTTGAGACTTTATCACCACTTCAATTGTTGTCTTCTTGCATTGAAAAAGACAAGCCTGAATCAGAATATAACTCTTCCAGTGATGATGAGAATTATAAGCTGCTTCCATTTTGGTGCATAAAAGAGCCTGAGGCTGATGCGTTGATTGAAGATGTGATGGAGGAAGCTATCTCTTTGTTCTCTGTTGAAGAAGTAGGTGTTTAGATGGCAGTTCATTAGCAAGAGATCAAAGGAGGCTCAATCTTTTCCCTTACCAAAGGTTGTCCAATCAGGTACCTAGCTTAGATGGAATCCAATACAACACCAAGGACGAGTCTTGCACCCAAGCATGAGGGTACTGCTCAGGAGGAGCGCACTCAAGTTACCTTTCCACCTCAGAACGAGAATGTTTACATTTTGTATGAAAAGGTTAGTAAGCTTGAATATGCTCTACAAGAGATCCTGCAGCCATCCGTGGAGTTGTCATGCATGCTTCATCTCTCTTTAGTTGTTCTCCAGCGTAGCAAACATTGTAAATTTTTTAGAAAGGGCAATTATTTCACCCAACCTGTCAATGGGTTTGTTTGACCAATTTCTTACTGGTTAGTGTAGGGTAGGTTTAGATTCAGTTTACATTCCCTAAGTGTTGTTTCAGCATAGTTAAATAGTTTCCCTTCTGTAATTTTTCTTGTTTTCAATAAGTTTCCAGGTGATCTGTATCTCAAGTTACAATGTACAAAGTTGTTCTAAGTCTGTTCCTAAATTTTCCCAATGCTTCCATGCCCAATGGATAGGCCTAGGCTACTGGTTTCCATGTTTAGCAAGCAAACATCCAGCAAAGGTCGCCATAAATGTTACCCAATTTTAACCTACACGCTCAATTGGGCAAGGCAATCTATGTTTCAAGTATTCTTGAAAGCAAAATGAGACATTCGTATTAGGGGTTAGGTCATACATCTGCTGAAATTTTACAGGGAGCTCAGTCAAGGGGTCGGCCCCAGTTAGTGTGACATTTTTTTTTCTTTAAGGAGAAAGTCGGCAAGACCATATCAGATGTCTTGCCAACTAGCAGGGGTTCCATCAAGTCTGAATGCTTCACATTAAGGATCCTATCGGCATGAGACTATTTGGGTCTCCCTGACCCATAATGCATTTTGGTTAAATATGCCTCCAGGTTCCTATCGGCAAGACCTCAAGAATGTCACGGCGACTGGATTTCACCTACTATTTCCCTTCGGCAAGACACCGATCATCATCCCAATGACAAAAGGATATGCATATCGGTGGGATTTTTCCTTTGGGGTGAAGTCTCGGCGACTTCTTTGGGTCTCGCCGACTAGACGTGACAAAGAAGGCGGTTTCGATAAGGGATGCAAGTATCGACTACCGGTGAGATGTTTCAGTGAACGAGGAAAGCTTGGCGTAGGGAGGTGCTACTGACAGGATGTCTCATCGATTTGGTGTGGTCTCATCAAAAAGATATCACAGTTCACCACAAGGAGGGACCATCGGTATAATGTCTTGCCAAAAGGCTGACATCTCGGTGAGAGGAGATGCCTTCGCCATGAAGTCCCGACAATGATTAATGTCTCGCCGAAAGCTGGGGGTCCCGCCAATAAAAGTCATATCAATGTGAGGTCTAACCAACGAAGTGGATTCTTAGTGAAAAAGGAAGATGTCTTCAGGAAAACAAAAATACCTTGCTACAATGTCTCGCCGATCCACTAAGGTCTCAGCAAAGCAGGATCCCTTCGGCGTATGTGAGCAGGCTTCAGTAAAAGGTCTTACCGATTGGGAGAGGTCTCATCAAAATGAGGCAGTGTCGGAAAAAGAAGGAGATCCCAGCATAAGGTATAGGCAAAGCCAGGATGTCTCACCAAAGGAAAGCAGCGTTGCTAAAGAAAAGAGAGCTCGGTGGGAGGTCTCATCGACAACTAAAGGTCACACTGACATGCCTAGCGCCTTTGGTGTAACACGAGAAGCTCGGCAGGAAGTCTCGCCAAAAGCAGAGGGTCCCCCTGACGGGAAGCAATTCACCAAGAGGAAGAAAGTCACCAAGATGTCTCGGTGACTAGCCAAGGCCTTGCCGAGAGTAAGTGATATCGCCCCAATGTTTCGCCAATGACCTGAGGTCTCACTGAAGAGGTGTGAGAGGTATCGCCATAGGTCTCCCCGACTTGCTCATGGCCTCGGCCAAGGTTGGTGCCTTCGTCGTAATGTCTCGGCGATGACATAATGTCTCGTCGACTGAGTGGGGGGGCCTCGATATGTTTTCCTAAGGGTTGTCTCCCCAACAAGAAAAGGAACTCGCCGAAAGACAAAGCATTCGACATAAGGTCCTAGCGACCAACTGAAGTCTCACCGAAGGGGTGTGGCTTTGGTATAAGGAATGAAGATCAGCGAGATGTCTCGCCGACACCAAAGGTCTTGCCAAAATAGTGGAGTCTCCCCGAAATGGAGCAAGCTCGCAAACGTATTTTTCCTTCGGCAAGAGGTCTCGCCAAAAGCTGGTGATCTTGCTGAAGAAATAGGAGCTCAGGGAGATGTATTGCTGACATGGCCATGTCTCGGCGAATGAAGGTGATCTCAGCCAAAGGAAGTAGTTTCGCCATAATGTCTTAGCGAAGGCATTATGTCTTACCAAAGATGAGGGGCTCGGGGTAGAGTTTTGTTTTCGATAAGATCCCTCATCGACACTCAGAGGTCTTGCCGACAGATCAAGAAGCCTTAGCAGAAGGTTTTGTTCTCGCCCAAGGAAGGTTAAATCAGTTTAATGTCTCGCTAATGGCTTAGATTCTTCCCGAAATGAAGAGTTTTCCATGTTGTCTATCTGATAACGATTGTCTTGGTGACCACAAAGGTGATATCGGTATGATCTTTTGGGCTCGCTAAGAGCTCTCAGCGACAGTTCCATGTTATGCCAACGGTTGCAGGAGGATTTAATCACATCGGGGAGACACGATTAGTGTCTCACCGACATGCAATTCAATAGGAGAAGATTTTGACCCCCTAGAATTCTACGTGGAGTGTGCTCGACCAATCTGAAGGAGCCAAATATGAACTATTGACAATTTGACCGTTTGACTTCCCCTATGGATGAGAGCAACAGAACGTAAACGACGTGGAGTTGATCTGAGGATAAAATGATGAATCAGTTTGATATCCAGAGGGGGCATTCAAAGCAGCTCGACTAAGGGGGTTTGAGAGGACACGGAGATAGAAGGATTAATGCGGCAAAAGATCTGAAGGCTTCTCCAAGGGTGATCTTTCACACCGACATGAACAGCAAGACGCACAAGGTGTAGCATTAACTACATGAAAAAATCTAAAGGCTGATCTTTCTGATGGATATTTTGTAAGCCCTATGGGGGACCGATACTCTGATATATAAGGCTTTTTTTCCTTCTTGGAAAGGAGTTCGGCGGATACTTTTCTAAAGTATGTGACTTCTATAGTCCTCCCTCGGATTAGCAAATTTTTGTAACTCATTTTGGAGCATGATGTATAAAGTTTTCCTTGGTGACTATTGATGTTCGGATTTCCATCTTGTTCTTGCAGAAGTGTTGTGCATTTCAGGTTCATGATCAAGTTATTTTTGTGAATTTCTTTCATTCCTTCATAACTTTATCCTGTGTTTCATGCCTTCCTTTGCAAAAGTATCATTATACAAATTACAAATTGTGTTCACTTAGTCACACATGGATTCTGATCTGTGAAAATCTTTCTTTCCTCTCTGGAAAAAGTGTGTGAATCGAACCTGTTTGTGAAATGTTAGTGCAAGGCTTACAAAATTTGATGTGTAATCTTATGTTCATCATCACTATTCAAGTGTAAATTGAGTATCTCATTGTTCCTGTCATTTCGGTGCATCATCTTAGAATTTAACTTTATTTTATGCATTCCTTCTCCCTTTTCCTTCCCATATTGATAGTTTAGGTGACACCAAAGGAATCCGTTCTTCTCCGGAGGTTGACCTCTTTCTACAAGTGACCCACAGCTTTGGAGGTCTTCCCATGTTACACTGAGGTGTTGAACATCAGGTTCAACAAGGGTGCAACTTCAGGTGATAACAAGTACAATGACCCAAGTAGTCCTGTGGTAGAATTTGTTATAAATGGGATCCAAATCAAGAATTCTCTAATTGATCTAGGGGCAACAATAAATGTAATGACCAAGGACATCCTGCAGCAACTAAATGTTGCAAACATGAGGTCTACTCCTATTGTCTTGTAGCTTGCTGACAGTTATACTATTAAGCCTGATGGTATAGTGGAGGATCTTGTGGTAATTCTAGACTCCTAGGAGTACCCAGCAGACTTCATGATTCTTCCTCTTAAAGCTACACCTGACGGGTATCCCATTATTCTTGGAAGGTCATGGTTAGCAATTGCAGATGCATATATCAGATGTCATTCAGTATACATGACCATTGCTAGTGGGAGGAGCACCAAAAATTTTGTTCTTTATCCTCCTACTCAGCCATCCCATGATAAAGATAACCTCGTATGGCCACATGTTGGTGAAGAGGCCGAGGAAGTTAATTTTGTGGCGCAGCTTATGATGTTAGGTAGAAACTCCTTCATGTAGCTTCAAGATGAAGATGAAGTATTGGTTAACACTATTCAAAACCATTGTGAAGTGGAGGAAGCATCATCTTCTCATTCTGCTACTCCAGTAAAGACGCTTCTACATGTTCTTCCTATAGCCACTATTCATGCAAATGTTCTTCCTGTAGCCACTCTTCCTGCAGCCATTATTTCTGCAAACGGACTTCCTATAGCAATAGGTATGTCCCATACATTTTTTCAATATGAAATCAAGGTACCATGTGTTAATGAAGCAGCCATGATAGAGTCAATTACACAATTACAAGTGTTAGAAGGGAAGTATTTGAATGTTAACAGCAAACTGAGTGAAGAACAGCAATTGTTATTGGAAAACTTATTAAGGACCCACCCACATGCATTTTCTTGGGAGTATCATGATATGAAGGGATTGAATCCTAAGCTTTGAACATACATAATTTATATCAGAGATGATTGCATCCCAGTGAGGCAGCCACAAAGAAGAATTAACCCTGCACTAAGAGAAATTGTAAAAGGAGAACTGCAGAAGTTGCTAGATGTGGGATTTATCTACCCCATTTTAGATAGCCAGTGGTTGTCTCCATTAATGATTGTGCCTAAAAGAGGAAAATGGTGAGTTTGTATTGATTACAGAGAACTTTATGTTTCCACCAAAAAGGACCATTTTCCCTTACCCTTCATAGATCAAGTTTTGGATGCACTTGTAGGAAAGTAATACTTCTCTTTTTTAGATGGATTCAATGGCTACAACCAGAACCAGGAAAATACCACTTTTACTTGTCCATGTGGAACCTATGCCTACTCAGTACTTCCATTTGGCTTATGCAATGCACCTACAACTTTTTAGAGGGAAATCATTAACATATTTTCAGACATTTCTCATGATTGCATGGAAATTTATATGGATGATTTCACTACCTATGGTGTTGATTTCAATGAAGCATTAGAGAATCTCATGAGAGTCCTACAGAGATGTGAAGATCACAATATCTCTTTAAACAGTGAAAAGTGTTTCATGATAATGTAGGAAGGTGTAGTTCTTGGGAAGTACATCTCTCACACAAGAATTCAAGTAAATCCTGCAAAGATTGAGGTAATCACAAATCTGCCCATACCTACAAAACATAAGGATGTTAAGATTTTCTTGGGCCATGTAAGCTATTACAGACATTTCATCAATGATTTTAGAAAAATAGCAACACCATTGTATACTCTCCTCACTAAATATGATGAGTTCTAGTGGACTGAAGATTGTGACAAGGCATTTTCTGATTTGAAGGTGGCCTTGACTCATGCTCTTGTACTCAAAGGACCTAATTGGGAGCTTCCTTTCTGCATCCATACATATGCATCAGATTATGTCATAGGTTCAATTTTAGGACAGAAAGAAGGAGCTATTGAAAATTCTATTTATTTTGTGAACAAAACTTTGCAAGGAGTTTAATTTAACTATACAGTGACAGAGAAAGAAATGTAGGCAGTAATCTATGCCCTGAAAAAATTTAGACATTACATAATAGGTTACCAAATATTTGTGCACACTGACCATGCAACGATTAGGTATCTCATGAATAAACCTTTGATCACAAGTAGACTAGCAAGGTGGCTATTGTTGATGCAGGAGTTTGACATAACCATTGTGGATAAGTTAGGGAAGGCCAATGTTGTTGCAAATTTTCTTTCAAGGCTGACTACATTAGAAGATAATCAAGCCATAGATGACTCTTTTCCTAATGAGCATATATTCTCTATCAGTGTATAAACACCCTGGTATGTTGACATAGCTAATTATCTAGTCACAGGTAGAGTTCCTCCTCACTTCTCTCCAAAAGAGAGAAGGGAAAAGAGAGAAGGGAACTCATTGAAAAATATTTTCCTTTATCATGGATTGTTGGATGTTTGTTTTATACTGGACTAAACCATGTCATGAGGAGATGTGTGAGAGAAGATGAGACATATGAAATTTTACATGCATGTCACAACGAACCATGTGGAGAACATTTTGCAGCCAAGAGGACAGCAATGAAGATTTTGAACACAGGATATTATTGGCCAACACTCCACAAGGATGCAGGGAGGTATAGAAGAAAATGTGGCAGATGCCAAAGAATGGGCAGACCAATCAGATATGATGAGATGCCACTTTTCCCTCAGGTAGTAATCACTCCCTTTGATAAGTGGGGGTTGGATTTTGTAGGACCCATTGACCCTCCATCAAATGGTAAGTCCTATATTTTGGTATGCATTGATTATGTAACTAAATGGGTAGAAGTTAAGGCCATGAAACATGCAAGAGATAACAAAGTTGCAAAATTTATTTATGAGGATATTTTCACAAGGTATGGAGTTCTAAGAGAGATAGTGACTGGTCAAGGGGCTCAATTCACATCAACCCTTGTTGCAGCACTAGTCAATGAATACAACATTAGATATAGGAAGTCTACTCCTTATCACCCCCAGGCCAATGGCCAAGTGGAGGTAACCAACAAAGAAATTGAAGCCATTCTGACCAAGACAGTATCTATCCACATAAAGAATTTGGAAAATAGGTTACCAAAAGTTGTTTGGGCCTACAAAACCACCTGGAAAACAACTACAGGCTTCACTCCATTTGAGTTGTTGTATGAAAAACAGTCATGATGTCCATTGAATTTGAACATAAGACTCTTAGGACAGTAGTAAACTTAGGAATGGATATCTCTGAGGCACAGAGAGAAAGAATCATGTAGCTGAATGCTTTGGACGTGATAAGGAGAGTAGTCTTGTATCACACAGAGGTGGTGCAGAATCAAAGAATCAAGTGGCATGATAAATTCATCAAGGACAAGAAATTCAAACCAAAAGATTGGGCCCTGCTCTATGACTCAAAATATCAGGACAATGCAGGAAAATTGCAAACAAGGTGGCTAGGACCATATGAGGCTACTAAAGTATTCCCTAATGGTGTTGTATAGTTCATTACTATTGACCCAATCAAATTCAAGTTGCTTGTCAATGGTCATCACCTCAGATTGTATCACAAGCCAGCTTCCAAGGAGGAGTTCTTGCAGCAATTCACTCAGCATGCAGCACCTGAGCATCCTGTAGCCAAAGGAAGTGGACCTAGTGTTCCTCCTTCTGGCTAATTAAGGTACGTACTTGTCATAATAAAGACTTCCACCTCTGTGGGAGTCCATTTCTTCACCCATCTGCCCATCCATCTCCACCTTTCTCTCTCTTCCATCACATCACTTCATCTCATCCCACCTCATCTTCATTAATTGCTCAACTTATTTCCTAAAAAGGTGAACGGTACTTTCTCCAAAATCTTTGGAATGGATCCTCCACACATTCAGGTATGTGTGCATTAATTGCTATATCTTAATTATCTTTAAGTGTATTTCATTTAATTGTTGTACGTTAGTATGGACATTCACCATGGCATGCCAATATTCCTTACCCTATCAAATCATCATTCCACATGTGAGGACACATGCCCAAATTTAGGTTGGGGGGGAGGAAAAATATGTGAATATTTTTCCCACGTGTCATTCCATGTTGGTCTATGTCAGCAAAATTTAAATTGAGCCAATTTGAAATCTGAGTGAGAGGACGGCTTGCATGTGTGAAGTGGCACCAACTACCACCACCATTTCTTTCCATCACAGCTTTCCTTTATTACTCCTTCCTTGCCATTATTGACCCTGTCATATCTCAAGTTGTGTTGCAAACAAAAGGTAAAAAAGGAAAAAGTCAATCGACATTGGCATTGGGAAGTTGGCAAGTGTTGCAAGAAGGTGAATTTGATTTTTAGATAGAATTGCAGGAAGGAAACTGCATAGTGTTTGTTTGATTGCAAACAATGGGAGGTGGGTTAATTTGAAATGAACTCATAGTGCATGATGTATTACTGCAAGATGCGCAATGCATGGCTGAATTTAGAAACTGCAAGTGGATAGACTACTTCCTGAAATTGGAAGATTTTGGTGAAGACATTGCACTAGAATTCGCCTAGACATTGTCTGAGGGGAGAGCCACGGTAAAAGGATTGGAAGTATTAGCAACTGAAGAAATAATTGTAGAAGTTATAGGGTTACCTATTGATGGTCAAAATTACCTTGCTTCCAGAGATGTCAGGTCAGCTAGGGCCGAATTTACAGAGCCAAACAACCCACCATTGAGCATAGATAAACAAGGAGCAAAGAGAATGTCTCTACCTGAACCATGGAAGCAAATAGCTATCTACGTCATAAAATACATCACCTGTGAATGTCGCTAGTCAAATTTTCACTCTGTGCATTTTAAACTGTTAAATCATATGAGGCACGAAAGGAGGATGAATGTGTCGAACATGATATACAACCTTATTTCAATCATGGTGGTCGAGACTCAGAAAGGTAGGGACAATTATGTTTCCCACCATTGTTTGATTAAACTGTTAGTTGAGAAGTATCTGCATGATGTATCTAGAATGACCTGGGAAGAATTCATAAAAGTTGATCAAATTAGACCTAAGCATTTGCAACCTAGGGTTTTACCTCAACCTTGTAGGTCTAGTAGGAGATTAAGCACAGCTAAAGCCACTCTTGGTGCTTCAACCTTTGGTGCAGGCCCTAGTGTTAACCCTCCTGCAGTAGAAGAGACCATAGAAATTAGTTCTTCTAGAACAAAACACTCAGACAAAGAAAGCTCTTCCTCAGATTTTGATGATGATGTTCCACTTGGAACTTTAATGAAAACTAGGGCACAGAAGAGAGAAGTAGAAATGAGAAAAGGAAAATCCAAAAGGAAGTCAGCAAAAAAAGAGGTTCCAAGCTCTAAGAAGAGAAAGGTTGACACTTTTCATCCTGTAGCCAAAGAAAAACATGAGAGCCCTCCTAGGAAAGTAAGACCATCCAAGCCAGCCTTTGTTACATCTTCGTAGGAAAGTCCTAATTCTTGAGAAATATCACAAGAGGACGCAAAAGCTCCAATGGAGCAGGAGAATGTTGAGGAAGAAGATATATTTAAGATGACAGCAAACATAACACTAGTCGATCTTGCTAACATTGTAGGAGAAATGGAAAACCAAGAGTATGAGGAAAATCAGGATTTCCTACAGTAAGAGGTCCTACAGCAAGATATCCTATAGCAAAATTCAGAACAAGAGCAAGAGCAGGAGTTCCTATAGTAGTAGCCCGAATTGGGAAAACAATCAGAACCCCTGCAACTAGAATTGATAGGACAGCCTGAATCCTTGTAGTTAGCACTAGTACCAGAAAAGATGCTGGTAGGAATAAATAACCCCCCTAATTTTTCAATGCATAAGGTTTCCATGCATTTATGGAAAGAGATGCAAAGAATAGAAGAGGAATGGAAGGAAGAAAAAAGTAGATTGAAGAGGGAAATTCAAAAGATAGTTGAGGAAATTGAAGACAAAGATGTAGAATTGCCACCTTAAAGAAGAGGATGGATGATATGGCATCTGTGGTACCACATATTTTGGAATGTAGGACCCCTCCAAGGGTCTATGCTCTACATTTGAAGGAGAAATATCTTTCTTTTAAACTAGCAAGAATTGTCTTAGGTTTGAACCCTTCTATTGAGACCCCTACTGAATTTTTCAATGCTTATCAGATTGCTTCCCCTAAAATGAAGAATGTGTTGTGAGATTTTTATTTGCATAACTATGTTGTGACTCAAGACCATGATTGGAATCCATTGTTGTACATTGGGGATGTCTAATTAAGGGAATTTATATCTTGGGTGCAAAATGAGATTAGTTGGGGACAGCAATATGGGGCTTATAAGCAAATGGAATCCAACATTCCCCTATCCATTAGAGTTGAATCAAGCAATTCAGGGGATATTTCTAGGCAATGGCACAAAATTCTTCTTAGACCTAGCTATGGTAATAGGATTATGCCTTGGATAGAAGTAGTTTATAGTGAATATGAGGCAAAGGAAAAATCAAGAGAGAAAAATATGAAGAGATACCTCTCACAAAGATGGAACAACTTAACTAATGATCTCAAGCAAGCTGAGCCTCATTCCATCTAGAACTATGCAGCAGCTCTTAAAAGAATTGACAGATATATTCACATTGGAAGGACAAAAGGGCTATTTTGGCTTCCCCTAACTTTTCGGCCACCCATCCTAATGTGGCATGTACCAAACTTCAGGTTCTACCAATATGATATTACTATGGAGAAGTAGAGATGGAGCAGATTGGACATATTGGGAGGATTCTATTATGATCTTGATTCACACATAGCACACTCTGATGTGGGACAGTTGTCAATTGTAAATTTCAAAGCCTTAACCAAGCAGAAGAATAGCCTTTCCCCTGTTGGAGGACCAGCAAGACCTTAGGTTGGGGGGAGTGATGAGCCTAGTTTATGGTCTAGTTTTGGGTAGAACTTATAGTTTATTTTCTAAAGATAACATGGACTTTGACATTAAGTGTTGATACTTTTTATGATATTTCCTCAGAACTATTGACATTGGGCTTAATCTTATTCTACAATCCTTTAATGATAATGGAATGTTATACAAACTATCCATATTAATTTTGCATGTGGTTAATGAATGCTCTTTGAGGTGGTTATAGATATGCAATTATTGTGTGTACTAACATTGCCATGCAGATTTAATTTGAGGATACTAAATTGAGTAAGACACCGCCAGTTGGGCATGCACCATAACATCTAGCCTAGGAATCATTCAAAGGTCAAAGGAGGTTGATGGCAGAAGATTCCCCATGCAAACTGAATGTAACCACCTTGTAGTGGACTTTAATGTTGTTGAGCAGCATAGGCGTTACTGATGTGCTAAATCCACATTTGGACCTGCATGTATGACCGGATTCCATGCATGCATAATTGCCAGCGCTCCACTTTCCCTATTTTCCCTAAATAGGTGTCCTCCCAGTTCATGGAGTTGACTGCCTTGTTTAGCTGATAGGATAAATAAGGATAGGATGCTCCTTCTCTGAAGGTTGCATGATTTGATATTGTACTTGCATTCTTGAGTTTAAGTAATACAGATATACTACTCTTTTGTATTCATGATTTATAGTGAATGAAGTAAAGTTTTGAGTTTGAGCATTTGATTCCTCATTATTTTTAGAGGATACTTATCCAAGGATGCCCACTTGGTGAGTAATTTTTCCTTTAGTTTAGTCTTAGTTTATTATTACTTTATGTTTAGTGATTAGTTAAGAATCTAGCACCGATTGTTCCTACAGCCACTAGAATTCCATTTTGCGACTGTTCCTGCAGCCAAAGCAAACAGAGTAGTGTCTTGTGTGTTTACTCATATTTTCATCTCTATTATGTATTTCAACTTAGTATGGTTGTTGATTGATGAATAGCATTTACGTCATTCCTTTCCAAGCAATTTACTTTTAGCATTGTGTCTTTCTTAGCTGTAGGATTAAAATGGCTACTTTGAGTTCCTAGTGCACATACTGTGCTGGCCCATTTCAAGTTCACGTCCCTAGGTTGATAAGCTAAATGCACCTTCACGATGATTGAATGGCTATTCAATTTAGATGTCCAATATTTGACTCACAACTGCAAGAGCTTAGTTTTTAACTCATTGTAGGAGGCAGACAGGAGACATAACATCCCTACAGACTCTAGAGGCAGGAATCTATCAGGGATGACAACACGTTATGTAGGCATCTATGCACCATGCTTGTGTCCCCGACAGAAATTACCCCATGAACACAAAATGCAAGTGCCAAGTGGATGGAAGGTAGGTGGTTGATGTGAAATTTCTTAGTCATGTTTGATTTTCTAAGGTGGAGGGATGCAAAAGGGGAATTTTCAAGAGGGGCAGAAATTCACTCCTATACATTTTTCCCCCAATTTAGCAAGCATGAGTGCTAACAAATGTTCTATAAAGTAGATCGAGGAGTTTAGAAATCTATACCTGAACCATCAAGGAAGTAGACCACAATCTAGCGAGCTTGAAAGTGCATGGAAAGAAAATAACTCCATAGGTACTCTCTCCTGAGGAGGTTCGAACAAAGGACTTCATAGATCCTCAAAACTACAGAGTTGAATAAAGTACACCAAAGACCCACAAACCAATGATGGAAAAATCTCATAGGATGCAAGCACTTCATAGGCCCTTAGACCTACAAAGAAGGCACCCCTAAATTACTCTCTCCTAAAGGAAGCCCAGTGTAAGGGGACTCCACAGAGTTGGACTAGAAAGTAGCTTCACATGCACATCTGCAAAGCAACATGTTAATCCACAAATAAAACATGTTAGGAAAAAAATCCACGTAGGCAAGCAAGTAATCAGATAGTCAAAAAATTAAAGGAAGAGCTTTCAAAGCGATCCCTTAGGAACCCTTCAAAAGAAAATGGGTCCACTCAAGGGACACGTTGTTTGAAAGTGTAATAAAAAAAATTTGCAAATCAATTCATCATCATTAAGGAATCCTTTTGAAAGATGTTCACTTCATCAAGGAATTCAAAAGCAAGAAAATTCCCCCTTGCGAGGGGAAGGTCGAGGCTTCTCTCATAGGAAAATTTGCTCCCTCCTTGGATGAAAGTTCAAGTTCTTTCTTTATGAACCCATGACGAAGGAAACACATCTGGCTAGGGGTCCTTGTTGAGAATGCAATTTTTGAAAAAAAATGTTCTGAAAATAATTTTGAGAAAATATTCATTGGCCACCAAATACATTTTCTGAAAATCAAAGTGACATGATAGCCCCCCCTTAGGATCATGCGTGCTAAATGCAGAGGCACATGACATCCTAAGGAGAGAAAAGAAAGAATGAAAAAGTGATGTTGTGGCCCGCAGAACATAGTGAGATGTCACTGTGGTAATTTTTTTCACACACGAGGGACAACACATGAGCACCACATCATAGACCAAGCAAAGAAGAGAGAAAGATACGAAGGAAAAGGCAAAACAACTTGGCTCCTGCTCCTGTCAACATTGTGGCCCGCAAAACATAGCAAGATGTCACCATGGTAATGTTTTCACACATGAGAGGGACAAAACATGAGCACCACAACATCACAAACCAATCAAAGAAGAGAGAAAGATACGAAGGAAAAGGCAAAACAATATCATAGCACACAAGGGACAAGGGTGATCTAATAGTTTGGGGTCAAAGCTACTCATAAATATAGATAAGTATAATAATAGTATATAGATGAATTGTCATCATCCCCCTACTATATCAGACCATGTGAAGAATGTATGAGAAAATAAAATAAAAATAAAAAATTGGTTCAACATGGAAGGGAAGCCTAAATGCCCCCAACACTTTGCATCATCCCCAATTGTCAAAAATCAATACATGTATAATAGAGGAAGAATGATGTAACAAATAGAGGAAGTTGTATGACACAAAAAACACTCTTGTATCCAAGCACCTACAAGGGTGACAAGGGTCATCCAGGAACACATAACGCAAGCACGAGGGAATACAAACACACACACAATCTACACTATAGATAAAGAAGAGGTACCCCCTAGTCCTCATCAACCGAGAGGTCATCAACCTCCCAATCTAGATCATTATACAGGGAAGGCGGATGAGCCTAAAAGGGTAGAATATCAAGAGGGAAACCCTCTAACCCCCTTGCAACAAGAGCCAAGGAAGGAGACTCTTTGAGGTCTCCTCCACTTAGTTCCTATGGGGTGAAGTTCAGTGATTTCGCAAAGATCGTTGAAAGGGTCGGGACCTCATCCAAAGAGTTAAATGTGCACTTCACAAGATTACCATGTGTTAACTCAACAGGCGAGGGAGGTGGCACCCAAGATTCACTGCTAGGCTCATCGAGTGACTTGGGAGTAGTGACAAACTTTTGGGATGTTGGAACCTCCTCCATCACAAGGATGGCACATGCTAATGTAGAACCACCTTCTGAAGAAGGTGAATTCCTCTTTCGACCCCCTTTACTAGCAAGGATATCCTCCATCCTCTACTTTGTCAAAGGATGAAAGACCCCCATGGACAAGGATGAAGGTGTAGAAGAGGTTGGGAAGACCGTGTAGGACACCATCAAAGTGTTTGGCATGTCCATGGGCTTTGAAAATAGCAAGATTTATGGGAGGGACATCAAGAAGGTGGCTCGACCAAAGAAGCAATAAACACCTACACCTTTTTCGGGTGAGGGTTGTTTACACTCACAACAGGAGCCAGAAGTAGCACCAGGGCTTATGGAACTGAAGCAAAGGGGAAGGAAGAGGAGGACACACCAATAGGCCCTGAAACAGGGGTGGTGACTTCCCTTCCTTCCTCTATAGAGTAGCCTACTCAGCGGCCAAATCCTTTCACTGATGCTTGTGCTCATGCACAAGGCAGTTCTTGTGACTCTAGGAGCTAGAGGCCAAGAGATGAGATGGAATATAAGGCTCTTGCTCGGCCATTGGAGTGTCCATCATGATTGTTTCCTATGGAGGGAGAGATTCCAAGACTAAAATAGGAGGGATAGGTTGAAAGGATGTTGGAGCAATAGTGAGGGGAGTCGGCACTAATGCCTCGGTGGCAAGCCTCTTCCTATTCACTGCCTTGGGGGCAGGAGCAGTAGGAGGCCATGGAGGCTGAGACATAGAGGAATCCCCATGGGGGCCCTTCCCCTTACCATGCATACCAAGTCAGGGGCCACAAATAAGGTAGGAAATTCGAATACCCAAGTCTTAGCTTTACGCCAAGTAGGTACCATAGGACTTCTTATGCGAAAACCAAGAGTAGTCACCCAAAGCTCCTCTTTAGGAAGGGAGGTAGGAGGTGGTGCCCTGAGGATAGATAGGATTCTCCTTTCCCTTCTGAGAGGAGGAAACTTGTTGTTGTGTTACTGTGGGAGTCACTTTCAATTGTCCTTTGTTCATGGTTTTATACTTCACGTAGTTTCGGTAAAGTAGGTTCATTCTAGGAGGGAGTGGACCAACTGGGGTGGGCCAAAAATGATCCAAGGAATAACCCCCATGGGATACATATAACTGCTATCTAGTGTCATGCACAACATGCACAACACCTTCGTGAGAGAAATTTAAATATTTATGAATAATGGAAGCGATCTCGTTCATGGAAGCTATCCATGGAATGACCAACTTCACTTTGAATAGATCGGATTCTTGAATAACATCAAAGGTTGTATCCATATCCCTAGTCCCAACTAGGACAAAAAGAGTTATAGAGCCATATGGCTTAAGAGAGAGACCATCATACATACGTATGATAGATTTCATTTTCTCATATTCCTCCCTCTGTAATTAATTTAGCCATAACATCTCCTTTGTAATAAAATTTACTCTGCTCACTAGGTCAACTAGGACTCCTATCACAATGTTTTTGTTGAGGCAAGTAAAAATGTATAGAGGAGAGGGCTTATCATTCAAAGACAAGTCCTGCGAGGTGAAAGTCACATCTGGAAAACCAGTCACAGGTTGTGGGAGAGGAGTAACCGAAACCATATTAACATACGCTGAAGGTTTAGGAGAAGCATCGAAGGGGTCAATAATCAAGTTTGTAGAATGGGACGAAAATGGGTATGTGTAAATCTGCAACTCGCTATTGGGCTTTGCAACCAACTTATTTGTGTTTTTCTTCTTCCCATCGATATGGATGGTACCATCATCGATGTGATCCTATATCTCATGACTCAAGTGCATGCAACACTTGGTACCATGCATGTTAACATGATGGTGCCAAAAAAAAGCATTCCCATCATACCAATCAAGATAAGGTTCCTTCAAGGATTGGGGATTTTCCAAAGTTATGATCTTATCCTTCAATAATTTTTGCAGAATAGAAGAATAAGATTTAGCTAACTTCGTAAACTTTTTGTTGCATCTAAGGCCATGATCATTAGTTGTGGAAACTACATTCATAACAACCTTTCCTTTTCCTAAAATAGATACAATAGACTTCCCTTCAAAAAAGGAGTGCAAGGAAGATCCCCCGAACTAAACCACCATTTGTTGGTACTCATGCAACACAGCACACAGGTGTGCAAAAGAAGGGTACTTCATTAAGGCATTTTTTTCCTGCCAAGCTCACTATAGGTTGCCTATAAATACCTTCTTCACATCTGAGTTAGGCAGCAGGTATGAGATTTGTGAAAAGAGAACTTGGTACCACGCAATAAATTCAGTTATCTTCTCGCTTTCTCCTTGCTTACATCGGACGAGATCCAAGAAGTTCATCTTTGAGTTGATGTTAGCCTGGAATTGATGGAGAAACTAATTCATGAGTTGGTGAGAATATAGAATTATCAGGCAAGGAACAATACCACTCAATTGTTGTGTCCTTGAGAAATTGAGGGAAGAGTTTTTCCATTAGAGCATCGTGATGAAAGAAATTTATACACATGGCATTGAAAGATGACACATGCATCTGCGGATCCCCTTTACCACCATACTTTTCAAGCCTAGGAATCTCCATTCCCTGTGCGAAAGGAGTACTCAAAATTGCTAGTGCCGACAATGGACTATGTTGGAAATAAAGGTTGGAAGATAGGTTGGGCGGAGGCATGGGAAAGACTCGCCAACTGGTTTTGCATCTACCCCATGTTCTGAAGAAGAGCATTCAGAATAGGGTCAAAGGATGACAAAGGACTAGTGGAACCTCCCCTAGAACCACCTCCAAAGCCACCTCTGGATCCACCATCATGGCCACCGCCAGAGCCAACACCAAAACCATTAGTGGGACCCCCACTGAAGCCACTGCCATAACCTCCACCAAATCCACCGCCGCCAACACTAGTTCCACCAGCGCTACCAAAGCCTCCACCACTCATCCCACTGGAACCGCCACACCAAGGGCGATAGGAGGGGTGAAACTAAAAACAATGGGTATCCTACCCACCTTAACAGTGTTAGGCTTTTGAGAAGTAGAGGAAACACTAATCGAGGGGCTAGTTTTGGCCATGCATACAGACATGGTAGGCATCAAGACACCTATTTTTCTTTTGAAGGCATCGAGCACCTCCCCTCGGGTAGTACCCAATCTAGTGTTATACGAAGGGATGTATGCTTCGGTCATATCAGTAAGGCCACGTAAGAAATCTATACCTTTTTTATCCTTACCTAACATATATCTCACCTCACTACCAAGTCTAGTGGCTCTCACCATGTTTGTTGCTTTCTCCAAATGATTCACAAGGTTCAGCAATATCCTATCTAATGCTAACAATTTTTCTATAGGAATATGGATAGCATCATCCTCATCCACAAAGAAAGCTATAGGGGATGTTGGAGGAGTAGGTGCATGAGCGGTCTCGTCTATGAAACCCATCTTGTCTAAAAAACCTGTAGATAAACTAGTAGTAAAACCAGAAGTGACCTTCATCTTTTCCATTGGTAAGTGTCATATAATTATCCTAACAATGTACCTAGAAGTTGTAGACTGAGTTGTGATGCTCATAAATGTTCACAACACCCAATTCTAGTCCGGCTACCAAGTGCGCAAGAAAAAGTTTTGACGTAAAGAAACAGATAGAAGTTTTTTCACATCGGGTTCACCAAAATGTAAACTAGGGGGACCAACCACACCAAGGATCCAATTCATGGAGAGCCAAGAGTGGAGGGCTACCCTATCTTACCTCAAGCTAAGCAGGTGTTTTAGGTCAAGGATAAAGAATGAAGAGCACTCTCAATTGTTTTTTTCACTCTACTGACCCAAATGCTTGGATGGGACTAAACGAGCCAGTTTTTGGAACTTGAACCATACCTCAAACAACTCTTTTCTTGAGGACAATAGTGCGGGTCAGGGACAACAATGCGACATGCTGGCGTCTCTATGGGGCACTAGCATCTGTACAGCTAAAAAGTGTAAAATTACAATACAAAATTTAGAAAAAACCTACTAACAGTCTAGTCAATGAGTTTTAATGTGCTAAATAGGATGATAAATAACATAATGTAAAAAATAACTATAGAGATAACAACTCACTAAGATTCCAATTCGCCAACAAGCTCCACACGTACACGTACTTGTGCACAACCAAGAGAGGAAAAGTGTTGGAGTTGTATAGGGGTTTGCCTTAGTCAAACCTCCACTTTGTTGTTTCCACCTCCATGGAAAGCCAGGAAAGCCACGAGATAGAAAATGTGATAAAGTACAATAGTAGAAAAGAGAGTATCAAACACTATGAAAAACTTAATGCTATTCTATCAAACCACAACGAAAGAAGGATATTGAAGCAATACCACCTCCACCCAACGGCACTCAAGGCCAATTGAGGGAGAATGCAATACTATAATCTTGGTAAAGTCGACACGATTACAGTAGTGACAAAGGAGGTCTTGCAAGACACCAAAATCATAACTTCTATTGTAGCACAACATGTTCTCAGTGAAGTTGATGGAGTAGCAAGTTGCCAAGCAATGTTCAAGAGATTGCATGAATTTCCCAGAAGATGAAGTAGAATTCTAAAAAGATGAAGTGAATGAGAAATATATGCATTTGAAGATCAATTAAGAGGGAAAGAGCCATTTTTCAGGCTGGTTGGTTGATACAGAGGTGTTACGCTTCATCCCCAATGGGAGACGTAATGTCCCTACAGACTCCAGAGGTAGGAATTTGTTAGGGATGGCAGCATGCCACGCAGACATTTATGCACCGTGCTCACGTCTCCAACAAAAATTTCCCCACTGACATAAAATACAAGCACCAAGTGGATGGAAGGCAAGTGGGTGGGAATTTCTTAGTTGGGTTTGATTTTCTAAAGTGGAGGGATGCAAAATGGGAATTTAAAAGAGGGGTGCAAATTCATTCCTATACAATTCCTAAGATGATTGGGGATGATCATACATTATACTCACCATATATGCAAAAGAAGGAGGCCTAGAAATTGGAGTAGAATCAAAGCCAATGAAATTGGAAAAAAAATATGGAAGGGGTTTGTATAGATTTTTAATTTTTTATTAGGTTTCACAACAAACTTGTTTGACTTATCAAGACAATCAACTAATTAGATGGTACCTAAATCAATGTGATCTTGGACTAAGTGTCAAAGATGCATACATATTTTAGTGTCATGTCTTGATACTTGATGGAACTAATAAAAAACCTTTAGGTCATAGAAAGTAGAGAGAGGTTGATTAGTTGGGAGTGGTCAAGTAGTTGTAAGTTAAATTTGCATTATTTTTTGGAGAGACTCAAATAGTTTTGTAAATTATCTATGCCTTTGAGGCACTACAACGAAAACATAAAAGGTTTGAGAGTTATTGACAATGTTTGCATTTTGAAAAAAAAAAAAAATTAAGAAGATGCATCGAATTGGGTATTATAGAGATTTGATGAGGTAGATGTTGGCAACTCAAGGGTAGACAACTGAGAGGGGGGTGAATCAGTTGTTACTGAATTTCAAACTTATTCAACTTATTAGACTTATTCTCAGATCTAATCATTAATCATGAAAGCATAAATGAACAACACATCATAATCACACATAACACCAATATTTTTACATGGAAACCCTATTAGGGGAAAAACCACAGTGGAGATCAATCCACAAGATTATACCCTGTTAAAAGTATAAGAAAATATGAATGGGGAATGCACATGCATTCAGGGACACTGCCTAGAGCTCACTGCTCAATTACAAAGGAAGACACACTTTCTTACAAAAAGGTTCTGATTAAATCCATCAGATTTTGAACTGAGAAAAATAGCATTTGCTAGTGCCTAGTTACAGTTTTGGTTAGGCACATGAACACTTCTTTACTCTTCTTCACTCTTCTTCACTCTTCTTCACTCTCTTCTCTGACTTCGATTGATCTAAACAATATTCACACATAGGACTTGCACACTTCACACTTGCACTTTCACACCCACACTTCCAAATGATAAAATAATCACTCATATATATCCACAACAAGAGATTACATCGCTATAAGTTGGCTTCAACAAAATAGCAAGAAAGAATATAAACAGTCAGCTCAAATCAATAAATATTATTCATGTGAATCAACCAAGGTCAGCCACAACATAGTGAAGACCGAAAATAACATCCTCAAACACAAACCACTTCAATTAATTACACCATGAATATCCACAACATGCTTCAACACCTTGTCTGCCAAGAACATGAAAAACATGAACATGCAAGAGAAAATCTTGGATCACAAGCACAATGATCAATGCGGATGTGTAACACATAGATAGGGAACGAACTAGAAACATCCACAAGAATCATGAAACACCAAAGAAGTATCCACAACAATTGAACTAACTAAAATCAAATGATCTTCATTCAGGAACACAAACAGACGTACCAAAAAAATTTTAAAAATATAAATCATCATAACTTGATCAAATCTTCACGCGGATCTCTAAAACTTGACGTGGATAAACTAGATATGCTCAACAAGAAACCCTTTATTCCACAACCTCTGAACAGAAACGTATTGATCACACCAATAGAAAGAACTTCACTTCACCATTGACAACCTATAGCACTTCTTATTACAATTTTCTCAATATCCTCGACATATACAGCTTCTAATGCAACAATGCTAATAGTGTTGACATCAATGACAACCACATATCAGCAATAACCACAACATCCAACAATCTCCCCCTTTGGAATTGATGGAAACACATGATGTGAAAAATACCATCAACACAACTACACTTACTCCTTAGGTTTTGACTCTTCTCTCCTCAACTCTTCTCCCCAAAAAGATTTTTCACATTACTCTTCTCCCCCTTTAACATCAATGTCAAAGTTCTCTTCTATGGAAGCTTTGAACCACATATCTAAACACCTAAACATCTTACTACTCCCCCTAAGTAGCAGCCACCACAACATCAATCCAGATCAAAATATGATCATGAAATGCACAGATTGATGCAAATCAATGCATCCTTAGTTTTGATTAGGAGGGGTAATCACCCCTAACTTTCCTCTGAGATACTCAAAATTATCCTTAGAACAGCTTGGTAAATATGTCTACAATCTGCTCCTTAGTAGGCACATACTCCAATCTGACTTCCTTTTCACTTACTTTCTCTCTCAAAAAGTGAAACTTGATAGATATATGCTCGATCTTGGAATGTAGCACCAAATTCTTAGAAATGTTATTAGCACTTGAGTTATCATAGAATATAACAATAGGCTCATCATACACAACTCTGATATCCTTCAACATTTGCTTCATCCACAGTACTTGAGTACAATTATTAGTAGCAGCAATGTATTCGGCCTCTGCAATAGATAAAGAAATAGCATTTTTTCTTTTTGCTTAACCATGAAATCAACTTCTTTCCCAAGAAAAATGCTCCACCACTAGTACTTTTCATGTCATTCAAATCTCCTACCCAATCAGTATTAGTAAAGGCACTCAAAGTAAGATCATCATCTTTGGGATATCATAGACCAAAATCAACTATCCCCTTCAAGTATCTAAAAATCCTCTTCACAACAGTCACATGAGATTCTTTAGGATCAGCTTGAAATCTTGCAACAATACATACAACATTCATGATATCAAGCCTAGTTTGAGTCAAATAAAGTAATCCACCAATCATTGATTTGTATCTAGTCTGATTTTCCTTCAAAAAATCATCATTAGTTGTCAACTTGCATCCGATCACCATGGGTGTACCAATTGGCTTTGAATCTTCCATACCAAATTTTTTCAACAATTCTTTCACATACTTGGACTGAGATATAAAGATCCCTTTATCCAACTGAGTAATTTTCAATCCCAAGAAGAATTTCATCTCTCCAATCATTGACATCTCAAACTCATTTTGCATCTCATTAGAAGACTTCATACACAAGCTATCATCTCCTCCAAATATGATATCATCAACAAAAACTTCCACAAATAAATCTTTATCATCATTCTTGAAATACAAATTACTATCAGTAGTACCTTTTTTAAATCCAAGCTTCACCAAGTATTTATCCAATCTAGCATACCATGCTCTAGGGGCTTGTTTGAGTCCATACAATGCTTTCTTCAATTGACAAACCATATCTCCTTGATCAGTCAACTGGAATCCATCTATTTGTTCAACATACACTTCTTCCAATTTTCCATTTAGAAAATTTGACTTGACATCCATTTGATAAACTTTGTAGTCTTTGTGAGCAGCATAAGCAAGAAACAATCTCACTGCTTCAATTCTAGCAATAGGGGAAAAGGTTTCTTCAAAATCAATACATTCCATCTATGAATATCCCTTACATACCAGTCTTGCTTTGTTTCTAATCACTTCACCTTGTTCATTCAGTTTGTTTCTAAAGACCCATTTAGTTCCAATTACATTCTTATCCTTAGGTCTAGGAACAAGAATCCATGTATCATTATTTTCAATTTGTTGTATTTCCTCTTTCATTGCTTCAACCCAATGTTCATATTTGCATGCTTCATTCACATTGTTAGGCTCAGTCTTTGAAATCAAATAATATTCTTCTACAATTCTTCTCCTAGTCTGGAAACCTTTGTTCTTCTCACCTATGATTTGATTTTCTAAATGATTCAATCTCACATACCTCGAAGTCTTCTTAGAATGTTCTTCAACTTCAGGCTCTTTTGATCTCTCTTTTGTTCTTCCACTAGTTTCTCCTTCCTCTTAATCTTCTTGATTCACCAGAATGATTTGGACTTGACTTGAAGTCTAACCTTTCTTTCCTTTGTTTGTACTATCATTATGATCATCAGAATCATATCCACAGGTTTTGGATGGTGTACCAAAGTCTTCATCAACCTTAACATTTTCACTTTCAACCATTTTCTTCAATCTCTTATTGTAACACTGGTAGGCCTTACTTTTAGTTGCATAACCCAGAAAGATTCCTTCATCACTCCTAGCATCAAACTTTCCTATATCTTCATCTCTTTTGATATAATACTTGCTTCCAAAGATCTTGAAATATCTAACAATAGGTTTTTAACCAATCCATAGCTCAAAAGGAGTCTTACCAGTATCACCTTTGATTTGTACCCGGTTAAGTGTATACACAGCAGTACTCACAGCGTCTCTCCAGTAGGTATGAGATACATTTCCTTCCAACATCATGGTTCTAGCAGCATCTAGAACTATTTTGTTCTTCCTTTCCACAACTCCATTTTGTTGAGGGGTCTGCGATGCAGATAACTGTCTCTTTATTCCATGCTCTTTACAAAAAAAATTAAACTCACCGGAAGTGAATTCACCACCTCTATCTGATCTTAGAAACTTAATCTTTAGACCTGTCTTTGTCTCAACCATAGCCTTAAAGATCTTTAACTTTTCTAGAGCTTTAGATTTCTCCCTTAAGAAAGTATCCCACATCATCCTTGAATAGTCATCAATAAGCAACATGAAGTATATGTATCCTTGTAAACTTCTAGTTCTAGCAAGACCACACAAATTAGTATGCACAAGATCCAACAATCCATTTGAATTTTGTTGTTTACCCCGAAATTAAATTCTTGTTTGCTTTCCTAATTGACATTCTTTTCATATGGCATTAGTAGGTTTCATTAGCTTAGGAAGATCTCTCACAACCTTAGTGGAACTTATCTTGACAATATTATCAAAGTTAACATGACACATTCTCCTATGCCACAACCAGCTTCATCAATTTGAGCAATCAAACAACTTTTACTAGCAACACTCAGGTGGAAAATATTACCTCTTGTTTTTGTACCTGATGCAATCACATTTCTAGAATTTCCCAATATCTTGCACTTACCATCCATGAACTGAAGATTGTATCCCTTATCAACCATTTTTCCAACACTTAAAATATTATGCTTCAAACCTTCAACATACAAGACATCATCAGTATTATGTTTACCATCAAGAGAAATGCATCCTCTTCCACGGATCACACCAGCTTTGTCATCACCAAATCTCACAACATCACCATCATACTTTTTCCAAAATTACAAACTTATTTTTATCTCCTGTCATATGATGAGAACAACCACTATCAATTACCCATTCATCTTTCTCTTCAACTCGAGTAGCTAGGGCTTTCTCCACATTTGTACAACTAGCAGATTTAGTAGACACAGGATTATTTTCCTTGATAGCAATAAACACAAATTCATTTTCACTTGCATTTCCTTTGCCAAATTCATCATTTGTCACACCTTCATCGGTAGCATAGTAACACTTCTTTTGGAATTTAGGCTTGTTAAATCTTGGCTTGGAAACTCCCTCAGGACACCTTGATGCAAAATGACCTATCTTATTGCAAGAGAAACATTTAATAGGAAACTTCCCCTTATACTTACCTTGTCCTATGGCTTCTCTTTTCACAATCAATGCTTCAAGTTCTTCAAGCTCTCTCTCTTCTTCATCGAGTTGTTTCATTTTATCCTCATACTTGAATGTCTTTCTTGATGACCTTTTAACCAGATCATATCTTTGTTTATCTCTTCCAGAAGTAGTGACCTTGAATGCAAATTCAACCTTAGGAAGGGCATCACTAAATTCACTCAACTCAAAATTAGTAAGCTTACCAATCGACATATCCCTGGTAACATTTTTCATAGTTCAGAGCTCTTCAATAGCACTAGCCTTGACTTTGTAGGAATCAGGCAAAGATCTAAGCACTTTAGCAATAATCTTTGATTTGTCTATCTATCCACTAGCACATCTAATACCACACACAAGTTCATTCACTCTTTTCATGAAAGTAGTAACATTTTCATCATCACCCATTTTCAAATTTTCATATTTCCCTTTCAGACTTTGTAGCTTAGCAATCTTCACATTAGCATCACCTTCATACAATGTCTCCAATTTTTTCCATATCTCATAAGTAGTCTTTAGATCCATCACATTTGTCATCTCAGT
This sequence comes from Sequoia sempervirens, assembly GCA_007258455.2. Classification (NCBI taxonomy): domain Eukaryota; kingdom Viridiplantae; phylum Streptophyta; class Pinopsida; order Cupressales; family Cupressaceae; genus Sequoia; species Sequoia sempervirens. Next base: position 209,744,568 of record VDFB02000008.1, on the reverse strand, counting down.
ATCAGTCAGAGCACTCAACAAAGCTTCCTTAGCCTGAATATTATACACAGCATAAGTACTATTCGATGGAATAACATATCTATTACTCGTAATGCTCCAGTAGGGTTCACCAATGCATCTCAGATGGCACTCCATTCGAGTCTTCCACAAGAAATAATTTGTTCCATCAAATCTAGGACTATCCTTCTTATAAGTTGTCATCCCAAATCACCTCAAGTTATAAAACTTCTTCTAAGAAACCTACTCTAATACCAATTGTTGGTAACTCAAGGGCAAACAACTGAGAGGGGGGTGAATCATTTGTCACCGAATTTCAAACTTATTCAACTTATTAGACTTATTCTCAGATCTGATCATTAATCATGAAAGCATAAATGAACAACACATCAGAATCACATATAACACGAAGATTTTTATGTGGAAACCCTATTAGGGGAAAAACCACAATGGAGATCAGTCCACAAGATTATACCCTATTAAAAGTATAAGAAAATATGAATGGGGAATGCACATGCATTTAGGAACACTTCCTAGAGCTCACTACTCAGTTACAAAGGAAGAAACACTGTCTTACAAAAAGGTTCTAATTAAACCCATCATATTTTGAATTGAGAAAAATAGTATCTGCTAATGCCTGGTTATAGTTTTGGTTAGGCACATGAACACTTCTTTACTCTTCTTCACTCTTCTTCACTCTTTGCTCTGTCTTTGAATGATCTGAACAATATTCGCATACAGAAATCGCACACTTCACACTTGCAATTTCACAACCACACTTCCAAATGATAAAACAATTACTCATATATATCCACAACAAGAGATTACATCGCTATAAGTCAACTTCAACAAAATAGCAAGAAAGAATATGAATAGTCAGCTCAAATCAATAAAGATTATTCATGTGAATCAACCAAGGTCGGTCACAACATAGTGAAGACCAAAAATAACATCCTCAAACAAAAACCACTTCAATTAATTACACCATGAAGATCCACAACATGCTTCAACACCTTGTCGGCCAAGAACATGAAAAATATGAACACCCAAGAGAAAATCTTGGATCACAAGCACAACGATCAATGCGGACGTGCAACATATATAGGGCATGAACTAGAGACATCCACAAGCATCGTGAAACACCAGAGAAGTATCTGCGGCAATTGAACTAACTGAAATCACATGATCTTCATTCAGGAACACAAATAGAAGTAACAAAAATACTGTTAGAATACAAATCTTCATAACTTGATCAAATCTTCATGCGGATCTGTGAAACTTGGCATGGATAAACTAGATATGCTCAACAAGAAACCCTTTAGTCCACAACCATTGAACAACAATGTACTAATCACACCAATAGAAAGAACTTCGCTTCACCACTGACAACCTGTAGCACTTCTTATTACAATTTTCTCAATATCCCTGACATATATAGCTTCTAATGCAACAATGGTAATAGTGTTGACATCAATGAAAACCACATGTCAGAAATACACCACAACATCCAATAGTAGATCCCATATACTAACTTATAGACTATAAATAATCACACAAGGCGATGTAGAGATGTGCAAAGAAATTATATTTTAGTAAAATAATTTTTTCTCATAGTGAAGGTTACAAATAATTGATGAACACATGTACATCAAATTTTTAAAGTGCATATATAATCTACAAGAAGGGATTGGTTCAAAATATAAATTCAATCAATTTCTCATTTTATCCTTGTTTTCAGTGGACAAGGTTTATGAACGTGACCTACGGTCCAATGTTTGCTTGAAAATGTTGTAAAAACTAATTTTTTAGTTGTTCAAAAGTGTTTATAGAATTATCAAGAAGTGAGAAAAACTATTCCAATGTGATGTATTTCAATGACCTTAGGAAAATATTTGTTAGTAGGGAATCTTGAAAAATAAAATTGCTACATAAGGTAGTGAAAGTAGAGGCATGTGTTTGAGGATCTCCTTTACCAAATTGTACTTCTCAAACCTTGGCACCTTGAACCCCATAGGCAAGAGATTAGAAACAATTTTGAGTGATAAAGGGTTACATATATAGTATGGAGGAATAAGGGATTCAATGGAAGTGCTAGTCATGAAACAAGTTGGCTTTGCAATTGGCCAAAATTTAGCATGACCTAGTTGATTACAATATTTGTGTTGTATGTGAAGGTAGTAAAGGTTTGTGTAGAAAAATATGTGACAAAAATAGACCTAAGGGATAAAGAGGTGACAAAATTTCTTCTATAGAAGTTGGAATTCAACCCAATACAAGGAGGTGGAATAATTGTGGGTACATGGATGTATTAGTCATCACGTGCATGGTTGAAACTAGATTCGACATAGAAATTTGTGTGTCAATGATATTAGAGTGAGAATCATTCGTGCTTGTGACAATTGAGGTATAGTCCTAGACATTTTCATAGGTAATTTGTGTCAAAATACAAAGGAACTCCAATCCCTAATGCTTAAACTACTTAGCATGTTTTGAATAGTGCCAAAGATAAGGACTACTTCAAATAAGGTCTCTTTACCTAAGAATTCTTGAAATAAATACAAGTGTAGATCAATTTTTTTGAATTAAAAATTAGAGGCTTGAGTGGAAGCCTCGTGATCAAACCCTACATCCACATGAGGAGAAGTGGTAGATGAGGAAGTAGGTTCTAATATTATTGGAGGAGGGGATGAAGGAATCCCAATAGAAAAAATATTCATACATATGTGAAATCAAGAGTGGTGAAAATAGGTTTTGTGAATTTGGATGTGAGGGATACATATTATGTGTATGAAGGATTATTCAAACTACAATATTGAAGGAGAGAGATTAGGTTGTAAAACTCATAAAAGGTTTTACAACTCACAATATAAACTCTACCATAGATAACAAGGAAAAAGTATTTTAGTGTTTTCTAGTTTTTGTTTAAAAAATAAAAAGCTTTTAAAAGAAATATTTTGTGTTAATGTGGCAGGTTCACTAAAATGTAGATGGTGAAAATTTTAATTACTTCAAAGTAAATCTCCCTTGAGATTTAACTTCACTATCTACACTAGGACATAAACCAACAATTTAAGATAATCTAAATATGATCTAATTATCCATTTTTAAAAGACTTTGTTCTAAACATAAAATTATTAATTTCTAAATAAAATTCTTAACACTAATGAAGTGGTGAAAATAACTTCTTACAAAGAAATAATTACAACTTTTAATCAATGTAAATAGGAAATACTAATCAAAGAGAACCAAGAGTTCTAATATGAAAGCCTCTACCAAGGACACAAGTTCATCATGTGGGAATCTTCATGTCTCACTAAATTGTTTAGTCTAGATGAAAAATAAAAAGTGTTTCCAAGTATAGAAATACCTCAGGTACACATAGAATATGAAAGGCACAAAATTTTAAAGCAGATAAATTTAATATTAACAAAAATAACCATTACAATACTCACACAAAAATAAATTAAAATATAGAATAAAGGGTTGGAAAATATGTCACCATGTGGTGTTATTCTCCAATGAAAACCTATAAATAAAAAATAGTTTTGGTGGCTATTGAGGGGCTTACCTCAATCAAATCCCTTTTTGGTATTTCTACTTCTACTAACAACCTACTTGGAGACCTTTGAAAAATCTCCAAGAAGACTATTTTTTTCTTTGTTTCTACTAAATACCACAATACCATGAAGATATTACTTGAAAATACTAAAGAAAATCACATGCAAAGAGTTGTTATGGTTGTGTAGCTTGCTAGTATTTCCTTGAGATGATAGAGATTCTCTAAAAATATCCAAAGTTTTAATTAGGAGTGAAAATATAATTGGAAGACCAAAAGGGTAAGTTAGAATTTGAAATGTAGTTTAAACTTGCATGTAGAGTTGTTATTTCCCCTACTGTTAGTGAGACCATGACAAACTAATTCTCAAACAATCATTAGATTCAATATTTTTTGTGATATGCTAGCATTTCATGCAAATATTTGTGTTGCACTCATGTTTAAGGAAATTCAAACTTAGAAAACCTATATCATCATAAAAATGCAAGAAATACAAAACCAAAATGCTAACATTTTGTAATTGAGACACTTTATACCAAGATGTTGATGTCAGGACAAAATGCAATGTGAAATTGTAAAGATATGCAATTTTTGACACTACATGGGTAACAATAGCCTAATATATAAAGGAAGATTATGGGATTGATCAGTAGGAAAGATGATATTTTGGTAAAAAGGTAAGTAAGTATTTTCGATATAGGTGACCATTAAGAGCTTATAATCTAGATGGATGGATATTGTTGGGGACTCTTAATTCTTAAAGGATTTTGTACAATATATCCTTATGATTAGATGGCATATTGAGAAGATCTAGGATAGAAATTTGGGCAAGAGTTTTCTGAAGTTTCTCAATAAGGTTATACTATTTTATAGGAGTGGGTGTGGAAGGCCCTTGGATAGTGAATTTGGTGCACCTAGTTGTGACTACACAATCTATGGGTTAAATCTTGATAGTTGCAACAAGGGTAAATCAATACATTTAATATGACCAATAGTTGAATTATAAGAAAGGGAGGCTTTGTTGTAGTTCACATTATTGGTTTGGATATTTTGAACTTGATTATATTTTTCTAATTATTTTTTGGAAAAGGATATTGGTATATTCCCAATTGTTGATTCCTAGATTTAGATGCATGTTCATCAACTTTGACTATACCTCTATCAATCAAGTCTTGTACTAAGTGTTTCAGTTGCATGCATCAACTTGTTAAGTGTCCCTTAATTTTTGAAATTCATAATATTCATTCTATTCAAACCATACATAGGTTTGGGTTTTTTGTCATCTATAGGTTTATTTTGTCCAAAAATGATCATATTTACAACAAGTAATTTGTGAAATACAACCTCTAATGGTTTACCTAAGGGAGCATATTATTTTCTTTGAACCTTTGGTCTAGATTGACCTCTTGGGATGGTAATGTTAAGGTAAATTTGAGTGTCTTCGATATGCCTTGCATCTATTACCCTATCATTAACAACATTCTTGTTTTTTTTGAAAAATTTAGGTTTACTATGTTGTACTTAGTTTGGGTAATATTTTGGGTAAAGTGTTATCAATCTCTTTGCAATGATACATTTCTTGATTTTTATTCCTTTGGAAATGTCTTCATCAAAATATGTGACACATGATGAACTTGTAAATGAAATTCCTTAAATTAGGATTGAAGTTTGTAGTAAAATGGTAACAAATTATTTTCATGGAATATCCCAAGAAAGCATACTAGCCAAGATCCTTAATCTTTAAAGGAAGGATGAGAAGCTTTCTCCATTATTTTGTTTTGAATTGCATAAGTCTAACATTGTCAATTTATGCTCTACTTTATTAGAAAATTTTCAAAAATATTTTTTATAAATTATGGAATGTTATCATAGCTTTAGGGAGGTTTAAAAACCATTCTAGTGCTTGTCCTTCTAGACTTCATAGGAACAATATCATTAGGTGGTTATCATTATAATATATTTATTGACATGCCATAAATAACTCTTTTTCACATGATCTCTTTGTTCACCTTTTCTTTTATAAGTTTATCAGATTTGGGTGGTTCAAAATATGGAGGAAAATATATTTGTAACATAGCCTTGTCAAAAGGATATGTGTAGAAGCCCTTAAATTATATGTCTTGTGATGATTTCCCACTTGTAAGTCTTAGAGAGTGTCCATTGCTTTCCATTCTTAGGAAAATTTTGACCCCTATTGTAGTGATGTTGGTAAGATAAAGTATGGTCATGGGTCATTTTTTTGATTGATTTTTTGATAATATGGATTGGTTTGTGGGTGCTTTGAAGGTTTGGGTGATGAATATAATTTCATGTGAGTTTAAGTTTGCTACTTATTCACCTAAAATTCAAATTTGATCAAGTATGAGTTAGATTTAATTTGGAGGATCTTTTTTTGCTACAACCTTTCTTTTGGAAACATTATAAAGAATAACCTTAATTTTTGTTTGGCTTTACCATGTATAGTTGCTAATAGTGACATGTTCTATATTGGAGGCTCATTGTGTATTATTTTGTTCAATTTTTCAAGATCATGGTTAGGAGGAAGTTTTTATCCTATCTCTATAAGTTGTGTGACAACATCATCCTTATTTTCAAAAAGGTATTGACTCATCTGGACTTTAATTTGAATATTGTTAAAAAATTTAGTATGGTGATCCTCAATCTCATTATGGTCTTCGTAGTCTCCATTGAAATCTTATTATTTAGTTGGTATGTCAAGTATATCTAAAGTAGAGTTTTCTCTTACATAAGGATTTTGGACATGTGGTGTATCTAGAAGAAATGGGCTCTATTTAGTAAAGTATAGATCTCATGGGATGGTTAGTAAATGGACATTTTGAAGCTGGTGGTTGGAAGGTACTTCCAAATCAAGTATATTTGGACCAAATTGATCTTCCATATGTATAATTTAATTTTTTCTAGCTTTAAGTTTAGTGATAAGCATAATTATGAATTTTGGTATTAAAATTTTTACTTATTTTTTAAATTTAAATAGTTTCAAAGTAACAAAATAATGAGATAGACAACAAAACAAGAATAATAATTTGTTTATTATTAAGGTAAGGTGTGTGAATGATTGTGATCCCACCAATATACCTTGTCCAAGTATAATGTGCAAATCCTATGTTGGATATTTTACCATTTTCTATAATTCAAGATCACTCACATCGGTGTGAGGGGAGAGCATACATGGCCTACACACTCATTTTTTGGGTAAAAGGTGAGTAAATTTCTAGGACAATTTGTGTCTAGTGCATGATCAATGGTCTTAAACTAGGATTAACAAGGTTTCTAAGTGTATCATTGATATACCTAAAGGTCCATGAGGCCTATATCTATAAACCAAAGACCATCTATAAAATTGTAACATAAATGCAAGCAAATGTCACTTTATCTTAACTTCTTACAAAAATGGGCACTGAGGTTGTGTCAAACATGATAATGACTTATTTGAGGTACAACTTTCATTCTCATCCCTTTATATACCCTTTCAAAATAGGCGGTTTATTTCATCCTCTAAGGTCATGAAATCTTTAAGCAGACCTCTAGAGGAAAGAAAATTAAATGTTTTCATATCTCAAAGATTGCCTTGCAACGTGAGAGAGCATACACATTAATTTCCTTAAAATTTAAAATCAAATAAAAATAAATAAAAAATGTGTTTTTAATATTTAAGATCACTTTTTAGTGCAAGGAAAGAGCATTCACCAATTTGACTCACAAGCATAGCACACAAGATATTTAATTACCCTTCAAAAATTGAAGTGTGCAACTAATTTAGTAAAAATAATATTCATTGGTCCAAGCAATCCTACAAGATAAATATATCAGTAGTTTTACTAAAAGCATCTTCAAATGACTAGCACAAGTAATTTGTAGATTAAATTGTGTAAGATTTGTTTTGTATCAATGTTTCAGATGACACTTTGTGATCCATCATCGAGATAATAGAGAGCTAAAGATATTTATTTTGATGATGGATCATGGAACTCGTATGATCTAAATCTCTATTATACTAATGATGAATCACAGAGTATGATCTAAAACATTGATACAAAACAAATCTTACATAGTTGAATCCAAAAACTACTTGTGCCAATTATTTTTAACTATGGAAATTCAATGTCTTTAATCTTCAAATAATGTTTTAGTTACATAAACAATGGTTAGGCTACAAACCCTAAGAGTTTCTATAAAACATAATCAATGATAAAATAAAATTCCAAACAAAAGTAAAATAAATGTAGGCAATGACAAACATGCATAGTTGTTGATCAATACAAATAATGATAGACTACAGAACCTCAATCCATGCATACAACTCAAAAAATCACAAGCAATGATTTACAAACCTATAATCTAAAACTTACCAAAAATGCTCAAAAATTAGAAATATGAGTCCCACTAGACATGCCAAAATTTTTTTAAAAAAAATAGAATAAAACTAAGCTAAAATAATTATAAAAAAAATAAAAAAAATAAGACTAATATTATTCTAATACCAAGCAAACCTCAAATTAGAGATTAAAAATGATTTTATCAATAATGATGGAGTATGTGGATGCTCAAATTTATTGTCAATTTCAAATTCTCCATGTAATGAATTAAGATTACTTTATTTTCTTTATTTCATTTAGGGATGTGCATGCATTTAAAATTTTGTGTGGATAGAAGAAGTTGACATTTGAGAATGACATGTGAGAATGATTAATCAATTATTTTCATAATAAATTATCACATGTGCATGGATTTGGAAATGGATTAATTATTAATTATTAATTAATTAATTTAGAAGATGATATTAGAAATTAAAGATAAGAATTGAAATTGATTAATTATTAATTAATTAAAAGAATAATAATAAATTATTAATTGAGAGGATGATGTTGGGAATTAAATTAATCAAATAGGAGAAAATTAATTAATAAGATAATTAATTAGCTAATGTGATGGCATGGGAAGCTAATTAATTTTTTAATGTCATGATTTAATGGAGAGGATAATATTGGAAATTAAATTAATCAATTATGGAAAAAAAATAGCTAATGTGAAGACATTAGAAACTAGTTAATTATTCATTGTGGTGATTAATTAATAATATTGGGTAATATTGGTAATATTATTAATTAATTGAGAGGGTAATATTGGGAATCAAATAATCAATTAGGAGAAAATCAATTAAGAGGATAATTAATTAGATAATGTGATGATATGAAAAACTAATAATTAATTAGAATAAACTAATTTAAGTTTTTATTATAATATTTATTTATAGTTTTTTTTTTTAAAGAGATAATTCAACTCTTCTTTATAAGAGATAAATGAGTATTTTTTTTATCAGATAATTAGTCCATAAGCCTACCATCTATATATTTAATCAATGTAATATGTTCAATGATTTTTAAATAAATCAATTGAATTAATAAAATTATTCAATGTGGTGATTAATTAATAATAAAATATTTAGAAAATTAATTAAGAAGATAATTAATTAGCTAATGTAATGACATTGTTAACTAAATAATTATTCAATGTCGTGATTAAATTATTAATTAATTGAGAGGATTATATTGGGAATTTAATTAATTAATTAAGAGGATAATTAATTAGCTAATGTGATGACGTGGGAAACTAATTAATTAATTTCAATGTAATGTAGAGAGAATTCATTGGGATGATCTAATTTAGATGTATACTATAATATTTATTTATAGTTAATTATTTTTAGAGAGATAATTCAACTCTTCTTTATAAGAGAGATAAATTGAGTTTTTTTTATCACATTACATTTATTAGTGATTAATTAATAATAAATTATTAAGAAATCAATGTAATATGTTAATTGATTTTTTAATAAATCAATTGAGTTAATAAAATTATTTAATGTGGTGATTAATTAATAATAAATTATTAAGAAAATTAATTAAAAAGATAATTAATTAGCTAATGTGATGACATTGTTAACTAATTAATTATTCAATGTTGTGATTAATTAATAATAAATTATTAATTAATTGAGAGGATATATTGGGAATTAAATTAATTAATTAAGAGGATGATTAATTAGTTAATGTGATGGCATAAGAAACTAATTAATTATTCAATGTGGTGATGTAGAGCCAATTCATTAGGATGAACTAATTTAGATGTATACTATAATATTTATTTATAGTTAATTTTTTTTAAAGAGATAGTTCAACTCTTCTTTATAAGAGATAAATGATATTTTTTTGTATCTCACTACACTTATTAGTCCATGAGCCATTGTACCATCTACATATTTAATCAATGTAATATTTTAATTGATTTTTTAATAAATCTAATTGAATTTTTAAAAAATAGACTTGAGGTAGATTCACATTAATTATAATATATTTGACAATTTATGTTAAAAAATAATTACTGTATATAACTTTTACAAAATGATTTTATAAATTATTATGATTTTGAGTTAAATAAAAATAATAATTTTAAAATCTTTCTTTAATTATTACACTATTGCAAGTAAAAAATTGAAAACAAATTAGAAACTAAAACATACAACAATCATATAATAAAAATATATGACATAATCAATAGCTTGGTCCGCTAGTAAATAATTTAAATTAAATCAAATCTTACATCATTTGTATTTCTCCCAAATTTTTACCTATAGGCAAATAAATGTAGCATCTATCATTCGTTGCATAGCTGTAAAATAACAGAAAAATAAAAGAAGTCACGAAACCTTTAAATAGTATCCAGTAAACAAAATATACCAAACAGCCGCATCGGAACTTCCTCTGACGGCCATTATTTGTTGACAATGACAGTCGGAGCTGGAACTCCAAAAGAATCAACTATTGAGCTTTACAAGTGAAAAAAAAATGGATGGAACTAAGAGCAGAGCCATATAGATTAGATGGCATAAACAAGAGTAGCATTTGGATAAAGAATTCCCCAGTTCTTCTCAGTCTCAGCCCCGGGTTTCTGGTTTTCATTGAAGAGCGCGAATATAAAAGTGGGCATTATCACTCCGGGTCTTCTCGGGGTACCCAATTTGCTCATCAGTCTGCCATTATAGATAGCTGCGTGACCAGCGCTGGCGCCAAGTCCTCCGGCGGTAGGCCATCCTGTCTCGCCAACGGCGAGCTTAACGTCAGGAAAACCCAGCGCCCCCATGGCCGCCGCAAAAGCATCCAGCTGAGCATCCAACAAATTGCTGTAGCGGAACGGTCCGTCTGAAACAGCGGCGGCATCAGCCTGCAGGAGCGCGTAGTCGAGCGGTATTTCGTCGCTGTTTTCCGACCAGGCCAAATAAGGGTATGCATTGACGAAAAGATAGGAGCTTGTGGAGGAGAGCAACTCCAGGACGGGGCGTAGTATGTTATCGGCGATGTCGGGGCGGAAAATTCCGGCGGAGGGGGGGTAGGAAAAGTTTAGGGCATCCATGGCAACGCAGGTCGAGAGCTTGATTTGGCGGTGGAGACCCGCGGTTTGTAGGGCGGTTTGAAGGTTGCGCATCGCCGGAACAAGGAGCGGCCACGAGTGGCGCCACTCCGGATGGCTGAGCAGCTCATTGCCCACTGTGATGACGCGGATGCGCGTGGAGGGGAAGAAGGGCTGCACGCGCTCCGACACCCATGCTGCGGCCGCCGACGGGGACGCCGCCAGCGCCGCCAGCTCTTCATTGGTCGCCGCCATTACCACGCGCAGGCCGCTGTTGGACAAAGCGTTGAGCACGGCCGGATCGGAGTCAAATATCTTCACTTGCTGAAACCCTAGGGATCTGATCAGCGCCACTGCTTGCTGCGGCGGCGGTAGATTGTCGCCCAGCCGCCCATAATTTATTCCGATGTTCTTACTTACCTTCGTCGCCATTGCTGCAAAACAGTAGATAGCATGAGAAAAAAATGAAAAAAAATGTGATCTTGATTCAAATTTCTCCTTCTGAATGTCATCCTTACTGAGATTCAGCAGCAGAAGCATCAACAGCACTGTCGACTGCATTTCTCCTACCATTTTCTGCAACGAAGGTGACAGATTTTGCCCGTTTGGCGGAATCCAGGAATGCAGGATGCATTTATAGCAACTCTGTTTTAGCCGTTAATGTAAAGTGTTAGGCGGGGACTGGCGCGGCCATGGGGCCCATTTATGATGATTCGGTCTGGTTTAAATGACGTCGGCCATGAAATCCAGAAAGGAGAGACTTTGTCCTATGCGAGACATTGTACGGTAGATTGGGAGGAGTGAAATGACAAAAAGAGAATATGACCGTTGTAAACATACATAGACGTTTGTTAACGGGTAGGCAAACTAGAGCGGGCAGGAGGTCGGTGGTTAAATTTGACGGTGGGCCGTGCCGGTCAATCGAATTTTTTATCTGTATTTTATTTACACCAATAATCTTTAAATACAACAATACGGCCATCAAATTTAGACAAACGTGAGCCTCAATCACAGGTTCTTCTAGCCGTGTTTATTGTCCCATAGGCTTTACAATCAATAAACCCACGCTAAAGGTTGGGCATTATGTAAATTTGTATCTATATTTTATAATATAAGATATTTTCTAAATTTATTATATGATGAAAATTGTATAATTTGTATTATTTCTTTTCATTGGTTTTTTTTGGCGAGAAGAATTGAGAGTTTATCTTAGCAACCTGGAGTTAATCATTTTGGGTTTATTTTAATATAGTTTTATTTTGTGTTTGATTAGTATATAAGTGGCATATTTTAGGGGAAGTATTGACAAATAACTTAGGACTTATATGATTTCATCTACACACATCTTCATGGATTGATTTGATTTTGTATTTATCTACTCTTTATCCTAGTCAAATATGTAGGTATGGAATTGATTCAAGTCAATTTTACAAGCACAAAAATGACCATAAAACTTGTAAATTCAAGTTTAAATTTAGGGTCCAACCTTACTCCCTACAACTAGCTCTTGTATGTCAACTTGAACATGAAATTTATTAGCTTGTGTGCTAAGGCATTATATTTAATAGTAAACCCTAACATTTGTTTTAATCAATTAGAACATCCATCTAGGAACTCTTATTCACAATGCATCATCACATAGAGAGTATAACATAGCATGAACATTACTGCATTATGGATGTTCACTTCTTGTCTTTAATCATTTTCACTGAACTATTGAATCATGAACAAGAGTTTGACCAAAGCAGAACAATCCTAGCTTGACAAGCTCCTAAAACGTGTTTATTGACACCTCTTTTCAAATAAAGGTTTTAGACATCAATGTGAGTAGATTTCTTACATCAATTCTAGGATAATTCAAATCTATGTATAGAGTTCAAATCTATATGCTGGGCACAAAAATCAATTCCACAAGCATCAAATTAAACCAAAAACATTAGACAAAGAATTTGGTGATATGGATGCATTCATAATATCATTTCTAGATCATTGATAGATTAGTGAATCAATTGACAATATCTATTATGGAAAGAATCTTTACCACATTTAGAGCTAACTATCTTTGTTTTTTGTTTAGATCTAAATTTGACCCTTTTGTTGTAATATTATCAATTATAAATCTTTATTCTAGAATAACTACTTATCATTATGTAATTGGTTATATTATCCTAGTCTATTCGTATAGGACATATTATTTTCTTATATATTATTGTTGAACTTGTCTAATCTTACATCCCCTTAGGTCCTAACCTTAAGATTTTATTTGTGATTTCTTAGTTATTTTTAAAATTTGAGGCTTTCTTATAAATTCTAATATTTATATCAATATCATTTCCCTTGTTTGATTCTTTCTGTCCTATTTAGGGTTTATGAATTGAATTTATTCCAAAATTGCACTATCATGTCCTACTTTCTAGTTGAGAATAAGTCCTCACCTTAATCCTACAATAGCTCAAAATTTAGCTAATCGTGAGATATTTTTTCATATGACGAATAACAATCACAATTAGGAGAATGGTCTTGATCATGATTTACACTTAGAATAAATAGATAGGCATAATTTTTCTTTCGTTGCACTTGTTCATGGGATTGTGAATTTAGCTAGTGTTGTTTATCTTATAATGCAATTGGTCAATGCTCTTTATCTAATGTATTAGTTGATAAGCCCTTTGGTTCAGATATTCACCAAAGTATTGGTTCTAAGGTTAGCTCTTCAAGTTCTTTGCATGGTGTGTCTCCCTCCTTACATGTGATTTTCTCACTCTTATATTTATCCCTACTTCTATGGCCTTAGCTATTAAGACTTGTTATATGCTCCCATTGGTGACAATATTCCAGGGAGCACCTAACTTCCTCTTTCAAACATGGTTTCATTATCAAGCCTTTTTTATGTCAAGTTATATGTTTATTATATGATGATGTATTTAGATTATTCCATATTTGTGTGGTTTTACAGGCAATCGCTATCTTTTTCTCTTCTCCAATTCCTTGCATCCCTTGTATGCAACCAACCAAAGGGGGCATATAATGTTGCTAATATTCCTTTTATGAGCACAATTAAAAAAGATTAGTTCATGGTCATGATGCTACCTTTTCTTCTAGCACAAATTATTATTTTTTGTATTATTAATAGTATGAACAACAAAATACAACGTGGTTATAGCTCACTAGAGCTCGCTATCAGCCAACTATAGTTAGGATTCTAGTATTTCAATATTCATGTACCAAATTAGAGCTAGGATAACCATGTTCTAGACTATACATTACATTACAACACATATGCCTCTAAGCATGAGAATTGAGCCCATAATACAAAATGGTAACGACATCACTTACAAAAAGTAATTGCATATTTTAGCTAACTTTCCTTTCCTAGATTTATGCTTTCACTGTCTTCCTCCATGAATCCCCAATTGACCAAGGTATTGATGGCATCAAGTTCCTCATTGGAGAAGACCTCTTCCACATCATAATTGGAATTGGTGAACAATCTTGGCCCTATTGCTTCTTTGGTGTTCTTCTCAAGCCTTGTTTGTTCATTGATCTCCTTTCTAAAGGCCTCTAATGCTTGCAAAAACACATCCAAATTGGGCTAACCTTGCTGCCATGAATGCCCATACAAGATTTCCTTTTGGTGAACCAACACCATCCCGTCTTTTAGTAGCTTTAACAACTTGCTTTCTACTAATTCCAAGGTAGCAAGCACCTGCAATGCAACATTCAACAGTGTGAGCCTTTTAATTGACTCAGTAAGTATCCTCCTAACCCCATTATATTTCTCTTCATTTCTTTCCTTCCAAATGTACCACATAATATCAGTAGTTAAAATCAACCAAACAATTGCATATCTCTACTTAATTTTCTATCATTTCCCATAAGAATTTATTTCTAATTAATTTTCCCATTTGCCCCCATATATTAAAATTATCACAGAATAATTCCATATTTCAATAGCATAGAAGCACTCAAAAAAATATGATGAACAATTTCAGGCACCCTACATATATTGCAAACCTCAATGTCAGCATTTTTTAATATGTAAGGAACTCTTTGCAACATTACAAGCCATCTAAAACGAGTTTTTTTTGCATCAATTCCATTATTCCATAGAAAATAAAAAAAAAATTGTCATTCTTGGCTACTAAGGTTGGTTCTCCAAACCTTAGGTACTCAGTGGGAGTGTTGGAATTAAGATTTTCCTTGTAAATAATCTTGGTTTTAACTTCTTGTAAAGGGAGGGTACTTTTCCATAAGAGGTTAACCAGCTTATCATCCCACTTTTCCCTTGGGAGATTAGGGATGATCCAACTCTTGCAAGCCTCCTTGATCACAGAGTAGGTTTTGAAATTATACATGGGTAGCCCAAAGGCCTCCTTTAATTGATCCCAACCAAACAAATCCCCCTCTTTTATGATATTTCTAAGTATTTTAATGCCAACCTAATTCCATTTTTTATCAGAGCAGCCTTGCAACAAGGCTAGTGGTTTCCCATTGTGCTCCAAATTCCACCAAATGGACCTTCCAAGGAGGATTAGATTGTTATTGGGACCAATTAAAAGAGGTCTAGTGAAGTTACCCCTTATTGCTTCCCAGGCCTTCCAAATTCTTTTAAAAACTAGTGAACCTACAGGCACTATTGGGTACTTGGTGATGAGAAGATAGATTTGTATTGCTTCTGGATTCGATTGTGTAAAGATTTTTTTGCATCAACGTTTCGAATCACACTCCGTGATCCATCATCAGGATGAAAGAGAGCTAGAGGAGAAAATGAATGATTGCAGACTCAGACTGAATAAAAAGGAAGAGGGAGGAGGGAAAGATGCACGCAAATCAAGGACAATAATAAAGAAAAAGAAAAAGATGAACATAAAACCAAAAAAAGATGGAACCAACACAATATAAAAGAAAGGAGAAAAAAAGGTTTTTTAAGGGAAATAACATAACAAAAACAAATAATCAAAAAGAAGAAGCAACAAATAAGACAAGAGAAAACTAGAAAAATAAAAGTGCAAAAATTGAATAAATTAAAAAAATTTAAAGGAAGACCAATAAGAAGAAACAAAACAAAATCAACGGGAAGAAAAAGACGAAAAACAAATAAATAAAAAGGAAAGAAAAAAAATAATAAAACGAGGAGCCCAAGAACAAGGAGAGACCAAAGAAATAATAGATTAAAAATGAAATAAAAATATGAAGCAAGAAACGAAAACAAGCAAAGGAAGAAAACACTAAAAGAAAAGTAAAATAAATATATCAAAAAATGAAAATTATGATACACCAAAATAAGTATTAAGATCGATATATAAAAATAAATGTCACGAGATGAAAAGAGTTTTAAAAAAAGGGGGAACAAACCAAATGAAAGAAGAAAGAAAACACAAAGAGACTCAAAAATAAATAAAAATAAATAAAATAGAAATAGATAGAATTAAATGAAACCAAAGAGATAACTAAAAAACACAAAATACTAGAAGAGAAATCCAAAATTATTTTAAAAAGATTGGAATGAAAGATAGTAAGAAAACACTAAAAGAAAAATAAATAAATATATCAAAAAATAAAATAAAAATGCACCAAAATAAGTATTAAATTTGATATATATGTAAATATTTATCATGCGAAGAAAGAGGTTTAAAAGGGGGGGGAAAACAAAACAAATGGAAGAAGAAGGAGAACACAAAGTGACTCAAGAATAAATAAATAAATAAAATAGAAACAGTATAGAATTAAATGAAACCAAAGAGATAACTAAAAAACAAGAATTACTAGAAGAGAATCTAAAAATAATTAATAATATCGGAATGAAACAAAATAAATAAAACCAAAGACATAAATAAAAAAGACAAGAAATAATAAAAGATAAAATTAAATAAATAAAATTAATGATGAAAAAAAGCAATAATAAAAAAGAATGAAACAAAATAAATAAAACACAAAGAAATAATAAAAAAGACAAGAATTAATAAAAGAGAAATAAAATAAATAAAATGAATGATAAAAAATAACAATAAATAGATTGTAATGAAACAAAATAAATAAAACAAAGAAATGACTGAAAAAGAACAAGAGGTAATAAAAAAGATAAATAAAATAAAATAAAGATAAAGAAACAATAAAACACAAAAGGATAGAAGTAAGAGGAATAGCGATAAATAATGTGGAATAAATATATAAGGGACAAATGATAGAAGTAAGAAAATGAATAGGTATAAATGAATATATATATATATATATATATGATTGAATACACACACCGTACACACACAAATATATATATATATATATAAGGCAACAAACAAAAAGAAGAGCAAAGGGAGGAGAGCCAAAAAGAAAGGCACAGAGAAACCAAAAAACGACGAGAAGAACAAGACACCTTAGAACGAAACCAAGGTCATACCAAAGATGGAAAGAAGAACAAAGAGGAGGGCGGACGAAAGAGACAATTTACCAACAAGAACACCAAAAGGGGACAAGAAAAAGAAGCAAAAAAGGCGGAAGACACAAAAACCAGGGTGGGGGAAAACAGAGCACGACCACGCTAGGAAAGAAACTGGTTGTGAAGGTTAGACAGCAAAGGTTGCCACGTGATACTGAGACTCCAACCCTCGTCACGGTTAAGGTTAGACGGGTGGTTGTTAATGTGGATGGCTTCCTTGAGCTTCCTCTTGAAAAAATTGTCCTCTTTGCATAAGATCTGAGTGTTTTCTAAGCATATGTGGTGCTTAGTTGAAAAGGAGTGGTCTGCAAGTGCCGATTTGACAACCCGATCATGTCTAATGTCCGCACTATGCTCCTTAATTCTTGTGCAAAAAGAACGACCCGTTTCTCCTATGTAAGGAATGCCACAAGAACAAACAACCTTGTATACTCCTGACTCAAGGGTCTCCTCATCATTAACATGCACAATAGGGTTTCCAAGATTACTGGTTGGGTTAGGGACATCCATGTCTTCCTTGAGGGATTTGGTTTTATCCACAGACCATTTTTTTACCATCTCAGCCAATGCGTCTAGAGTCTCCTTGATTGAGGAAGGATGAGGAGTCCCACAAGATTCTATGAAGGCTATCTCCCCTCCCTTTGAGACACCATAGTTACTATTGTCTCTTTGCTTGAGGAATCAACCTCTTTGAGTGTGTGCCCCTAGGGGCTTATGGAGAACTAGTTAACTTCAATGGCGGAGACAATGTTCTTGACCATGGAGGGGCTCCCATTTGAATTATCAACTTCAAGAGGGTTAGAAAAAATAGTTTCTTCATCCACGATAACACCATTTACATAGGTCTTAATTACTTCAAATTTCCTTTGGTTTCTTCTGTCTTCACCATTTTTTCTTAATTTTTCAAGAGCAAATTGTTGAGCATTTTCTTTGAGAGGAGTAGAAGGTGGGGAGCCAGGATTAGGGTCTAGATGGGAGGCAGCCAATGATGAGGAAGCAACAGGAGGCCCGACCACCAGGGGCTCAACAAGGATGTGGAAATAAAACACCGAGAGAGGGCTAAGACAGGTGAGATCGGCAGTAGGGGTGATGTCGGGTTGAGGGATAGCGATAGACAAGACTCCAAAAGGCTCAGATGAAGGACTCGGGGAGGACAAAAAAGGGGAGGAAGGTGACAAGGGAGAGACAAGGAGTGAGGTGGCAGGGTCATCATGTGACGCACCCCCTCATCTTGGGGCATTACAGAGGCCAGCAGAGGGCTTGGTGTTAGAGAGACGAGCACCACTTTTAATAAGGGGACAATTTTTTCTTAGGTGGTCTTCCCTCCTACAAAGGAAGCACACCCCCAAACCACCAAGGACCTCTAAAGGGAAAACATGTAGTAAACCTTCAATCTTTAACCCAATCTTCTCAAGAAATTTGATCCTAAGATTGATAGAGATGAGAACACGAGCGTTCATGTTTGGCAACATCACCCTAGGATTGTCAACTCGGAGGACGCTACCAAACGGAGCCAAAATTTGGGGTACAAATGACCAAAGGTCTTCCAGGATATTCTTGACCAAAAGCCACCTAGGGCTAGAAAGTGCCAAAATTTCATCACAGTTGGCCCCAACAAACCAAGGAAGAACCCTAAACATGACCTTCCCAATGCTCCAATAGGATTTTTTCAAAACTTTAAGTTGCATCTCATGAATCTTAAAGTAAATTAAGAATAAACCTTTCTAAATCATTCTACAAAGAGACATCCAAATATTTAACTTTTTATTCCACACAAAATTAAACTAGTTGTCAAGATATTTCCTAGCAGGGAGGCTACTGGGGTCGATTGTAGCCAAGAAAACTGCAACCCCAGAAAGCCTATCCCTTTGCTTAAGAATAGAACCCAACATTTCTTCATTCAACACAAGTACAGTGGTATCAGGAGGATACGTACCTTGCAATCTTCCATCGATGGTGGCATCATTTCCTTCCCCTACCACTTCAAACATAAATTTTTCATTTTTCGAACACATAGCAAAGTCAATAATAATGGCATCTTGAAAGGATTTGGGGTGATTACTTACATTAATTTCCCCCTCTTCCTTCGAGATGCTCCTGGAGGGGCCGAGGGGGGTCGTACACCCCTCCATGAAAATCACATGGGCGGCCAGCCCTTAGGGTTGATGTTTCAAGAAGGTCCAACTCCAAAAAAAATAGCACAAACAAACGAAAGTCAAATACAGCACAAACACAAGAGAAAGCAAAAAATGAAACCAGATACAATGGGGTAAAAAAGAATTGTACCTTCATGGTGAAGGGTCGAGCCTCCCCCACCACAAACCATCTAACACTCACATCGAATCCTTTGTATTTTATCTTTAATTCATGGTGGTTGATTTATTGCATAAGAGCGTAAATTATTTTCCTATTTTTACTCCAAATAAAATCATGTTATTTTTTGTTCTTCGAGTCCTATTTTTGTTCCAAGTGATATCTACTTTTCCTTTTCCCTTGTTTTAATCATTGACATTTTAGGAAATTATAGTTAGTGCCTATTTGAAATTCTTAACAAATGACAATCATTAGTTTTTATAAGTTAGTGCATCATGAGGAGAATGTACCAAATTAGTATCCTTATATTCATATCATTTTTATATGTTTGAATAGTTTACTTTCATTTTGAATGCTTGTTTTAGGAATGGCATGCATATGTGTAGTGGTTCACATGCAAGTCAAGGTGAGGACTGTTGGTATTTGGTGTGTATGTCAGCAATATCTACCTTTGGAGGCAAAATATTCACACCTGGTGACTCTAAGTTGAATCTATTAGTTTCAAGAGGACTAGTGATGGTATGTACTTAATTTTTGCAAAACAAAATCAGTCTTTATTATTTTGATTTTTAGACCATTTATATGAATTTCTAGATTAGTAAAAGAGACTACTGCCAAACAAGAGCAGATGAATCTTTTGGTTTCTCAAGAGCGAGGATTGGAAGACCAATTAGCTACTTGCATTCCAAATCAGCCTATGAAGGAAGATCTTCCCAAATATGAAATCCCAAGTTTCAAGCAAGGTATGCCTTTTAAGTCTTCAAGTCAATCTTGTAAGTTTGAGATTCCAATTTTTAGGGACCTACATCCTTTGCAAGAACCTAGTATCCCTCAAAAATAGCCTTCTCCAAAACTTACACTTCCCCATCAAACTTCCTAGCAAGATTCCTATGATCAACCTTCTTGTCCTATCACCATTCGTCTTTGCAAAGATGGGCCCATTGTCTACCAATATAGTTGGTTTAGTGAACAAGAAAATGAGGTTTTGGGGGAAGAATAAGAAGAATCTTTTGTTTTCGATAAACTTGTAGATGAGTTAAAAGAGGAAAAATCAATCTTGAAGCAAGATTTTGAAGAGCATGGTCTTTTGGGGTGGAAAGTTGGAAAACAAGTAAACAATGCAGAACATGAAGTTCTAACTGGTTTATTTGATGAGCTCCCATTTTTTGTTGAAGGTGGGGAGAATATTCCAATGTCTATGTTAACAAATCAGTTTGGATAGTGAGATAACAAGCAAGGAAGAGTTGATATAAATGAGGTTTTAGCATTCTCATTTTATGAACTTTCTTGTTTTCTTGATGAGGATGAAGTATACAAATTTCAACCATGTCACAAGTTTTGGAGTTGATAGAGGATGAGAATGATCTTGAAAAGATGTTGTTTTATGAAGAGACAAATGAAGACATCCATGTTTTGCAATATAGAGATGAAGTTGATATACATAAGGTTGCTAGTCAAAGCTGCTATGAGGTCGAAAGCAGTCCTCTTATACATAAAAGTAAAGAATAGGTTGAAGAAGACCTATTTTGGGATGATTTGGAGGCATTTTTTTCAAGTTTAGATGACAATCCATCACTAATGGGAGAGAAAAATCATGAATAGCAGGAGCATAGTGTAGAAATTTCCATGTCTCTACCAAATTAGTCACAAAAAAAAATGATACCAAGTCAAAAAAATGATGAAGAAGCAGATCGCAAGAGAGATACCAATAAGGAGAGCTCAAAGTTTATCTTTTCACAAGGATTTCCAATCAGACATTTAGCCAAAATGGATACCACCAAAGTACCACAAGTCATGATTACACTCAACTCACTTATCCACTTCAGGATAGCAGTATGTATGGCCAATACATGAAGATGTAAGTGTATATATTTTCCTTCTTTAGGAGTCATTGCAGCAACTGGTTAAACATTTATCATTTCTCTACTTCCTCTGGGATGCTCACAAACATGTGAAACATTGTAAACTCATGAGAAAGGGAAGCTATTTCAAGGAACCAGGCAATGGTTTTGTTTGAATGAGTCTTGTTGTTGGTTAGTGTGTGTTAGAATAGGTTACCTTTTAGGTCAATGAGTGTTGATGCATGTTGTTACTTTTCCTTCTCTCCAAGTGCTAAGACACAGTTAGTTAGGTGTCTAGTTTGAGGTGTTACAACTACTGTCAACTCTAGTTTAGAGTTTGTCTCAGATTTTCATGACTCTTATGCCCAATAGATATGTTAGGCTACTAGTCCTATGAGTTTTAGCAAGAAAAACATCAGCAAAATTTGTCAAAAGTGTTAACCTATTTTCCACCTCTAGGCTCAAATATTCTTATAAAGCTTTGCCCATTTTGTGAGTCTATAGGTTGTGCTTTTGGCCTTTAGAAAGACATAAAGAGCTTTTAAAAGGGTTTTCAAAAGAAGTTTTAGTAAGGTTTTCAAAAAATCCTTGTTATTTTTATTAAGTTCACGTACATGAGCTTTTAGGAGAAGTTTTTTTTGATGAAAGGTTTGATTTCCTTGACAAAGTCAAGGAAATAGGGTTTTTCACAATGCAGTATTCTTTGCACAATATTTTTCAACAAGCATGGCAGTTAGAACTACTAGCAAACTTTAATGAAGCATCTCAAGTGGAGAGGTGTATGATTCTTAAGTGACCTTGTTTAATATGGTGAGGAATCATTCCTGCCACATATGTAATTTTGGTTATTCCCACATCTGATTTCTAGAAGAACTTAAATGAGGCAGTTTTATGTATGACCACGTCCATGTTGAAGATAAGATGTGTGAAGACAGTTGGAACATTCTCATGAATCAATTTTTCCTTTCATGCAAAGATATACCATATGGGAGGTAAGTTTACTGCTCTATTTTGGTAAACACTATAAAATCATAATGTAATACCAGGTTATGATGAATTTCCAACGATCTAGTTCTATGGTTTGATCATTACAATGTTTGAGCATTCATATTGGCATCAATGGAAAAAACATGGCAGAAGATAGGTACTTAAGCTAGTTCAATAGTGATCGCTTTGTTTTAAGTGTAAAAACATGGTCTGAGATTAGGGCATGGCATTTTGAACTGGAAGAAGTGGAGCATGTGGGCCTCATGAGGAGGAACAGTCAGCAAGAGCAGGAGTTTCTAAGACCTTTGTACAAGGACAACTATCTTAGAAAAAGGCAGTGAATCATGTTGGCAAATACATACAGTGAAAAATGATGATATAATGACCAAATACTATCATAAGATATTATTGCTAGTGTTCTTAATTTTTTTGATTGTCATCCAAGATTTTTTGCAATAAATGATGAGTGTTGTCCTTTTATCTATTTTATTTTGTCTCACTATTGGTGTACTCATTTTTTCACTTAGAAAATGTTGATATGGTATATTTATAATGTTAAAGTTTATCCAAAAACTTATTTAGAACCCTATTCAAACCCTTGTCAACAAGGCTCATATATTGTGATGTAGAGAGGTCACTTATGAGGCAATCCCACCAAGCAAGGACTTTCATGTAAATATGTTTATGCATATTTGAAGTGGGAAATACGAGTGAATAGTGGAAAATACATATACTCACAATCACAAGCAAATAAATAGAGGGTAGCATAGACAAAAGACATTTTTCATAGTCATAAGACATGAAGGACAATGCCAAGAAAAATAATGAACTTCAGTCCTATTTTCATGAAGACAATACTAGACAATGACAAGGACAATCTTGCAATTGAGAATATGTAAAGAAGCAAGGGTATCTTCTTATGAATAAAGGATAGTTTGTTTGAAAGCAACCACAAGTTAAACCATAGGGTGACTATCATAACATAAAGATAGTTGGTGGTGATGACAATTGAAAGTGAGATCATAAACCTATATGACAGTACGCTATGCAAAATCATGATAATGAAAACAAGTGGCCTATGTGAGGTGGTTTATAGGGAAATAAGCTAAGATTTGAAGAAGCTTTAGAGGGTCATGAATAATTCAAAGGATGGTGTTCTTAGAGGTAAGTTAGTGGAAACTTGATGGGTAAATTGATTATATTACATAACGAGGTTATTTGTGTAAGGTAAGGTGAAAACAGTAGCAAAGTAGTTGAGACATATGATATATTAATAGTGAGCAAAGACAATGTTTATGAATAAAGAGACAATTACAGTCAAGGGAATCTATGGCAAGAGAAAAAGGGAAATTTACAAGACAGTCAAATAAAGGGAGTTTCAAGAGAAGAATGTGGTAATTCAATTGATCCATATATTACAGAAAATTTTTTCCACATCCATATCTCCACAACTGCAATGGGAATTGTTGAACAAGCAAGTTGGATAACATCATACACATGGCCATAGAAGGATAAAATTTGACAATCTCATGGCATGATGATGTGGAAAAAAGCTATGAAGCCTTGATGAACATGAGGATAGTACAAAGGTGAAGAACTTAGATGAGATATTGGTTTACCAGCTTTGTTCAATGGTACTTTTTCTTCATGTCAAACTTGAAGAACTATGCATTACACAGTTTAAAGAGCAACCCAATCATCATAATAGGCAATACCTTCAATGAAGGAAGATAGTGGGTTATGGATTTTAGTATCAAAGGAATTATAACTTGAGGATCTATTTAATGTTTCAAAAGGCTATCAAATAATGCTAAGGGATAGTGGCAAAAACCTATACAACAGTCAAAGAAAGAGAGAATATTGAGTTACATGCTTAGGAGAACCATCTAAAAGTGTTGTCTTCTATGAGTCAAACCACACCAAATTTTGAAATTGAAACAAGGAAAAGAGTAATTCATAATGATGTGCCAAAGAACTCAATCAAAGAGGTTAGTGGACATCAATGGTCAAATGCAGATGTTGAAGGTACTTTGAAGAATGTAGGAACATTCAATTGAGATAATGAATTTTGTTCAGTCATAGGACCTGTGATAATCACAATGAATGATTGTGAAGTGATGAATACAATTCCAAGATAACATCATAAGAAGATAGTGAATTAAGGGACACATAGTCATCATTTACTCAAAAATATAGTCATCTTAGTGCCACAATTCTTTCCCATTATCTGATATGTATGTAGCACAAGGATGTATGCAAGGTTTTGTTCCTCTTGTTCAAAGGGATTATATTGATTATGATATGAACACTAACGATGGTTTGAGCACTATTATAGGCAAGTTTGAGGCATGAGAGGACAATATTTTTGAATGGTGGGCTTCCTATGATAATTCATAAATGGATTCATAGCAACAATATAACAGTCTATAATGCATGATAATTACCAAATTTTTCAAAACCTTAGGGAGAAGGTATAGATTATTAATGTTAATGGATAGTAATAAATGGAAAATTTAAGTAACAGACCTTCTATACATACATAGATTTTCTCCGTGTTAATGAATTTTCACCTTGAAGTAGTCTAGTACTAGAAAAAAGTTTAAGGGAACAATGGTAGAAGAAGATAGGGCATGGAGAAAGGTATTGTGTAATATTAGAGGTTGAAGAGCATTTAGTCACTACACAGGACATTGGCAAATTTATTGAGGCAATTGTTTGAGTTATGTAGACTTCAGACTTTTTGAGTTGAAAATGACCATAGGCAAGAACAACATAAGTATGAATAAGGATACAAGTGTAAGATTTTAAGGGTATGACATGACAAAGCATCATAAGGACTGTAATGACAATGAGCAAAGGTTAAACATCAAAACCAGTAATAATGTCAATAATGTCCTTATAGGATGACAGTAAGGAGGATGAAGAATAATCAAGAGAGATCACACTTAGAGGACAACATATAGTTGATTATGAATGGGCATGTTGTCATGCATATGGAAGGCTACACATATGTTAGAATATTGGTTAAAGGTTTTTTCTTCAAAAGTGCTACTTTAACCCTAATTATCATAGTGTATAATGGAGATTGTATAAATGTTTAAGTCAATGACCAAACAAGTGTCAAGTTTTGGCCTTGAAAGAATATTCTATGCCTCCCTAGAAGACTTTTGATTGTTTCAAATCTTCTCTCACATGACCTATTAGTAAGCTCCAGCAGTCGGGAGTTGAATGAGCATTCATAACCTCTTTCATACATTTATGAGCAGTTGGTAAATATCTAGGGTAGTTTGTGATTTGTGCAACTAGTTGAGAGAATATAGGAGGCAGTTTGACCCAGTTTTGGAGTAATTACAAGCATCTAAGAGTTTTTTTAAGGTGCCTTAATGGTGGGTATGGTCAAGGCACGAAGTTTTCTCCACTCAAACACATTTTTAGAGCCCTTTTGAGGGCTACAAAATAGGGTTTTCAGTTTTGGATGACTAAGGAAGGTTTGACTAAAGAAAAACATGTTCCTATTCTCTTTCAACCGTTGAAAAGCATAAAGGCAAGCCTTAGGAGCATATTTTAGTAGTTCTTTTCTCTCTTAGCTACTATATTGTAAATTTTCTTGAGTTATTTCAATATGGGACAACAATTGTAACTCAATTTTTAGACTTATACAGCTGTATGTAACACTTTTGATCAATAAAATAAGCTATTTTTACCTTCTTGTTTGCTATTTATTGTGCAAATTTCTTAAAATAGTTGATGTAATCTTATGGTTATTTCTTTCCCCTTGATTTTTGTCCTATTCTCCTTGCCTTTGAGCATAAATTATGCATTTTAGCAAGTCATAACTTGTGTTGACCAGTTAAGAATAGAGTTTAATTTGTGATAGCATGCATAGCTCCTTCTAAACACTATTTTTGACACATTAGAAAATAGGTTCGTTTTCAAGTTAGTCCTTACTCTTTTCCTCAACAAAGCAGTAGCATAGGTTTAATCAAGTGAAATTCCAAGGGAATTATCCCTCTTTGGAGGTTGATCTCCACAATCTGAGCCCACACTCAGGGATATGATCCCATGTTTCACGAGGTGGTTGAGTGATTTCATTATCTTAGCAAAGGATGCACACTTACATGACAACAAGGATAAAATGTAATTATTAAAATTTCATACCATGCACTTCTCCCCTTCATTTTGGGTCCATTTTGTTGGGTTTTGTCTCTAGTGTAATGTTTGGCAAAAAAGTGGCATATTCTAGAGTGAAATTGGAAAATAACTTGAGCCCTAACTAATTGCATATATACACATCCCAAGGGCCAACCGTGATTCTCATTTTATCCACTACCTATCTTGGCTCTAAATTATAGGCCAAGAACCAATCTAGGTCAATTTCATGGTTGTGGAAATGACCCCATAATTGAATCCCTCCAACTATCCATTATATGCTTACTAAACAACTTACTAAAAGATGCTTAAGATTGATTAAAAGCAAAGGAATATGATGGGAAAAGCAACTAACTCTACTTGCAAGCAGAATATGAAGACAAGGTTGTGTTTCCTCAAATATTTAATCTTAAACAAGCTTTGGGAGTTCAATTTTATAGGCAAGAAAGGTGTCATGAAGAAGTGGTCCCATAGGGAGGGTGAAATGAGCCATTTGAGGAAGATAAATTAAAGGGATGATTTTTTTATGTTTATTTTTTTATACAAATAATTTGAACAAAATGACTAGTTCTAAAAAGTGGTAGTTTCTTGACCATTATGGCATCAATAGGAAAATAAAATCTACTTCCACAAATTAACCTAACATAATTGTGCTTCCTTCAATCCCCATCACTAATATTGCATCACATCTTCACTAATTAATTAAATAAAATTAACTAGTAGTTAATTAATTAGGACATATATTTCCTCTAATGATTGATTAAATAAATAATAGTTATTTAATTAATAAAATAAACCCCCATTCACCATTTAATTAATTATCCTAATCTTCCCTTATCACTAATTAATTAGATAAATTCTTATCTAATTATTTAAGATAATGCACATTCCTCTTCTCATTTAAAAGTAAATAATAAATCATTTCCATTTCACCATAAAAGACATTAAAATGGACTTTGTATCTTGACCTTTAATTAATTCAACATATGGTACAATCTTCCTCACTTACACTCCCCTCGAGTATTTATATGTTTGCAACCTATATCCCTCCATTCAATTTCAACATTGACTATCCATTTGGATTCTCCTCAAGCCTCCACTTGTTTTCATCCCCTTTCTTCATGCAAACTAAAGTGATCCTAGCCTTTCATCCACTTGATTTAATCATATCCATCTAAATGCATCCTTCTCATCCCTCTTCACATGTGAATTCATCCTAACCATCCAATGTAAAACATGACCTCAACCATCCATATCTTGAGGTAAAAATTCATATAAACCCTTATTTCAAAGGGATTTTCCATATGTGGAGGTGCTTCAAAGATCATAGATACATGTTGTCAAATTTGGGATCTCTCATGAGCAATCCACATTCCATACATTTTAATCCTTCATCCACATCTAATAAGCAAACCAATACATTGAGGATGTATAATGTTGGAACTAGCATTTCATTATTTGTTTGCCTTATTTTCTCTATTAGAGGTGTTATGTCAAGTTTAGAGTAGGAGTTATTTTGTATGCATATTACTTGTTTCTACTCTATATGTTGGTGTTCATATGTCCATAAGATTACCACAATAATTATGTAAAAAATGATGGTACTTTTGTAACTATTGTGACACTTGTGATACCATTATGGAATTTTAATCAAAATATACAAGGGATGTGAAACTATCTAGGTAGTTATAAGATCAAGATTGTATTTTTTAAACCATTATGGTAATTTTTGTAACCACTATCTATCAATGCAACGCCAAATCATAACCCCTGATTTGGCATTGGATTGGTAACATGCCCACTATTCCACACAATAATTTTCCTATGTTTTAACCTCAAGTGAATAAACTATATATGCCTACACATAGTAATAAAAAAATTCTTAAAATTCAAAGACAATATGCACATCTGAAATAACATTTATTCCAAACTTTCCCATTGCATTATAATTGAGTATTACAATATTTCCAAAATAATGGTTTATATAATCTCAATATAACATTTCACTCATTATAAACTTCCATAGAAATGGATATAAGAAAACATACATAGCTTCTTTGAGCTCCATTAGCAATAGTTACGAATGGTCCAGGTGGTCCCCCTCAAATCTCAACCACCAACTGGTGAGGAGAAATATCACTCAAGCACTTTTTTGCTAACCACATACTTATTGTGGTCCCCTGCACATCTACCACATATGGTAAGATGTCCCTCCCTTCAATGAAGAGATTGGTATGGTAACCACATAGCAATAGCCTTCCCGAGCTTAGTGTTGTTTCCTACATAACTAGAACTGGCATATAGTAGCTACAACCTACATGTATGAATAACCATGTTTAGTATGCTAAACTGGATCATGGTGAATTGTTAATGTAATTAGTGGAACATATAGTACTATGGCCAAATAATTCTTATAAAAGAAGCCATCTATTTCACATACTTTCTTGAGCTTGATTTGGATTTTGACCATTCATAAACTATGCATAGGCTATCCCCTCCATTGGATTGTCTTACGTTCAACCCCAAGAATATCCTATATTCATCTTATGTTTCCAATGCATAAGCTATCCCCTCCATTTTATTATCTAACCCCGGGAATAACCTATGAACAACTCTTTATGGCTTTAATATTATAAATAACTTTGTAATAAACAACTTCATAATTTAAGGTTTAGCTACATAAGCTTCACCTTATCATATAATATAATAAATACTCATCAATAAATGTACCTATTCAAGATTATATCACAACAATTTAAATAATTCTCATCAAAAGTATAATCTCATCAATAAATGACCTCAACTCAAAGGTATGACCTTAACAATAAATAAGCCCAATCAAAAGAATATTTGTATCAATAAAATGAATCCATGCAAAACATAGTCTCAACACTAAATTGTCTTCAAAAGTATAACCATTGATCAAACGATCAACTATATCATATGGGTTAATTACCAACCTATTGCTTCAATCAATAATCAAATAAACAACCCTACCAAATAGGTTATCTCCAACCTAGGTTTCTATCAAAAGTAATGTAATGATCAAATGATCACAAATAAATCATTAAACTTCTATGATCAGTAGGACTCAAAAATTCATATGTCTACAATGTTCACTACATTTCTATATCATTTGAAGGGCATTAACAACTTGTGAGGAGTCAGTGCATCTACACCCATAGTCCTCTCACAATATAGTTTTGGGTTAGTGAAACATGAGTCCTCTTTTAGAATCTTGTGAATAGGAATATACTCTAAATCAAAATAAGAAGATAATATAATCATAAATACGTTTTATCAATCCTATAGTTGAATGTTGATATAATCATCAAGTTTTTACCCTAACCCCAGGGATAAGAATCTCTTCCTACTTTCTAGGAGAAATAAGTAATCAATCAAATAAAGATTACCAATCAAGGTTCACATAATAATATTGCAACCTAATAGTGTTGACATTTCTACTTACATATTCCAACGCAACTCAAGTAACTCTATCCCTTAACTTCAAAAATTAAGCGTCAACTATATAAGCTCTATTTTTATATAGTATTGAATATTGATATAAACACCCATTCCACACTAAAATATATATTCAAACAATCAAGTAATATAATTCCCTAAGAAAGATTCATCAAGAATCCTTCCTATATAATCAAAGAAGATAATAACCAGTTCATGATAAATCACTATAACATTTTTCCCAAACAAGGCATCCAAGACACGTAATCTTTTCAAAACATAAAAAGTATGATAGAGTAGAAATTAGCATGCCTATATACGTAAAGCTCCAATTGAACAAATCGGATTCCTAACTTAGCCTTTCCCAAAGTCAACTTACAACTTAGCAACAATCACTTCCTCTCTGCAAAATACTCTTTTACTAACCTCTCACAAATTCACTCACAATCTCTCTCACAAACTCAGAAAAATATAACACAAAAAATAACAGCAAGAGTGCAATCATTGTTAATCAAGGTATCAAAGATGATACTTCTCAACTCAAAAGGTTTGACTCAACTAGGAAAAGAAAAGGTGGTAGCTAAAATCATTGCATAGTAAACATAGACACAACCAAATTTCATTATAATAAAAAATGCAAGGTTATTATCTTTTACAAGTCAACTCTATTTGGCCAACTTATTATTTGACCAATTCTCATATTTCATATTGCTTCACAATCTGAAATTTTTATTGCAAAATAGACTTCTAATTGGTTTGCACTACTCACAAGTTGGCGCCACATTATGCATTTCGCGCCCTATTCTTTTGGTTGTTGTTGCTTATGACCATGTCTATGTTTCTTGTATGTTTCCTCTCCTCTTTTGCTTCATGTTTGACTGAGTCTTTGGTTGTTTTAATATTCCACATTGGTTGCATTTGATACTATGCATTACATATAGTGTTGTCAATATTTCACTTAAATCAAAATTCAATACTTTAAGCATTGCCTATGTTTAAGTGTTGCCTTGGTTGCATTACACAACAAAAACTATATGTTGATATTTTGTGTTTATTTGCTACCTCCATGTGATGCATAATTCCTTAATATGTTACTTTAAACTTTACCTATTATATGTTGTGTTTTACTTGTTATATGTTGTGCTATAGTATATGGTGTGTCTCATATGTTATGCGCATCATTTTAGTGTTGTTTGAAATTTCTATCGTATATTTAACATATATATATATATATTTGCCTTGATATAAAAACACGTATATATATTCACACACATTTCGATAATAACAATATATATATGCATATATACATATATTTAATATATATGTATGTTTATGTCATGTACTACATACACATATATTAGTATATACATATATCACAATATATATCATTACTTTGATTTTTACATTTAAACACATATTCATGATCCCATCGATCATCATATATATACATGAAGTGTATATTTGTAACTCATTGATTAAATATAAATGCATAATGAAGAACTCACATAAGAAAAGAGACTCAAACACATAACCTAAATAAAACATTCACATGCAAGATTATAGTGTCTTCTAAATCATACTCAACCAAGGCTAAGGATAACTTACCATTTCCCAACTATTGACTTGACTTCACTAAACTATGGGTGAGTGTGTGAAAGCTCAGTTAGGTCTTATTAAGGGTTACTAGACCAAGCCCCTCTCCTGAGTGATACTTCCCCTCTCTTCCAAAGGCTTGAACCTATTCCTACATTCATCTTAGTACAACACCAAGGTATTTATATGTTCACATTAAATCCATTTGTATCTTAAAACATTTGTATTGACAAAGCATTAGAATGTTCAGTTTGTAATTCATATTCTTTCATTGCATTTTGTCAATTCAAAACATATTCATTCCTTTGAAATCAATAACATCTTATTGCATATTTCAGTATTTCTTTCACTTGGTAATTATACTAAAATAACTATTTACATTTAATCAACATTTTTACTAATGAAGGTATAAGTAACTTGGTAACTAGGAAACAAGGTGTAACATAATGACACCAAGAATGATGTGATGAATGTTGACAATATGAGTGATAATGAGGATGACATATGAACTATGGTCAACTTCATCAACATTCAACCTCGTAAGGGCCCAACCAAAATGTCTCTTGACATTGCTTTCTCATAAAATGACATAATTAAACATGTACCTGATGGTCCTCTTTACATAGCCAAAAGAAACAATGACAAGCCTACCAATGGGATATTAATTGATTGTGTGTGTGTAGAGAATGTGATCACCAAGGAATTCTTGTTTGTGCATGAACTTTATCAATATTCTTATGAACAATTGAAAGCATGGATCAAAACACATAATGGTTTTTCTTGCACTATAATAGGTTCGATAACTCTCCCCTTAAAAGTTGGACCGAAGCAATTAAATGTCTCATTCTATAGCTTCTCGTCATCAAAACAATTATGTATGAAGCTAGGCTACCCATGGCTACGCTATATGGATTTCGTCCCCTTGATAGTGCATAAATGCTTAAAATTTCCATTTTGTAATGAATTTTTCACTATGCATCATAGTGTTTTAATCCTTTGTCTTCGCGTGGGAATTTCTCATTAGATTTATTTTTTCCCGAACCTATGGAACCTATTAAGCTTGACGACTTCTTTTTCAAATCTTACCAAAAGTTCAAGGAAAAGCATATAGAAAATTATCTCTTAGAAATATCCCTCAACCCATGATTGAGCCTCCTATCATTGATGAAAACAAGATTGAACCAAAAGCTCTTCCAAGTAAACAAGACAAATCCATGACAAATCCTCCACCTATTTCCTCTAAGAGATAAAGAGATAACTATACAATTCTTGTTATGCCTCCTAAGATCAAACAAGTTTATAAACCCAAAGAGAAAGTGGTTGACCAACCCTCGATGGTTCCTTTCATTCCTACCTTATGGGAAGAAAAGAAACCTATGATTGATAAACCCGCTCCAACACAATCCCAACTTGAAAACTATACAAAAATAAATTGAAATGATAAACAACATAGGTGTAGACATTGTGCTATTGCTCGTAAGTTAAAAGAAGAAAACAAACAAGCAAAACAAGAAGAAAATCTAAATCAAGCAAAGCATGATGATTCTCCACCTACACCGTAGCAACAACATGAAACCTCTATGGATATTATCATTGGACCTCATATTGTGATTAACTTGGATGATGATGATGAGATTGTTAAGATTGATGAGGAAGTGCATAATAAGTTGAATGTGTTATTTTCCTCTTCTATGAGCTTAGACAAGAACAATCGTGATGATCCTCCTAACAAGAGTGCATCACCATATGTTGAACTTGGTGATTGCCCTAGTATGACACTCGTTGTTTCCCCTTTGGCTAGTCATCTGCTTTCCATATACAATGAACAAGATTGGGATGTGAACAACTTGCTTTGGGTCAATTTACATGTGTCATACTAGCTTTATGTCTTCTTTTCTTTGTGTGATTGCATGTGCGTAATGTGATCCCCCGTATCGTGATGCTTGACATGTCTTTATGTATGTGAGCCTACTTTGAATGACCCTTTTCACTCCATTGATGTAAGGATAAAAAGGAAGTGAATCTATTGTGACATTCTTCTATTTGTATCTTCATTCTTCTATCTATCGTTACCATTGTCTTTTCTTTTTTCTTGTGTTTTCCTTTTGGGGATGACTCAAAGCGTTGAGACATTTAGGTCTCTTCTATGTTGACCCAAAAGGATTATCCTTTGTTTTCACTCTCTATGTGTCATTCTTCCTTTGTGCTCATTGTTCCATGAGTTATTTGGGGAATTATGATGATTCTGAGCTTAATTATATCAGTCTAGCAAAGACATATGCTGACCCCAAATCCATGGATCCTTTATGTATTACCTTAGGATTGTATATGGGGGGAAATCTCCTTTTCATTACATAGCTCTATTTGGAAACATATCATTAGCATAGGCTTTCTAAATAAGCTCTCATGTCTCTTTATCAATCACATTTATCATCTTCTGCTTCAAAGTACTTGCTCGTAACATGGTGTTTAGCAATTATTTAAAGTGGAGGGAATTATGCCTCCCACTTGTTGCTTGCTTGATGACATGACCTTTATTCAAAGTGTGGTCTTCTTATTTCATGTGATGTGTCCTCTTGTTGGTACTATTAGGTTTTATTTCCTTCAAGAGTGCAACCTTTCTTGACATATGACATTCCTCTTAGTGGTAATGTTATGGCTTGCATTCCCTAAGGTGAAAATATTTTATCTCTCGACTAGTCCTCTCTTGATGGTGATATCGAGTGTGATGTTCCCTAAAGAGAGACCTTTCATGAACTAATCAAAACCCCTTTGACTATCATAAACAAAATTCTTGGCCATCAATCATAACACAACTTGCTTTGCAGTGCCTTTATTTCATGAGTGTCTAGAATAATACAGCTTGCTAGCCTTGTGGCCATCGTATGTGGCACCTTATCAAAGTTATCAAGGAGTATAACTTTTGGTATAGTTATGGGTACACACATGGTGTATATCAAACTACACCAGACCATTGTGTGTTTCTCACATTTCCTTGAGGCTCACCTAGTGTATATCAGACTGCACTAGCCCTTGTGAGTGTATCTTTGGACAAACAACCTAGGCTTGATCCATATCATTTGGATAAATAGTGAAGCTTGTTCTATTTTTCTTTTAACATCTTTGAATTAATTTTGAAATTGTATGATGTTGTATCTTGTGTCATTGATGCATTCATATGTCTCTTTGTGCCTTTATTGGTTTGTCATGGGATCTTATATTTTTGGGGTTTGATCATCCTCCTTGATCCTTGTCATCTCATATTTTTAACAATTGTACAATTAGACCTCTCTTGACTTATTTGTCTACTTTAGTGTGAGTTTGAGCATAGGCTCATACTCTCACTAAAGTGGGGGCTAAATGTACTCCTTTACATTTTCACACTATGTTTGCATCCCCTTAATTAGTTGGATTTAATTAAGCTTTTAATTGCCTAAATTATGCATTCCTAAGCCTTATTATTCCTATTTTCTGAAAGGGAAACTTATATTAAACAATTTCCATCATTAATTCAAATACCTTAGAAATTGTGTGTCTTGTATTTAGGTCTCAAGACCCATTCGCCCAAGGGTGAATGGGTCCTCCTTAAGTGACAAGACCCAATTTTTAGTATGTTTTTGGTGGCATTTTAATGATTCAAATTCTAGTTTCAAATGTCAACTTGTCAAATCTAATTTTCAAGAAATTATATAAACACCTATAAATACAATGTATTTTTATTAATTCAAACCTAGAAGGCATTGAAGCCCACATAATTCAAATTTCACAAGAGAAAATATTATTTTCAAGAGCATTGAAGAGTAAATTTATCAGTCATCTACAACAACAATCAAGATCATATCATCATGTCAAGATCCATGTGTGTTCATACCATGTTTTGGAGCTAACATTGTGATGTAGGTTTCAAGCATTCAAGCATCAAATCAAGCAATCATTCAAGCCAATTCAAGCAAGATTCAATCCTTAGAGAGATGTGTTAGACTTTAGTCCTCTAAGGGTAGCCATTAAGGGTTTGGTGAGTTGTGACATAACATTGTTCATTTATCATTATTTTATCATCAAGGTTTGTCTAGTCCTTTGCTTTCTCCAATTCGTTCCTTAGGGAAATAATTTATTCTTCAAGCTTGGAGCATTCAACTAATTTGTTATTGATCTTAGTATTCAAACAATCAACAACCCTTTACCTTCTTCAACTTGAACTTTCAAATTGATGATTGTTTCTTTTGATTCTTTGAGTTTGATCTTAAATTCTCCATTTTCTTTCCTTGTCACATCTAGATATTCTAGTGTTGAAATAAATTCTCCTTCAAAATCAACCACGTAATCTTCTTTATTAAATACTATCATGTCTTTATGTTTATCATTTTTGAAGGATTCTTATCATTGGCCAATGCTTTAGTTCCATATGTTCCACTCCAAGATCTACCTCATCTATTAGGTTGTATCAAGGCACTTGGATTTGATACCAATTATTAAACACACAAAAGTACTAAGAGGTGGGTGAATAAATACTTAATCAAATTATTTACATCCATCAATAATTAATCATTAAAAAACCCTGACAAGTAGAACACATAAGTATTCAACTGTAACACCAGATTTACATGGAAAACCCTAAAAGGGAAAAAACCACAATGAGCAAGTTGCTTGGATCTATTGTCCAAATCCAACCTCACAAATGAAAACAAGTTTTACAAAAAAAATTATGGGCTAAAAAACTAAAGGAATCTACAACTCCCTCAATTATTATAATAGTTACAACCAAGAATGAGGTTGCAACCTTTGTACAAAATATTTGAAAAGAACTATTGATCAATCACCACTGCAACACTCTTCACACTAACATATATCTTAAATAATTCTACTCAACAACCTCTATTGCCTTCATCTCACTTCCTTCAATACACTTTCTCATACATATACTTGTGCGTGCCTCTTTGCACTATCACATACACTCACTACTGAGCTACCATGCATGAACTGATCTTCTCCACATTTCATTGTGAAAATGGTTTTTGCAGATTTCTTATTCGCACATTGCCCTTTTAAACATAAACCATATTCTCACTACATTTTCAATAGCTTTGATCTTCTATTTATAGCCTTTGTAAGCTTCAAAAAATTTCTCCTTGTCAACCAAGATGAAACATATAACATGAGACATGCATCGACCATAGTAATTTAGCTCAAAAAACATGCGGTAAGAAGAAATCACATGCAATTCAAACCAAGAGATAGTCATAACCTATTTTACCATAGAATACATATTCAAACTGGCGTACACTTCCAAGCACTTGGCACAATCATCTCAATATACCAAGTCAGCTCAATGAGAACTTAACCTTCTTCATATTAGCTCCATATAGAAAGTGCTATCAAAGAAACGGGAATAACATCATCCAAATCATGTCATGAAGACCATATACCTTTCCAAACATTCTTATACACCCCTTTTACTAATTTAGACAAATTCATGCTAGCGCAACTACTTAAGCATTGATGCATATAACCCAAATACACTCAGGTTATATAGACAGTGTAGAACATTTGAGAAACATGCTTGTGGTAGAAAAAATATTTGAAATGTGAAATGAGCATAGCAACAAACCATATGAGCTTATATTTCAAATAGAAAAGCCAAATGATAAGATGTGTTGAAATGCGATGGCATATGTTATCTCCCTCAACATTCCTTAGCCAGTAACAAGGCTTGTCTTTACATAGATGACTCCAAAAATTATTGTGATATAAACTATCACTTGAGACTTTAAACATATGTTTCTCCTATCTGTATCTAGAAATAATCCAAACAATAGGATTATATTACCAAGTGTGGAGAAATGTGGAGCATTCCTCAAACCCTTCCTAACTACAACTATATTGTACTGCAGTTTTCACTCTACTAGCTATAAAACACCTTGTGGTAGGATTCATGAACTCAAATTTGAATCACTCGTGCTTAAGAGTAAATGTAAGCTATCTTTTCTATTTTCAAGCTCATATCTTCAAATATGGTAGAATGTGATACAATTTCTTGATCTCGTAACACCCTTCCTATCATGAACTATACTTGGCCAAATTTCTTCAAAAAATTTACAACATATTCTACCCAGTGCCAAGCCACATGAATTTGTTGCTTCTATGATATTCATTATCCACACATGTCAAGAATATTTATGACATGCACTTACCTTACATATGAACTTCAAAAGATAGGGTATAACTGTTTACAAATGATATGTATCTCCTTGACATCCACCATCGTTGATCCTCTAATTTGTTTCTTTGTCATTGCCACTTAGTTAGAGACATCAATGAAAACATTTGCAAAAATGTGATAGTAACACACTATTTTAAATCAAATTTTAAGTATAAAATACTTCATAATGTATGCAAACTTATAACTGCACATGGCATTGGAAGTTTTCCCGATTGTACCCATTTTGATACTTCTTCACTCTTTTACCTTCTTTTATGAATGTGTCAATAAAATTTTGGTACTTTCTTTTTTTGCACTTCTACACCTTGATCCCTTTATATTTTAATCTCATGGCTCTTACTATCAACTCCTCAATCACTTTGAAATGAACCCCACCAACAACAACCTCCCCATTTGTCCAATAATTGATAAACATTAAAGTAAGTTTGTCATTATACCCCATTCATGGCCATAAAAAATTAAGTGTGTCCACCCTTTTTGAAAATCTCCAAGTCTACATTTTTCCTTAGTGCTTCACAAGAAATTGAATCTATTATAAGTCTCATCCCACCCATTATGTCAAACTCTCAAATATTAACACTTGATGAACTGAAGAAATAACAAAGAACAATGTTATTTTTGCTGGCATAAAATATTAACACCACTTTCCACCTTTCCTTGCAATTAATCTTTCCTCCTTTTTAATTTTCATCACACGAGGGACACCAAGGAAGTATCACATCTGTTAGCTGGAAAGATTAATAGTGCAAATACCACCAAGAAACCCCAATGTATTTTATCGCAAAGAGCTTGTAGACCCTAAGATTGTAAAGATACCATCTAGACTAGGGGTAGAATAGATGGGTCATGTTCCATCTGGTAGATATATGTATAGCAAAATATATGAATGATAGAAGATAGAAGAGAGATAAGGAGAATAAGAAATAGAGAAAAGATGAATATTGTAAGAATTGTATATGAAATTGTATCATGTATAAGGATTGCATGTAAGAAAGGAAAGAGATAGGAAGAGTATAGGGGAAGATATATATTCTACTCTTTTGGATATGATTAATATAATGATTACTGGACTTCTATTTATTTGATGTTATTTGTTATTTTTTGGTTATATAATTAATTAGTTCATCCTTTGTTAGAATTAGTTGGTGTTTACCTTTATATGATTGAGTCTGAGGTATAAACAACAACACTCATAAAGTACTTGGGGCTCAGAAATTTGATTTGTGTTTCCCCAATTTTCTTGCTGACATTAATTTTATTGTCAGGACCCTGGTTAGGTAATATAGTGGACAACGACACCCAAAATTTTAAAATAAAAATTAGGCATAGGGAAAGAAAAGAAAATCATAGATGATATGAAAGTTTGTAGAAATATCCTCTTGAAACTTACCCTATGAGAGGGGGTTAGGCACAAAGGGGTGGAGAATGGAAAGGGGGGAGATCCCAGAAGGGATCCTCAAAGAGATGTCACCTCTAAGAAAAGATACCAAATAACTACCATGGGAAACAATAAAAGGATTAATGAAACCCCAAATCAAACACACCCATGGAAAAGGAGATAAGATGACCATAAGAAAGATTAGGGAACAAATTGGAATTGAAAAGAAAAGTAAACATGAAAATCTCAAATGGAGAAGAGAGAAGACAACAAAGGATTGGGCAATAAGAAAGACACTATAGAAGAATGGAAATTGTAAAGAAAAAGAGATTTGAGTGTGTCAATGAGGGTGTTGTTGAGCATACCAAAGGGGGTGTTGCCAAATAAAAAGAGAAAGAAGATAAAAAAGAGGGAATGAAAGACTTCAAGGAGATTGAAACTATGTTGGGAAAAAGTAGGACAACTTATAACTAGTCTAAGAAAGAATATCAATAATTATGGAGAATTTAGAAAATCTATTAGGGCCCTACAATAATACAAAGACTCCACTATTAGTGCAACCTTCTAAAAGTTTTACAATTAGACTAGATCTAT
Source organism: Sequoia sempervirens (assembly GCA_007258455.2). NCBI lineage: Eukaryota > Viridiplantae > Streptophyta > Pinopsida > Cupressales > Cupressaceae > Sequoia > Sequoia sempervirens. The sequence goes on along the minus strand of VDFB02000008.1, from coordinate 209,704,614 downwards.
CAAACCTAACCATTAACTTGGATAATAGATTCATTGAACTTTTGAAAACTCTAGAGAAGAATCCATCAATTCAAGAAGGATATTTTGGTCAATAGGAGTATAAGGAAATTAAAAGAAGAAGAAATAAGAAAAAATAAAGAGAATAGTTTGAACTTAGGAAAATATTTATGTTTACAAATAAATAAAATGACACTAACAAATAAGAAAGCAATAAGATATTTTGAAGAGTCACAACCCCCGATTAGGACCCATCCCCTTAGCCATATAAGAGTCAAAGAATTTTGAAAGAAGAGATACCACAAAGTAAAGGAACAGAGGAAGAAGGAAAGGAAGTAGAGTGGGAAGAGATACTTGGAAAAGAATACCTTGATATAAAGTTAGAAAGAGATAAGGGTAGAGAACAAAAACACTCTATGGTTAGAAATGTAAAGAAAGAAAAGGAATAAAGGAATAGTCCACAAATCCACAAATATAAAGTCAAAAGAAGTATGACCAATATGGAATCCTCAATCAAGATCCCAGTTTTTCGAAGAGACACAATAGAGGTCACTGAGCATATATTCTTATTATAATCACTATGAGAAAGATAGGATATTGATGAAGATAAACCAAAATTTATTGACTTTGTATCTTCTCTAAGAAAGGAAGTACTAGATTGGTATAAAAAGACCTATCCAAAACATGAGAAAAATTGGAATGAAGTGAAACAAGATTTCCTAGAAAAAATTGACACTTTGTATATTCCAACATAGAGTGTTAGCAGAATAAGGGACCTGATACAAGCAAAAACAAAATCAGTGAAAGTATATGATAAAAGGTTCAAAGAATTCTATTGCAAATTAGAAGAACCCCTCGCAGAGTGATACAAGATTGAGTGGTTCATTTTTGGACTACAAAAGGACATAAGAGTAGATTTTTATAGAAGAATATTCAATACCTATACAATTTTATCCACAATGGAATACCACACAAAAGCCCAAACCTGGCATAGACCTCAAAAGGATGGCATAAAGGAGAATATTGAGAAACTGCAATCAGTAGTAGAACTAACTATAAAGAACAAAAAATTTAGCAAGAGGAGAAATAAAGAGAAACAAAGAAATTTGGTGCACATACTCTTCAAGGTAAGGACACCTTTGGAATGATTGTTCTAAAGCCCAAGGAGAAAGAACTACAGTCACACTACATGTAGAATTGAAGATAGTACTGGCTAAAATAAATATAGTATACTATAAAACATGTCAAGAATGGGATAGTTACCTCACTAAGGACTGTCCTACAAACCAATTTCAAATCTAAAACACACAAAATCATCTTGTTCCAAGATGATCTATGAACCATAATTATGATGCAAACATAGACAAGAACATGGTATATAGTAAGGGACTAATAGAAAGACCTCTATATGATGCAATTTATAGACAACCACCATGGAGATATAATAGAAGTGAATATGTATTACAAAATAACCAACCACAAGACTATATGGGAGACAACAAAAAATCAAACTATAAAGGAGGAAGAGGACATGGTAGAAGCAATCACCAGAGAAGTGATTCTACTTGCTATAACTATGAAAAGATGGACCATTATGCCACTGAATATTGGACAGGAAAGTAAAGAAAATTTCCATTTCATGGAGATGATTCCCATGATATCTTAAGATGTGATAAGGAAAAATAATAATATTAGAATACAACACATTCCATAAGTGATGAGTTGTAATACCACAAGGGAGCCATAATTAGAAGAGTACCACAAAGATCTAAAAGTAATCAAAGAATAGATGACTAGTCCTCAGACACATCACATGAAGATTATTTTGGAGCAAAACAACAAATGTAAATAAATACAAAGAAATCTAGAACAAAGAAAAATAAAGTTACAGTGCTAACTAGATAAGGGACTGACACTGGAAGAAATAGATAGAGTGGTGCAAGGCACCATAGCTTTTAATGTGAAAAATGTTGCAAATGTTAGGTTTTTGTGGTGTGAAGTCAACTTTTGCTTGTAATAAGGTCCTTAAGACCATTTCTGATGTTTTTAAGTTGTTTTAGGTTGTCTTGGGTCATTTGGAGTCAATTTTGTAAGTGTGGTAAAAAGTAAGCTACAAAAGTTGTCAAAGCAACTTTGCACTTTTGCATTTTCTTGGAAGTTGAACGGTTTGGAAGTTGGGAGGTAGTTGGGATTGATTGGTTTTTGGTTGTGAAGGCTTAAAAATCACTTTTTTACATTGAGAAATGGATGGATGATGTAATTTTTAAATTTGAATAACAAGATTTCATTTTTCCTGCGTTTTGAAAACTAAATTTGTTGCTACAACATTTGGTACAGCCTAGTACGGCCTAGGAGTGATCTTTTATGCATTGAAATTGATGAAGTGTTGAGTTAGCTTCCTTTTGGTTTTTATTTCATAAGATTTCATCAAGTTTTGAGGATTTCATAGTAGATTCTCTAATATTGGTTCAGAAACCCTAGGTTTTTGTGTTTTGAGGGAAGAATAATAAAAATCTCACCATTTCACTGGTGAAAATCTTTTATAATTAGTGAAATGGAGTTAAATATGATGTATTTTGATTTCATGGTGTTTGCAGGAGTAGTGCAAGAAGTTTGGCAAAGATTTGATGATGCCCTAGGTGGAAAAACCTCTTGTTTTGGGCATAGAAAGTTGCATAGGAGTATGGTTTTATAGAAAAGGTATTTGGAAATTGTTCTAGTTGATAGAATTTGCATGTACAGGCCCTATATGACATGTTAGGTGCTCTGGAATGAAAAATTGAGGGTTGGTAATCGTAGAACCAATAGGTGCCTTGTTGAGTGAGCTTAATTAGGCCTTGTGGGTAGTGTAGCAATCAATTTTTGAGGGGTTTGTTTCAAAAAAATCATACCTGCACTCTTGATATGCTATCAAATGCCAAAAAGGGTATCTAGAAAAATCTTTAGAATGTGGGTTTGAGTTGTTTCTTGCAAGATGTTTGTTGTGCTACAAGGAATAGTGGAAAATTGTGAGGAAAGTCATTCTATTTGAGGTGTTAATATTTTGACAAAGAATTGTTTGAGTTAGTCTGATTTAGATGTCCCCTACTCTGCATCAAATTGGTATCAGAGCATAGGTAGGTCTGTAAGGGAGGGAAAGTGTGAAACAAGAAGGAAAGTGTGAAGTGAAAAGTGAACAAGATGCCTCCAAAGAATAACACAATGGCTAGGGAAATGAATGAGATGAAAGAGAATACTGCAAGAGAGATTAGAAGGTTGAAGGAACTACAAGATATGGTCGTAGCAAGGCTTGAGGTTGTTGAAACCAGTCATAGAAGAGGTATGGTTATAGGTGATGAGAGTGACCTAGAAGAAGAAGGGGAAGAAGAGAATGAAGAAAAAGAGGAAGAGGAATTGGATTTTGATGATCAGAGGATGGCCAAGCTATTGAGAGCAGTCAAGGAAGATAAACACAAGGTGAAGATTGATGTACCTAAGTATGGAGGCAATTTGAATGATGAAGAAATTTTGGATTGGATTGCAACACTTGACAATTACTTTGAGTGTGAATATGTACCTGAGGAGAAAAAGGTGAAGATAGTAAAAACAAAATTGAAGGGTCAGGCCTTATTATGGTAGGATTATAAGCAATATGAAGGGAGGAAGAAAGGTAAGTCAAAGATTGTTTCTTGGGACATAATGGTGGCTAAGTTTAAGGGTAAGTTCTTACCATACGATTATGTAATTCAAATGTATAAGACACTTCAAGGTCTAAAACAAAAAGAAATGGATGTCAAGGCTTATATTGAAGGATTTTATAAGTTGATTATAAGGGTAGGTCACATGGAGGATGATGTGGAGAAGGTTGCTAGATATCTGAGTGGGTTAATATTCAATATTCAAGATGAGTTAACTTTGGAAAATCCAAGAACGGTTGAGGAATGTTATCAAATGGCAATTAGGGATAAAGAAAAGCTAAAGAGAAGGAAAGACAAGTCAAATAGGGGCAGAGGCAGCAATACTAGAGGAATAGGTTCATTTTCTAACCTAGGGCAGTCTTATGAAAGTCAAGAAGATGCAAGTAAAGTCCAGGAACAAGTTGCATATCAGAGAGGTGGATTTAGAGGTGGTAGATTAGGTTTTAGAGGCATATTTGGACGTCAAGGAAGAGGCTCAAGTGGATTCACATGAAGATGTTATCAATGCAACAATTTTGGACATCAAGCATGGCAGTGCAATGAAGTTCAAGCCTCTAGTTCACATGGAGGAGAAAGAAGGTCTCAATTGGTACAAGAAGAGGATAATGAGAGTGTAAACTCTCCATCACAACATGTTGCTCCTGAAGTTGGAGAATCACTAATGGTAAGGAGAACTCTCATCAAAGCATCAATGAAGAAGGAGCCATCACAAAGAAGGAAACTCTTCAAAACAACTTGTAAGTGCATGGGTGAGGTATGTAAAGTTGTAATTGATTCAAGAAGTGTGGATAACATGGTTTTCATTGAGATGGTTGAGAAACTTAAGTTGCCTAGAATACGAAATGCTACTCCTTATAAATTTTCTTGGTTGAATGAGGGTCAATTTATTTTGGTAAATGAGAAAATTTGGGTGGAGTTCAATATAGGAGGGTATAAGGATATAATTCTATGTGATGTATTACCTATGGATGTGTGCCATTTGCTTCTAGGGAGGCCTTGACAATTTGATAGGAATGTTATGCATGATGGTAAAAGAAATACCTATGAGATAGAAAAGATGGAATCTCTTTTACTTCGATACCCTTAAAAGAGGAGGATAAAGGGAAAACTAAGGTAGCCAATGTGATGATGGTAGGTAGGAAAGAGTTTATAAAGGTAGAGGAAAAGGAGGATAGGAACCTTGCAGCCACTCATAGACTTGGAGATGTTATGATAACAGGCTTGAAGAATGATTCAATTTTGGAGGGAAATGATATTGAGTTGGTGTCAAAATCTAATTTGTTGAAGGTCAAAGATGAATTGATTCTTGGGATTCAAGATTGGCTTAAGGGGTATGTTGATATGATGATGGAAGGAGTGTTTTTTTCATTGCTTTTAGAAGGGGATAGTGGTCATTCTATTTCTGTCAAATCAGAGGCTAGTACACCTGGTAAAGCAACAGTCATAGGGACAAAATATTAGATGGAAGATATGGAAGGGAAGAGTGAAGGGATCAAAGATAAGTTGCAAGGGAAAAAGAGCAAGTTCAAACATACACCAAATGAGAAAAACAAGGGAGTTCATTGCAAGAGAGGGAGAGACATAGTAGCAGGTAAAGAGGCAGATTCAACAACATACTTTGGTGAAGGATAGATCATGGATCATCTATCAAACAAAATTTTGCAGTTGAAGCATGACTTAGGTGCTAAAGAGTTCAAGAAGCCTAGGAAAAAATGATTTTTTCTAGTATTTGATTCAATGGAAGGTTTTACCAGATGGAGGTATCACTTGGAGATCAAAGAATGATGGAATCAAGCCTAGTTCTAATGTGGCAGCACTATCCTCAAGGGGATTTGAGTTCCTTTTGCCTGGGGAGTATGGTGTAGGGCACCATAGCTTTTAATGTTGCAAATGTTGCAAATGTGTGGTGTGAAGTCAAATTTTTCTTGTAATAAGGTCCTTAAGACCATTTATTATGTTTTTTAAGTTGTTTTAGGTTGTCTTGGGTCATTTGGAGTCAATTTTGTAAATGTGGTAAAAAGTAAGTTGCAAAAGTTGTCAAAGCAACTTTGCACTTTTACATTTTCTTGGAAGTTGAACGGTTTGGAACCTAGGAGGTAGTTGGGATCGATTGGTTTTTGGTTGTGAAGGCTTAAAAAGCACTTGTGTATGTTAAGAAATGGTTGGATGATGTAATTTTGAAATTAGAATAACAAGACTCCATTTTTCCTATGTTTTGAAAGCTAAATTTGCTGCTACAAAATTTGGTATGACCTAGGGTGATCATTTATGCATTGAAATTGATGAAGTGTTGAGTTAGCTTCCTTTTGGTTTTTGTTTCATAAGATTTCATCAAGTTTTGAGGATTTTATAGTATATTTTCTAAGACTAGTTCAAAAACCCTAGGTTTTAGTGTTTTGAGGGAAGAACAATGAAAATCTCACCATTCCATCAATGAAAATATTTGGAGAATAAGTGCAATGGGGTTAGATAGGATGTATTTTGAGTTAGTGGTGTTTTTGTAATGGTGTGGAGCCTGATCAGTCTCCAAGTGGGAGATTGTTGGTATGTGGCGACTGATCATGCTATACTGTATAGCCCATGGTATACTGTACACCCCGACCCCTTGTCCTTGTCGGGGTCCGGGGCTGGGCCGGGCCCTGGGCGGGGGTTCAGGGGCGGCAGCCCCTGAAAAGCAGGGGTTCGGGGGTGCAGCCCCTAAGAAATTTTTTTTTTGCTATTTTTAGGTAGCGTGAAAAGGAAAAATCTCAAAAGAAATAAAACCAACTTTGTAAAACCCTAATTCTGGAAGCTTCTAAAAGCTTGTTAAAAGGGGTTGGGATGGGGGTTACAGTATGATGAAAAACGTGATTATTCGCAAGATTGTAATAGGTTTTGCACTGGATAATAAAAGTATTGGATGGCTGCAGTTTGGTGGATGTAGCCAGATTGGGTGAACCATGTTAAATTCTTTGTGTTATATTTATTCTGTGTGTTTTAGTTTCTCTTTTATTAATTAAATCTGCATTTAATTATTAGATATCTGCCATTTCTAACCCTAACAAGTGGTATCAGAGTGGGTTGTGTTTCGATTATTGTCTGTATGAAGGTCTCACGGCTGAGTGGGAGTCTCACGGTTGAGTGGGAGCAATGGCAGACGAGGGTAAGAAGGTTGAGAAGTTTAATGGGCAGAACTATCAGTTATGGAAGATGCAGATGGAGGACTATCTCTATCAGAAGGATTTATGGTGGCTATTGGAAGGGAAAACCAAGAAACCCACAACAATGTCAGATGAGGACTGGGAGATCTTGGATAGAAAGGCTGCTAGCATTATTCATCTATGCACGGCTGTCCCGATTGGCGTTTAATAATACCGCTGACCGAGGCAACTCAAGGTTGGTGAAACCACAGCAAAGTTATATGAAAAGCCTTAAAAGCTGACAGGTATTTCTTATGACGTTTATTTAATATGAAAATGGTACGAAGGTGATTAGATTCTTGATCATTTAAATGAGTTTAATATAGTCACCAATCAATTAACTTCTATAAAAGTAAACTTTGATGAAGAAGTTAGGGCTCTTTTGATTCTGTGTTCTTTGCCTGAAATTTGGAATAGCTTGGTAATGGTTGTTATACGTTTTGTTTAAGTTCAGAATACATTGAAGTTTGATGATGTTGGTGTTATTTTTGACGAGAAATTCATAGGAAAAGCTCCGAATTGGAACATCCACATTAAGCCGGTGTTTTGAATCACGAGAAGTAGGGGAGTAGAACAAAGGAGAGGAAACAGTGCGAAATGCATTGGGAGATCAAAGGGAAAATCAAAGGACAAAAAGGTCCCAATCTAGAGACAAGAGGATTCTTTGAGAGTGCGTGGTAAGCCCGAGGTCATTTGAGAAAAGATTGTTTGGTCGAGAAAAATAAAGATGGAGACCAAGCAAGGAGAAGCAAAAGAGGCAAAATGTGGTAGAAATTAATAAATCTAATGAGGATGCTTTTGATTCTTCCCTTGATATCGTGAATTCTTAGGCCAGTAGGTCCAGGGGCTTGTTCATACTACCCAGAAGTTATTTTCTTGATTATATCAAAGAGTTTTGGGGCTGGTTTATTTAGAAGATAGACTTCTTGTCAGAATTGTTGGAAAGGAAGAATCAAATTAGAAGTTCGCAGGTGAATCATTGGCTACTCATTGAGGTAAGGCATGTTCCAAAGTTAAGCAAAAATTTAATTTCAACAAGGCAACTAGATGACGAAGGTTGCGTTGTTACATTATTGATAAAAATTGGAAGGTCACAAAGGGTACCTTAGTGGTAGCAAAGGTGTGAAAGTAGGCACCTTATATCTTTGTACAAGTCATCTTTTGTTCAACACTTTGAAATTATTCTGGAAAGGGTCAATGTTGAGGAGCAGTTATTTATGATAAAAGCGAGGTAGAAAGTCATCCATACAGATTCAAACGTGGACTTTGATCCCAATAGCGTGGCATAATAGACAGGCATATGAGTACAAAAAGAAAGGAATGAAAATACTTTGTTTCAAATAATGTTTTACGAGGTCTAAAATGTGTTAATATGGATTTTTGTAGCTGGTTGTATTATTATAGAAAATAAAATAGGTGTTTTACCAAGGATGGGAAAGCAAAAGAAGAGTAAGTGGGAGCTTGTGCATACGGTGTATGAGGACGGCTCGAGGTATCTTCTCAGTGGCTCACGTATTATGTTACATTCATTATTGATGCAACTAAAGGTATGGATTTATTTCCTTAGGCGATGTATTTTGTTTTGCAAAAAATGGAGAAGCTTGGTTGAGAATGAGACGGGTAAAAAGATAAAATGTCTCAGATCTGATAATGGTGGTGAGTATTGCAATAAAGAGTTTGAAGATTATTGTTCCTCTAATGGTATTCGTAGGCAGAAAACAGTTCCAAGAACTCCACAAGAAAATAGAGTGGTTGAGCGCATGAACAGAACAATAATGGAGCGTGCACGGACTATGAGATTGCATGTTGGGTTGCCTTTAAAAATGTGGGCAGAAGCTGTAAACACTGCAATTTATTTAATCAATAGAGGTCCCTCTAATCTTTTGTGTTGTAGTATTCCAGAGGAAGCATGAAAGGGTAAGAAGGTGAGTTATTCTTTTCTCAAAACCTTTGGTTGTGAATCATTTGCACATGTAGATTCTGAAAATAGAACCAAGCTTGATGTAAAATTAAAGAAATGTGTATTTTTTGAATATGGCATTGATGAATTTGGTTATAGGCTTTGGGATTTTGAAAATCAGAAAATTGTGAGAAGCAGGGATGTCATATTCAATGAAAAAGTGTTGTACAAAGATCTGTTGCTGCAGCATGAGAAGAAATAAAATGATTATGTAGTGTTGGATGAGATTCTCAACAATAATGTTTCAGTGGTTCCTCATGCTGGGCAACAATAGCAGCAACAAATACCACAAACTCTTGTTAGACGATCTTCAAGGATAAGTAGACCTCCAGAACGATTATCTCCCTCTTTATATACTATTTTGTTAACTGATGCTGGTGAACCAGAATATTATGATGAAGCTATCTGGTGGATACCAAAGGTTTTAGTGAGACATGGAATAGAAGAAGAAGCGAACTCCTTCTTTGGAAAATGGACTTAGGATTTATGCAAGTTGCACAGGGTAAAGAAACACACAAAACAGAATGGATTTATAAATTTGAAAGAGAGGATGGAGGTAATAAAAAGATTTAAAAGCAGGATTAGTTGTAAAGGGATTTGCATGAAAAAGGGTATTGATTTTGATGAGATTTTTTCTCCAATTGTTAAAATGACTTCTATTTGTATTGTTTAAGTATTGTGGTTGCTAAAGATTTGCATTTAGAACAACTTGATGTTAAAATAGCCTTTCTCCATGGTGATTTGGAAGAGGAAATATATATGGAACAACCACAAGGATTTGAGGTCAAAGGTAAGGAGAAACTAGTGTGCAAATTGAAGAAAAGTTTATATGGTTTGAAGCAAGCACCTCGACAATGGTATTTAGAAATTTGGCGTTTTGTAGGGCAAACTCTGGCCGAGTGTAATTACGACCATTGTGTTATTTAAGGAGTTGAATCAATGATAGCTACATTATTTTATGCTATATAATTTACGATAACATGCTTGTATTTGAGTCTAACATGGATCACATAAGTGAGCTACAAAACAACAGTTAATAAAATCTTTTGCTATGAAGAGGTTGGGTCGCAATGAAAGCAAATCCTTGGTATGAAAATTGTAGAGGTAGGAAAAATAGAAAATTGTTTTGTCTCAAGCTAATTATGTTGAAAGGTGTGCATAGATTTCATATGGAGATACAAAGTGCCGGCCACACCTTTGCCTAATGAATCATGTTAAATTGACTAAGGATATGTGTCCAAAGACACAAAGGGAGAAGAAAAAATGTCAAGGTACCATATGCTTGTTTGTAAAGCTGGCGGTTAATGTAATGCGCCATGGTATGCACGAGACCCGGATATTTCACATCTTGGTAGGAGTTGTTAGTAGGTATTTGAGTCATCCTGGAGTTGAGCATTGGAATGCAGTAAAATGGATTCTCAGGTATTTGAGAGGTACATTCAATAAGTGTTTATGTTTTGGGGGCTCTAATACTGATTTAAAAGGCTATGTTGACTCAGATTTGGCAAGGGATATAGATACCATGCAAAGTACCACAGGTTATGTATTTACAGTTGGTGGGACAGCAGTGAGTTGGATTTCTCGATTGCAAAAGGTGGTTGCTTTATCCACCACAGAGGTAGAGTATGTTGCTGCAACAGAGGCAGCAAAGGAGATGATATGGTTGCAACTTTTCATGGATGAGTTGGGAAAACAACACGATGGAAATTACTTATTTACAGACAGTCAGAGTGCTATACATCTTGCAAAGAATTATGCCTTACATTCTAAAACAAAACACATACAATTGAGATATCATTTCATTCGGTTGGTGTTGGAAGATGGACAGGTCAAGCTGGACAAGATACATACAGATGTCAATCTAGCGGATATGTTTACGAAGGCGATGCCAAGGGAGAAGCTGAGCTCCAAAGCAGCAAGGTCCAAGGTCCTTATTTCCAGTGGGAGCTGTAAGTGCAGCAGTGTTGTCTAGGATCAGTTTCCAAGTGGGAGGTTGTAATGGTGTGGAGCCTGATCAATCTCCAAGTGGGAAATTGTTGGTATGTGGCGACTGATCATGCTATACTGTATAGCCCATGGTATACTGTACACCTGCCTCGTCTCTGCGCAGGGTCCCGGCGGGGCGCAACCCCCGAGAATTTATTTTTTTTTTCCATTTTTTTCGCGTCGTCAGCGAAAAAGGAAAAATCTCTGAAAAAGAAAGAAAACCGACTTTGTAAAACCCTAATTCTGGAAGCTTCTAAAATCTTGTTAAAAGGGGTTGGGATGGGGGTTACAGTATGATGAAAAACATGATTATTCGCAAGATTGTAATAGGTTTTGCACTGGATAATAAAAGTATTGGATGGCTGCAGTTTGGTGGATGTAGCCCAGATTGGGTGAACCACGTTAAATTCTCTGTGGTATGATTTATTCTGTGTATGTTTTAGTTTCTCTATTTATTATTTAAATATGCATTTAAGTGTTAGATATCTGCCATCTCTAACCCTAACAGTTTTCAGGAGCATGTGAGGAATTTTGGTGAAGATTTGATGATGCCCTAGGTGGAAAAACCTCTTGTTTTGGGCATAGAAAGTTGCATAGGAGTAGGGTTTTATAGAAAAGGTGTTTGTAAACCATTCTAGTTGATAGAATTTGCATGTGTAGGCCCTATATGACATGTTAGGTGCTCTGGAATGAAGAATTGATGGTTGGAGATGGTAGAACCAATAGGTTCCTTATTGAGTGAGCCTAATTAGGCCTTGTGGGCAGCGTAGTAGTAAATTTTTGAGGGGTTTATTTTAAAACAATCATACCTACACTCTCGATATGTTATCAAATGCCAAGAAGGGTATCTAGAATAATCTTTAGAATGTGTGTTTGAGTTCTTTCTTGCAAGATATGTCAGAAAAGGGGTGTTTGTTATGCTACAAGGAATAGTGACAAATTGTGAGTAAAGTCATTCTATTTGAGGTGCTCTGATTTTGACAAAGAATTGTTTGAGTTAGTCTGATTGTGAGATCCCATGATCTACATCATAGAGCGAGATTGAAGAAATTGGTGAAGAATCAAATCCAAAAAAGAGGAATTTGATCGCTTCTAGCCAAGTAAGCAACAACATGACAAGATAGTAGAGAAAGAAAAATAACAAATCATACAACAACAAAAAGGATGACATAGCATGGTTTTAGAGAAGTGATGAGGTTAAATAATTTATCCTCTTTGGCCTAACAGAAAGACCTCCTAGTAAAATTAAAGCGGCTAGGAAAATACTGGAACAAGCAAAAACAAGTCCAAATTATAGAATATCGGAATTGGAAGAATGGTCCTCTTTTAATCACTATAAATCTTAATAACTGTAAAGTCAAAAATGTAATGGTAGACTTGGGTGTGGACCTAAATATTATTCTGGAAACCACTTGGGAAAGGCTAGGTAAACCCAAGCTTATCGAAACACCAATGAACATCAATTTAGGAGAAAGGGAGGATAGAACATATGCAAAAGAAATTAAACAAGATATAGAAGATCTCAGAAATATCTACTCTATCTCAAGACTACCCACCATGGAATAAGAGGAAGATCCTAATAGATTTGAATAAATTGGATTAGAAAGCGACAATGACAGTATTGATAGTGAAGAAGCTTTAGACGCATAGATGCAAGGGGAACATGAATTAACATCCTAAAAGTTATATGGCTTCTAAAGGCCATTCATGGTACACAAAAAACCCATTAGACCTCCATAAGCCACTGCAAACACAAGAATGATACCACAAACAAGGGGAATAATCAAACACTAATCCAACATCCTCCACACTTATCCAAGCATACAAAATCAAAAGGCTCAATACACCAAAAACTTGTAACCTTTGGAAGAAAGAAAGGATATATAAGGGATAAATATGGAACCAGGAAAGAAATACAACATAGGGAGATCACTTATAACAAGACAATTATAACCTTAATAGTTAAGTCTCATCATCTGCAAATAATGGGTAGGCCTGAGTTGAAGCATTAATTTCCTTAACCTAACCCTAAACAAATAAAATGCAGGATCAAAGAAAAGTATTATATAACCACCCCAATATAGCTCAAATAAAGCTAACATTTAAATGTACTCTAGTCTTTTCATACATTACATAAAAGAAATTACTCATCATAAAAATAGATTTGTAGGAATATAACAAGTAGAAAAAAGCGAGAAGATGAAAAAATGACTAGACCATTTATTACACCCAGTCCTAAAAAAATTATAAATACATCATCCCATTTCCCATTCTCACTTACTGTGAATTCTATCCTTGTTAAAATCATTCAAAGCTACTTTGTGTCAAACCCTAAGTTGGTTACCAATTCATTCCAAAGCTTTTAGCTCCTAAAAAATGGTCACACCTATTCTTGTTGATTTTTCTCAAAAGCCTTGACCAAAGTATAAAATATTCTTATACAAAGCAATGGAGACCAACCTAGTAGGGGCATTCTCAAAGGCACCGATAGATGTTATCTATATAGAGGATATCCAAAAATACATTTATGCACCCCTCACATAGATTGACCATATCGAGTTTGAAATTCTAAGGCACACTCTCTTACAACAAGGCTCCCAACAACATCTACTACAATATAAGAACATTGTAAAGAAACAATTGGATGTGTGGAGGGAATTTATAGACTTCACGACACAAGAAGATTGGGCCTGGATAATTTTGAGTCAATTTCATGATGAATACCTCCACCTAGACTAACCATATGAGATCACTAAAGATGTTATCCAAGTAATGAAATGCCTATGGGCAAAGGGATATGTTTTATTGAAGGCCATAAAAAATGTATAAGTTACATGGATCACTAGGGAAACATACGATGGCCAAAGCCTAGACATCACCAAAATCACTAATCCTAGGGTCAAGTATGCCACCATGAGAATTTCTCATAAAGTTTACTACACCAATCGGGAGGATTCAACTCCACAACCACCATTCATACAATGCATCAAATGGTCATAAAAGGTAAGGATATGGACCTATGTGAGATTCTATGGTAGGAACTCATGGACAACATCCAATGCACAAAGTAGTCTCATTATTAGTTCAGGTATGGGACTTTGTTGATACGCCTAACCTTTTACTTCATGCAACAATTACTGGGGTTTACAAGGAAAATTTGGGATTTAACTCGACCCATTTCGGCCTAGATCCAATATCATGTAAAACACTTCCAAGATACCACTTCATTTATCACAACCTACTAGGGGTTTTTCAAATCTTTACAACAAAATGTGCAAACTAGGGGAGGTAGTTCACCAATACATTAAGGATATAGACTTCCTACTGGATAAATACTACACCTTTATGGAAGCTATTGAGCTGAGAACATCATGGATACCTTAGCTCCCATATGAGGTAATTGTTGTCACTAAGATTTCACCCTAGCTAAGTGATAAACTTAGCTATCCTGTGAAATATGGGATCATCTTCAAGTAATTGTGGGTGGATTATAGTGAAGATGAACCTCCAGAGAGGGTTGGTTCCCTTGATAAACCTCCTATATGCTACCGCTTTGATAAGGAAAATAAATAGAAGAACTAAAGCTAGAAATATTAACCCTAGGAGGTGATGCACCAAACTTTATAAGATCTATACCTATTGTTCCAACTCATAATTTCTCTCGAGAAAATGTTTTACTCTATGCACAACTTATTTTTCAACAAGCTCGCACAATAGTGTTTTATGGGAAGGTTATAATTTATATTTTTTGAAGGAAAACTAAGTGTTTTCATAACTACAAATGATGAAAATATTCACACAACCCATGACATGTATGATTTTTGTTTATTCTTGTATAAAAATGTTTTCAAATGATACATAATTCAAGGATTTTATATTGATAATCACATAAATTGAATCAATCATTTTCAATAACTTCTAACACATGAAATTGAGAAAGCATTATATTGATTTTTATTGAAAAATAGGAGCTTTCATTGATACAAATATGAAAATACTTCCAAAATACATGAAATTTTTGTTCTATATTGAATATCTCTTAGAAAATTAGTTATAATCTATGTTCTTTTATTGAATATCTCTTAAAAAAATATTTATAATATATGTTCTTTTTCTTAGATCAACAAGGATAATAGAAAGAATTAACTAACAAACATCTAGGTCACCTAGTTTTGATCAAAAGCCAGCTCTTTGGTAACTGTTCATTTTTCTTCAAAGAAGAGGTTGAGTCTGCATGCTTGAACTAGATGCTTGGGTGTGGAACTCCTTCTTGAACTACTTGCTTATCATGCAAAAATTGGTGGAGGTGAGTTTGCCTTGACTTCTTGACTTTATCTCCCTTACATGCTCCTTGAAATCTACTCCAACCGATCATGATAATTGAATGTCATCAAATCTTCAAAACATGCTTGATATTAATTTGAGAGTTTCCTTCAATTATTTTGTATGAGGTTTCAGGTTATTGGGGGAGAAAAGTTAAAAAGCCCTCTTTTTTAGGGCTCAAAATTTCCCCTAACTTCTTGCTTATGCCTTCAAACTTTACCCAACTCAAACCATATCCATGTAAGTCCTTTATAATCCATTGAATTGGTTGAAAACTTGCCTCTAAATTAAAATTTCTTTAGTCTTAACCTATGAAAACCCCTACATGATGGTAGGTCATAGATTGGAGTTGCTCGAAGATGATTAGGTGCTTCGGGGTGGTGTAGGAGAACTCTTTAGGTTACTAAATGATGCATTCTAGTCTTCTAAACTTCATTAAATCCCTCCTAGACTTTGGGCATGATCACTTCCCTCACATTATTATCTCTTTGTGTATTAAATCACCTTCTAGGAGGTGCTTACTTGATGATTGTCATCTTTGTTAAGGTCTACAACTCTATAGTCTGCTTTTTCCATTTCACATCATCAATTGATAGGTTAATAGCCAATGTTTCCATCATCTCTTCTTCTTGAATTGTTCTTCACAAACATGTTATTTGACCTATGACTATCCTTTTAAGCTTCATCATAGTTCATACAAAATGGTATTATAGCACTATGCATATGTAGTCTTCATAAGTAGGACTACCATCATTCATCATGACAAGAAAATAGATTTGTAATGGACTTCAATGGTTATCATAGTGATGCACAAGGTTGAGAATTTGATCACTACCCTATGATAGTCATAAGGTTATGATTGTACTTTATACACTATTGCTTCTTTGTCATTAGTCTTCCCTCTTTAATGAAATCTCATTGCATTGATCTCCTTTTGCTCGTAAACCTTGTTCCATAGTAGCTTGGATAATCTCATCTTGACTGGATATCCTACTCTTGACTACCCATAAACTTACTTATTCTTGGTTTTATATGGCCCATTATCTTGATCACAATCATGAAGTATGTGCTTACTTTTTGATGATTATTTAATCCCTCAACAATACCTTCCTTATTACTATCCCTTGATATTGCTTCAAGTTAAATAGTGATCTAGCCTTTGAGAAATTTCTCATGTACATTATCACTATTATCACCATTAAGTTGCTCCTAATTTCCATGAAGATTATGATTATCTCATATCTATCAAACTTATTGTGCCATTACTATCCTTAAACCTCATCCTTAAACCTTGCCCTTATTTTCCTGTGAAACTTGCTACATGACTTTGTCTTTCAATGTGAACCCTTTAACTAGTCCATGACTATAAAAAGATATAGGACTATCCTTTTGATGGTCACTAGTTCTTTATTCATTTTCATTGTCATTGGTTTTCATTTGCACTGTCCTTTCTATCTATATGGCTCTTTACCATTATCACATATTGCTATGATTGTGCCTTATACATTCAATGGACATTGTCTTAACATCATGATATTTGTCCTTTTAATGGAATCCCTTTGTAGGGATTGTCATATGCATTATTATTGAATGCCCTGTAAAAGTCTTCTTGCTTGTCATACTGCCTTCTAAAGGATTGTTTTGGGTAGTCATGACTATCCTTATTTTGACTGCCCTTCATAGCTCTATCTTAGGTTGATTTTTCATAGCAAATATTGGCCTTAAAATACTTTATCATGCATTTGTGCTCTTGACTTTATTATGCATGTTCTTTGAACCATCATTATGCATGTTTAAAACCTTAAAACCTTTTTTCTTGGAAACTTTGAAACTTGTTCTTGCATCTCAACATGTTTGAATCTTCATTATGACTTGTCTTCATCATTGTGGATTATATAGTTGCCTCTTTGTGATTAAGTCACTACTATTGTTCATGAGCACTATCAAGTCATTGCCCTTTGTCATTAATTATGACTATATTTTCTTCGTGGTGACATATGAATAAGCTTGCCTCAAATATTCATTAGAAAACCATATTTGATATTCTCAAATTGTGACTATCCTTTTCATTGAAGTCACTCTCTTACTTTGCGCTTTTAAATGGTCATAAGCTATCTTAACATTTATAACCTTTGAGATGCACTTTGATTGTGATGATTGTGCTTTCTTTCTTGGAGACCATTGTCTTTTCTTCTATTTAAGATAGTTTCCCTCTATGTGTCTTTTAAAACATGGTTGGCTACCTTTTGATCATTATGGTTGTCCTCTTTATTTTAGGTGACTATCCTTTCTTTGGTAAGGACTATCCCCTTGGACCAATCCCTCACTACCATAAGTGTGTCCTTATTGATGGAATCCCATTGTTATAGGACTAATATTTATGTACTGCTACCTCACACCTATCTAAGGTGTTACATGCACATGAGCATGAAGACTATCATATTTATATGTTAGGTATCCTATATTTTGTATAACTGACCATCTTTCATGGTGCCTTTTGTTTTGATTGCCTTAGCTCCTTTTGTCTTCATTTACTCCCTCTATTCTTGATGGGATGTCATACAGATTAGCCTTCAATAGCTATCCTCATTGCTTCTTGACTATTACAACTTATTCTTGACATTACCTTTATTAATTTTTTATGAGATGTTGAAGTGACTTATTAGACTCGTAGAGCTCTTATTAGTTGTCCTTCTTTTACTCCCCCTTCAAAAACCCTACCCTAGGTCTTACCGAGGGTTTTGAGTTATTAGAAGATTGTAGTATTAGTGATGAAATGGATCACCTGATCATTAGTATTATCATCTTTTATGGCTCTAACATGTGATACATGTCACACATTCATGACTCTACCTCTTTAATGGATTGTTAACTACCTGTATTTATATTAATGGTGACTATCATCTTGGTAACTCTTGAATCCACCCTTGACAAGCTTTATCTAGTGCCTTGGGGGTAAAATATAATACTATCCTCCATCTCATGGCACCTTCATCTATCAATTTTCCATTGTCACTCTTCAAATTGTGATGTGGACTATTAACTTATCATTTAACATCTTCACGGTTTTTTATCACATTCATTCTAAGAACACTACCACTACCTTCTTATCATCTCAAATCCTCTCATGGGTTTAGTCTCCTACTCTTTTGTATTTGGCATCTTCAATAGATCAGGATCCATTTCTAGAAGCTCACATAACTCTTTGAACTTTCATTCATTTGATTAGGCATGGCTATGGTTTTTTCATTACTATTTGCACTTCAATCATGATTACTCTACCCCTTTTTTCTAACTCTCATCTTGTCATAAGAGCATCCTTGAACAATTTTTAGGAGTCACTTTTCTTAGTTGTTCACTCATTTAGGAATACTTTAAACACATTAAATGATGTATGTTGTTATTTTCAAGGAAACACCTTGTGCTTCTTATGACATGCAAGTTTTATCTCTTCAAAAAATACTAAAAGACATTTGCAAGTAACTCGATATGCACTTGACCTTAATGTGAAAATGAAGGATTAACAAGCAAGAAAAGGTATTCAATGCACTTGTCAAGATGAGGCAACATGAAAAAGTATGAAACCTAAAAGCATGTGGGAAAAATCCTTGAACTCTCTAGTTCTTGCAATGTGGGTGGTTTTTGCCTTTATTTTTTGAAATGTGCCTCCACAACTATCCCATGTATTAATGCTTAGGTAGACTCCTTCAACACCACCATGCATCTTCCTCAAGTTTCACTTCCACCAAAGACAAAACCCTAAATGTCCTTTGCTATGTGGTATTTCATCTCAGACTTGCTTTCCCTCTATTGCCCTTGGTGCCTAGACTTAACTAATGTTTTTTTATTTTCTATTTCTCAAGACTAATAACAAACCTTTGAATTTTCCCTTTTTCAACTTGGCATGAAATTGTGCTATTCAAAATAGATAAATATGCATTAACATCTTTGATGACCTCTAAGGTTGTTTTGCTTTCTAAAACCTATAAGATTAGTAGCTTTGCATATCCTTTGGGCAATAGGGTCATTTATACTTGAAAATAAACTCAAAAAAATTAAGGCACAATTGTGAGAGATATGGAACAACAACAACACAAGACCAAACAACCTAAAACAAGACCCAAATGTCCTCTAAAAGGACAACACAAACAATGCATCAACACTTGGAGGAAAACAAAATACTTAAAAAAAAATGTTCTACATGACTTATTTGACACAAAAAACCTTTCCTACTATGTTAAAAGTGTGGATCATTAACTCAATAGTAATGCTTGAGACGAACCCCATTATCTAGGATTGGTAGTTCTTCCCCATCAAGCTTAGATAACTAAAAATTATATATCTTGCAACATGTTATCACAAAAGGATCACTCCACATGGCATCAAATTTAGTGTGCTTTTTGGGCTTGCTTTTCAACTCATCCCATTTTAGGACCACATCTCCTTCATTGAAAAATCTTGGAACTGCCTTCTTGTCAAAAATCTTCTTCATTTGTGCTCGATGAAACTCCAAATTTTGCATTACTTTCCTTCTTATTTCTTCCAATTTCATAAGCTCGTCAAGTTTGATTTCCATTGGTTCTTCCTCCATCAATTCCAGCTCTTTGATGAGGCTAAGTGTTGGTAGTTCATTTGAAATAGGCATCCTTGCCTCTTTTCCATACACAAGTACATTAGGTGAATTACCTGTAGACCTCTTAGGAGTTATCCTATCACCCCATAAGGCTAATTTTAGTTTACTATTCCAAGTTCTTTGATTATCTTCTATTGTTCTTTTGATGATCCTAATAAAAAAAAATTGGTAGATTCAACTTGACCATTACCTTGTGGATAATAATTGGATGAAATACTCAAAAATATATCATTTCTAATAGCCCAATTAGTTATTTTTATGCCTATAAAAGCTAATACATTATCTGAAGTAATGGATTCAAGAGTTCCAAACCTAGCAACCAAATCTTCATAGAAGTTTAGGACCGAGTTTTCATTTGCTTCTTTTAATGCTGCCACTTCTATCTAGTTGGTAAAGTAATTAGTTGTTGTTAGTATCCATTTGTGTCCTGAACTAGAGGGTGGATTAATGATTCCAATAAAATCAAGGCCCCACTTGATGAAGGGTTGTTCTACCTGAATTGGATACAATGGTAAGGTTGTTAATCTTTGTTTTCCTGTAAATATAGCACACTTTTTACACTTTCTTGCCCATGTATGTGCATCCTTGTACAAATCCGGACAAAATTAATCAACTTTCATTATTTTATGGGTTGTTGTTCTTGGTGCAAAATTACCACCAACTATCTCATCATGAAGCTCTTTAATAATTTTGTTAATTTGATCAAACTTAATACACCTTAAAAGAACACCATTGAAATATCTTCTAAAAAAATGTCATTTATAATAGAAAAAGGAATTACTTGCAATCTGAAATATCTTATTTTTCTATTGTTCAAACCTTTAAGACACTCACATGTTTGAATATAATGCATAATTTCATGTACCCATCTTGAAGGAGGAGGTGGGATGATAGTTTGATATTCATTTTTAAGCACAAGAACAACTTCCCCTTCAACTTCTTTATTGTTTTCTATCTTACCAGCCAGTTTTTCACACAACCCTTTACCTCTTACCAGCTTAGTGACCTTTATTTACATGCCATATTCCATGAACTTGGTTATCCAACCAACCCTCTTATCATTTACCTCCCTTTTTAGCAAAAATTCCTTGACACTTCCATGTGAGCAACCATCAAAAGTATCTTATTATTTTTAGCCAAATGCCTAAATTTTTTAAGTCTTCTAATCACAACTAATACATTTTTTCAATAAAATAATACCTTTCTTTATAGCCTTCTAATCCTTGACTAAAGAAAGCAATGAGTTGCTCCAAACCCTCTTTATTTTGCTGCACTTGGATGACCGAGATTGTATCTATGATTTCAAAATAATACAAGATGAAGTCTTTAGAAAAATTAGGATTAATAAGTGTAGGTGCAAATGCTAAAGCTTCCTTGATATTTTCAAAACTTCTCTTCCCTTATTTTTTCTATCTGAAACAAACATTTTTCTTCAACATAGTTGTTAATGGCTTCAAAAGATAAGCTATATCAAGTATAAATCTTCTTACAAAGTTTATTCTACCAAGGAAACTTAGCAAACCTTTCTTGTTACTTGGCAAAGGCAAAGCTAGTATAGAACTTTCTCTCTTGGAATCAATGGCAACTCCAGCTTTTGACACCACATGGCCAAGAAGTTTACCTTCATGAGCAACAAAATTACTCTTCTTCGGGTTAAGTGAAACACCATATTGTCCACACCTATCGGATACTTTCCTTAAATGAATAAAATATTTGTTAGCATCCTTGAAAAATAGTGATATCATCAAGGTAAACCAACATAACCTTGTTTATTAACCTTTGAAAATCCATGTCCATGGCCCTTTGGAAAGTTTCTCCAACATTGGACAATCTAAAGGTCATCCTTCTATATGCCATTATACCCCATCTGGTAGTGAAAATTGTCTTATATTAGTCTTCCTCTTTTACCAAAACTTGGGTATAACCATAAAAAACCATCTAACAATGAAAACCTCTTAGAACATGATACAACTTGTAAGATTTGCTCCATAGAAGCCAATGGGTAGTGGTCTTTGAGAGAGGCTCTATTTAGGTCTCTGAAGTATACACAGTCTTATTTATCCATTCTTATTCCTAATAGGAACTAGATTGGAGACCCAAAACTTTCTTAGCTCTATTTTCATAAGTGACTTTGATTTTGAATTCAGTGGTCTTTATTTTTTCCTTATAGGTTTGGAATTTGTTTCAAGCTCAATATTGTGTTGGGAAAGCTTAGGGTAAAACCTCTTTAAATCACTATATTTCCATGCAAAAATACTCTTGATATAACTCAATAAAATCAACCCTTTCTTCAAATGTGCATACCTTTCCCAATTTCAAAAGCTTGTCCTTGAAAATGTGTACCTTTTCATAGTAATCATGTTTGACTTGCATGCTAATTTTCTCCTTTTTTGCTTGATCATCTAAACCTTTAGGCAACTAATTAGTTTTCATCTATATAATTTTATTTTATTTTTTGGTAAGTAAATTATGGGGTTAGGGCCCACTCCCAATATATCATCAAATTAATTAATAAAGGCCACTTTAGACCCATGAATGGGGAGCACAAAAAAGACAAAGAGACCAGAGAATCCTAAAGCAACTCAAAAGACCAAAAAAGAGCATAAGGCAAAGTTAAATATTGAAAATTGAACATTAACATAACATACCATTTAACACAACCACCACCTCGACAAGACAACTCATATGGCCTATTTGGCCTTCCCTTCCTCATACTCCTAGTGAGGAGAGAATCCATTTTCCATTATGTACCTTCATCAACAACATCTCTACCTTTAATGAAGAGCTTCTTAACCTCATATTTGCATCCCTTCTTCCTTTTGGAAAGGAAGTTTGGTTTGGAGATTGCACTAGCAGTTTGGGCAATGGAGCAATTTTTAATCGGGACAACTAAATCATCAAGATATAAAAAATAAGAGTAATCCTCATCCAAATCATCCATGAAAGGATAAGAACCCTCAAAATTAAAGTCATCACCAACCGCCACAGTTGGGAGGGGAGTGTCAACAATGGACTGAGAGGGTGATGTCTTACTGGAAGTACGGATAGGTGAAGAGGAGGATTGCACTACAATAGTAGAGACAACAATTGGGGCCACAAGAGTAAGCATAGGATCTTCTTGGGAGGCAAAAAACTTTTTATGATTACGCTAAATGAATTCCACATCTGGATTACCTGACTTGACCCATTTCTTGAGGCTAAAAGACCAAGAAGTAGTAGACTTGGGAGAAGAGCAACTAGCAATTTTGTGACCCATCATGTTGCAATGAAAACACTTGAAGGGGAGGCCTTCATAGTTGAGGAATTGGGTCTAGGTGTCATGGGTTGAATGGATCAAAACATAAGGGTGCACTGATTTGAAGATATCATTGATGATGGCACAAACCTTGGTGAATTTGTTGTGTGGGGCTCTAGGGTCCATCTTCATAAAAGATCCAACCTACTCAATCATGTTTTTTATGAGATATGACACCCTCATAATCAACATGAGATTGTACATCCTGATCCAAATAGGTACCATTGTGACCTTAGGAGAAGCGAGATCAAAGAAAGGGGACCAATCTAGAAAGAAGAGGCCAAACTAGCCATAAAGCCAGGGGCCCTTTTGCTTGACAAAGGTGCAATCATCCACAAAGGTAAAGTAGACCAGGAAGAAACCAAAATCCAGGATGTCGATGTCTGAAAGGGGAATGTTGCTCCAAGAAACCTTCATCCAATCAACAAAGTGGTCAACTAAGGGCTTCTTGCTCAAGCAACAAACAAGAAGGGATCTATTCCCAATCACATATGAAAATTCATCAATGCACACATCTGATAAATGAAAATCAACAGGAGTGTCCATTAGGCAGACTTTTGAGTCCCCCAAGGAGCAAAAATGCATGGGATCAGGATCAGGAGAGACAAAATTAGACATAATAGGCAACGACATAGGGGATTCTTGGATGATTTGGGTTCTAAAAAATTCTAAGCATTCATGGTAGGGATTACACTAGTTCCTACAACTAGCAATGAAGAGGGAAGTTGTGGCCAGAGGAATGGAAGCTAGAGGAGGGGCAGGCATCTCTAATTAAACCTGAGGTAGGATTGACCCATCCTTAGCATTCTACACGTCCTTGGAATAGCTCTTCTTGGAGACCTTTTCTCTAGCTCTAGCTCCTCGTTGTTGCCTCCCATTCATGGCCTCATTTACACTATTTCCTATGTGCCTCCCATCCATGGCCTTGCCTATGCCATTACTTGTGCTTTCGCGCGTTGCCGAGGCTTTCCACCACTTTTCAACTATATAATTTTCTCACCATACTATTATTGTAATTTCTCTTGGTTAGCAGTTGAAAACTTAACCTCAATCCAAAAAATTGTAATTTGCTTATCACCATCAAACACTTTCCAATATGCTTGATTATCAAGTATTGAGGGTCTTACCACAACTTTACATATTCTTGTACCTTACCATTGTTGATATCACTTGGAATATCATATTATGCTCCTATTGCAACCAACCTATCAAAATGTTTGTTCTCATTTCTAAGTATGGACAACAAGTTAAAAGCATCAAATTTCTCAATAATATCCCAAAATATATGTCTATAAGACTTGAGCAAGTCATTTTTTGAGATATTTTAGCCTCTCACCTAGTTTACAATGAATTCACTATAACCAAAAAACATGTAAACACTTTATTTTCCTCTTCCTTGCCCATTATAGGCCATGAATAAGTGCCTCATACTCTATTATATTGTTAGTGCAATTGAAAGTAAATCTAAAAGTTGAATAGTACTTCTCACATGTAGGAGACACAAGCATTGCCCCTCCACTAGTACCATTTTTACTCCTTGACCCATCAAAATATAATTGCTAAAGCTCATTTGACTGATGTTCACACTATTGTTTTTCATCTTTTACCAGATTAGGGACAACAATGTCTTGTTCATATATCAAATAAATACCCAATCTTGCTTCTCCCATATGTTTGAATGGATCAACTTCATAATTCTTAGCTACACACTCATTTAGAAACAAATCAAATATGCCTTCTATGGGAATGTTAGGCTCTTGAATAGCAGGTTGTTCCTCTTGTTCATGAATGGTAAGATTTATATTAACAACAGTGGGAACATATGAATCTATATGGTCTTTTTCTATAGGTTTTAATTTGAATATCACCCTAGTGCCATACTTTGTCCTAAAAAAATGTGTTACCAATAAGAATATAGATAGCCCCCTAGTTTTGTAGTGAAATCTCTTGATAGGCATATAAAAAAATATAGTGGTAGATCTATGACATAAATTTCTTGAGATGTAGAGAAATTTGGACAAGCATGCAAGGTGAGGATCAAACCTTTAATGATCCCAATAGTGTTAATGGATGTCTCATCCATATGTACCACTCCTTTGGAAAGAGGTTTATATGATTATCCAAGCTTTTATACTATTTGTTTTGGCATTACAAAGTTACTTGCTTCTGAGTCAATCATATAGTTATGGATGAGGTGATGGCCAATAATCAAAGATACATAAAATGGAGGTGGTTTGATATCTCTGGTTTGATGTTTTCTTTTGGCTTGGGGAGTATTAGCAAGTGTAACTCTAGGTTGCTCTTTAGAAATTTAATTTGACAAGGTGAGATTAGATAAAGCCTTTTTGTAACAAATCTTTTTGGCCACGAAGAGATATTGAGTCCCACATTGACATACTAATAGTTTCCTTTTTCAGATGCTCCTAAATATTAAATGGAATTGTACTAACCTTTTGTTGTCCTTTTGGAATAGCAACTCATCCCCTTGCATTTACAATGGTTGTGGCTGGCTTTTAGGTTGATCTTTGTTTGCCACAACTTGGCCTCTTGGTAATATTTAAATATTTCAAGAATGTGATGGACCAATAATACCTTGGTGACTTGTAAAAGCCTAATTTTTTCCTTTATCAAATTGTTATCCTATGTCAAAAACCCTCTTTTTGGCTCTTGTATTGCCTGGTATAGTGTGATATGATTGATTTTGCCCATATAGATGATTTACCCTACATAAATCTTCACATTTCCAATTCATGAGAGTGATATTAGGACTACCATGCTCAAGATGAGAACTCGATTGTTCATGAGTTTCTTGTGCTACACCTTGTCGAACAACAATGCTATTTTGTGCCATGAGAGTGTAATTTAGCATCCCATTTGAAAATGTGGATTGGTTATGAAGTTGGTTGCATGGGAAACACCATTCATAGTCCTGTGTCATGTTATTATGTACTGGTACAATCTCTTTGGAAGTGTTGGAAATGTTTTGATTGTAGTGCTAATACAACCTAGCGTTAAAATTCTTTCTCTAACCTTGAGGGTTAGTTGGGTAGGGAGGCCTATTATGTTGATTTGGATTGATAAGGTCTAAATTTTTATTTTTTTGCTTCTTTGTGTTTACTAATTCATTGGAAAAAGTCTACAATAGACCTTTCATTTTTTGTAATTCATGGAATTGATTTGGAGAATCCTTTTCTTAGGTAAATGTTTGATAACCTAATGATGGTATAGCAGGTACAATAATAGTATATAAGAGGTTTATCAAGGGAACCAACTCTCTCTGGAGGTTCATTTTCACTATAAGACACCCACATCTTGAAGATGATCCCATGTTTCATAGGATAGCTGATTTTATCAGTTATCCAGGGTGCAATCTTAGTGACAACAATAATAGATACAAAAATCAACTCCTATGCCTCCACACTCTTTAGCCTTCCGAAGATCCACAAACCCAGAATTTCACCACCTACAGGGAATATATGGACAACCTAAAAAAGAAGAAGGTTTTCCAAAAAAAAAAGAAAAAAAGAAGAAGAAGGTTGAATAGTACTTCAATAAGAATAAGGAAAAGCTACATGAGAAATGGGGGTACCAAAGCAAGAGCCAGAGGAATGAAGCTCATCAAC
The DNA here is from genome assembly GCA_007258455.2 of Sequoia sempervirens. Lineage (NCBI taxonomy): Eukaryota > Viridiplantae > Streptophyta > Pinopsida > Cupressales > Cupressaceae > Sequoia > Sequoia sempervirens. The sequence continues at coordinate 209,677,941 of VDFB02000008.1, read as the reverse complement.
TTCTTGAAGGTTTGCAAGACTCCAAATTGGTACTCCACCTGCCAAAACCTCTCAAGGTGGGAGTAGTAGGCCAAGGAAGAGAAGGCTTGCAACCACTCCACCCAAAAAAAGGAACCATTAGAAGAAGAAGCCATTGAGGCTCTCCTACAAATGAGTATAGAGAAAAAACCTAAGAAAAGAAAGGAGAAGGCACATAGAGAAGTTTCTCTATAAATAGTGGACATAGAAGATGAATAACATGTGGTAATGGATGATACTTCTCTTCTAAAAACTACAATTATCCTAGAGGTTTCCCCATTGGTAGATGAGGATCATCTATATAATGGGTTATTTCGTAAGGAGGTAATGGACATGACCCTTTAGAAGTACCCAAATATGGTGATACTAAATCAAGTGATCACTAAGAGGGAAATCATCTGATATATAATAGCACCAAACACAACCCTAGAGGATCTAATTGACTACTTTCTAGATCCCCTAACTACCACATTAAAGAAGAGAAGGGGGAAAGCAACTAAATAAGAGAAGCAGCTAAAAGACATTCATTAGGGAATTGACTGCTATAGTTACACCTCCACAAAATTAAAAGATAGTAGATATTTAAACCAAAGAGCTTTGGTCCAAATAGAGGTTGAATAAATTGATGATAGAGAAACTGAAAGTCACCCAAGCGGTACAAAAGGAGATACAAGAGACAACAAAAAAATCTTATAAGAAGTTGTGAGAGAAAGAAGAAAAGCTTAAGGAAATTTCATTAGAGAAGGAACAATCTTCTAAATCTACACAATATGAGACACCCTCTTCCTTTGCCACATCTTCCATGCAGTCTATCAAGGACATTTTGGCCAAACAAAAGCAACTAAAACTAGTGACATCCCCACAACTACTCCAACTTCCGTTGGTAAGGTCACAGGTGGACCTTGGAAATATTTCACCCCTACACAAATTCTAGTTAGGGGATAACTTACACCAAAAAGACCGGGAAGAGATTTTGAAACATGATGTGAAAAGCTTTGACCAGTTAGAGGAGTTAGTAAAGGATCTACAAGGAAAGTTCCCTCAAATCCAAGGGGACTCATCCCAACCATTGACAACATAGCTAAGGATTTTAATAGAGGAGGTGGTCAAGGATACCCAATCACAAAAGTAAACACTAAGGAAAAAAATCCAGACAAAGTATGAGAAGACATAAACAGATGAGGAACGGAAAAATTGTGCTACTGCACACTTAGCTCTAGAATCACATATTAGTACTTCGAATAACACTGATGGGGATCTAAATACCTTATACTAGTTTTGTTTAGAATGGCCACTAGTGACAATAACAACTAAGGCTCAAATGGATCAGTTGGAAGTTTAAATACTCCAAAGAGCCACAACCTATGTTGCATTACATGATACAAATGGGTAGTCCAAGGTGCAAATAGAAGCACTGCATGCATAATTTCAATAACTGCAAGATCAAAGAGACATCGTTCAAAATAGATTCCACCAACTCCAAGAGGTAGTCAACTTAAGGCTAGCACACATTACCAAAGTTCTTCAAGAGGAAAAAAACTCACCCAAAAGATACAAAGTCCTCAAACCTTCTTAGAGGTAGAGAAGCTCTTACTAAAAATCTGAGTGTAGACCCAACAACTAAATTTGGCTAATGCTCAATGGAACAACACATTTGTGAGTGTAAAGGAGATCTAAAAGGATATCCTTCTAGCACAATAACATTGACTTGAAGACAAGTCAACATTTTGAAAGGGGGGATGATGTTAGTCAGAAAGAGTAACATAGTAGACATCACTGAGCTAATCCTACCGCATCTTACTGCAAATAGGTTGCAAACCCTATGTAAAGATATCATCTAGAATATGGGTAAAATAGATGGGTCATGTCCCCTCCTATAGATATATGTATATCAAAAGATATGAATGACAAAAGATAGAAGAGAGATAATGAGAATAAGAAATAGAGAAAAGATGAAATTGTATCATGTATAAGGACTACATGTAAGAACGAAAGAGATAGGAAGAGTATAGAGGAAGATACATATTGTACTAGTTTGGATATGATTAATATAATGATTACTGGACTTCTATCAATTTGATGTTAAAATGAAAGGAAAAATATGTGTTTTGTGTGTGTGTGTGTGTGGGTGTTATGGATGATGATTGATGAAAGGGGGTCACCAAAATGTAACACCTAAAATGCACCTTTTTCCTAATTTCATTAGAAAAATCTAGATCTCCCAAGGATAGAATTGACTTTCAACCTTGAGGTGAGTCAACCCTATTGGGAGGATCTATTGTTTTCTTATGACAAATGATTGAAATGCACTTTTGGGAGATAAAATTAAATGCCTTTATTAACTCAATTATGTGACCTAAAACTTGAATTATAGAGTATTATGATAGCACACACAAAAAAAAAACTTTCAGGAAGATTTGAGAAGGGAAAAATGGTATGTACTTGGCTCCAAAAGTGGGTTTTGCACACTGTTGAAGGACAAATTTTCCCTAGGGCGAATGGGTCTTTGTACAAGGGTCCAAAATCTACTTTTACAGTCCTCAAATCCCGAATCCAAACTTTTGATTTCTCCAAATTCCACTCTTGAAAAGTCAGAAATAAAATTTGTAGGTGAGTTTCCATGGCTTGACAACTTTGACAGCTTTGCAAAATTGCTCCTTTTTTAGTGATTTTTTGTCCTTCACATTTAAATCTACACACAGACATAATTTTTTTTGTTTTTTTTAGTGAATAGGGGTTTGGCTTAGTCAAACTTCGATTTGGTAATTAAACCTTGATGATGAAATAATGATAAATAAAAGGAATTTGATGAATGAACAATGCTATGTCACAACTCACCAAACCCTTAATGGTTGCCCTTAGAGGACCAAATTCTAACACATCTATCTAAGGATCGAATCTTGCCTAAATTGGCTTGAATGATTTCTTGATTTGATGCTTGAATGTTTGAAACCTACATCATAATGTTAGCTCCAAAACATAATATAAACATACATGAATCTTGACATGATGATATGATCTTGATTGTTGTTGTAGATGACTAATAAATCTGCTCTTCAATGCTCTTGAGAATAATATTTTCTCTTGTGAAATTTGAATTATGTGTGCTTCAATGCCTTCTATGTTTGAATTGATAAAAATACCTTGTATTTATAGGTGTTTATCTAATTCCTCAAAAATTAGATTCCACAAGCCGACATTTGAAACTTGAATTTGAATCATTAAAATGCCACCAAAAACATATTAAAAATTAGGTCTTGGCACTTAAAGAGGACCCATTTGTCCTTGGGAAAATGGGTCATAGGACCTAAATGTAGGACACACAATATATAAGGTGTTTAAATTAATGATGGCAATTGTTTAATGTTAGTTTCCATTTTGGAAAATGAGAATAATAAGGCTTAGGAATGTATAATTTAGGCAATTAGAAGCTTAATTAAGTCCAATTAATTAAGGGGATACAAACATAGTGTGAAAATGTAAAGTATATTTTTCTACACTATATTTAGCCCCCACTTTAGTGAGAGTATGAGCCCATGCTCAAACTCATATTGAAGTAGACAAATAAATCAAGAGAAGTCTAATTTTACAATTGTTAGAAAGATGAGATGACAAGGATCAAGGAGGAGGATGAAGCCCCCAAGATCTAAGATCTCATGGAAAACTAATGAAGACACAAAGAGACATATGAATGCAACAGTGACACAAGATACAACATACAATGTCAAAATTAATGCAAAGATGAAAAAGAAAAATGGATCAACCTTCGACTATTTGGACCCAAAAAATATGGATCAAGCCTAGGCTATTTGTCCAAAGATATGCTCACAAGGGCTAGTGCAGTCTGATATACACTACAGGTGTAAGCCCCAAGGCAATATGAGAAACACAAAATGGTCTGGTGTTGTCTAATATACACTAGGTGTGTACCCATAACCATACCAAAAGTTATACTTCCTGATAACTTTGATAAGGTGCCACATACAATGACCACAAGGCTAGCAAGCCGCATTATGCTAGAGACTCATGAAATATTTAGGCACCACAAAGCAAGTTGTGTTATTCTTGGTGTCTAAGAATTTTGTTTATGATAGTCAAAGGGGTTTTTCTTAGTTCATGAAAGGTCTCACTTTAGGAAACATCATGCTTGATATCACCATCAAGAGAGGACAATCAAGAGATAAAGATTCACACCTTAGGGAATGCAAGCCATAACATTACCACTGAGAGGAATGTCATATGCCAAGAAAGGTCACACTCTTGAAGGACACCAAACCTAACATTACCAACAAGAAAAAATATCATGTGAAATAAGGAGACCGCACTTTGAATAAAGGTCATGCCATCAAGCAAGCTACAAGCGGGAGGCATAATGCCCTCCACTTTAAAGAAATTTCTAAACAAAATGTTGTGATAAATTACTTTAAATTAGAAGATGATAAATTCCAAATGATAAAAGAGACATGAGAGCCTATTTGGAAAGCCCCATGCCAATGATACGTTTCTAAATAAAGCTATGTCATGAAAAGTAATGCAACAAATGACCTAGCTAGAGATTCCTGTCATGGATGTTGAAGAGTTAGCGACGCTGAAGACTACTTCTTTCCTTTGGTGTATTGTTTACTTTTTTGGTCTTTCCTTCTTCGCCACTTTTTGATTGATGTTTGTGAGGTAACTGTGGTTTTTGGCCTATCCTTATTTAAGGATAATTTTGGTTTCTTTTTTGGGGAGTGGTAGTTTAGCGTGAAGAGGGGTGTTGAAGTGATGTAGAGCTAGAGGATTCAACAAAATATCTCACAAAACTTCAACAATAATTCAAAGAAATCTTTGTATAACACATGCTATTAGGCATTCTATATCACATTGGAAACATAGCCATGGCAACCCACAATTTAATGCAATGAACAGTCATTAATAACTTTCAAATAAAAAATAATAAAGCCAATCACTCCAGTGATATCGAAGACAACATACTTATAGAAATTTCCTCCAATTTTTATGAATATCCAACAGTGGAAAAGAAATTTATTGCATTTTCCCCAAAACTACAAACCCTAGGTAGGGTTCAGACCTGCCCTCACAAAAATGGTCATAACTTATTCAAATATTAATGAAATTTGATGAGACTTGAAGAAAATGAAAGTAGATTCACATGGAAACAAAATTCAATTAGTTTCAGATCCAAAATATATACTTTACAATCCATACCATCACATTTTTCAAACTATAAATTCCGCACAATATTGTTAGAATAGGGCAGTCTCACCAAAATAGTCATATCTTCCACAAAACTCAATAAAATTCAATGAAACAAAAATAATTAGAAATAGATATATTTCCATACATATATGATAATCCATTATTTGTGTCCATACCAAGCCGTACAAATCACAACTTCAACCTAGAAATAATATAAAAATCATAAAATGCACACAAAATTTGAGGTTGCCATTCATCAAACTTCAAAAATAGTGTCTCCAATCCCAAAATTTGAGTTTTGGAGGGTGTCTTTATACATTTACAACCAAAACCAACTATTTTCAACCAAATTTTGATTAGATTGTTGACAAAACACCTTAATGACACTTCATCTACCTAATTTTGCACTTTTGACAAGTTTTACAATATGGAACAACTTTAGACATTATTTGACAAATGACTTAAAATATGACTTCCTAAGACTTAAAAACCTCTAAAATGGTTTGATAAACCTTATTATAAGACCCAATACATAAAATAAAACAAATATTTACAAATGGACTCATGGAGGCAAGAAATCAAACAAGTGCTCCTGCACCAAACTCCTGGGGGAAAAAGAATTCAAGCCCCTTTGAATTGTCTTCTTCCTGATCTTCCAATTCCTTTGCACTTTGTCCATTGTATATTCAATCTTATTTTTTTCTTCTTCAATATACTGCACCTTAACTTGCAATTTGTTTCTTGTCCAAGAGATTAGCACAATAAAAAAATGAAATATGGCTTCTACCACAATACCTCCATCTTTCTTCAACTCTCTATAGGTTTCCAAAAGCAATTCATCCTTGATCATTTCTTCTTCAAATATTGACACCAACTCAATATATTCTCCCTCTAAAATTAGGTTCTTCATCTCAGCTTCTTCTTCATCTCCATGCTTAGGAACATCTTTGTCTTCATCTAAGAATTCTTCATGTGCATCTTCATATGCTTCTTCTTCATCTTTCATCTTCTTATGTCTTCTTATTTATAGGCCAAACCATCTTCCTTTTCAATTTCAAATTCCAACTTTTCTCTTGTTTCATCATTTGTTCTATCTTCATCATAGATTCATGGAACTCTTCTTCAAACCTCTTCAACTCTTTCTTCAACTCAACAATCTCTTTGTCCATCTTCTCTTGCCTTTTCCTCTTCTTTCTTTCCTTCTCTTCCTGCAAATTCCTTCTCAAATTCTCCATCTTTCAACAAGTCTCTCCTTGCTCACAAATTCTCAACTTTCTCTTTGCCTTCTCAATGGCAGCAACCAGGTTCTCACATAACCTGCAACCAACCACAACACAACACCAAACACAAAACCACAACTACAACTCACCAACCCAAATCTTTCCCAAGCTTTGATACCAATTTGATTTAGAGCTATAAGGATTCAAAAACATATCTCACAAACCTTCAACAATAATTCAAAGCAATCTTTGTATAACACATGCTATTAGGCATTCTATATCACATTGGAAACATAGCCATGGTAGCCCACAATTTAATGCAATGAATAGTCATTAATAACTTTCAAAAAAAATAATAAAGCCAATCTCTTTGGTGAGGTTGAAGAAAACATACATATAGAAATTTTCTCCAATTTTTATGAAGATCCAACGGTGGAAAAGAAAGTTATTGCATTTTCCCCAAAACTACAAACCCTAGGTAGGCTTCAGACCTGCCCTCACAAAAATGGTCATAACTTATTCAAATCTTGATGAAATTTGGTGATACTTGAAGAAAATTAAAGTATATTCACATGGAAACAAAATCCAATTGGTTTCAAATCAAAATATAGAATTTACAATTCCTACCATCACATTTTCCAAACTGTAAATTATGCACAATATTGTTAGAATAGGGCAGTCTCACCAAAATAGTCATATCTTCCACAAAACTCAATAAAATTCAATGAGACAAAATGAATTGGAAACTAAAAATGGATATATTTCCATCCATATATGATACTCCATTATTTGTGTCCATAATAGGCCATACAAAGCACAACTTCAGCCTAGAAACAATATAAAAATAAGAAAATGCACACAAAATTTGAGGTTGCCATTCATCAAACTTCAAAAATATTGTCTCCAACCCCCCAATTTGAGTTTTGGAGGGTGTATTTATACATTTACAACCAAAAACAACTATTTGCAACCACCTTTTGATTAGTTTGTTGACAAAACACCTTAATGACACTTCATCTACCTAATTTTGCACTTTTGACAATTTTTACAATATGGAACAACTTTAAACATTATTTGACAAATGACTTAAAATATGACTTCTTAAGACTTAAAAACCTCTAAAATGGTTTGATAAACCTTATTATAAGACCCAATACATAAAATAAAACAACTATTTACAAATGGCCTTATGGAGGCAAGAAATCAAACAAGTGCTCCTGCACCATGAAGAGTTTTGGTTGTGAGCACAATTTTGTGTGTGTGATATGTGGGTTTTCTGAGATTAATAAATAAAAAAATACCATGTTTAGTTTCTAATGTCTAATATATTTCTTGGGTTTATCTCTGTTTGGACCTTTCTGAGTGTATTTCCTACCTCTTTGTCATTTCCTTTTATATTTTATGTTATGTGAATTTGCAAGAACAAGGAGTTTTGCATCAGTTTTGGTATCAGAGCAATTTGCGATGTCCCAAAGGGGAGTCCGCATCAATTGGGGAAGAAGGGGCAAGAGAAATGCAGGCCCTCAAAGGAACATTGGTGACATGCCTAGAAGATTGGAGATTCTTGAGTTGAGGTTAAATTTGGATGAGTTTAAAGAAGAACTGGAGAATCCAAAAAATGTTGTCAGGCTATCAGATCCTATAAAGAGACTTATTGAAGCTTTGACAAGACAAACTTCCAAAGTAAGAGTGGGTATTTCTTATTTTAAAGGTGACCTTGACCATAACATTTTTTTAGATTAGATCCAGGAGTTAGAGAAGTACTTTGAAATGGAAGACATGGATGAAGATGACCCAAAAAGGGTAAAAATTGCTACCTCCAAGTTGAAGTCACAGGCCGCCCTATGGTGGGAAAATGTGCAAATTTTGTGAAGAAGACAAGGAAAAGAAAAAAATTGACTTTGGCCTAAAATTCTAAAACAATTGAAAGCCTAATTCTTGCCCTCAAATCATCAACAAAAATTATTTCAGGAATTTCAAAATTTAAAGCAAAGAGATCAATTAGTCCAGACTTATATAAGATAGTTTTTGAGACTTCAAATCCAGACAGACATACAAGAAAGTGAAGAGAGGTATGTGAATGGCCTGAAGTTCCAACTACAGGATGATCTCGTATTAGTGAAAATGCTTACAGTGGATGAAGCTTATAATTATGCCATAAGGGCAGAAGAAAAAATGAATCGAAAAAGCAAATTTATAGGTAATTGAGGAAGAGGAAGCTCCTCCAAACCTGTCAAAGATGAAGAACTAGAGGGTTATGTGAAGCCTAACTTTTGTAGTAGGGGAGGCCATAGTGGTTGAGGACGAAGTTGTACACATTTTGGAGAAAGTAAAACTCTGAAGTGTTTTATCTGTAATGAGTCTCATAAAGCTATTGATTGTCCTCAAAACCCAAAAATGGAAATGGTGGCTCAAGATGAAGGACCTTTGATCAAAGAAGTTGAGGCCAAGTCTACAGAAACCTTATGCTAAGAAGAGTCTTAATATCTGGAGACAAAGGCAATCTAGAAGCCGACTGGAGGAGGAATAGTGTTTTTCGAATGAAGTGCAGATGCAAGGACAAGGTGTGTAAAGTGATTATAGATGGCGGGTCTACTGACAATTTGGTGAGTGTGGAAATGGTTGAAAAATTACAACTTACTTGCATTCGTAAGTCTAATACATATAATATTTCTTGGCTAAAAAAAGATCATAGTGTGCTTGTGGATAAATCATGTTATGTTGCATTCAAAATTAGTCCTTATGTAGATGAAGTTCTTCGTGATGTGGTACCAATGGATGCATGTCATCTATTGTTGGGTCTACCTTGGCAATATGATAGAAAAGTGATCCATCACGGAAGAGAGAATACATATGAAGTTGAGCACGAAGGTAAGAAAACAATCTTGAAGCCATGGAAAATAGAGGAAGTAGTAGAAATGTTAGCCCCATCACTTATATCCATAAGCTATAAAAATTTTTGCAAGGAGAGCAAGGAAGCAATTTTCTATTTGCTATGCTCACTAGAAGCAAGTGAACCTAAGAGGAGCCAACTCCCACGAGAAATGAAAAATTTATTGGAAGATTAGTCTGATATCACTCCATCAAAGTTTCCAGCTGGTTTTCCTCCATCAAGGGGCATTACCCATCACATTGACTTGGTGCCAGGATCAAAGCTCCCCAATCAAGCAACATACTAATTGTCTCCAAAAGAAAATGAAGAGATGAGAAGACAAATTATTGAGTTAATATAAAATGGGTTTGTAAGGGAAAGCATGGGCCCTTGTGCCACACCAACTCTACTTTCACCCAAAAAGGGAGGTAGATGGAGGTTGTGTGTTGATTCTAGAGCTATCAATAAAATCATGGTAAAGTATCGTTACCCTCTTCCTAGAATGGATGACATACTAGATTGTTTAGCAGGTGCCAAAATATTTTCTAAGGTGGATTTAAGGAGTGGGTATCATCAGATTCAAATCCAAGAAGGAGATGAATGGAAGACAATATTCAAAACCAAGGATGGTTTATACGAGTGGTTGGTGATGCCTTTTGGAGGTATTAGGACATAATAACTCGACCAAAATAACCCTGGACAGAATAACCTGGCCAAAATAACCCAAGGACAAAATAACCCAAGGTCATAATAACCCATGGACAAAATAACCCGTGGTCAAAATAACCCATGGACATAATAACCCATGGTCATTTTAGATCAAGCTAGTAAACTAGAAATGACATAAAAATTATAACTATGATTGTGAGGCACCATAGAGGCTATTTAGGTCATTTTTAGACCATATATCCATTATATACCCTTAAAATAGCCTTAAAACACCTTTAATATGCTTAAATAACCTATAAAATGGTAAATAATTAAAAAATAAAGGCAATTTCGTGGGAATAAGTTGATTAAGAGTTATTATGAAAAGATATAAATGAAAAAGGCATTAAGAAGATATATAAAGTGGTAGAATTAAGAGAAGTAAAGAAAGGAAGAAGGGGAGAAGAAGTAAGAGTGTGTAGAGTGATAAGAAGAGGAGAAATCCAAATTCATAAAAAGAAGATATTTTGTAATATATTTTTTTGAACATTATTTTAAATTTTCCTAGGGTTTTCTAAAAGAGTGTACAAAAAATCAATATACTTTTTAGGGAACCAACACATTCTTCATAATTTTTAATATATACAATGCCTCTTCAATTTTTAACAAGTCAAAAAAACAAGAATTTACTTATTGTAGATGGTTACACATTTTTGTTTCATCGACAAGGCATCAATAAAACAATCTGGCATTGTGTGGAATATTTTACAAATAAATGTTCAAGTCGGTGCTATACTATGACACAAACAAAATCGGGTGATGATTAGCAATACAAAACATAATCATCCTCCAAAACCTGAGATGATCACTGTCAAACACAAATTGAAAGAAATGAAAGACATGGCTTGCTCGACTCAAGATTCTACAAGAAATATCATCGCTTCATGTTCTAATATTTCAATACCCGTAGCAGGAGCAATACCATCAACCAATGCATTATCCAAAATGATTCAAAGATTAAGATTTGAAGTTCACCACCAAATCCTTCGGCAGATCTCTTACTAGTTGAATATACAATTACCAATAGAGGGGAAAAGTTTCATGATGATGATGAATCATTTTTTAATAGTCACCACCACACAGAATTTGCAATTACTAAAAGAATCTGAAAATTGGTTTAGTGACGATACATTTAAAACAATGCCAAGTATTTTTCAACAGTTGTACATGATTCTTGGCTTGAAAACTGATGCAATATTTCCACTCATTTATATTCTTATGAGCAACAAAACAAGAACCACTTATACACAAGTACTTGTAGAATTAAAACAACTTCAACCTGATCTAAACCCAAAAACTATACTTATTGATTTTGACTTAGGTTTCATGGGAGCTATTTCTGAAAATTTTCCAAATGCCACTATTCGGGGATGTTTTTTCCATTTCTCTCAATGCTTTTGGAGGAAAGTTCAAGAAGAAGGCCTACAAACACGTTACAGTGTTGATGAAGTATTTGCATATGAGATGAAGAAACTTGTTGCATTAGCTTTTGTGCCTCATATAGACATAATTGATGCATTTGAAACACTTCAACAATCTCCTTATTATACAAAACATGAGGAGACCTTGCAACCCATAATTGATTATTTTGAAGACACATGGATTGGTAGACTAACCAGAAGAGGCAATAGATAATCACCCAAATTTCCAATCATAATGTGGAATTTCTATTCAACTACTCAAGATGATCTTCCCATAACCAATAATACTATTGAGGGATGGCACAAAGGATTTAGTGAATTGCTTCAAGAATTGCACAACTCAGTCTGGAAATTCATCAAAGCAATGAAAAAATAACAGAGTCTCCAAGAGAATAGAATAGAGAAATATATGGTTGGATACACTGGGCAACCAAACAGGAAAAAATACCGTGAACTCAAAGAAAGACTAAAATGATTGGTTGATGGTTATGACAACTATAACATTTTAGATTATATAAGAGGCATCGCTCATAATTTGAAACTTTAATTGAAAATTTGAATAATAAAGTTTTTTTAGCAACATACATGTAATTTATAAATTTTGTTTTCCTTTGTCTATATTCTTATGGGGATATTTTGTCCATGGGTTATTTTGACCATGGGTTATTTTGGCTTGGGTTATTTTGTCCCTGGGTTATTGTGACCAGGTTATTTTGTCCAGGGTTATTTTGGTCGGGTTATTATGTCTCGTAACCCTTTTGGAATGTCTAATGCTCTTGCTACCTTCATGTGCACCATGAATAAGGTATTTAGACCCTACATTGGAAGATTCATTATAATTTATTTTGATGATATTTTTATTTTTAGTAAGAGCATGGATGAACATGTGAAGCACCTACAACTTGTGTTTGATACACTTAGAACGGAAAGATTATTTGTAAATCTTGAGAAAAGTGAGTTTTGTAGGGATAGGTTAGTTTTCCTTGGAAATGTGATTTCAGCAGGGGGAATAATGATGAATCCCAAAAAGATTAAAGCTATACTCGATTGGCCTATTCCTCAAAAAATTATAGAAGTGAGAGGGTTTCATGGTTTAGTGAACTTTTATAAAAGATTCATCAGAAATTTCAGTAGGATAAGTGCTTCTTTGATTGATTGCACTAAAGGGAAATCTTTTTCTTGGACTCAAGAAATCAAGAAGAGTTTTGAGCAGCTTAAAAAGAAAGCAACATAAGCCCCAATTCTAGCATTACCAGACTTTGAGAAGATTTTTACCATTGAATGTAACGCTTCTACTGTAGCCATTAGTGGTGTGTTGAGTCAAGAAGGTAAGCCAATTACCTATTTTAATGAAAAGTTAAATGATGCCAAGGAGAGGTATAGTACTTATGATAAGGTATTGTATGCTATTGTTCGAACTCTTAAGCAATGGAGGCACTACCTACTACATAGAGAATTCATCTTGTTGACTAATAATCAAGCATTGAAATATATCAACTCTTAGGCCAAATTATCACATAAGCATGCCAAGTGGGTTTCTCTTTTGCAAATTTATACATTTGTAGTTCAACATGTGAATGGCAAAACCAATGTGGTGGAAAACGCCTTAAGCAGGAGGCGTCACCTACTTGTCACAATGACTAATGTGATTGTTGGGTTTGAAGAAATGAAGGTATAAGCAACTGATTCCTATTTCAACAAAGTTATTGCTGCTCTCAATGATCCTACTATCACAAAAAAATGAATATTCTAAAGACTACTTGTTCACAAATGGATTTTTGTTCAAAGGTCTCCAACTTTGTATACCCACAGGTTCTTGGCAAGAAGAGTTGATTCAGGAAGTACATTAAAATGGTTTGGGGGGTCACTTTGGGAGGGACAAGACCTATAACTCGGTAAGTGAGAATTTTTTTTTGCCTTAATTAAGAAAAGATGTGAATAAGTTTGTTTCTGCATGTAGAATTTATCAAGTTTCTAAAGGAGGACAATATAACACAAGCTTGTAGAGACCCTTACCTATTCTTGAGGGACCGTGGATAGACATTTCCATGGATTTTGTCTTGGGATTTCCTTGTACTCAACGGGGAAATAATTTTATCTTTGTTGTTGTGAATTGATTCGCCAAAATGGCCCACTCCATTCCATGCAAAAAAATTGCTGATGCAAGTAAGGTGGCTGATTTGTTTTTTAAAGAGATTGTACGCTTGCATGGGCTACCCAAATCTATTACTAGTGACTGAGATACAAAGTTTTTGAGTCACTTTTGGAGGACCTTGTGGAGAAAACTTGACAGTAAACTACGATATAGTTCATCCTACCACCCTCAAACTAATGGTTAAATAGAGGTGGTAAATAGAAGTTTGGGAAATTTGCTTCGATGCTTAGTTGGGATAATCCTAAGCAGTGGGATTTAATTTTGGCACAAGTTGAATTTTCCTTTAATTCCAACATTAATAGATCTACTGGAAAATCTCCTTTCCAATTTGTTTTGGGAAGCAATCCTAAGGGAGTTGTTGATATTATAGATCTTTCAGATGGGAGGTGGGTGAACCAAGCAACAATAGACTTTGCAAAACATATCTAAGAAGTGCAACAACAAGTTAGGCATCAACTACAACTAACCAATGAACAATATAAAAGGAATGTCGATCTACATCAAATAGAGAAGGTGTTTAAGGAAGGTGATCAAGTTATGGTATATTTGTAGAAAGAAAGATTTCCTCAAGGCATGTACAACAAGTTAAAACCAAAGAAGGTGGGATTGTGCAAAATACTTCGAAAGATTAATGACAATGCTTATTTGCTAGACTTGCCTGAAGATCTTGATATCAGTCTTATTTTCAATGTGGTAGATCTTTACCCTTGCTATTCTGGTAATGAACAAGTTTGTGATGACAATATGTTAGCAAATTTGATCAGTCATTTACCCCAAAAGAAGAGAGAATAGATTGAGAAAATAATCGACACTAAGGTGGTGGCTACAAGATCGCAAAATTATAAATTGTATTTGGTTAAATGGGCTAGTCTACCTGATTCCTACAACACTTGGACCATTGAAGTAGACCTTTTGAAGCTTTCAAAATTAGACTCCTCTAAACCAAGAGGTTCAAAATCTTTCAGAGACGGGGAAGATAATGCAATAGATGACCTAGCTGGAGATTCTCGTAGTGGATGCTGAAGAGCTGACAGTGCTACAGACCACTTCTTTCCTTTGGCATTTTGTTTGCTTTTTTGGTCTTTACTTCTTCGCCACTTTCTGGCTGCTATTTGTGGAGCAACTGCGGTTTTTGGATTATCCTTATTTAAGGATAGTTTTGGTTTCTTTTTTGGGGAGGGGTAGTTTAGCATGAGGAGGGGTGCTAAAGAGTTTTGGTTGTGAGCATAATTTTGTGTTTGTGTGATTTGTGAGTTTTTTGAGATAAATGAATTAAAAAACACTCTATCTAGTTTCCACTTTCTAATATCTTTCTTGGGTTTATCTCTGTTTGGACCTCTCTGAGTGTATTTCCTAGCACTTTGTCATTTCCTTTTATATTTTTTGTTCTGTGAGTTTGTAGGAACAAGGAGTTTTGCATCAGAAAGGAGGTTACCCCCCATATGCAATTCTAAGATAACACACAAGGGATCCATAGATTTGGGGTCAACCCATGTCTTTGCTATAGTGATATAATCAAGCTTGGAATAGTCATCATTCCCCAAATAACTCATGAAACTACAAACACAAATGAAAAGTGACACATTAATAACAAAAAAAAAGAAGCCTTTTGGGTCAACATGGAAGAGACCTAATAGTCTCGACACTTTGTGTTATCCCCAAAAGGAAAACACAAGACAAAAGAAAGACAATGGTTACTACAAATAGAAGAATGAAGATACAAATATAAGAATATCACAACAGATTCACTTCCTCTATATCTTTGTACCAACGAAATGACAAGGATCATCCAAATTAAGCTCACAATTATAAAGACATGCCAAGCAACATGATACATGGGATCACATTATGCACATGCAATCACACAAAGTAAAGAAGACATAAAGCTAGCATGACACATGTGAGCCGACCTAAAGCAAGTAATTCACATCCCAATCTTGTTCATTGTATACGGAAGGCAGATGACTAGTCAAAGGGGCAACGACGAGGGTCATACTAGGGCAATCACCAGGTTCAACACATGGTGATGCACTCTTGTTAGGAGGATCATCACAGTTGTTCTCGTTTAAGCTCATAGAAGAGGAAAATAGCACACTCAACTCATTATGCACTTCCTCATCAATCTTAACAATCTCATTATCATCATCCAAGTTAATCACAATAGGAGATCTAATGATAATGTCCATAGAGGTCTCATGTTGTTGCGATGAAGGTGGAGAATCATCATGCTTTGCTTGATTTAGATTTTGGTCTTGGTTTGCTTGTTTGTTCTCTTCTTTTAACTTATGAGCAATAGCACAACGTCTATGTCTACATTCTTTAGCATTTCAATTTCTTTTTGCATGGTTTTCAAGTTGTAATGGTGTGGGAGTGGGTTTATCAACCATAGGTTTCTTTTCTTCCCATAAGGGAGGAATAAAAGGAACCACTGAGAGTTAGTCAACCAATTTCTCTTTGGATTTATAAACTTGTTTGATCTTAGGAGGCATAACAAGAATTGTATAGTTATCTCTTTGTCTCTTATAGGAAATAGGTGGAGGATTTGGCATGGATTTGTCTTGGTTACTTGGAAGAGCTTTTGGTTCAATCATGGTTTCATCAATGATAGGAGGCTCAATCATGGGTTGAGGGATATTGCTAAGCGATAATTTTGTTATGCACTTTGCCTTGAACTTTTGGTAAGATATGAAAAAGGAAGTCCTCACAAGGCTTAAAAGATTCCATAGGTTCGAGCCAAAAGAAATCCAATGAGAAATTCCCATTGGAAAACAAAGGATTAGAACTGCTATGATGCACAATGCAAATTTCATTATCAAATGGAAATTTTAAGCATTTATGCACTATCGAGGGGATGAAATCCATGGAGCGTATCCATGGGTAGCCTAGCTTCACACAAAATTGGTCCAACAATAGGATGATGGAGAATGGGACATTTAATTGTTTGGTCCAACTTTTAAGGGAGAGTGATCAAACCTATTATAGGACAAGCAAAACCATTATGTGTTTTGATCTATGCTTTTGATTGTTCATAAGAATCTTGATAAAGTTTATGCACATACAAGAATTCCTCAGTGATCACACTCTCTACACACACGGGATCACACACAAGATTGACTAATATCCCATTGGTAGTCTTGTCATTGATTCTTTCGGTTATGTAAAGAGGACCATCGGGTACATGTTTAATTATGTCATTTTGTGAGAAAGCAATGCCAAGAGACATTTTGGTTGGGTTGTTATGAGGTTGAATGCCAATGAAGTTAACCATAAAATTTCCCTTGTAATCAGACCCACTTAACTTGCTATCCTATTTATAAAACTTTCAACAAGTATTGTCTTATAAATCATTTGTTACATAAATTTATAACTCTTAGATATTAATCAAGATAAATGAGTTTTTATAAATTACCACTCATAAAATATAGATCAATTTTGATAAACATCACATATTACCAATTAAAAATAAATAAGTTCAAATACAACTGAAGACAGTACATATATACTCAGCTATTCGTAAGGTTAATGTAAAAAAATTGTAATTAAAGGTAACCCTTTTCATACCTAAGTCATACACATTGTGATTATGTTTTTCTAAGTTTTATGACCTTCGTTTAACCTAACTCCTATGACAGCAGATGACAGACAAATCTGCAAGTCCAGTTCCAATATACCTGCCACTGCATTTAACTCCACAAATATCAGAGCTTCTGTTGACCAATTGGGCTGCTCCCAAAACTAATACAATGATTCAATACCAAGAAGTCCAAAAATAAAATGATTCAATACCTCATGTTTTACCGTCTATACCGGTACGACGAAATAGTCAAGGTCCGTTATCTGACGTGAAACCTGAGCGGAACCCTTGATCAGCAGTGTAATGATGTTCAGGTAGCGAAACGATGATCTAGGGACTGAATGGAATTCTGTATGTTACAATTTAAGGGAGTAGGTTGGAAACTGCTGTGGCTTCTTCACAAAAGTCCGTTAAGGACAGAGTATTGTCGAATGGTCTCATTGGCAGCGGCGGAGGCTTGGATTCCGTGGAGCCCTAACAGGTTTCTACTCACATTTGCAGGAGGCTAGTTATCAATCAGAAGAAATCGGTGTAGGTGCCTTATTTGGGTTTTCAAAAAACTGCTGTGAATTAACGGAAATTTGAATTTTTGTCACTTAAAGGATAATTTAGCGCTTGGGGTTTGATGGCAATGGGAGGAGGATCAGATGATGGGACGGTTGATGATAGCATCGGAACCATAGTTTGGGTTAGGAGGAGAAATGGGTCTTGGTGGCCCGGAAGGATTTTGGCTGCTAATGAGCTCTCTCTCTCACATCTGATGTCTCCTCGATCTGGAACGCCTGTCAAGCTTCTTGGCAGAGAAGATGCCAGCGTGTGAGTATTCACCCCATCTGCTCGCGAGATAGCACGTCATGAAGTTTTCTTGGTTAAATTATTTGTTAGGATCACCTGGTTCTAAACTGATATAACATTGAGGGGTTTACAATGCATACATTACATTGGTTGCTCTTTTTTCCTATTGGGTGCTCAGAATGTGAAGAAGAATCTGCTAAGACAATGATTGTTGTACCTGCATGTTACTTGAGCTGCATTTTACATAACCCAAGTCTTTTTATTCTTGTGAAGTGAAAAACAATCTTGGAAAGAAGAAGCTGAATGTTACATTTATGTTATCTAATATTAAAACAACACTCCTCATCGTTCTTTCCATTATATGCATGGACTGAAGAAATTGACAGCAAAAGGTTCTTCTCATTTTCTGATTTTGTGTTACGGATGGTTTGTCCTATAGAGGTAACCTTGAGGGCAATTACCATTTCAAACAGTTAAAATGTTATTGATTCAACAATCAATTCTTGTAGTATAACTAAACACAATGCGTATCATATCAAGCACATCTGCTCATGCATTCAGTTATGTGTTTTAGCTCAAGATTTCTTATCCAAACTTTGCATTTATTAAAAAACATTTCATTTAGCTCTTGTAATTAGAAGAATAAATGAATTATACAATCCCATCTTAATCTGTTGTCTTTCTAGATGTCTTCCAGGTGCATTAAAATTTAAATGCAGGGAGGATAATAGAACTCTCAAATGTAAAGACCTTGATCTCAAACAATCTGTGGCTATTTCTATCACCTTTTTCTAGTACACATTTTATCAGCCGCAAAGCATATTTTGGTCTTAGACAATAGCAATTATGAGATAATTTGCCATCATATTGAACATATGGATTTGTGTAAGGTACTCCGATGTGAGCTCCTACACAAAAATTAGTCGCACCAGACAACAAACAATGTAGCCCTTGGGAAGTGTATAAGGTCAAACTCTCTTCATCAAGACAAGGTATGCTCTCGGCCAGAGTTATTAATGCATAACAGGGGCAATGTTGTAGCAGGCACAATACTTGATTTAATACAGGATACAAGCTCTTGCCAAGGTGGCAACGTGTCTTGCATTTGCCTCTGTGGTTTTTTATAATAGTTGAAAAGAAAGTATTTACCTATAATTTATGATAACCTCCTCCTCTGCTTGTATATACTCTTTGGAATTAACCTGTTCTCCAATTGCCCTCTAGAGTTTTCTCTTTTTCCCCCCATACTTCATCTACTTATGTACATTTGTAACTTAGATGCAAATAAGCATTTGTAATGCATTTAACTTAATCTTTAAATTATCTTTTTCAATTCCAAATTTGTAAAAGCTTCTGAAACTACGTGGACATTAATGAATCTATGTACTGCATTATTTTGTCTTTTGGTCAGTTATGCCCTTACTTTTTTCCATACCCTGAGCCTTGGAAATTGTAATTGGGTCATGTACTGCATTATTTTGTCTTTTGGTGAGTTATGCTCTTACTTATTTCCATACCTTAAGCCTTGGCAATTGTAATTGGGTCTACTATCAAGTCCCATTTACCTATTTTAATTACTAGTGGATATCAACATATTTTTTTTTTCTGACTTATGTGTGTGTTATGTAATTTTTTTCAGTCTCTTCTAGTTTGTTGTAGAGACCATAAGCTTCACAATAATTTAGAGGGGCTTCTTTCATCTTTTTGTACAACATATTCTCACCCGTGGTATCTTTGCTTTACATTTTAATTCATAAAGAATGACATACTATTCACTCTGGTTCTCAACATCATCTGATCCTTACACTTTTTTGGTTGATGATATTACTTATTTGATTGCTTTTTGGGGCCCTCTTCTTTTCCATATTCTTCTTATATTGAGTGCTTGGCTTTTCCTGTTCCAATTTTAAGTCGATCCTTTCCAGTATACCTCCCAATCTAGCCCTTTCCATTGAGCTACATCCATTTCAGGATTCAACATTTGCTTTGCAGAATCTCTAAAGTCCAATTTTTGATACAATCTGTCACCATAGTTAGTGCATCTTCTGTAGTTGATTTTTTGACAGACAGTAAATTTTCTCTAATTTTCTTGAAGTCTCTATACCATGTTTTCAACAATAAGATCATATTTGAATATTGCAAAAACATGTAACTTCTTATGCAAGATGACTTCTTCTAGATGGTTATAATTGTTTGCTTCTAATTTTCTATTTTCATTTCTGACTGCTAACTCATCATCCGCTTTGAAAATTTCTCATTTTCAATTGCAATAAGCAACTTGGTTGCCATTTGTTTAACCTTTTGATTACTATTTATCAAAATGCTTACATTTTGTAGATCTGTTATGTCTTCTCAATGGCTTGTGCATCTATTTTACTTCATCAGTGGAGGATGCTGGTTCTGAAAGTGATATCTGGAGCTCTATGTGTTCTCGGATGGGATCAACATTGACTATAAAGGATCCCTTTCTACTATTATCACACTAAAGACGATGCAATTTATTTTTCCATTCCCCTCTCCTTACCCCCCTCACCCTGCCCTACCCTAATAACATACCATCCAATTTTTTGTAGTTGTTTGCCTTTTGCATGTGAATGCCATTGTCTGTGGAATCCTACATGGGATAAGATTCACATTTTTGTGGAGGTATCTTCTTTTCTTTCTGTTATTGTGAGGACTTTGATTTACATTCAATTTATGGAAAATTGGAAAATACCTTTAGATTTGTTTTGTTTGTTTGAGATTTTTTGTGGAAATAAGTTACTCGTTTGTGCCTTCAGTTGGTGTTCATGCGTTGCCAATTTTCTTTTTCTCTTACTCTTTCTTCTAAAATCAGCTTTTTCTACTATTTACTTATGTTTTTTTTCTTTGTGGAATTGGTGCTATATTTTTTTTGTCTTTCCTGTTCTTCTTTAAGTGGCTTGTTCATTTACTTCTAGTTACTTCTCCATCATCACCAGATGTATTGGGGCTTTTTGTTGTTGTTCGTTTGGCAAAATTATACCTACAACATAAGGACATTCTTGATATTTGATTGCCAAGGCTGTGGGCAGGTTTGGATCAAAAAGTCTTAGTCTGCAACTTGTTAGATTCATTGAGTCATGAGATCATGGAGTTGGAGTGTGGTGTGATAGTGGAATTGCCAAATTTTGAAATTTGAATACAAATTTCAAAATTTGAATGTGGGCTTTGATATTGGATTGTGTTGTGAACTTATCTCCTTTAGGGTTTCTTCTGCATCTTGAGTAGGTTGGATAGATCAATGTTGCTGATTATCAATTTGTTTGGGAAGACATTTCTGGATAGATGTTTTTGGCAAGAGCAGTTGAAATTATGAATATCTTGGTGTTGTTTGTATCTTAGCATAGTTTGTAATTATGGCCTTCTTTTTTCTTTGGTAGTGCCTAGTTTGGTGTTTGTTCTTTAGCATAGTCCCTTATTGTGACCTCCTTTACTATTTACATGGTTTAAATATGGGCAATCATACTATTATCCTGCCTTCAGCAGGTCCGGTCCTTGCTTGCGATGCAGATCTTTGCAGACATTTTCAAAACCTTATGAAGTCCCTCTGGCAGAAGTTGATACCTCGCTTGCTTATTACATGGTTTCAAATGGACAATCATACCCCAGAGCAATATCATCATGTACTTGAATCTATTTTGGAGATTCCTTCACTTTGGTTTTTCTAATTCAAGTTAGGTTCTCTCTAATGGTGGTTGAAATATGTATTCAACCTTGAAATTTACAAACAGTATTTTAGCACCATCGGAATGAGCTCTTGAGATTTTTGATTCCTTGTGTTGTCCTTTCCTTTGCACTGGATCTTTTTAGGCCTTAACATATGGTAGTAACCATCTACTTTCAAGATCCAGCTTGAAGTTATCAGGTGTCTTGTTGGTCCTGCCACACGTGATACTTCAGAGGTGATTTCAATTCAACAACATCATCTTACACAGTCTGATCCTTGATTTTATCTCAGACTAAAGTGTTCCAATTATACCACCTTCCTTGCTATCTCTGAATACGCAGAATAAAAAATCCTCAGGATATACAGAATAAAAGAATATCTGCTCCTTGTGCTTTGTTGTATATAAACATACACCTGAATTTCTATGTATTCTTCTCTTTCACACCAAAATGCAGTGTGCACGTCCTTAACACTGGTTTTAACTCTTTATAAACCTTCTTATCTCTAGACATCTCATGAAGCTGCTGCATGATGGTGATATTAATAGAATTGAGTTGATTTTGAGGACAACCCATCCATAAGTAAATTTCTGTGGCAAACACTCTGATTGACAAGGGCTTTGCATGTTAGATTCTAAAAATTAAAATTTGGAGGCATGATGCTGCATCAGCTGTAAATCATGCAGTTACAATGTGTTTCTTTTCCACTTGGGGCTTGATCATGTAGAATACAAACTTTTTAGTCTAACAAACAACGTTTCTGCGTTATTTGGTGCTG
Source organism: Sequoia sempervirens (assembly GCA_007258455.2). Lineage (NCBI taxonomy): Eukaryota > Viridiplantae > Streptophyta > Pinopsida > Cupressales > Cupressaceae > Sequoia > Sequoia sempervirens. The sequence goes on along the minus strand of VDFB02000008.1, from coordinate 209,655,514 downwards.
ATCAAAGAGATTTTGGTAGAAGAACCACCTCTGGTACGCAGAAGACTTTATATCCTAGCTTGATGACACTATGGGGCCTTGACAGGTAGGCATTGTATCTCTTACACATATAGGACTTCCAAGGGTGACACATCACCAAGCATGTCATTCAGAAATCACTCAATAGGAATCTGTCTTGTTGACTGACATTTATGAACATACCTTGAGTGAAGTAGCTGTGTGTATGGTTGAGGATAGGGTTTTATTGGGAGATTCATACTCTTGTCAATGTCTGGAAAATCAGGTTCATTTGATTTTCACTCTCCCCAATGAAGTGTAGGTTTTTCCCCTTCACCCACATTTGTGAGTGGAAGAGTTGCTCTGCTTTTAGCCCGAGGAGGAAACTAGTGTTATGGCTATGGTGGAATAAGGATTTGCTTTCACAAATTGTTTTTTTGTCATCCAAAAATTTGCATTGGTGGAGGTGTCGGTGTATGTGACTCAGCCACTGTTGCTTGTTAGATGCAACACTCTTTGTTTGAGTGTCATCTGCTTTTTGTGAATGTGACATGCCACTTTTTTGTCTCCTTTGGCTTTCATTACAGAGGGAACTCTTGCAAAGGAGGCCTTTGTCGACGATTTTGGTATTTTGAGGCATTGACATGCTGCTTGTTGTTTGACTTGACATTGCCCCTGTCTTTCTTGAGCTGTTACTTTTTCTGGAAGTAATTCCATGTAATGTCCCATTTTATTTCTAAATGTCTGCTGTCTAAGTTTTGTTGGCATTTCAATTCACACCTTTGGAATGCGGATTAGAAACGGACAGCTATGCACAGTTAAACTGCTCTTCAAATTAGGAGGGGAAGCTCCCTCTTAGCTGATGATGCTTAAAAAGAATACTAAGCTACTGCCAATCTTTTTATTCTCAGCTAAAAGCACAAGGTTATAAAACTCTTTGCATCGTAGCTGAGGTTTTCTCTTTTCCAAAACTTCAAACTACAACTAGGCCCAAACTATAGACGCTTCTTTCAAAAGTAGTTTGGGCCTATACAACTTGAAAGAAGCGTCTATAGTTTGGGCCTAGTTGTAGTTTGAAGTTTTGGAAAAGAGAAAACCTCAGCTACATGCAAAGAGTTTTATAACCTTGTGTTTTTAGCTGAGAATAAAAAGATTGGCAGTAGCTTAGTATTCTTTTTAAGCATCATCAGCTAAGAGGGAGCTTCCCCTCCTAATTTGAAGAGCAGTTTAACTGTGCATAGCTGTTTGTTTCTAATCCGCATTCTAGAGGTGTGAATTGAAACACCAACAATTTTTAGCGCCCACCGTGAGGCACGAGGCATAAAACTTCAAGAAAGCTTATGCTTTATGTCACATGAATGACCATCTGGCGTCCTGTTGCTCCTGTTCAACAACCAAATCTTATTGCTCCTATTATTCAACCAAATCTTATGCGGGTTGAAGGTGAGCAAATGAACATTATTAGTAGCTTGAGGAGTTTTGTGTTTGAGAAAAAGGAAGCCCCAACTTAGTGGAGAAACACAACTACTATTCTTGACAAAGAAGAACGAAAAGCTGATCTTGGTGCTGGAGGACCAGTATTACCACCTCCTGCGTGGGAATAGATAATCCTGGCTTACATGGTTTATACTAGGAGGAAAGGCAATGCTGCAGATCCATTCTTTCAACAACCTCACCCTATAGAAGTTGGAGAGTCATCCAATGCAATTCTTGAAGTTAAGCAAGAAGTACCTGAAGTTAAGCAAGAAGAACCTGTGATCCAGCCAAAAGCAATGGGTGATAACAACAATAATGCAAACAATAATCATGTTGATAGAAATCAGAGATGTCCTCCCCCGTTACCTTGGGGTAACAACATTGGACCTTTGGCTTTGCAGGGAAATCATGAGTTACCTAAAGGGTCAAGGAAGCACTTCCCTTGGTTTCTCGGTGACGAGAGTCAACACCTGGATGAACATATCTTTGCATTCACAACGGCTTATGCCGTGTTGCACATGGCACATGAAGACATCACAATGCATCTCTTTGTGGATACTCTTGTTGGGAATGCTGCCGACTGGTTCAATCACCTGGAGCCGAGCATTATTACAAGTTGGGCAACTATGAGCGAGAATTTTTTGGCAAGATTCAAGCCTGCTGAAGACAGTCATCTGTTGTTTCCCCAACTTGCAAATTAAAAAATGGAGCACAACGAGCCCAAGAGGGACTTTGTGGTGAGGTTTAATCGCCTGGTCACATGTCTTTCTCATACACTCAATCCATCATTGAAGATTTTGATGAGTTGTTTCATAAATGCTTTTCCATCAAAGTTAGCCTTCTTCCTGAAGATGACAAAAGAAACAGAATTATCAACTGCACAAGAAAACACCATCGACTTGGAGGATAATATGGTCACCCCCAACAAGATGAAGAAGGATTCAATCAGATCTCTAGTTTAGAGTTTTGCAAATCCACAACTACAAAAGGTAGTCAATGAGATCACAATCCTCAAGAGGTAGTTGCCTACTCAGGGGCAGCTTGCACCACCATCACTACAATATCAACCCCAACAACAGTATCAACCTCAACAACCATACTAGCCAAAGAGAAATAATTTTCAGTCTTTCAATAATTTCATGCCATGGTTGCTATCACCTCCACCAAGACAAATGGTTGAAGCTGCACAAAATGTAGTATTTTGTTCTTTCTTGAGACTGATGCACATACCAGTTCTACATGTCCTGAGAATTTAAGAATGTATCGGATCATGGGATACGTTGATGCTGCACCTAGTTCAAGTATTGTCCCTACACCAAGTTCAAATGTTGTCTTACCACAGTCAGACAACTTCAATGACGACTTTGCTATGGGATACTTTGATAGTGAACCCATTATTGAAGAAGAAGAAGATTTCTGTCAATATTCTCTTGCAGTGAATCATGAGAATTTTTTGATGCCTGTGTTTTCATGTGCTTAGCATTTGAAAGTGCAGAAGGAAGAAGAGAGGTAGAGAGCTAAAGAACAAGTTAAGGAAGTGGTTGCAACTTCCACTTTTAAAAATTTACATGAAAATGTCAAGGTTTCTCAAGATTCATCTTTGGAAAATTTTGATATATTGGATTCCATGACAAAGATCAAGGTTAAGATTTCACAGTTGGAGTATCTTTGTGATCACACTGAGCAGTTGGACAAAATAATACAATATGTAAAGAAAAAGGCTTCAATTCAGCCTACATTGCTCGAGTCATTTGTTCCAGCGGAAGAAAAGCCCAAACCTTTCTATATATCTCTATATATAGGCGGATTCAAATTGAGCAATTACATTATTGATTTTGGCGCTTTGAACAACATCATGCCTCTTTAGGTCATGAACGCTTTGGGGCTCTTGTGCATAGAAACTCAGAACAATTGTTATTCACTTGCATCAAAGTCAGTGTTGTTGGTTGGCCAATTAAAAGACACATAGGTAAGATTGGCGACTTGTTCGGAGAAGAAATTCATGACGACTATCCTAGTAGTTGACATTCTAGCTAGCTACAGGATGTTGTTGAGCCGGAGCTTCTGCGAAGATCTTGGTGGTGAGATACAGTTAGATTGGTCATCTGCGACCATTCCTGTAAAGGAGGACAAAATCAAGATAGAACTTGAGCCTAAATCTCGATTCATGGTGGTGAAATCCCCAGACCCCCTAGCCCAAATTCCATACCAAGAAATGGGTCCTGGTAATTTTGTGATGTTGTTAGAGATAGAAACTGAAAACCAGAACATTGCTTGTCTTGAAAAGAGACTGACAAAGGATATAAAGTTATGGACAGTGCAGTTCAATGGGGGTTGTTCAACTGTAGGTTCAGGAGCAGGGGAAATAATCATCTCCCCTAAAGGACAGTTGTACCCATTTGTATATTGCTTGCAATCGAAATTCATTGAAGTTGAAAAAGAGGTGCTTTTGTTAGGCCTCAAAAATGCCAAAGACATGGGAATCAAACTCCTATGTGTTAAAGGGGATGTAGAGCTGATCAATGAGCCAATCAAAGGACATTTCCAGGTTAGAAAGGATCACCTACGGCATTATAGAAACTAAGTTTGGAACACGATCGACTGGTTTGAAGCGTTCGACATTAGACATCCTGAGGATGGACAACAACAAAATTGACACCTCAGCAGTATTTGCTTCCCTCTTTGCGCCATATTCTAACTTTTGTTAGGGTGCCTTTGCCTGGGCCTATGAAGATTTGAGAATCTTCATCCCAAAGGAATTGTCTCCTGTGATACCCATAAAAAGAGAAGTGAAGCCTTTCAGACAGAAGCAACATTGTTGTAATCCATTCCCGTTGTCATATGTGTAGTACTTAAAGCACTTCATTCCTTCGGGGATGGAGTAATTTCCTTTCTGTTTTCATAATGTGTTTCCCCTTTCTGTAATGTGAACATTATGTTGTGATGTGTTTCCTCGTTTTGTGAAGTTTTTGTCGTGTTCTAGGTGTTTTTAGGTGGTCTGGGAAGTTCCAACTTATAGGCGATTTTAGAAAGTCTTGTCCTAGATGATTTAGGGAAAAGTCTTGCGGTAGGTGATTAGGAAACGGTCCTGAATTTGATGCCCAATGGATAAGACATTGGTCTATGCTTGGAGGGCTCTAATTGATTGTGATTGGTCGAAAATACCTTCGAATTAGGTTGGTCCAGTCAAAATCGTCAACAAAAGGTCAGGATTTCTTTGGTGGGTTAATTTTGCTTTTTTAGAAGGCGAAGCACGAGCTCCAAGGTCATCAATGGAGGATTATTTGTTGCCAAGTATTAGATTCAAAGTCTCAAATGTTGTACAAACCATGTCAAATTGTCAACGATCAAGAAAAGGTGAAGTTCATGCAAAACAGAGGCGAATTTGAAAATGGTGAAATTTATAAAAAAAATTCTAACTCTGGCATGCATGCCTAGGCGCCCCTGTCCAGGAAGGGCGCTTGGGGTCTCATGCCTTAGTCAATTTTGCCCTCTTTTCAAAAATCGTGCAATTTTCCCCATTAGCCTAATTTAGTTACGTAGAGAAATAGTTAAAAGCATTTTCCAGGGCTGGGAAAAGCAGGAGATCATCTCAGTTATGTTTAAGCTCCTCAGTTGATTCATCATCTAGTGTTGAGGATTTGTCAGACAGTGGAAAATGCAGATCGAACGGTGGCATTTTTCTGAAAAATGAAGAAAATCAAAGAATAAGTGAAAATCATCAATTTTTGACTAAGGCATGGAAGCCTAGGCGCCCTTGTCAAGGAGAGGCACCTAGCTTTTGATGCCTTGTTTATTTTTCGCCCCGTCTAAAAATTCATCAAACTCCAAAGTTAGCTTGGTTTTGGTTCTCAGAAAATCAGTTAGATGCAGTGTCGGGGGTTGGCAAAGGGTATAATTCATCTCAACAAGCTTGCTTGATTAATTGCCTTTCAGTCTCTGTTATTCACTGATTGGTGGGAAACAACGCCCAAATTGGGGGTCATTGGCTTTCAGCGAAAACACGTGAAACGAAAAAAATAAAAAATTTGAAGATCATTGAAATTTGGGTAAGGCATGGGATGCTAGGCGCCCCTGTTAGCCAGGGGCTCTTGGGTTTTGATGCCTTAGAAATTTCTTGACCCTGGCAAGCCTCCTTTACACTTAGTCTCCGTCGGCAGTTTTGAGAGCTCACAAACTCAATCAGACGATGTTAGACATTGGTATGGAGGCTGTAGATCACTTCAACTGTGATAAAATAGGTATTTTCCATGATCAAATAGTTTTTATCAGTTGGCAGAGTTAGATTGCTGGCTCATTGAAGTTGGAGGTAGGCCTCGCTAGAAGCAGAAGCAAGCAAAAGTTAAAAAATGAAGAAAATGGCTAACTTCGGGATGTCTAGGTGCCTTGTCTAGCCAGGGGTGCTTAGCATTTGGTGCCTTAGTCATTTTTTGGCTTTTGACATTCGTTGTTCAAAAACGTGTCTTCACGTGTGTGCTTTTTGCAGCTACAAAGGAGGAATTCACCGTTGCACGTGCAAATGGACTCAAATTTTTGCATACAAGAAAGCGCTTTTGTGAAGAAAGCGCTTTATCGTCTTCAAACTCTATTCAAGAAGGCTTTTGGCATTTATTCTTCGTATTTTGCAGGTTGGCATCTAGAGGAAGAAAAATATTGTTTTCTCATCAAGATTTGGAAGCTCAAATAGAGTGCTTTTTCAGTGTTCTTAGTGGATTTGGGATTGGGAAGCACAAAGGCACACTTTTTCATGGTCCAATCTTCTAGGGCATCACATTTTAGAAACAGGTGGTCAGATTTTTGAGTTTTCATTGATTTGGGTCCATTTGCTTTTTGCTCCTCTTGAAGATTGGGAAATTTAATATTCCCAAAAATCCACTTTTTCGGCGCTTTTTCGGGAAGCCTTTAGCTTTTTCAAAATCTGATGAACTGGGTCTCTTCAGAATGTGATTGTCTACAGACCTCAACTTTTTTTTTGGAATCCGCTTTTTGGAGAGAAATGAGTCACCTTTTTGGAGCAGCAAAGATTTCCAAGAATAGAACTAAAAGCAATAGTTAACTCGATGCCTTTTCCGAGTTTAACTTGCTATTGTTGTTTCATGCTTATCTATTCTTTATGGAATAGAAAAATCACATTTATAGTTGGAATTTTCCCTACTTTTAAATCAGTTAACTGATTTTAGTAGGTGGTTAGTTAGTTGTCTTGTGTTAGTTTTAGAAATAAATCTTGCGTGTTGGCAAGTCTTGTCAACTTAAAGCAAGGAGATTTTAGGGTTACCTATTCCTTGTTTGTGTATAAATAAGGGCAGCCTTGCCCATTATTTTCTAACTGTTATTGCAAGAGCTAATTTGTAAGCTTGTATTGCTGCAAATTGTTGTTCAGTTATCATTCAACTTGTGTCAAGTGAAATGTGGTGTTTGATCGCACATTGTAAGCCTGTCTTTGCTACAATCTGCTGTCCCAGAAGTGTAATTGCTGGTAGAAATTGAGAAAAGTGAAAACTTATACCTTCTTTGCTCTGATTTACTTGCTTGATCTCTTTCAGTTTCTTGTCTTATGTGTTTTGCTTGTATAATATTTATTTCAGATTACATCTTATAAGTACAACGAGTCTTTAGGTGTGATTTGGAAGTAAGTTTATTTAAGCTTCTGTGTTAATCCAATCATTCCTGGTTTACTTCTGAGTCTCAAGCTTTGAGTTTACTTGAGTTGTTAGAAGCGTCTATAGTTTAGGCCTAGTTGTAGTTTGAAGTTTTGGAAAAGAGAAAACCTCAGCTACGATGCAAAGGGTTTTATAACCTTGTGCTCTTAGCTGAGAATAAAAAGATTGGTAGTAGTTTAGTATTCTTTTTAAGCATCATCAGCTAAGAGGGAGCTTCCCCTCCTAATTTGAAGAGCAGTTTAACTGTGCATAGCTATCTGTTTCTAATCCGCATTCCAGAGGTGCAAATTGAAATGCCAACATGTTTCAAAAGAAATCTATAAAGATAATTAATATTACACCAAACTGACATTAAAAAAGATCAAGTTGTTAAGAATGGTCAACTAACATTAAAAAAAGATCAAGTTGTTAAGAATGGTCAACTGACATTAAAAAAAGATTAAGTTGTTAAGAATGGTCAACCCACATATGAAGGGTTGTGTCCCTTGAGCAAGATAAGGTATATAAGGACGGTAGATCTATAAGGAAAGGGAATGATGAAGAATTATTATGACTGCTTACAAGTAATAGACAGCAGCATTAACAAATTAAATTATTATTCTCCAAATGCAGCAATGAAGAGTTGTAACTATTGAAAAGGAAATAAAGGTGAAGAGGTGTGACTTCCTCAAACTTGAGATATAAAAGGGAGAGCATTTCATTTGAGAAAGAAATCCATAACATCATTCAATCAATCGATTAAGAATGATTTATAAATATTATGTGACTCCTAATGTGAAAGATTGCGACTCCTAATATGAAAGGTTGTGATTCCCTCAATAATAAGATGTAAAAGAGAGATCCCTTCCTTGTGGAGAAATGATGAATCAAGAAGAAATAAAAGAGAAATCTAAGACATCAATTTGGGAATGAATCAATGAATGAATTTGGAAATAAATTATTATTCTCAAAAGGAGCAATAAAGGGTGGTGACTCCTTTATTGTGAAGGGTGGTGACACCTTCAAGAAATGGATATAAAGGGTAAATCAATTCAGCATATCAATCAAGGGATGAATGAGGAAGAATAAGAACAAGAAATCTAAGACACCAATTTGGATTAGAAATTGAGAACAACTATTAATAATGTTCAGAAATATAATTGGTGGCAGCCATCTAAGAATAAATTTATCATTTAATAAAGAGGTATTTATTTAGATAATCTAGCAAATTCCTTGAGAAATCATGTCTTGAATTTGTGAAGTGTCTTGCAAATAGGAATGATGGCCAGCCTTCCGAGTTCACGAGAGCTGAAAGGATGACCAACCTTTATGCTCTTATTAGGTATGTCACCCAGAGATGGAATGGACGACCAGCCGTCCATGCTCGTGGGTTAGGAGGTGGAATGGACAACCAAACTTCCATGCTCTTGGGTATGATCAAGGAGAACGGCTAGCCTCCAAGGTGGATTGAAGGATGGGAGGGCGACCAACCTTCCATGCTCTCAGCAAGTCAAGGGCGGCCAGCCTTGTGAATTGCCGGTTTGCAAACATTTCTAAGAAATTCATGATGTGATTGGCTGCAAGGAATATGCTGTGATGCTTTGATCCAAATACTAATGATGTTATGATTTATTGATCTAAATATTATGATGCCTTGATGTATGGGATTTGAATATTATCATAATTTCCTGTTACTTATTATTACTAATATCAGTTTTTAGTGATTAATATTGTTTGCAGCTGTAAAATCAAGAATTTCCCAAAAAGGGACAGTACATTCCTTTTTTTCCTTTACATTTGAAGTAAGTCATTGTGATAAACAAACATGAAACAAACTGCACTAAGGCTATTAATCCACATTTGGTTGGCCATTTGGTGGACAATACACTAAATTGTAGAAATTCATTTTGTTATAAAACCAGTGAACCGAAACAAAGGAAAAGGTATCTAGGAAGTACAAATGATTGTTACTCAATGCAAATGAAAGCTTTATTGAAAATGAGAGTTATTTACATAAAGTTAACAATCTTTACAAACAACAAAGTGATGTTTTGCTATGAAACTATTCTACCCCACTTTTAGGTGAAGACCTCAACATTTACAACCAAGTATATCAAGGCATGAAGAAGCAGAAGACGAGTTTGGCAAGCCATCAGGGGTGGGTTCATTGCATACACAGCTTGGTCCTATGCTTGAAGCTCCTATTGAGGATACTATAGCTATACCATCCACTTCCACAACACCCACACAATGGCAACAAAGTTTTCTAAGCTTTAGTTGTACAATAAATTTATGATTTGTAATTTTTGTTGATATTGAAACTTGAAGTTTTTATGTATTGAAATTTTGAACTCATTTTTTTGGTCTATGAAGTGTATTGAACCCTAATTTTGATTTATATATGAAGGAAATCAGTAATATGGTTCATGAATTCAATAATATGCACATTTTTAAAGAATATTTTAAAAAGTTAATGTATTTTTCAATGTTTAATAAATTTGATGAGTTATTGTTGAGTTTTTCCACTAATTTTTTTTGAAGTCTTGAGTTTTTAAAAATTTCAAGTCAACCAAGTAATTTTTGAGTTTGAGTTTTTAAACAATGCCCACCTATACCATAGTCTCTCTAGCCAAATTTACCTCATCTACATAACCCTTGAGTTTGCCAATTTTGGTCCACACATGATGAATGATGGCAGCCTTGTCTGCACTCTACATCTCTTGAGTTGCCTTCATAAAGCCTCTTTTCACATACCACTTTACATCTTTTGAGTTGCCTTCATAAAGCCTCTTTTCACCTCAATAATTGCCTTAATGAATTGCCTTTGCACATAACACTTTGGGTTTAATGCCTAGGCATCCATGTGAAGGGATTGTTGCGCTTCTCCTACCTTCAGTAAATGATAGGTTAGGTGTGCTCGGTATCAAACTACATGGTGGGGTCTTTCTTTTGTATAGAGGATTTTATTTATCCAAGCATGCTATCAATCCACTTATGCACCTT
>VDFB02000008.1:209620962-209645299 GCA_007258455.2 Sequoia sempervirens | reverse complement strand
GGACCCAATTTAAATATACTTGCAGAGTGGCGATATCATCCACACACAACGTGCTGCCGGTGGGTTTAGGTGGCCGCAATTAGCTAAACAGGGTGGCTTTTTTCCAGCTGGATGTCTTGCCGATAAGAAGAGTCTACGCAAAGCTGAGTTGTACATCCGTCAGCTGTTAGTCGTGAATGGAAGCCGTTTATGACTCAACATTCCATTTCCTATCCAGAGCAGACAAGGATTTTAAAGAGGCTTTAACGAACGGAATGCATTTCCAGCAGGAGAGCAAAGTGCGGGTTCTCATCGTCTCCGGAAGATGCCTTCGTAAGAACAAATTCGTCGATTTCGTAGGTATGGGGCGGCCCATCTGTTCTGTTTCAGACATGTCTTTTTATTGATGTCGGTGTAGAAGCAGAAATAATATATCCCATAAATTGCCCGCCAATTAAAAACTTTCTATATTTGTTTCTGAGATGCCCTATAAATTCAAATTGCAGTTGTTCTTCAAGATGTCAGTCATGGTGAGGGTGCGTCTGTGTTCAGATGGGTTTTGTTGTTCAGATTCATTGGTTCTTTTGGTTTTCAAATAAAGTTCAGAGACGAGTCAAGTGTGGTGGTCTGGTCTTTGAGACATGAATTTTCTTGCCATTATCTCCATTTGCATTGAATGAGCATTACGAGAGGAGAAGTCAAGGATTCCCCTTCAGAGCTTACGTTTGTTTTCTATAGATCCAATCTTGTATCTGATATGTCCTATCTATTTTCAGAAAGCTGACTCAATGCCAGAGATTTTGTCGAAACTGATGCTTTTTAAAAAGTTCATGTTATTTTCGTTTTGGGGAAACTTGGATTAATTTCTCACTGAAATTTGATGTGAGTTTTTGTTTGATTAGGTGTATAGGAAGAGGTGAAAATGGAAATAATTGATCCATCATGTCTATGGAATTAATTGTGTGTTTGCTTTTCTATATAAGCTTTTATCAGGACAAGGAGAAACGTTGATAAAAGAACACAATAAATCACATGGACTTTGGAAATATCATTTAATCTAATTTTTTGTAAGATATATTTGTTCAGGAGGGTACCACTTAGAATTGATAGCAAACTATGGGGCAGTTCCAGTTATTGTCCCCAGAGTCTCAGAGGTACAACAGATGCTAGATGGCTTTGAGCCTATTCATGGATTTCTTCTTTGTGAAGGGGAGGACATGGATCCTTCCCTCTATGAGAATAAAACAAGGGTTGTTTATCCTGTGATAAAGTGGAAAAAATATAGAGATCAAACAGGAGCGACACTGCCATAGATAGAGCAAAGGACACCATTGAAATGGAGCTTGTTAGAATAAATTAATTTCTCCAGTCAGTTAAAATTGAATTGCATTTAGGGTAGGTCTGTATGCGGCTGCTTAGCTTATTTTGACTAGTAGCCACTGTTGAACTTATTTAGGAATTATTTTTGGCGCTGGTGGCCCCATGAATATTAGATTTTTCTGCTTATTTTTAAACAGTCATTTTAAATTTGTTTTTATAGTATTAATAATGATTTGTGTAGTAAAAAAATTGAAAGCAAATATTAAAAAAAGAGGGAAATAAATTTGTGGAGCCATGTGGATTTTTGGTAATATGCATTGATGCTTATTTCCAGCCCTACCTTTTTTCATGGCTTAGGGCTGGTCCCCATGAGATTGCTTACCTCATGTCCCCATGCGGCTACTTAGCTTATTTTGGCTAGCAGCCACTGCTCAACTTATTTAGGAGTTATTTGTGGAGCTGATGGCCCCATGAATGTTTAATTTTGCTGCTTATTTGTAAGGAGCAGTTTAATTTTTTTTTGTACAATAAAAAATTAGAAAAATAAAAATAAAAGCAAAGATTAAAAAGGAGGGAAACAAATTTGTGGAGCCACGTGGATTTTTAGCAATATGCAGTAGTTGCTCCATTAAAATAGGAAAAGATTCCAAATTATCCTTTCCCATTAATAAAATTTATGCATGGGAACACTCCTCCTGCTTAAATTTAAGCAAAAATGGAGTTAAGTAGCCGCATGGGGACATGAGGTTAGCTTATTTTCATTAGCAATTAGTGCTCAATTTTTTTAGGAGAAATTTGTGGAGCTGGTAGCCCCATGAATATTTAATTTTGTTGCTTATTTTTAAGTAGTCATTTAATTTTATTTTTTTTGAAATGTATATATTTTTTAAATTGTTTTTTCCTCTTTCAACTATATATTCTTATATTTAATTATCATTTGTTGTCATTAATTATTATGAATTGTATATTCTTATATTCAATTACCATTTGTTGCTGTTAATTTTGACAAAGAATTCAAATATGTTATTCTTGACAAAGAATTAACAAATGAAGAAATTGACATATGTTATAATGATCTAGATCTACCAAAAATATTTTCAAATTTTTTATAACGCTCTCAATCTATACAAGAAAAAAGGATGCTAGCAGAGGTTGCATTCAATTTTACACTATTTGTCAGACTACTTAATGAAAAATTGAAAATAAAAAAATATGAACATACATGAATCCATCTTACCTTTATGATGACATACATGGAACCTCAAACAAAACACTTCCAATAGGTAAATCTTATTCAAGCGGCAGGTTGTAAAATTGATTATAGTGAAAATAAAACTAAAGCTTTTAAATTGTCATGACAATATGTCAACTGTTTGTGTGAGGTGCTTCTAATATTACCCTCAATGCATTAGAAAAAAAGAATAAAATCATAATGATTTTACAAGTTTGTGCATAGTTGCACACTTATAGATAAACCCATTGACTTTGTTAGATGATATTGAATATTGAAGATAACTCTGTTAGTGCATAAAATATTTAAAAAATTTGCTTCTCTATATATAATAACTCATGAGAAAAAAAGGAATGCATTAGTAAATGAAGAAACCATAATTTTGTTCTTAGGCCACAATAAGAAAGAACGAAAGCAATAGTGCAGAAGTAAGCATACAAACTAATTTAAGTAAATGTATTATTTTTTGACAACTAATAGATCATTAAACTAATTATGAATTATTGTAAAAAGAACCATAATATAAGTGACAAAATTCAGACAAATGGGTAATATTCAGAGTCTTGATCGAAATTCAGCCTTCAACTGTTTAGATGTACAACATTTTCATTGCCATTGACGAATTCAATTAAGGAGATTCAAGCTAACCCTACAACAAAATCCCTTGGTATTGCTTCACTGTTTGCTATATTATTCTCATACTCATCAAGGTAACTAGCTTCATTGTCTACTTCAACTGTCAACATAATATTATGCAAAATACAACACACAAAATAGTTTTTGGTATCATTTGCAAATTTGGATGAAAATTTTTTGAATTTAAAATTCACCAAACACCTTTTAGCTTTTCAAAGGAACATTCAACAACAATACGATTTGAAGATAGTTTAAAGTTGAATACCTTTTGGTAGTCTGTTGCAACTTCACTAAAAGGTGTGATTAACCATAGTAGCAATGGATATCCACCATCACCAACAATGTACTCTCTCATAGTTGATGAACCAATAGAAACTAAAATTCCATTTAACTTCTCTCCACCTTCGCATAACTTGTAGAAGGAAGAATTTCGTAGAAGCCTAGCATCATTTATAGATCCAATCCAACTTGTAAAACATCCATGAAATGCATATTACTATCAATGATGGCTTGTAATGACATACTGTAGTTGTGATCACGATCATACCAATTAGATGAACATTCATTAGGTGGAAGCTCAAATTCATCAAGAGTTACATCTATAGCCCCACAACAACTTGGAAAGCCTTGATTTTGGTGAAATCCAAGCTTGAAAATTTCAAGTGTTGAATGATCACTTGGCCATTGTATGTAGTTTTGAAAACTAACATGCATAGCGTTGATGAACTTTGTTACAACTCTTGCAACCATTGACTTTCCACACCCAAAAATTTATTTATGTTAATCAAAGAAATTCCATATGAAAATATTAAAATAGCAATAGCCACTTGTTTCTCAATTGGAAGGACCCTACTCTTGATAGATGTTGCTAATCATAGAGGTATATCACCTTGCTTAAGATCTTCATACAATGATTCACATAGAAATTGAAACAATGCATACAGTAATCTAAAGATACTACAAAACCATTTTTCATCACATTTAACTTCAAAAATGTAATGGTTCCACCAATGCAAGGAATGTGGCTTGATATACCACTCACCACTAATCTTCCCTTCCCATTTAGAAGTAGAAAAATTTGAATTGAGGAGTAAATTTTTTTGTTCACAACATATCACATGAAGCTCCAAACCTATTTCATCTTCTAGCTCATCATTTGAATGATGAGAATCTTGAGATGATTCTTTCTTATGTTTCTTTAATATATTCATTGAGTCTTCAACATCACACCAAAATTGCAATGCTATTTGTTGTATCACTGTAAGGAATTGTAACAATACTTTGGCCCTTTTTCTATCATTGGAATCCATCACATATGCTTCAAAATTAAAATTAATCAATAAAAAATTGTACTTACAAAATTTAAAAACAAGATATGTGCTCTAATTACACATTATAAATATTGTAATTACAAATACAATGATAGTATTTGAGATAACAATATGAATAAGAATTCATAATGCTTAGTAGGACAGTCCTAGGGGAGAGCTCATAAGAAACTAACCTACCTATGTATCCCACAAAACTAGAGGCACCATAGTTGATCAACTTAATCGATTAACCTTACTTAGTTTCCTTCACAGTCGACATTGAAAATACATGCATAATTACTAAGCATTGGTAAACTATCATAAGTTCTTCATTTCTCAATGGAACTTGAAATTTTAAAATTTTCAAAAAAGGTAAGGATTCAGTAAAACCCAATAAATGATTTACTTAAAGACAACAATTCTATTTGAGCAATTTTTACTACAAATAGCTTGAACAACCAAAACAACCATATTACTACATATTATGCAAGAGTTATGCCTCGGCTTGTTCATTATAAGATACATCTAATTAATGAAGTACTACAATTAAGAAAAATAGTTTACCACATTTAAGGGATACCAGCATACTAAATAGATATTGATTTAGAGCATGGTTTAGTGACAATTAAAAAACTTACTCTGCTTACCTTAAATCACTTAGTGATGTCAATTTTTTCTCTAGGCCACATACAATTCCATTATGCTTAAAAGTTAATATCATTTCTTCAATATTATTAATGTTTACAACATTTATGCTGTATGGCAATGGAAATGGTTGTATAATACATATCAACAATGTGAATCAATTACAAATTTATTACACACAACCCCAATTTATGACTAAAAGAATTTGTGACAGCTCTTTTGCAAAATAATTACCAATGTGAAGCAAAAGCATGAAAAGTTTAGCTAACAAGGATTATCTAAAATTTTCAATAGATTGTAACTGCTATTGCCTTATCTAAAACTACTTACAAAAACCAAAAAGTAAAACTTGTACTATGCAAATGGCGAGCCTCTAAACAGCCTTTGCCACGCCCAAGCACAACCCCCATGCACAATCGCTATATCCACACAACGTACCACTGGCATCCGCGACGGGATTAACACGAATCACTGACGAGCCATCTGGCCATATCAGTCTTATTCATCCGCACCCATTACTTGATAACTGGATGCAATATTGAGACCATTGACGCCCAGCAACCTTAATCATGTTCTCTCAAACCAAAACTCATTTGGGGCATCTTTCTTGGTACCCTTTTTGGTCAATCTTCTTTTGTCAGTGTACACTTCTATTTCCTTGCTCTTCTCTTCCATGTCTCATGCTTAAAGATGTTTCTATGTTTAGGGAGCAATAATTTGTAATATAATTATGTACTTATGACATCACTTTCAATATTTTGGCAACTTATGAGCTACAAATATTAAAATGTAAAGTGGTTGTGTGCTATAAATAGTTGAATTAGTCTTAAAATTGTTTACATGTGCTTAGGATAGTTTTTGATCCTCGTGGGAAGTATAGAGATCCGACCATTTAATGTAGATATTAATATCTGTGCTATGTAGGCACCTAAAAAATATGGATCATACATCTAAAACATGACTTCTCTGGTGTTAATGCTTATCAACTATAATGCACCAATGATTAAATAAAATATAATTGAACCGTGATAGTAAACTTGGTGGATTTAAAATTTCCATAACAATTCGATTAATAAACTTCGAAAGTAAACTTAACCAATACTTTGAAAGTAATCTTGGTGGATTTTATAGTTGTATGCTACTAACAAATACAAAATCAATCTTCTTTTGCAAATGATTGGATGATTTTCAACATTGCTTGACCAATATTGTTTAGTACCAAAACCATGCTTATTTGGACATTAATTTTTTTCTCTTCAAGTTTCAGTAACCTTTCTTCATTCAAATCATCCTTGTTCATGCATTGTTCATGGTGTTTCATGCGTCGCTCAAGCCATTTGTAAATTAGAAATCAACAACCTACTGTCCTCAACAATAACATCCTTCATGCTTATTGCATTGGAAATTGATTTTTGTTTTTTCGATGTGCACTGTTTCTCTCTTTCACTACCACTTTTAGATTTTTCATGACTTTCCATATTTGGTGTTTCAGGTTCATGCAATGGTTTATCTTTATTTGGAATATTATTCTCATCAAACACATATGTTGTATCAGAAGAATCAATAGTGATATTTCTTAGATTGATGGCTCGATCTTTACTAAATGTGGTCTCCATTTCATCATAAAGCTCAAGAATGAACTTTCTAGGAAGTTTCTTTTCAACCCTTTCTTGACTTGTCATATTCCAGTAAATATTGTGCACAGATGGAATATTATGTTTATAGTCTCTAAAATTCTTTTGTAATCAGGTTGAATACGCTCCCAACAATCTTGACATTGGTTGGTTGTGTGATGAACACCACGAGTAGAGAAATATTCTTGAATAATTTTCTACATTTCAGTGGAATTTAATGCTTTTCTTATTGCACCACCAATTGATTGTGTTTCTCTCTCAATTCTCTTAGCTTCAATTAAAACCATTGCATGTTTGCAATGCTCCAACGAACTCTTCTTTTTTCTTGAGAAGGTACATGGCATTGATTTTCTATGACTTCTACTTCACTAGTTGGAAGTACCTTTTCAATGACCACTTCTTCATTGTTCACTTGAGTATTAGGAACAAAATATGGGTAATAATCATCATTAGAGGAGAATTTCTTTAGTTATGCCATCTTATGAAAACAATGATGTGAAATTCAAGAAACCATGTCGAGGAATTGGACGGTATGTAGTGTTATCCATGGAAAATAATATATGGTTGGTACCTACATTAAAACAATCAAATTGAGAACATTGAGCCACCTCAAAATAACTATTAAAAAATATGGATAATGCATATTTGATAAAATTTGTTTGAGGAATAGAAAAAAAAAATTAATTTAACCATATGAAATGAAACAATGATCTCTACAAAAGTTCCACTACCAAAACAATTTTAGAGAAAGAAACAACAAAATATGGTTTGGATCAACCTAGAAATAGAAAAACATGAAAAGCATATAATGGATATCAATTGTCTTTTAACAACATAAAAAACTAATTCTACATGTTTGGGTTACATTAAATAGTATTGAACAGTGAACCATAGATTTAGTGTTTGTTTTCCATGATTAATAGCTCTTGCTATTTGAATGAATTATATAGTCCAATAAACCCATTATTAAAAACCACCTTCGCTTAATATGACACCTTACAAATACTTCCCCTATAAATTAATGGACAAGACAGATTGGGATATCACTAAAATGCTTAATGTTTTGATCCATTGATCCCCTACTATCTAAAATTGTTTCCATGCACCCAATACTCTCCTCAACTCATATTTTGTGTGTTGATCATAGTGTAATCTCCATCTTATTTATTTCATACCTGATGAATGTTCTATATAATTTCAAATTTTGCAGCTTGTAACTCCTCTTGTCAATCTATTCCTTGACAGTATGGATTGACCCAATACTAAATTTTAAGAATTCTAACCCCATGTAGCTTATGTTGAGTTAAATGATTGGGTTAAAGTCTATTCATATGTTAGATATTCAAAAATTTGGCTATTCCCTTCATCTGCTATGATCATCTAATAGAATAATGGATGGTGCGGTGGAGATCCATTCTCATGTATACTATATGTGGATTGAATAGTGGAGATCCATTCTCATGTATTTGAAGTAAACCTCCCCATTGTGTATGGTGCATGTTTGAGCCTAAGCGTGTGTAATATGTTTTTTTTTTAATATAGTCACATGTTTTGTCTTATTAGGAAATTGCATTTAAGCTTATATTGTTTTTTCAATTTTCCTATTAATGCTACTCAAAGTTGTTAAGCCTTAATAGTTTTGATGTTATCCATGTACTTACAAGGCTTCTATAATTTCTTTTCCTTAAGAATTTCTCCTTTCTCCTTTTTATTAATTTTATTCTTCATCATATTCTATGTGCCATCAATCAAACCATTAGAAGATGGCATTCAACTTACTCTTTACTTGGCTGTAGATCATGCATTCCTTCTTTTGCTCTAGGAATTTCATTAAATGGGATTTTACCTATTACAATCGGAATGAGAAATCCTTGACAAAATCATTTTGGCTTAGAAATATAATTTTCATGAATTTTTACAGCACAAATTCAAAAAATGCATTTTTTTATACATACTATTCAAATGAATATTCTCATATTCACTTAGAGAAAACATATGTTTCAGATATGGGAGACCGAGATTGGGATGGGGACACCATTTGCAAAACATTGTACAAGGGCACTAGAAGATGGAAAAATATATAAAGTGAAAATTATATAAATTTTAGAATTTCAATTGAGTACCCTCTGTTTAGATCTAATCAAGCATTGATATCAAATTTAACCAAAAAATGTTATATTTTAATAATTTTATTACCGTGAGATTGCATAGGGATTTGTAAAATCAACCATTCCATCCACATACAGTATCTATAAATCACCTATACAAAAACATAAACAAATGCATTTTATCTCTAATCCAAGCTGCGAGGTTCCCTAACAAATATGTCTAATGCTAAAATACTAGGAGTGCCAATTTATGGTGCTGAAGAGATGAAGCAAGAAGGGGATAGATTAAATATTATTCAAAATTTCAAAGTAGATGGTGGAAAAAGGATTCATTTTATTGTTTGAGAGGAATTTATTTTGAAGATCTAATTATTTCTATAATTTAATGGGATAGATAAACTAGATCTACCACAAAGCTACATTTCATTGTTTGGGGATTTTATTTTGCAGGTCAAATTCACTTAATATTTAAATTATCTTCTTTCTTACATTTAACATATCTAAAATGGCATATGCATCATACTCCAATGACACAACTTTGTCGTCTTCATTTCAAAATTTGTAAAATCATTCATAAAGTTTAGACAGTTATAAATAAAGATAAAAAACACTATACACATTCAAACATAAATTATCTCTGTTGCAATTAAATTATTAAAAAATAGGTAGATGTATGTGCAAGATCAATATTTCAAAGAAGAACTGAAATCAAATTTATCATTTTCAATAAAACTAAAAATTTAATTTTATGTATGAAAATATGTACCTTGTTGTTGCATTGTATCACAATTTGTTGCCTGTTTATTTAGATGAATGAATAACTTATTATACTACTAATAATAATGTCTATAGGGAAAATTTGGAGAGGGGAATTGGAGGTAAATAAAAAGGAGGGAAGGGAATTTGTAAAGCCACTTGAAATTTTTCACAATAAGCAGTTGTTGCTTATTTTTAGGCCCCCTATTTTTTGATAGCTTATTTTTATTTCCTAAACAATAACTGCTCCAAGAAAATAGGAAAATATTATAAATTATCCTTTTCCCATATTTTTAATTCTCCATGGGAACACTCCAACTACTTAAATTTAAGCATAAAATGGGGTTAAGAAGCCGCATGGGGACATGGGGTTATTTTCAATTCATAAATAGTAGTTGCTCCACTAAAATAGGAAAATTATCCAAATTATCCTTTTCCCATAGTAAAATTTATGCATGGGAACACCCTAGATGCTTAAATTTAAGTAGAAAACACATTTAAGCAGCTGCATGGGGACATAGGGTTAATCTCTATCTGTTTAAGCTATTTTCCACGTTTCTTATAAATCTGTTAGAATAGTTCTCCCCTCCACATCTTCTAAGTCTGTTATGTTATAGAATCCTATTTTGTTTTTGTTCCCTTATCTCAGTTGAGATTGTTCAAGCATGAAATCCTCTATAAATACATAGGTAATGTAAATTGCTCCACTAAAATAGGAAAATTATCCAAATTATCCTTTTCCCATAGTAAAATTTATGCATGGGAACACCCTAGATGCTTAAATTTAAGTAGAAAACACATTTAAGCAGCCGCATGGGGACATAGGGTTAATCTCTATTTGTTTAAGCTATTTTCCACGTTTCTTATAAATCTGTTAGAATAGTTCTCCCCTCCACATCTTCTAAGTCTGTTATGTTATAGACTCCTATTTTGTTTTTGTTCCCTTATCTCAGTTGAGATTGTTCAAGCATGAACTCCTCTATAAATACAGAGGTAATGTAAATTGTTTAGTATAATAAAAAATATGTTTATGTTTGATGTCGCATTTGTATTTATTTATTTTCTATTTTCAAATTGGTGTCAGAGCCAATCATTTAAGCCACGTTAGAGGATTCTATAAGTTTGAGGAGGAAGGGTTGCTTAGACTTAGAGGTATAAAGTAGCTAGAAGAGACTGATGTTGCAACTGTGAAGAAGGTCCAAAATCAAGCTGGTACCAATTCTCAAACAAAGCCAAGAAAATATTTCAAAGAATAAGTTGCTACCAATTGGTGATTGAGAAACAAACTAGTTCATAGACATGACAATAAACAACAACATTTCTCAACCCCAAATTCCCATTTTCACCACTAAGAACTGTGATTTTTGGTCAATAAAGATGTAAACATTATTTTTATCTTAGGATGTGTGGGATCTTGTAGAAAATGGTTTTATTGAACCACAAGATTAGACAACTTATCAAGGATTAAAAAAACCAAAGAAAGATTGACTCAAAGAAAACAAGAAAAAGGATGCTAAAACCTTGTTTATTATTCAACAAGCTATCTAGATGATTCGGTTTTCTCTAGGGTTGCTGCAACAACTAGGTCCAAACAAGCTTGAGAGGCATTAGAAACTGCTTATCAAGGTACAACCAAAGTAAAGGTAGGTAAGTTAAAAACACTAAGGAGAATTTTTAAAAATATTCATATGAGTGATTCTGAATCTATAGATAATTTTTTTACTAAAGTAATGAATATTATGAATCAAATGAGGACACATGGGGAGAACATAGCTGATCAAACAGTAGTTGAAAAGGTTCTTAGAAATTTTCCTAGTAAATTTGATGGAATTGTAGTTGTCATTGAAGAATCAAAAGATTTAGCTTAGCTATCTATAGATGAACTATTGGGATCCTTATTATCTCATGAATCTAGAATGAATAGGAATACCAATTCTTTTTCAAAGAATGCTTTCAGATCTTACATATCATCTAGCAGAGGGAGAGGAAGATCTAACTTTAGAGGATGAGGACAAAATCAATTTCAAGAACAAGCACCAATGTTTGATAAATCTCATATTCAATGTTTTTTATTAAGTAAGCAGGGTGATCCCATACATCAACATGAAATATGCATCACAACCAACAAATCAAACCAAAAAAAATAACAAAGATAGAACAGGCCTAAAGGCCACCCACAGAGCTGCAAACAATAGCATCCCAATTGTGCAACAAAGCTACAAAATAATAGCTAGCAACACTAACCACCCCAAGGGTGGACAAGACTACCCAATCATCAAACCATTACATGTAGGTTTTAATGGGACCTGAAACCTAAACCACTACAAGGATAGGCCTCACGACTAGTAGAGGCCACCCACAAAGCAACAAAACAACAACCTTCTACAGTAACCACCCGAAGGGTGGACAAGATAGCCTAAACTTCAAACCAATATATGCAAGTCTTAATGGGTCTTGAAACCCAAACTACTAAAACATTAACATGATTAAAAAAGTTGAATCCATCAACTCTCCCTGAGACAACCATCCTGCAACAAACTTGTCGCTCAAAAAATTAAATTTATGAGTCATAAACAGTAATAATAATGAAGGAGAAGAGAATCGCCATCGTCCAGCTTGCCTCTTCACCTCTATATGAGAATTCACCAAGATAACCCTATCCATAGTAGCAAATATTCTCTATCATACCCAAACTCCACTCCATAGGAGTGGCCTACATCTCAATAGGAGCTACAAAGGAGAAAACCTATTGCTCCACCTCGATACCTGAGAGGTCTCTACATCAATAGGAGACAATTTGTATAGTTTTTAAGAAAGTAAACACTCATGTAGAGATGGTAAACTTAGCAACCATGTGTTGTAGAAGCATTTGGGCCTTCATGATAAACATAAAATGTAGTCCATGTAAAAATGAAATGCACAAAACTTGGGAGTTCACAGCACCCTTGAAGATCAACAAAAATTCCACAAATAGAGTAAGAAACAAAACTTGGGAGTCCTTAACACCCTTGAAAACCATCAAAAAACAAGCCACAAAAGGAGTAAGCATTCCAACAAAGAGGACATTGAAGACTTCCTCAAACAAAAGGTTCAAATTTTCACAAAGAGCTTTAGAAACAACTCCAACAAGAGCCAAAACAACTATATCTAGGGCTAGAAGAGTAGAACAATTGACATAAACACTACAAAAATTCTAACCCACAAGCAAACCATGCTTGAAGACTCCAGAACTTGAAACTAGAATCTTTGAAACACGACAGAGCCCCTGCCACCACCTAAAGAACTTGTAATGAAAACCCACTATCACCACACAGATAGTGATAGTAAACATACTAGAATCATTATCAAAAGTAGGGCACCTCCCAAGCTCTGAAGGGATTAAGAACCCATAAACTACAATGAACCCAAAGTATATAACAAGAAAAAGAACCGTGAACTAGACAAGGAAATAGTAGAGCAACAAAATAGGTAGTATGAAACCACATTACGAACCAAGTACCAGAAAGGGCTGAAAACCTTAGAGGCCTACCAAGGCATGAAAGAGAGAACAACAATCCCCATCCGCATAGGAGATCAAGGGAAAAGAGAACCAGTAAATTCTTGGCAGGAGTGATGAACATCACTGCCATCAATAGGGTATGTGCAGGATCATGATGGGCCAAAAAGTGGCGATATGATGGGTATGTGTAGGGTATGTGGTGATTTTTTTTTACCCAAAATTGATGACAAAGGGTTTTAAAGGAGATTCTCAACTTTCCTACAATATAAATTATGATTTACTTTGGAATTTATAAATAATTATTATTCATTTCTATTTGAATTCTGACTAAAGTCTGATTGATAGGTTTGAAAAACATCTATAACTTTCAAAGCGATTATCACATTTTTTGAATCAAAACATGTGTCACATTCTATGCTTCACATACTATAGGATTAAAATAATAATTTCATGAAGTTTGACCAGGTTAAGGTGGTCAACATATGAGTTTTTTATATTTTTAAAAGTTGTAATATAAAATTATAATTAATTATTTATTGGAAAAAAATTAAAAAAAATATACATCACATCGGGACATGAGTCCTCTACTTATATCTAAAATCTTATAAAAAATATTATCATTTTATTGTGGTTAGGGTGGTTGGACAACCTACTTCTTATTTTTTCCTAAAATTTAAGTACTATTGCATTGAAATTTCATTTTTCACCAAATAGTTTTAAAAAACCTAGTACTGAAACTACATTCAATTTGCTACAGATTCTGTTCTTACATATTTTTGAAATAATAAAGATAACTTATTCAATTTTTTACGTCAAGTTTCCTAACTCTGATTTTTCTGAATTTTTCACCACTTAAGGGCCTATTTTTTCCATGATGATCCTACACATACCCAACAAGCCCTAATGGAGAGGAAACCAATGAAAAATAGCCACCCGACCATCCATAGACAAATGAATGACATAAGGAAGAGCACCAACACCAAAGGTCCTGGAGCCAAAACCATAACAAAGACTCCCCCAATTGGAGAGAAGAAACAAGAACCCATGTCAACCAGAGCAAAGCTAGTGACCAATCAAAAAAAAAACCTGAAGGCACAAGACATCACCCCCATGCAAGTAGGGTAGGCATAGAAAGAGGTTCGCTCTATAGTGGACCCATCTCCAGAAACACTAGGTCAACCTCCCCTAGGGAAAACATGATCAACCAAGAAACAAATGACACAACAGAGCCAAAAAAACCCCAAATAAAGCAAAAGGGAGGAAAAAATACCCCCCCAAATCTCTAGTAGGATGAAAAACTTACGACCCTCAGACAAAGCTAAAAGAACAAACCTCTCTCCAAAAAGCGTAGCAACATCATAAAAATGTGTAGGAAGAGGCCACAATAAATTCTTAGCAGCTCCCAGCTAACACATAGAAACCCATGCGAACTCATCATCCTCTTCTAATTGTACCTCGCCATCACCATTATCCTTAGACCAATTCAAAATGCTTGAACCACTCCTTTTCCTGCCCGGACTCACCATCTCTCATAAAATATATAATTGAGAACAGCCCTCATATCCAATGTTATTATTCTAGGAAATATGGTCATTTTTCAAGTGAATGTAGGAAGAGACAAGAAGAGGTGGACATACATGGTGCAAATTACTTAGATGTTTACATGATAATAATTCAAGAAGTTTATTCATAACTTGTAATATTCTCAAGAAAGTTTTAGAGATTTATGGTTTTTAGATAGTGGATGCAGAAATCACATGACAAGCAATAGAGAGTTATTTGCTAGTTTGGATGATTTTGTGAAATCTAAAGTAAAATTGGGAAATGATAGTAAATTATTGATAATGGGAAAAGGTTTTATAAAAAAATTACTATTCTTGATGTTAACTTTGTCCCTGGATTAAAACATAACCTAATCAGTGTTGGACAATTAATGCAAAAAGGATACAATTTTTTCTTTAACAATGATGCTTGTACAATTCTAGATAGAAATCTTAGTGACAGATTAATTGCAAGGGTTGAGATGACCAGGAACTGGATGTTCCCCCTCCAGATTCATTGCATTCAAGGAATAGAAGAAGTTAATTTCAAAAAAAAGTTTACTTACATAATACATGGATTTGGCATTTAAGGTATAGTCACCTTCATTTTGATGGTTTGAGTTTATTGTAGAAGAAAAATATGGTAAAAGGAATACCACCCATCATGTAGCCAACCAGTTCATGTGAGAGTTGTATATTGGCAAAACAACATAGAGAAATTTTTCCTGTAGGGAGTTCAAATAGAGCAAGGACACCACTGGATTTAGTTCACAAGTTGATATATGTGGACAATGCAATCTCCATCTTTAGGTGGAAGTATAGATTTTCTAACATTCATTGATGATTTTAGTAGGAAAACTTGAATATACCTTCTCAAGAAGAAGTATAAAGCCTTCAATAAATTCAATGAGTTCAAAGCTATGGTGGAAGCAAAGTGGACTATTCATTAAGTTACTTTGATCTGATAGGGGTGGTGAATTTAGTTCTAATGAATTTCTATATTTTTGTAGGGATCATGGGATCAAGAAATAGTTTACAACAAGGTACACACCACAACAAAATGGTGTAGTAGAGAGGAAGAACAAAACCATAATGGAAATGGTGAGGAGTATGTTGAAGGCCAAAAACTTGTCTAATGTTTTTTTGGCAGAAGCAGTAGCGTGTGCAGTCTACATTTTGAACAGAAGTCCCACAAAGAGTGTTAAGGAAAAAATTCAACAAGAAGCATGGAATCGTAAGAAATGTTGTGTATCTCATCTTAGAATTTTTGGTTGTTACATATTCTTTAGTGCCATTTTAATTAAGAAAAAATAGATGATAGAAGTGAGAAATGTATCTTTATTGGTTTACAAATTGTATAACCCTATTTCAAAGAAAATGATTACTAGCAAGGATTTCAAAATTGAGGAGGAAAAATCATGGGATGGACATGTTGATAGTATAGTTACAACAAGAGCACCAATACCTCATAGTGAAGAATAACAAGATGGTTAATCAAATCAAATAGAACCAAACACACCACCAAGAAATCTTGTGCAAGGTCAACCATAAGGTCATGCAAAGCATCCTAATCCTAATTCAAATGTAAGCAATGAATCAAATTCTACACTTTCCTCATTAAAAGGTTAGAAAATGACAATTTTTAAAGAGATCTATGATCAAGAAGAAGAAAATTTGGATTTGTCCTCAAATTTTGCTTTATTCTCTTATGATCTTGTATGTTTTGAAGAAGAAGTGAAGCAAGATAATTGGATCGAGGCAATGGATGAAGAAATGGATTCTATTGAAAGGAATCAAACATGGGAATTAGTGGATCTACCTGAAGGTAAAGGTTATTAGAGTCAAATGGGTCTATAAGACTAAGTTCAATGCTGGAGGAAAAAATGGAAAACATAAAGCAAGATTAGTTGCAAAAAGATTTTCACAATAGTATGGAGTTTATTATAATGAAAATTTTGGTCCATTTGCTTGACTTGATACAATTAGGACTATTTTGGTAATAGTTGCACACAATAATTGGAAATTTTATCAAATGGATGTAAAATTAGCCTTTTTGAATGGTTTTCTTGAAGAAGAGGTTTATGTACAACAACCACCTACTTATTAGGTATATGGGCATGAAAGAAAAGTGTGTAAATTGAAAAAGGCACTCTATGGTTTGAAACAGGTACCTAGGGCTTGGTATAGTCGAATTGATTCATATTTGTTAAGTAATGGATTCAATAAAAATAGTAGTGAGCCCACATTATATATAAAAATTGATAAGAAAAGTCAAATTTTGGTTGTTTTCTTGTATGTTGATGATTTAATTTTCATGAGTAATTTGTCTATAGACATGTTCAAGTCGACAATGAAGAAATAATTTGATATGATAGATTCGGGATTGATGAAGTACTTCTTAGGCATTGAAGTTGTTTAATATGATAAAGGAATCTTTATTTATCAGTCTAAGTATGCCAAGGGTATATTGAGAAAATTCAAAATATTGAATTGTAATCCAACATTAACTCCATTTGCAATAGGAACAAAACTTAACAAGGAGGATAAGGAGTTGAATATTGATCCAACTTTGTTTAAAAGACTTATTGGAAGTCTAATATATCTCACAACTACAAGGCCAAATATCATGTATGATGTTAGTTTGATTTCAAGGTTCATGGATTCACCTCAAGACTCTCATTGGCAAGTTAGAAAAATGATATTAAGATATGTTGCAGGAACAACATGATATGGAATTCTATGTTCCAAAACTAATAATGTGATTTGATTGGTTTTATTGATAGTGATTTTACAAGGAGCATTGATGATAGGAAGAGCACTTTTGGATATATGTTTTATTGTGGGATAGGTGCAATCTCATGGGAATAAAAAAAGCAGCCAATAGTGACACTTTCATCAGCTAAAACAGAGTATGTAGCAACCACATCAACAACATGTCAAGCAGTTTGAACGAGAAGAGTATTAATAGATTTATTGCAAGCACAAGAGAAATCAACACTAATCTTTTGTGACAATGAATCAACCATTGCATTATCAAAGAACCATTTTTTCACAAAAGGAGCAAGTACATTGATACAAGATACCATTTTAGAGGAGAATTGGTGAATAATGGAGAAATTCATTTAAAATTTTGCAAATCTAAAGATCAGTTAGCAGACATTTTCACTAAAGCATTACCTAAAAGAGAACTTTGAATATCTACGATAAAATCTGGGTATAATTGATGTTGAAGCTATAGAGTGGAAGAAATTAAGGAATGCTAGAATGAATTAATTTCTCCACTCTCCACATATGTGTCAGTTAAAACTAAATTGTTATGTTATAGACTCCTTTTTTTTCCCCTTATCTCGATTGAGATTATTTGTGTGAAATCCTCTATAAATACAGAGGTGATGTAAATTGTTTAGTATAATAAAAAAAATATTTTTGTTAGCTGTAGCATTCGTATTTCTTTATTCTTTGTTTTCAAATTAGTGGTATCAGAGCCAATATACCATATACCATATTTGGGTATATGCAAAGAATCTCAACTCGTCCATGTGGTGTGTGGGGGAATCTTATATGGGGTAATCAAATTTAATGTTCTTTGATTTTGTTCTATACGATAGACTAGTTGGGTAGTTATAATTATGTATTGAATTCTAATAAAAAGCAAGCCTACTGCAAAGAACATAAAGTTGTGAAAGTTGGTGGTGAAATGGAAAAGCATGAGAAGAGGATAGTGAAGATTTATTCTCTATCCAAGTTGATGTACGAAGATCATACCAATATCAATACTGATTCCTATGGGAAAGCCTCAGCTTTAAAGAAATAAAAGGACGTTAAAGAAACAACATACTTCCTGACCTACATCATCCCACATCTCCTCCTCCCTCCATCATAGCCTTCAAATCTAGTTGAATGTGACAGTAAATACATCTTGCAAATGTTTAATACAAATTTGGCTTGCATTGAATTTTATCACCACTTTCCAACATATTTAGATGATAATTGTTAGGAAATTAAAGTTTACATTTAATAAATTAGTTATTAGATTAATTTATAGTAATAAATAAATTACTAACTAATTTTTTGGAAAATTATTTTTCTAAAAAAAGTTTTTTATTTTTAATTTAATAATAAATGGTGGGAAGAAATTAATTTATTCCAACATGATTATGGCGTTTATAGACAGGATATGTGCGGCTCTACTTTCATCTCCGTTGTCGTCTAGTCCGGTTTAGGATATCTGGCTTTCACCCAGGCGACCCGGGTTCAAATCCCGGCAACGGAAATGCGTATATTTTTTCAAATTAGGAGGAAGTTTTATAAATATTTCTCTGGTTTTGTAGAGAGGCTGCTGCTTCATTGCATATTTTACGTTTAATGTTTGAGCGTCTGTACTACATTGAGCGAGGAAAGTACATCTTTGGTCTTTTGATCTGCCAAATCATTGTCTCGGCGTGCTCCTTTGCCAGACAATTTTATCATTCTAATTTTAGTTGAGTATCAGCCAAGGAACATGTATCACCTGCCAATTTTAACTGAAATAATTTCTTTACCAAACTCTACTCTGAATATGCATATAAATTTAATCTAATTTTATTTCGATTAACATTGAAAATACAAACAAGCTTGGTAAATTTATAATAACGTCGTGCTTAATGGGTGGGATTCGAACCACAGTTGATTACCTATAAGGAGTTAATCAGACGAAAACAATACTATTTTTGTTCAGCCAAATATTTTCTTGCTGTCACAAATGAAGTTTACGATAATAGTCAAATAAAACCCAGACGAAGCGTAGAGTAATTCGATCATAACTCATTGGATTAAGATAAGTTTCATTCTGTTTAAAAATTTGAAATTTGTTGGTACAGCGGAATTCCTGCTTACTAAAATTTTATGTTGATAAATGCAAAAGCAAAGAGAAATGAACTTTTCAAAATTGAATCAAAAGATCAGCTTGAAAATATGATAAAATCTAACACAAGCTAAATTTGTGGGCAACATTGACGAGACGTATTTACATTGTACAATCACAGTCAGCTAGATTTGAAGGTTTTAAGTTGGTGGGTTGATGTAGGTCAGGACGTAAGCTTTTCCTCCAACAGCTGTGATCCGATGTGAGCCATCATCTGATAAAATGCAACCGAATCCGACATTTGTTCAGTAGACATGGATTCCATGAATTTTAGGGCCTTTTCTTTCATGTCATTTTGTTTCTTCATCCTTTCCATATAAGAAGTAGAGTTCCTTACAGTGGCTCCCATTTGCTTGAGCCTCTTCTCCTCTTCTCTGTCCATGGTTCTCACGCCGAGTCGTGCATCCAACTGTTGTTCAGTACCCACAAAAAAAAACGTTCAATTAGAGCAGGTTTTGGGGAGAATAAAACGTTAATTAATAGAAAGGCAGTAAAATATGAGCACCTGAAGAAATAACGCTCCAGGATGCAATGCTGAGGCATCGGCACAGGAATTGGTATTGGTATGATCTTCGTATATCAGCTTGGATAAAGAATAGTTCTTCACTATTCTCTTACCTTGCTTTTCCATTTCACCACCCACTTTCATGGCTTCACGTTCTCCGCTGCAGGCCGCCAGCTTTTCTTGATACGCAACCACAGCTTTTACAAATTCCTTGCAAAAATAAGCAACAATTGTGAAACACAAACCGCAGAAATTTCAGGGCTTTGTAACAATGAATCAGAATTAGAAGTGTATTTTGTATTTAGGTTTTTAGTGTATTATGAGATTTAGGGCAAGTTTTATTCTCTTTTTCATAATAAATCAAAAGGGCTTAAACAGGGAATTACCTCATAAGCCCTTGGGCATCCTGGATAGTTGAAAACATTCTCTGTGCAATAATTATTATTATTACGCATTCGTTCGGGGTGGAATTGCAGGCCCATAATGAATTTTCCTTCCTCTGGATTGTATGCATTTGGATCATAAAATGCTTCAACCAAACCATCTAGGGCATACGCCATTGGCTTGAATCTCTCTGCCAACCTCTTTACCCCCTGGAAATCAGAGAACAAATTTGAGAAGATGGTGGAATACAACTGAATATATTGTTGAATAAAAGCCATTGAGTTACATATACCTGGTGATGATAGCTATTAACCATAATCTCCAGATTGACTCCTAATGAATCCTGAAACCATGAATGAAGTGGAGTGTCTTCTACCACTTTGACAGGGTGCCTATGCCCATCATAGTCATCATAAATCATAATTTACATGCTTAATGTCAAAGCCTGATTTTTCAGACACCTCCTTCTCTACATCCTGCAGTGCAGAAGGATTTTTATTAGAGTTCAATAGACGATTATAACTATCCGGCTGGTCTAATTTATAGCTCAAATTCAAAGCATATTAGATTAGATTACCTGATATAAGATTCCCCCACACACTGCATTGAGGAGCTGAGATCCTCTGCATATACCCAAATATGGTATGTTTCTTTCTAGACAACACCGGGCAAGCTGCAATTCAATGGAGTTCTTTGCTCTATCTATGGTGGTGTCACTGCTGTGCAGTCTCTGGATTTCGTCCAACTCATCATGGGATAAACCACTCTCGTTATCCTTCTGGTAGAGAGATGGATTGATATCCTCCCCTTCACAAAGAAGTACTCCATGAATGGGCTCAAAGCCGTCTAGCATCTGCTGTACGCCTGAGATTCTCGGAACAATAACTGGAACTGCCCCATAGTTTGCTATCAAATCTAAGTGATACTCTCCTGGACAAATAAATCTCATCAATTAGACCTCCAGTCTGGATATTATTTTCATTAGAAGAAATGATATTTCCAAAGTTCATGTGATTCATTACTACTGTCTATTCAATCTACAGAATGCACTTTTGATTATATTTATTAGAAAATCATAATACAATGATTTATTTATTTACGGTAAAATATGTATTCTGGACTGGATAGACTTATTTACTAATTATGTAAGTGGTTATCAATAAAAAGTTTTTGATCAGGATAAGGAGGAATCGATCATGTAACCCAAAACGTTGATAAAATAACATTCAATGAATCACATGATAGATCAATTATTTCCATTTTCTATCTCTTCCTATACACCTAAGCAAACAAAAACATCAAATTTCAGTTACAAATTATTCCAAGTTTCCCCAAAACGAAAATAACGTGAACTTTTCAAAAAGCGTCGGAATCGGCAAAATCTTTGGCATTGACCTCAGCTTTCTGAAAATAGATTGGACTTGTCAGCGATCCATAGAGAACGAATCTATGCTCTGAAGTCTGAAGGGAAATTCTTGATCTTCTCCTATCCTAATGCTCATTCAATGCAAATGAAGAAAATGGCAACAAAATTCAATCTCAAAGACCAGACCATCACACTTGACTCTTCGCTGAACTTTATTTGAAAACCAAAAGTACCAGTGAATCTAAACATGAAAACCCATCTGGACACAGACGCACCCTCACCATGACTGGCATATTGAAGAAAAATTGCAATTTGAAATTATAGGGCATCTCAGAGACAAATACAGAGAAAGCCTTTAAATGGCGCGCAATTTATGGGATACATTATTTTCTGCTTCTACACCGACATTAATGAAAAAACATATCTGAAACAGAACAGAGTGGGGCGCCCCATACCTACGAAATCGACGAATTTGTTCTTACGAAGGCATCTTCTGGAGACGATGAGAACCCGCGGGAGCATCCGCACAGAGGCCGCTTTGCTCTCCTGCTATAAATGCATTCCGTTCGTAAAACCCTCTTTTACATTTTTGTCTGCTCTGGATTGGAAAGGAAATGTTTTGTCATAAACGGCTTCCATTAGAGACTAACAGCTGATAGATGCGCAACTCAGCTGTGGGTAAGATTACTAGCCGGAATATAGCGATCCTTTGTCCATAGGTTGTTTTGACGTGTCTTGTACTTTACCCTTTTCATTTTAGAGGGCTAGTTTTTTATATAATAATTAGTATACAATGGTGTCTTCTCATATTAAGAATTGTTATATTTTCAAAGTTTATTTTGATTTTGTTTTATGTATTTTTAGGGGTTGGTTTTAATTTTTAGTTAATTTTTTTTTTATATTTAATTTTAAGTTAAGATGTAAAATTAAATCAAGTTTAAATTGATGATATTAAGTTGGTCTTATTTTTTTAAGTTTTTAAATTTAAATTGGTTCTATGTTGGTCCTCTTCAATGAGTTAGCGTATATTGATTTAAAGCATGAAATATTTCAAATTATATCATAGGGTGTTGCATAAAAAGACAAATTCTGATTCAATTTAACATATTAAGAGCTCTTATTCCACGTTTCATGATCACTCAAGGAGCTCATATTAGCATTTATTCTTATGTCAATATGTACATTCTTTGCAATAAATAGACATATTGTATGAATGCTTGTTGTCTTTGATCAACGTTCAAAAGTTTTTAAATAAATCTATCTAAGGGTTCAATTGAGGAGAATAAGATCATTGCTTAGTAAGCTCCACAAAAGTGTTTATCAACATTGTTAGTCTTTATTTTTAGGTCCAAATATCAAGGTGAAGATTTTCTTTATAGATACATATTCCCATAGATTTCCATATCATTTTTGCGCACTCTAGATTAATTTTACATAACACAAACTGTCAACTTTGCAATGTATTTTTATCCAAGTAGATTTCATGGTGTGAAATAAACCCTAACAAAATTTTGAGGACAACGCTATTCAAATTTTGGTAATCTTCTAGCAACATATCTAAGAATAAGCAATTCTAAGTTACAATTGAAAATTTATGATAAAAATTAAATAATTATTTATCAACCATTAAAACCAACTAAATGTTTTTATTTATGTTAATTTTTAGTTTTTCAAATTCTATCACATGATATTTTATATTAGTTTAGTTGAGTTTTATTTATTTCATTGTTACTTAAGACTAAATCTTAGATAATAAACTCTTTTAATTTATGTACATCTTTGTGAAATTGACATTCTTGCACTCATCAGAGTTTGCCCTTAGGATTTTATGGCTTGTACATTAAGATTTCACATTTACTTCATTGCATACATTTCATTTCAGATTTGATTAGATTTTGTATCCACCTTTGTTTATATGTTATTAGCTTACCTCTATGAAGGTTTGAAATTTTATTATGTGATCTTTGTTTTCTCCATTCCCTACCTACTTTTATTTGGCCCTTAGGGTTTCCTTGTTGATTTTATTTCTTAGATATGTGTACTTTCATTATCCTTAATTTATATCAAACCTTAAATCTATTTTATATCATCTTCTCCTTTAAGGTTTGGGCCTTACTTATTTGCTATATATTTGATCCCTATCTACCCACCCTTTAGTTGTGTGTTATTATTAGATCATTTATTGCATGTGGATACTTATGAGCCTTTTCCTTGTCTCCATGCATATATCAAGGACTATATTTCCTTCATGTTAATGATAGGATACATATTCCATGAGTTAGTTTCTTTCATGTCTATCTAGTTACTCCTCCTCTATTGACTTTGTTGATGCTTTTACATTTTTCTTAGGATATTTTACTTCGTTTATATACACATGATTCATGATTATTGTTCCCCTTGTGTGATAGATGGTGATAATGTAGCCCTACCTACTAGCAATGCATCTAGGGATGATTCTTTATATGTTGAGGATACACCTTCATTAGTTTATTCATAGGGCTTATTGAGTTCTTTGATTTT
>VDFB02000008.1:209456120-209620942 GCA_007258455.2 Sequoia sempervirens | reverse complement strand
GGATCCACTCTTGCGTGATCTTTCTCTACATAGCAGATCCTCTCCTACAAGGGCAATCCTACTCTACATAGGAAGATCCACTCCTACAAGGGAAATCTTTCTCTACATAGGTGGATCCACTCTCGGGTGGTCTTCTTCTACATAAGTGGATCCGCTCCTACATGGGAAATCTTTCTCTACATAGGTGGATCCACTCTTGGGTGATCCTTCTCTACATAGGAGGATACATTGCTACTTGGGTGGATATGTTCTATTCTTGGGTAATTGTGCACTTGGGAAAATTTGTGATTTCTTGGGTGATTTCATTCTATTCTTGGGTGATTTCTCTTTGTACATCATCGACTATGCTTAGTATAAAAAAGTCTTCTTCAAGTGAATTTTTTGAACATCTAATCATCTTTTTGTGTAGCTTGATATCATTTTCCAAATATATTAAAAATCAAACAACTACTAACATATCTTCCACAAGTTCATAGTCAAAGAATACTTTTATCACTAATCTAGGCACACTTCAATTTATAAAGGGTCAATTAACTTTGTGTACTTTGTTTAGGATTCTTCATTGGTGTAGTCTCTCCCCTTGCACCATTTGGTGAGCCTAGGGATCAAAAATTGTAAAGTAATCTAAGTCTTGTGGTCTATCCTAGGAGTGCTAGCTTGTGCATATACTCTCTCTTTGTGCTTTGTGCAAGCATAGAGATCAGAAATTACTAGAATTTCCTTCCCTTTAGGAGGCTTTCTTGGGGGTTTCATCACCTCAAAGGATGAACTCAACCACATGAACTAACAAGATAAATGGGGAGAATGAAATTTGTACCCCAATCTAGTCACATTGTGTTTAGCGAAGCTCTGATGCTCGGGTGATACCGAGCTAAGAGTGCAAGGTTGGTCTAAACAACTTAGCTGACATTCCCCACCAATGCTTGTGATGGGAGCTAGTGTTCATCGATGTGCCTCATGTATCCTCTCAATATTTAGATGATGCACTATCTATCACCTATTTTAGCCTAGCATAAGACCTTTCAGTCATTGCTTAGTATGGTTTAGGGTATAATATCATGCCCAAAGCTATTCACCATGTATCTCCTTGAGTAGAGATAAGAGCTCTTTAGGAAAGGTCTCAAGACCTCCAAAAAAAGGGAAAACATGAGCCCTTATGCCACTAGATCCCTATCTATTGACTCTTGAAAGAGAGGTTCCTTTCACTGATCTTGAGGTATTAGCCTTTTGGCTAGTAGGTCTACACTAACACACCTACTTGATTAATCTAGGCTTGTGCTTTTTGATGTGTCTTCTTGTGCTTACTAGTACATATCTTCAATTTATCCTGTCATCATCCATATTGTGTCCAAGTGTGATTGTATTTTTTGGTCCTTTTGACAATATGTCCCATCATCCTTGGGTGACTCTACCCTACACTTGGGTAGATCTGCTCTCTTGGTTGAATCTACTCTATTCTTGGGTGGATTTTGCTAGGCAGCCACCTCCCATCGATTTGTCTTCTCTTGGGTGAATCCACTCTATAATTAGTTGAGTCCTCTCTCTCTTGGGTGAATCAACTCTGATCTTGGGAAAATTTGGCAAGGTATACACCCATGTCTAATCATCCTTAGGAAACTCCACCTCTACTTGGGCGGATCCACTCTCTCTTGGGTGAATCCCTAATGTTCTTAGGAAAAAATACCTAGGTATTTATCCCAATTCCAACCCATAATTTCTCCTTAGGTGATTCCATCTCTACTTGGGTGAATTATCTGTGTTCTTGGGATGATCCACTTAGGTCATAATCTTGTCATCCATTACTTCTTTGGTGATTTTTCCTAGATAATTGGGAAAATCTACCCTTTTCTTGGGTGATTCTACTCTTGGACATTTTCATTTCTTCTTGGGAAAATCTGCACTATTGTTGGTTGATTTTTTTCCCCATAGAAAATATAGAGAGAAAATATTTCCTATCATGAATAGCCAGTGTTCTCTTGAGTCCAAAACTACAATCCAATATTTTTTGTTTCATATCTAAAAAAAAAATCATTTCCATCTCATCAACCACCATCAAATTATCCAAAACATCATCCCCTTTGAGGAAGGAGTCAATTAAATGCATCCTATCAACATCCAAGTTAGCCGTACAATCCAAAATCCAACATCAGATACTTAATTAAGATCCTAAATTTCCTAAATCAATCATCCAACGTAATACTATCTTGGGAAATTATCCTATCCCAAGTTAGTAATCTATTTTGCAAGCAATTTCACCTTGAGCCAGAGGTATACTTTGCATCAATATTTTCTTTTGCTTGAGAACTTAACCTATCTCAAGTAGGAAATCCATCCAATCAAACTTTGACATAGGATCTTGACCATATTTGAGAGGAGACCATCCTACCATATCATCATAATTATCCTAATCTGAGCTTAAACAAAATCCTAATCTAAGCTTACTCCAAATCCCAATATAAGCTTTAGTACATCCACATCCAAGGTCTTTTGATATCAAAACAAATATTACTTGATACATTCTTCTATATTCTTATAATCCTTTTCACTTTCCTTCTAATCATCTATTCTCATCTCTTCCATCCATTCCCATCCAATCTAATATCATAAATCCTTATCCTCTCTCAAAATGACCAAAAATAGTAATCAAGGCAAATCCCAATTATATTGAGGATGGTGATAAAATTCTTGTTGATCAGGATGGGTACAAAATAGACCCCTTTGATGCTATTATCAGTAGAAAGCTTTCCCCTAGCATCTTCCAAAATCCAATCACTCATCCAATTTATCCCATCATGCCTACATATACACCCATTAGCGATCCTTATGATACCTTTGACAAGGGAAATTAATTAGCTCCTCCATACACATGTCCATCTTATCCCCCATCCATATCTTCCTCTCATCTATCACTCACATATCCCTCTCATCCAATATCCATACCTTCATCTTCTCCCCTAATCATATTTCAACCTCCATCTTTGCACAATAAAACTATCAGCTTCATCCATAGTCCAAATCCAACATCCCATTATCCCCCAAACCATCTCCTAATCCATAATCCTAATCCTTAAATCCATGATCATAATCCTCCATCTACTCTTAATATTTTCTCCTATCTCAATCCACCATCCACTCCCTCCTACCTCAATCCACCATCCACTTCCTCCTATATTAATCCACCATCCATGTCCTCCTATATCACTCAACCTTCTAATCCTGCATACCTTAATCCTCCTTCTAATATATCATATTTCTATCCTTCATCTAATCTTCATCTCCCCACTAATCTTAATCCTCCACCTATCCATAATCCTTCATCTATTCCCAATGCTCCACCTAAGCATAAAATCCACAAGTGTCTCATTCCAAATGCTATCCAATGACTCCTAGAAAAGAAGTCATCACCAAATCCACATCCCAAATTTGTGGAGTCATTTCGTCCTACTCTACCATGTATGGTCATTAGTGATGAGGCCCTTCTCCATCCCATAGCTATCATCCTTCTTCCCACTACTGAAACCATCCAAACCATTGAAATCATCCAAATCATCAAAGCCACCCAAATCCAATCCCCTCCTCCTACTCCTATCATTAACCAAATCTACTCCCATGAAAATATTGAATCCTCCATCTTTCAATCTACCCTGTCCAAGGATTCCATCCAATACTCATCCACCATCACACCACCCACAAAAAATTATTTACATGCCAAGATTTTGTTCCAAATCATACCAGTACATCCCTCATCCAAATATATATCCTACCATCTCACCTAATCCCTCTCATGATTCATTATCATCCCCTCATTCAAATCAAGATCATACCATCACACTTAATCCTTTTTATGATCCCTTATAACCTCCTCATCCAAATCCAAATCCTACCATCCTATATACTCCATCTCATGATCCTTTATCACCTCTTATCCAAACTTTTCCAACACCACCTCCATTTCCCCTCGATCCTTTTACATTAACCCATGGTGGTTCTCTTGTAGTAGAAGAACCAAGCATATCCACCACCCATCCTCCTCCACCTCATAATGGATTCACATCATGCTGCCAAAATAAAAAGAATCATGCTATATAAATCAAATGGTCGAGACCATGAACTATCAAGGAAAAGGATAAAGGTCTTCATGAGCAAGGTATGTTGGAGCCCATCCATATCAAATAAAATCCATGAGCACAAGGCCTTGACTACATATCTCAAGGTTCACAATCCAAAAATGTTGGTACAACCTTTGTACAACCTTTAAGTGAGTCTCTTCCAAAATAACAATAGATGCTTCTCATCATTCCTCCATATCATTTGCTTTCATCCCTCCTCCATCATACACACCTAAAAAAATTATCGCCATCCCTCCTTCATCCTCCAAATCCATTTTGGGTCCTTATGTCCTACAATTACCCTTCACACATCCTCCATCTAATAAATCCATTTTAGGACATTATATCCCAAAATCCCATCCTCCCTCTCATCCTACTCATCCCTTCATCCACCAATCACATATCCCTATCACCCATCATAAACATCCCACTCTCATAATCCCCAATTAGGATCAATAAAGGAACATAATCGTGCATCATATCCAACATCCCAAATCCATCACTCCATTCATATTTTCTCCACATCACCCATCTACTCACATCCACACTATTTCTATTGGAAGCACTTTGAATACAAAAGTAAAATTCATAATCCAAACATCCACATGGATCTAAAGATCAACATATCCTCTTAAAAATATATGATGAAGAAAAGAAAATTCCAATCCAAATTCTAAATCAATCCCAAAGGCCACAAAGGCCCACCAAAGAAAAAATTAAAACCATGTGGATCCCAAAACAAAAAGATATAATACATTCAATGAAAAAATCCATAATGACATCCAAAGTTGTTAATCCAAAAGCTAAGCATACCCATCCTGCATCTCCTAAATCTATTTTGGATCCCTATGTCTTGAGATTCACTATCCAACCCCTCCATCATCCCCACATCCTCCATTTCTTTCTCCTTTGATCATTCAATACCCATGATCACAATATGTGTCAATGTTGGTCCTAGGTGACAACATCCCCCATCACTCCCATTATTCCATTGATACACTTTCCAATCTCCCATCCATTGTCCCACACATCTCCCACATCAAATCCCTTTAATCCATGCCCTTTCATAATCCATTTATCCCAATAAATTTGTACCAACATCCAGTAGTCATTTCATCATGGGCTCTTATTACCGATCAGTATGAATTGGATTGTTGATTCCATCCTCCTTCTCCTTATCACCTACTGCCATAATCCACTTATTCATATTCTTATCCTCATCCATCTCCACCTACATTCTTTTAAAAATTTCTGAAAATTTCTGAAAAAAATCAAACAATGTCAAAAATGAGAAAAAAAGAAAAGAAAAGAAAAATAGGAAAAAGAAAATTTCATTCAATGGTGAAATCTTGGCAAACAGGCACCTTGGGAAAGTACCA
This sequence comes from Sequoia sempervirens, assembly GCA_007258455.2. NCBI lineage: Eukaryota > Viridiplantae > Streptophyta > Pinopsida > Cupressales > Cupressaceae > Sequoia > Sequoia sempervirens. The sequence goes on along the minus strand of VDFB02000008.1, from coordinate 209,615,454 downwards.
TGATGAAAAGCTGGTAAATAGGCACCATGCATAAATCCCCCATATATTTTCTCTCCACACTTGAGGCAACTTCATTCTAAGCACCTCCATCCTCCATCTCCACTATCCAATCTATCTTACCTACCGTACCTATCATATCCATTTATCTCAACCCTTGTGTCCTCATGATCTTGATATAGATAGGGGAAAATATATATACATGAGCTTTGGACCCCTCTTGGCATAAATTCCCTATATAACCATCATGTTATCATCCATCTACCTTCCTTATCCTCCCCATCATGTTGTCATCCATCTACTTTCCTTATCCACCCATCATGACATCATCCATCTCTCTTCCTTATCCAACCATCATGCTATCATTTGTCTGCCTTTCTTATCCACCCATAATGCTACCATCCATCTACCTTCCTTATCTTCCCATTTTCCTATCTTCCATCCCTCTTACCTCTCACACATGGCATATCTAGAGTGGTGCATCTTGTTCCTTTGTGACATGGTCCTTGGAGATCTCATTCCATACCATCCTATCATCCGTTCAATATCACTATCTTTTATCTCTTATCCTCCTTAAATTAGCCCCTCCAAAACATGCATCCCTTCATCTCATGATCCTTCCATCTGCCCATCTTTATCTTCCTATCCCCTCATCTTCTCATCCTTCCATTTACCAAATCCTTATCTCTCTATCCATCCATCCTATTATCCTTCCATCTCCCCACCTTTATCACTCCATCCATTCATCTCTATTCTCATTTCATCTCATAATCCCTTGTTATTGGTGTTTAGCCATAGGATAACCCCATGAAATCCAATGGCATCTATCTCATAGTCAACCCTCCCTCTCCCCTGTGTCTTGCTAATATCCTTATTTTTTCCATCTTTAATCTATCCCTCTGATCCTCCTCCCAATCACTCTTTATGATTTGGATAACTATCCCATTTCTGAGCTACCCCCAATCAACATCCTCTTGTAAATATTGTACATGTATATATCCATTGTCATCTACATAAGGTTAGTCTTGTGTCATCATCTATGTCCATCATTGTAAATACTTGTCACCAGGTCTTATCCTTGTGCCTATTGTGTCACAAAGATCCCCTATCAAGCTGGTACTTCAACAAAATTGGTTAGCTCCCTTGGGTTTCAAGTGTCTTCGTCATGAGAGTCCTATGTCTTACCTATACATCCTTGGTATTTGCGGGATATATCATTCCTCGCATCAACCCCATCTATCATCCTTATTGCAAAAGGTACTTGAGATGTTTGTTATTTCTTTGGTGCTTTTGGAATCTTTGTTTATCTTTCATTTGATATTCCTACTTTACCTACTCGAGGTCACCATGATCTATCATATCTTGGTGTGCTTTGACTGGTGAAAATAGGGGCAATTCTTGGCATTTCTTTTGTCATGTTTTTGGCTTGCCTCACATAGTATCCACCAAGATCCTTTGTGGTCTTTTGTTACATTGGGTATCCCTTCTATTTTTGGTTTTCCAAAATCATGCCCACCAAAGTACCTTATGGCTTTGTGAGATGTTGGACTAGCCTTCTTGTCTATTGAGTCAATCCTATGCATGTGATACAAAATCACCTTAGTTCCTCATACCCCGATGCATAGTATCCAATGCTATATCAAATTAAGTGCTCACTACATGGTATAATTTTGTGCTCCAAATCTCCCCATCCATTTTTCCTACATATTTCTCATCCTTTCATCCTTCAACCCTATCCCCCGTCCACATATCATATTCATTTTCATCTCGAGCCACTTAATCCTAGATTTTGTGTGCACATGAATCCTCATCCATCTTTTCATCCATCCTCTCATCTTTCTCTTTCAATAATAATATTAATCTCATCTGGATCCTAATAATTCTATTATCTATTCACTCCTTTTAGGCTACCATCTAGATTTTTTATCCTAAGCATCTTTCCATCCATCATATCCTTTCCTCACCCATCAATTTCATTTTAGGTTGATATAGATTTGTTAGTATAAGCTTCTTTTCAGGGCCATACTAATCATTTCATCATCTCTTCAATCTTGTTCGGAAAGTATAAATGTGTTACTCTAAGCATATTTTCCTCCATCATCTCCATCCATTTCATCAACCCCATTACTTCTAGCAATCCCAATTGGCAAGAAAATCCTCATCCTTGAAATCTAGCACAAATCATCCAATCACATCTTGGTCTTGTTTCCAGCCTTGATTTAACTCCAATCATCATCATCAGGACATATCCTTCCTAATCCTTGTGTTGTTTTGGGATATATTGTTCCTAATGAGCTCAATTTTTGGTTAATCTTGGGTATATAGTTTAATTGTTGGCATTACCATGGACTTTTAATCATCAAATGTTAATGTTCTGTATAATGTTTCCCTCAAACCATTGACATTAGGTTCATCCTATCTTTGTGGTACTTTGATGACAATTAACATATTATACAAATTATCTATATTAATTATGTGTGTGGTTGATGAGTGTTCTCTCAGGTGATTTTAGATGTGCAATTACTATGCATACTGACATTTTCATTGTTGTGCCCTCAGCACACACGCCCCGTTCGGAACGGGGACCCTCTTTTCTTTCGCCGTGTCGGGTCTTTTGGGGCCGCCTCGTTTTGCGTGCCCCTCTTTTTTAACGTTCCGTCTGGCCGATCTTGCCCTAAAAGTTTCGTTCTAACATCGGCCATGGTTTCCCTTTTTTTTTCCTGCCCTTCGGGGGCTTGTGGGTGCCTTGGGCCTTTCGGGCTCTGGGGCGGCCCTAGGCGCCTTCGGGCCCGGGCCTCCGGGGTTCCCCTTTCGGGTTTCCCTCCTGCTTTTGCCGCCCCTACGGCATTTTCGGGGCATCCTTCCGCCCTCCGGAGTCCGCCCGACTGTCGGCCGTTTGTTGCTATTCCAGGATTTCACGTGGCGGCCGTCAGGGCGCGTCGGCCCGCTTTCCGGGCCCCGTGGTCTCTGTCGCCTCCGCCGTTCAAACAGTGCGCATAATGCCGCGGCGGCGAACTCTTCGCTGCGCCCTGCCATCCGGGACCCGGTCGCTCCGTCGCCGCCGCTGTCCGAGGTCGCTAAATTCATACGACGGCCGCCGTGCCACAGCCGCCCGCCCACTGGATCTCGAGACCCTCGTTGCCGCCGCCGACTCAAATTTGAATCTCAACAACTTTTGGCGCGGACGTACGACGTATTAAATGCGCCATTAATGAGCAGTGTGGTATATAAACTGAGGTCCGCTGAAGTCTTTTTAACTTTGTGAATTGAACGAATTGGGGCAGCGACCAAATTGGAGCCCACTGCAAACTTCACCATCGCGATCGTGGACCCCAGCGTCGTTCCGACAACTCTGCCAGTGCATCCGATCATCGTCCCGCTTAGCGAGTTGGAGGTAAGCCATCCTCGTTAGCTCTCCCGTTATTTTTGATCATTTTGAGGGTTTGAGCGAATTGAACAAGAAATTTAAATTGCATAGAACGAACACCCTCTCCGTTGCGCCCCAAACCCATGTCCTTGAATTTTCCGCGGCCCGTCGGAATCACCTTTTTTCGCCTCCCGGAACTTGCCCGTGTCGCGGGTGTTCTTTGCACAGGGCGAAGAACGCCTCCGGGCCCGGGACCCTCCGTCGCCGTCCGGATCCTGGCCTCGAATGCGTCCGGCGGAGGTCGGCCCCTCCCTCTCGGGCCTCCGGGTTTCCCATCCTGGGCTGCCGCCCCAAACTGTCTGCCGTTTTAAAATGAGGGTTTTTTCAGCTCCCGGGTTTTCACGTTCCCCGGACCCTTCGGGCCCGGCCGTCCGGAGTTCCGACCCCGGAACTCCGTGACGGTTCCGCCGCTGCTCCCGGCGGAACCCTGCCAGCCTCCCGACCTTCGGGCTCTGGGATAGCTTTGGCCGCTGCCGTCGCCGTCGCCCTAGTTTCATTTTCCTCGCGACGGCCTCCTTCGCGGATCCTTCCGCCTTCCGGGTTCCGGTCTCCCGGACGCCGCCGCTGCTCAGATCGCCGTTGAAATCCTAAGCGCGGCCGTCCTGACCTGCCTTCCCGCCCCCGGGCCCCGTCGTCCCTTTCGCCGCCGCCGTTATCGCAACTTCAAACCTTAGACGGCGGCCGTCGGGGCGCGTCGGCCCGCCTGCCGGTTCCCGGCTCCCCTTTCGCCGCCTTCGTGCAAATCATCATCAGGTAGTTGCGGCGGCCTGTTTCTCGTGCCGTCCCGTCTTCCGGGCTTCGATGGTCTGCTCGCCGCCGCCGTTCGAAACGATCAAAACTTGCACGGCGGCCATCGGCTAGCATCCTCCCCGCCTTCGGGTCCCGGTGACCTCAGTGCCGTCCGGTATAAAGCTGGTAAGTTAAACGTAATGCGGCCATCCTTTTTGCCTCCCGGGCTCCGAACTCCGGACTTCCGTCCAGTGTCCGCCGCCGCCTGCTGCCTTTGCCCAGCTGCCTTCCGGCCTGAAACCTCCGGAGCCCCTCAAATCGATCCAGATCAATCCAAATTGAAAATCTAACTTCGACCCACGTCCTAAATTGAGCCATTCTTCATCATGGACCCCTTGGAACATTAAAATCTTGCAAACGGATGTCTCCGGGGGCTTTCGCTCGTGTTTTCCCTTCCTAACAGCATTCCTGCTAGGGAAGTCCGGCCCTCCGGGCCCGGATTGGTCAAATGCTCTGATATGATATAGATATCACCTAAGGGTTAAATTTATGATGTATTTAAATGATTGTTTAGGTGATATGCTCGATACGGACTAACATTAACGTTTTCGGTGTTTTCTTGTGCTAACTTCGCCCTTTGCCTGCAGGATATATGGAATCGGCCGCAGGAACTTCAGGGGCCTCTACCGAAAAGGACAAGGGTAAGAAACCTGGAAGGGCCATTCGTGGGAAAGAAGACAAAGACCAGATGAAATTTCAATTCCAACGTGAACCGCTCCAGTCAAAAGTCTTGACTGACTGGAGGGAGATATCGGACACCAATATCGGCCAGGTGGACATTGACGAATTCACCCAAAGGGTCAAGATCGACCCTAAGACAAAGAATGCCCGGATGATACGCCAAAGTGGAATCACAAAGGGTGCTGGCTTTCCTCCGTCTCTAATAGCACCAGAGTTGGTAATGGCTTGCCGAGAAGCCTACCAAACAGACACCAGAACCATAGTAGACAAGGAGGGGAATATCCTCGCAGACATGTCTCCGGAGGGAATTGCAAGAACCTTCCACATTCCCACATTCCCACACATGTAGATCCCCACGATGGAGCAGTGCCAGGTAGCATGGGATGCCAATCCGTTGGGCTACAAGAAGTCAATCAACGTCTACTGGCTCAAGGAGAAACGGGGCAGCACCGCAAAAGTTCCTCAGGAGCTTTTCCGCAGCGACTTTCATGAAGACTATCACGACCTGGTGACCATGCTGAGCAGGGTCATGGGCCTCCCGACAGCTGCCTTCTTCCAGGAATGGATGGCTTATTATATTGAACAGATCGTCCGAGGGAATGAGGACGTTAAAACCAAGATTTCATTTGATTGGGGAAGCATCATCAGCAACTGCTTCCACGAGCAGTTTATGAATGTCAAGAAGAGCAACAAATTCTATATGACCTCGTACCTGGTGTACTCATTGGCAGACAAGAGGCAATATAATGAACTCTTCAGGGCGCCGGATGGAGAGCATAAGCAAGGACTCAAGCCCTTTGACCAATACCCTCAGCTACAATACCGCTACTTTAAAAAGGAGTACCGCCGGATCAATGATGCCTTCATAGACCATATTATCAGACTAATAGCCGGGGACTTCGAGAGAAGGGTATCACACAGCGCCAGAGCCCTCCTGAAGGAATATGCCTTTCTATTTATTCAATTCCCAAAATTCACCTACATCCGCGCCCAAGGGTTCACAGAACGGCCAAACAAACTGCCGAGGTACCCAAATGACCGAATCATCCTCCTGGAGCTTTCCCGGCAGCTCCAACATATTCAGGCGGTCTTCAGCCAGAAGCACGTAGCGGGGATCCCTTATCCCATGATCCTCGGCCAGGGCCAGTATCGGTTGCAAACATCTCAATGCGTCGGTAACTCAAAAAAGGAACTCAAGGAGTATAACCTTGAGTGGTACACGGCTCGCCCACGAATGGATCCCCACGGCCACGTCAGGAAGGCGCTAGGGCCGGCATACACCCACCTGTACCATGTTGAGGATTTCTGGGCAGACTGTAAAGATGATAAGGAGGTCCGCCTGAGACATTATATGCGGATGACGGTGCAGTTCTTGAGAAGAGTACAGCTGTTTCCGGTGCCAGACCAGCTTGAGGAAGATGAATCCACCCTGGTGCACCCGAGGTACCCTGCGGTTGCCGACCTGGCAATCCCCTCCATCGACTGGGATGAGCAGGAGGTCGAGGACCTGGATACCGTCACTCAGCCTATCATAGCTCGCACCAAGGAGTGGGTCGATGGGCAAGTGGAACAACTAAAGCAACAGGGGGTAACTCTTACATACGAGGCACTCAAAAGCGGGCCAAGCGCCACGGAAGACGTTGCTGCCTCCCCATCAGCCGGTGAGACTTCCAAGTCTCCCCCCATCACCAGGTCCCAGAAGAGGAAAGAAGTAGAAACAGCGCAGTCTGGGGGCCCCAAAGAACAAACAACAAAGGATACGGGAGGCTCATCTCCCAAGAAGCTCAAAAGGACATTAATCTCAACCGAGGCAGAGCCTCCTTTGCTCCTTCCTCCCCCGGCTGGTGCGCTGCCCACTTCTCAGGCCACCATTGCCTCATCTCCACAAGCGGTGGACATTTTCGTTCACCTCGCCTCTTCACCTCCAACCGGATCCGTAATCAATATTGATTCCTCCTCCAGCATGACTACTTCCCCTTCCTCTGCTGCTGCCATGTCCCCCATCACCTCGCTACCTCTGGCAACAATACCATCGCCTATTCCCCTTTCTAGCGTGCCCGAGGCCATTACACGGCACCTGCAAAATCTTCCCCCCGAGCTCTCGCAACTTTTAATGGATCCTGCTCTCCAAGCAGCCTTGGCCCAAGCACTCGCAACATCCCAGCCTTCACAACCGCCAACAGGGCCCCCAGCCATGGAGGCCACCATGCAGATTTCAAAAGAGTTGGAGGAGCAAGAGCGAGAGGCTTCAAAACCTATGGAGGAGGAGGCCGACGACTATTACGAGCAACCTGAGCACGATCGCAGAACCATTGACAAGGTTGCTTATGAAGAGGAAGAGACAGGCTCCTCCGAGGGCAGGGATGAAGGGGATGGCTCGGGAGATAAAGAGGTTGTCCAAACTTTTGATGAGGACATCGAGGAAGAGTCGGCTCAGCAGCCGGGTGAAGAGGGGCAGCCACCGGAGGAGCAGCCCAAACAAGCCGTCACTGAGGCCGAGGTCCATGTTGCGAAGAGCCCAGGAACCGAGGCTGTCGAAGAAAAGGAAGAAGGGGTGGCGGGAGAGGAAGATCCCACTCAGCTATTGACCACGAGGGCACCCGTCAAAAGCCTCGTATTCTATGAGGACTCCGATGAGGAAGGGGACGCTGCCAAAGAAAAAGAAGAGCTGGAAAAGGAGACCGAGGTCTTGCCTCTGACAGAGAAGGGTGAGGGCAGCCGCGAGACGCCCAAGGACAAGGCTGCCATGCCCGACTGGCTAGAAAAACAACTCGAAAAGACCAATCCTATCTTGAGCGATCCGAGGTCGAGGTTGGAGGCCATCTTGGCTCGATCTCTAGCCACACCAAAGAAGGAGAAGAAGCCTAAGGTCCGTTCCAGGGTAACCATGGACGCTTCTGGCTCCCGAGCAGCACAAGTGGCAACGCCAACTGTTGGCCAGGCCGGAGTAAGCTACAATATTGCCACTATCGACCTAGGGACGGCCACCAGGGAACAGAAGGTGGGACATCTGGAGAGTCAGTGGCTACGGTAGTGCACCTGATTAAGCAGGATAAGATCACCAAGGATGAACTAAAGGCGCAGGTTGCTGCCCTAACTGACTACATCCAACAATGGTCTTCAATCGACGACCTCCCCACTACCTCTACGGCCGCGCCACAGCTGCTCTCAAGGAACAAATAGATAAGCTGGAAAGGAGGAAGAACCTGGAGAAGACCACGGAGGACTGGTTCCAGCAGGTTGTGAAGGTGGCATAAGGGATCGGCTTGGCCGTGCAAATAGCCAAGTTCCTGGACCTGGTTCAGTCCTTGGAAGGCACGAGGAAGCTCTGCACCAACTTCCCCGCGATCTATGACTCTGCCTTCCCGAAGGTTGAGGCCATCCTCCAAATGCCAGAAAGCTCATGGGAAGAGAAACTAGAATTGAAGGAGGAGGATCACTGGCTGATAGACATATGGCGCAGGGACCTCATCCACCGTAAAGAGAGAATGGAGCAGATCCAGAGCAGGGTTGATCCGGATATTGCGTGGATCAAGGAAATCCGAGCAGAGTGCACCGAGTACCTGAAGTTGATAACGGGCCATGATATGCCCACGGTGCAGTTAGATGCAGAGAAGGTTAGACCATATTTTGAGGAGAGGATGAAGGACGGGGCAGCCGGAGATATCACGACAGACTTCCTAAGTTTCACTGCCCGTGCCCTCGATAGATCAGAGCTTTTCAGAGATCAGAGCTCAAAGTATGATGAAGACCGGAAGCGGCTGGAAGAGAACGCCAAAGAATGGAGCTACCAGACGTTGAAGTGCGAAATCCTCGAAATAGACAAGCTCCAGGCCGTCATCCTCAAGCAGATTGATCACGCAGCCTCCGAGGAGCAACCAGACAGCCCAGCCAAGGAAGAAGACCTCCCAGAAAGGTAGCTACAGCCAAAGGAACAGCAATCAGCTACAGGACAAAAAGCAAATAGTGTCATCCACTAGATGACAAAATAGGGAAAAGACAGAATATGTTTTAAAATTGTAAATCTATTTGGGGGTAGGTGAAACCCTATTTTGTAATGAATCTTGGCCACACAATTGTAATGAATCTTGGCCATTCATTTAACTTTTGAAACACTATAAATAGAGGACTCCCCTCATTTGCAAAGTGAGAGTTGAGTTGTTGTAAAGACATGCTGCTGAAATATATGAGAAATAGCATTGACTTGGTGCATTTCCTTGTGTTCTCTCATGTTAATTGATTCATTTCTCCAATCTTAGATGTTAGCTTAGATCTCTTTGTTGTTTAGTTAGCTGTTCATGTTACTTTGATAATCTTAGGAATGCTGTTGGCTGTTCATGAAAGTTCCTGCTTTGTTGATAACTCCTTAGTCCATACTTTTTGCTGTTTGCTGAAGGTAGACAGCTTTGCAAAGTTAGCCTGGACCTGATTTAAGCTGCCTCAAACACTTATCTTTAGTTCATGCATGTATGTGGTGGATGAAGGATAGAAAATCTGCAGCCCTTAGAAGATTGCACAACTCCCATGATATTGTGAAATTTCTGGTTAAGTGGGGGATTGTTTGAAGGAATTGTCCATTGCAGGGACTCCATTATCACTGTTCGCAGCAAGCTTTAGGCTTAGGAACTTTTCTTCTCCTTCGCTCTTTTTTCACTTTCTTTAGGAATTGAACAACACCAAGGTTCATTATACCTTATAAAGCTGAATCTAACAACTAGATGGAGTTCAAGATTGCTGTTTGAACCTGCAGTCAACACCTGAATGCCTTCATGCTAAGAACTCCCCTTTTTAAGATCCTACTTCGTGTTTCACATCCACACTTTGTATTCCCGTAAGGCCGCCTTGTGATTCCAGCAAATCACATCAACTACTGAGGTATCTAAGCACTGTCATGACCTGACATCCGAGAGACCTTGGGATAGTGTTTTGCAATCCGATTGTGGAAGATTGTCTTTCAAGAGAGGTAGTGCACCTACGCACTGCCTGTGTTGAGAAGTGCATAAAAACACCATCAACAGTCATGTAGGACATAATGAATGGATGCTAAGTCAAGAAAGGAAACCAACAGGTGATCATGAAGGAGAATCATCCAAGGAGTCAACTAGAGGTTGAAAATGACAGATTTCCATGACTGTCATTTGTAAACTCCTTGAATTTATGGTATCAAGAAATCGCAGACACTACTACAACATTGAGTCCACAGTTGGGCATGCATGTCTGATCGGATTCCCTACAACTGTAACTGCTCTACCATTCTTTTTCCTATTTTCCCTAAATGGCGTCCTCTCAATTAGTGGGAGTGGACCACCCTATTTAGCTAGAGGAATAAATGTAGAATTGAATCTTCTTCTTGAGGGTTAATAGAGAGAAACCAATGGATGGATAGATGGATTATTGAAGTTCATAGAAATGGATACTAGTTCTGAATCTCTAATTTTTGTAAAGATGATATTGATGTGCTGAGCATATACACTTTTACATACAACCATGTTGTTACTCTACTTATTGATTTTCAATGAATGAGATGATAGTCTAAATCTAAGCATTTGAATTTGTGTTATTCTTAGTGGATACTCATCCAAGGGGACCCACTTGGTGAGTAATCCTTTCTTTAGAGTAATTAGTCTAGTTGTTATTTCATGTTCTATACTTAGTTCAAAATCTGGTATTGACTATTCTTGTAGCCACTAGAAGTCCATTTTGTGTATGTTCCTGTAAATAGAGTAGTTCCTTCCTATTATCCCAAATCTTTATTTTTGTTATGCATGTTAATTGTTGGTTAATACGTTATTTCGTTCCTATAATTTACTTTCAGTACTGTGTATTTCTTAGTTGTAGGCTAGCAATGGCTACTTAGGAATTCCTAGTGCACATATAGTGCTGACCCATTTCAATTCTACATCCCTGGGTTGACAAGTTAAATGTACCTTCGTAGTGATTGAATAGCTATTCAGGTCAGATGTTCAATTTCTGAATTGTGGTTGTAGAAGTCTAGTTATGAAATCATTATAGGAGGCCTACATTTTTGGCATCATTGTCGGGGATGGTGTCAAGCTAGGAGGTTCTTCAGAGTCATTGATAGTTTCCCTATTATAGCATTTCTATTGGGTATTCTCAGGTACCCTTTTTCTTGGGTAGATAGTGATTTTTTGTTCTTTGTGTGAGTTGGATGAAGTCAATACCATAACAAGTTGAGATCTTACATCTGTCAGAAACAAAGAAGAGGAAGAACCATTTTCCTTTTTGCTAGTGTATATCTTGAAGCCTCCTCTGAAGATCAAAATCAGGCTGATAGTCCCTTGCTTGGAAACTCATCAAGAAGATATGGGTGATTCCCTCCTAGTTGAGGATGACTCACTCTTCCAGAATGACAACCACACCACTAATGCTCCTGGGTTTGAGCCATTTTCTACCACTTTGAAGGAATGGTTTACAAGTCTAGGCATAGATACCATGAAAACTTGGGAAGACATAAGGACTAAGTTCCTTGGAAAATACAAGGATTATTGTTGGGGCAGTGATACAAAAGGAGGTGATGCTTTTAAGGTGCTACAAAGGGAAGATGAGAGCTTGGGGGATTACATTTCCAGGTTTTTCTCTTGCATATAGGAATTCCCACACCATACACCCAATGAAGAAACTCATAAGCTATTTTTCTTGAAGGGAATCCATGAGAATTCCATTGATGCTTTGGACTTCATGGCAGAAAAAGATATTACTCAAGTTTCTTGGGAAGACATCAAAAAATTGTGTCAAGACTACACCAGAGCAACTTCAAAAGGAGAAAGAACTCGCCACTCTTCTACTAGTACAATTCCAAGAATGGAGATCACTGAAAATTATTGATAGACTCCACCTAGAATATCTCAGATAATTTGGATACTCAACTAAATGTACTTCAGACTAGAGATCAACAAGAAGAGGCAAAAGTAATGATGGCACAGCATTACTCCCACTTTAGGCAAGAGAGGGAGTATAGATGCAAAATGATGGTTGATACTGTAAGTAAAATTCTACCTGAAACTAAAAAAGAAAAAGAAAAAGTCCACCATGATGAATAGGGGAAGCCCTGGGTTCCAAGACAAGGTACGCTACTAGATCCATTATCTTTTTCTAGGCCAAACTAGGTAGTTAGTCTCATTGAACCATTCTCTCAATCTCAATAGCCTGACATGATACTTCCATTCGTTAATGAACATAAACTTATTCATCTACCAGCTCAGCCCACACCCTGTCCAAATAATACACCACAACTACAACCAATATGCCTTGCTAATTCAATCCCATCCTCTGCATATGTTGTGAGTGTAAGTGAAGTCCATCTATATCCTGGAACTACTGATTCAAATCCTTCCACATATATTATCATTGAGCTACCTATGGAAGAGGGACAAGAGCCCCCACATGGTCCCATTCAGCCAATAGAACCTGAACCAAAATTACCATTTCCTCAAGAAGGAAGAATTTCCATGAATGAGAGAAACAAAGAAGATGTGACTTATGACCCTAAGAGTCAACCAAAGTGCATATGTGTCCAAACCATAAAGTATGTTCCTATATCTGGTAGGATAATTAAGGGAGCATGTTTCAAAAAGCTAGGGAGAATAAAGAAACACCTGATTACAACCCATATGATGAGACAACTTATCATGCTTGGAAAAGTGACCATTCTTAAGTACAATACTTCCAACACCCTCGTAGCAATGGTTTCTATCCACAGGATTCACATGGAGAGTTTTTAGGGTAACCCGAAGATAGTCATCAATGCAATGACTAAGCACATCCTGAAGCAGCTAATTATTGAATGTACAGGGCCTAGTTCTACTATCCTATAGCTTATTAATAGCGCTACTATGGGGCCTAATGGTCTTCTAAATTCTTGGAGGTATCTAGCAGACCCCATAATTTTTTCTTTATGGCCACATGTTGACAAGAAAGCCAAGAAAATTAACTCAGTGGTGTAGCTCATGGTGCTAGTTACCTATCCTACAGATGATCTTCCTATAGCCACACTTCTTGCAACCACTCTGCCAGTAGAGACACTTCTTGCAACAATGGACATATTTCATATCATGTTGCCATCTGGACTCAAATAATCAGAAAAGTCTCGTTAGCCTACATGGGACTACTATTCCATGAAGGAACCATATCTTGAGTCCTGTATCCATTGGGTCTACATCAACACCAATAGCTAGCTAATAGGACAGTCTCCACAAGAAATCAACTTTGTGTTGAAAAGAACTGACAAAATAAAGCTACAGAAATTGGTAGATAGCTAGTGGACATTTTTGTTAGTAACTATACCAAAGAAAGGAGGTAAGCAGTGAGTTTGTATTGATTATAGGAGACTCAACATTCTAGACGCCTTGGACAAAGTGAGAAGGATAACTTTGCACTACATCAAAATAATGCAAAGTTAGAAAATGAGATGGCATGATTGGGAGAACACATTTCAGCTAAGTGACTGCTAGGTAAAAGCAAGAAGTTGGGTACACAAAGAGGGGAAATTTCGGGCAAAATAAAAACTTTCATAGGAAACATGTACATGTTACGGATCGAGTACCCGAGCCTAAATCCGAACACGTACGCGTTCAACTTCGGGTATGTGAACCAAAAATGTGTACGTGTTATGAAACACATACACGTTTCGTGAAGGTATTTATTTTTTTAAATGAGCAATTGTATTTCATTTTTCCTCACCATTTTAGTTCGCGTTAGAGAAGAACATAGGAGATCACGTACATGTTTCAAAGGCCTTGATTGAAGAAAAATTTGATTGCCACCTCCTCCCATCGACACAACTGACCTCATCGACCTCCAGGTTGTTTGAATTCTTCCTTTTTTTGCTTTATATCTTTTTTTTTGTTTTATAATTAGTATTTATTTTTTGTTTGTTTAGTGTGTTTTAGTTCAATGTTTTATAGTTTTTAATTGCATTTAAAAAACCAAAAACGTCAACGAAAGAAAGAATGTTAAATTGTAAATTGAAAACCATAAAAACTAAACCTAAATTGGACACATTTAACTTAGAAATAAAAACCCTAGAAACCCTAGGTTACAAAATTTACATAGGTCCCTAAAAACTAATTTACACGGGTTAATCCTTGGACCTAAACCCTAAAACGTGCACCTAAAACCCTATTTCCCCTAAAATGTAAACCTAAAACAGGATATTTACCCTAAAACGTAAACCTAAACTCCTAAACTAGGGCTCCTCAAGGAGGTTTAGATTACATTTTTTATTTGACATAACCTTCTTTGTATGATTTTTACTCTCACTCATGGTTCTTGGTTTATTTAGGGTGGAAGTGATGAAAAATTCAATATTAGGGGCATGTGATATAATAGAAGAGGTAAAATAAGGATGTGTAGTAAGATTTGATGGCATAGCATGTAGGGAGGGATCACAAATTATAGTCCATAGGTTAGGTACACTTTGGTATGTCGTTGGTGATCCACACAACTACCAATGAAATTCATAATTGACTAATAAAGGAGGTACAAACAATCGATGCATAGATCTATATATTAACCAAAAAATTGATTTAATTATAATATGTTCACATAATATAAATTTGATAGCTAATTTTATCTCGAAAAACTTCATGATTGTATAATTTAACTTGAGAAAGTGTACCAGTGATGTAAAATAATGTACCTCATGTGAAACTATGTGCTTTATTTAGTAAGTTTATATATCATGATGCTAGTTGATATGAGCATGTAATCACTCTATCTAATGTTATTAGCTTATATAGTGTATGATGTATTCTCTTAAAAAAACATAGAAATGCAAGTCATACTTGTTAATCTAGACTATGTGTAATATGGATATAGCTAGACACATAAATGTTATTAAATCAAATAAATATTAAAATGTGAAGCATGAATGATTTCTACCCATTTCTCTTATTTGGATGAGATCCTTTGTGAATTATGTAAGGATGCATTATGATCATATTTAAGCCTTAATTTATAGGATGTTATTCATAAGATCTCTAGGTTGTGTGTAATCTAATTCTTATTTTAACTCTCATGTGTAGTGGCATTGTTCTAGATTAGGAAAACTAAATGTTGTACTTTCTCTAAACTAGTGTATCAAAGCTAACTTGTAGCATGAACATTTCAATGAAAATTCAAATTAATTTTTTGATAGAATCTAATCCCATTTAGATGTCTAGAACAAATGGTATAATTGAGGAAGAAGCTAATGTTAGTAAGCTCATGACATTGTAGCATTTGTGTCTAAATATATGTCCATGTCATCAAATCTTAAAGAAAACCCTCCCTAAAAGCATTCATTTTGTTGTAGGACCATTAAAAAATGAAATACTGACCTAGATCCCCTCTTACTTTTTAAATCAGATCCAAGATGCTTAGAGGTCCATATAGGTTCAAAATCCATCGTAACTCAACAACTTAGTTATAATTGAAATCTAAAATTCCTAATTGTTGATATATTGAAGCTATTCCTAGAATGTCACATATTTTATTCAAAGCACTAAGTTTAGGTGGTAGGGTTTCTCATTTACTTGTAAAAATTTCTTCATGTGTCTTCTATATGTTTTCATGTCATCAAATCTCTAAATCTAAACCCTAAACCCTAAAAGCATTCATTTTGTTGTAGGACCTTAAAATGAAATTTGGTTGCCTTAGGCAACTCCACCAAATTTTATTCCCTTAAGCCATGGAACATTTTGTCCTAGGACCTTACTAGACATAGATCCCCTTAAGCTATCCTATCACCCTAAATCATAAAACGATGTCTTAAGGGGTCCTAATATGACATTTCTTAAGGGGATCAAAGAAGTTCTCAAAATTTGGTGAATAGAGCTCAAGCTCATCTTTGTTTATTTTGTACATTGCAATTAGGTCACTAGTATATATCTATGTGTCCCTTTGAATGTATTCTATTAATTTTTCATTCTTATCTTTAGTATTCTTTGAAAACAATGAATGAGATTATAAATTTTAATGTTAGTGTTAAACTTATAATTTCTTCTTAACTACTTTGTCCCACTATAGAGAACTTGTGTCTCTTATCATGAAATTTGAAAATTTAGATAAATCAATTTATGTCCTTGGATTTAAATAAAATTCTATGTCATACTTGATTAATACATCTATTCATTTTGTTGTAGGACCTTAAAATGAAATTTGGTTGCCTAGGCAACTCCACCAAATTTTATTCCCTTAAGCCATGGACCATTTTGTCCTAGGACCTTACTACACATAGATCCTCTTAAGCCATCCTATCACCCTAAATCATAAATCGATGTCTTAAGGGGGAATTTGACATTTCTTAAGGGGATCAAAGAAGTTCTCAAATTTTGGTGAATAGAGCTTGGTCACTCATATTTTTTTATATCTTGTGCATTGCAATTAGGTCACTAGAATATATCTATGTGTCCCTTTCAATGTCTTCTATTAATTTTTCATTCTTATCTTTAGTATTATTTGAAAATAATGAATGAGATTAAATAAATTTTAATAAAACCCCATAATTTCATTTCTACCCTTCATATTAACAACCCCACACTGGACTTAATTTAATGTGTGTACATGCTATGAATTTTTAATGTTATGATTTTTTAATGTTATAAATCAAATGGTCTTCAAATGAAATATATTTTGAATTTGTGCATGTTCAATGTGATTTTTAAATAACTTTCAAATTGTGTGCATTATTTAATTAGTTTGTTGATATATATTTTTTAATTGTTTAACATGCAGTTGCCATATCATTGCTCACATGGATCCAATGTTTAATTTAGAGGATTTTATGCCCGATCAAGAAATTCCTATAGATCCCATACATCCCAATCCACCACATGAACAAAACCCTAGCACACCTCCACATTCTCCACCGCCTAACCCCCCACCCCCTCCTATAGTTGATCAAGATCAATTACGAGAGAATATCCGACAAACTTCATTGTCATTCAAGGAAATATAGATCTCATAAAAAATGAGCCTAGAGTCCCTCCCCATCTCGCACGGTTTGCATCTACGATGCAAACTATTGTCGATTTTGTTTGATCTATTGATGTGGACCTAGATAGGTTCCATCAATGGAGAGAAGAGAGGAGACAATTCTATGTGGATGGATTGTCATATAAAGAAATCAATGACCTAAAAATTACCAAACAAGCCATGTGCCAATATTTTATTAACCCCCAAACAAACCAACCAATTCCACCCACAAAAAATGAATTTCTATTTTATGGTGTAGGCACCCGCAAATAGCTGCAAATTTTTAGGAGAGATGGTGGATGGTGTTTGATAATCCACCACATGGCAATAGGGAGGTTCCCTTATAATTTTTGAGAAAGTTATGGGATGAGTTTGAGTTGGGTAAAAACTCTAACTATTTTGATATGAGGTCATTTCAGGCAGTTGGGCGTGGCATGCCCCAACATAGAATATGAGCACATGTCGATACTTAGTGATGTGCTCCAATTACTCCTATTGTTCCTCCTCCTTCTCCTGGTGTTCCCACTACATTTCAGCAGCAGACAATGTTATCGACATTAGGAGCATTGATTTCACTTTTAGGACATCTCACTAAGCAGACTACACACACGGCCACTGAAGTGGCAAATAGAGAGCATGGAGGCTTGGGCTATAGGGATACTCAGATATCCACTTCAGGTGATGCACATGCATCTGAGATGGGGTCATATTTGAATTTACTATATTCTGAGGATTGTCCTACATAGGTATGTTCATCTTTTGAACTTAAATTTAATTCAAGTTTGAAATGTGAAAAACTAATGTAAATAATAACATCAAATTATATATATAATATAATATTAATTCAATAAGTGTTTGGTGTAGAAGCATGATCATGTGATGCTTGAAACTCAATATGATCATCGTGTGTGTATGTCGAGTGTTGTAGATCTGGGCTAACCTTTTGGACAGGTACTTGAACCAATATATATTAAATAATTTGTATGTATATATATCTAATTTAATTTGAATTTTTACACATGTGTGAATTGATATATTATATCTAGATGTGGGGAGGTCATATGATACCTAGTACTAACCAACCACAAGTTACAATGGTGAGCGCTCCTGAGACATGTGTGTGCTTTCAAAAGTTTGTTAAGTTTAAATTAAATACACATCATAGATCTAATTTATTTCTTTCATTTACATACACATGTGTGAATGATCTATATTGTACATCTATATGCGAGGTTGTAGATCCATAAACAATTTGCTAAAGTAGATCCAAAAATTATTAAACCAAATCAACTACTTAATTTATGGAATATAGTTAGGGGATGGCCTAAGCGGGACATGCAATTAGTTATTGATTTGATATAAGGATGATACTAATCCAATTAACTAATTACCTAATCCCTAACTTATTGAGCTAAATCACAAGGTTATTAAAGTAAATTGATTACCTAATTTATGGAATATAGTTAGGGGATGGTTTAAGGAGATTCAATAGGATGGTATAAGAAGACATGCAATTGATTACTAATTTAATAAGGGATTATACAAAATAAGTTAAATAAGGGAATGAGCTTCTCTTCACTTTGACACAAAATATTTTCTACTAACAAGATTGATCACATAGAGGCAGAAGCTCATTTGGCCCCATATTAGAGGGATTTTGATGTAAACTATGTTAAGTATATATTTATCCTTGAAAATATATCTACATTGAGATATATTAGTAGCAATAGATTAAAAAAAGGAAAGTAGATAACTTAATATAAAAATAAAGATTAAGAGTTGAGTTCTACATACTTACAAACCATTTAAAAATTACACCATTGTACCATATCCATCCTCTCTCTTTTTTAATGCACATTTATAATTGCCTCATTCTCTTCCATTGAAAGCATCCATCACTCTTTTTATAATAGGATTCAGTGACATCACATAGCTTCGTACAATCCTACATGTTTGGATCCATATATATCAGAGAAATATAATAATCTTTAATACTAACTTTATACTCTTTGGCACCATAGGGTATAAATTTAATGTATCACCAACTAACTATAAAACTACTCTTATGTGGGGGTGTTTATGTGTTCCTTTTCTCTATCTCATATATCTAGACATATCTTATGGGGAATAGAAGGTATTTCCCCCACAAAATTTATTGATGGATGATCCAAAAAATAACATTTTAACCTAATCATCCATACATCACATTAAATAATATAAAAATTGTAAGAGGTCTAATAGTAAGGGATAAACTCATTATGCCAAATGAATCCTATGCCACATTATCAAATCTTTTAATAATGATCATAGTTTTTTATAAATTTATGGAATTAATATTAATCTTAAATATAGAAATGCTTGGCTAAAAATATTAAACTAGATCCATTATCCACTAATCTCTTTTGATGTGATGCGCTCCCCATATCTAACCACAATGTATAATAAAAAAATACTCATATATAATTGTTGGACTTGGGAAATTATGACCTACCCAAATAAAATCTTAGTAGATTTCTTAGAAAATAAGATCTAGAATGATAACCTCTATGGGATTAAAATTTTATGGTAGGATATTTTCTAAGGCCATCCTTGAAACAATGTGTGTGTGTGTGTATTAGATATTTGAATTAAATTCCAAAGATATTTTTGGTGAAGTTATTTTAAGAGGATTGATAGAATCATATCCTTTGTGTGTATTTCTATCAACTTAGGCGGAGACAAGACTATATCACTAGTTGGTAAAAAAACTTGAGTGAATGTGACCTTTCCTTTGAGTAATCCACTAATAAATATGACCCAATATATGATCTAACTCTATGGAGCATAAAATACATGCTTAGTTTGATTAGATTCAACATGCTATATATCCATATAAATGATCTATATGAACTAGGAGCCTCATGAGATACATATGTATACCTAGGAGTTCAAAATAATTAGGTACACTAATAACAAACCCAAGTCCCATAAGAGTGTGAATAATATCCTAAGATGGGTCGAAAGGCACTAACAAAGTCAATGAAAGAGGAATAACTAGATAAGAATGAAATTAACTCACTTGTGGGGCATGTATCCTATCATTAACATGAAACAAAGATGCAATATAATCAAGGATCACATGATATGAGTCAATAAAGTGTCAAAATACCTTATAGTCATTGATATATGCATGGTGATAGTCCTAATGCAAAGGCTCATAAGTATCCATATATGATAAATTAATAATAACACACAACTAAATGGTGGGTAGGTAAGGATCAAATAGATACCAAACAATGAAAGCCCAAACCTTAAACAAGAAAGTGATATGTAACATATTTAAGGTTTGATATATACTTAGAAAAGTAACAAGAAATTGTAAGGGCCAAAAAGAGTAGTTAGGGAATAGAGTAAATGGAGATCACACAATAAAAGTCCAAACCTTCATATGGTTAATCTGATAATACACAAACGAAGGTGAATACAAACTCTAGTCAAATCTAAAATGAAATGTATGGAATAAAAAATAAGATGTGAAATCTTAATGTAGAAGTCATAAACCCTTAGGCCAAACCCTAGGGAATGTACAAATTTTGGGCTCACAAAAAATATAAAGAAATAAAATAGAGTTTATTTTAATAAAATTTAAATTTAAGTAATATAAAAAGCAACACAATTCAATTAACCTAATTTAGAACTATTAGTACAAATCATATGACTCAATTTGGAAAACTAGAAATTTACATAAATGAAAACACTTAGCTAATTCCAATGATTGATAAATAATTGTCTACTTTTTATCATAAGTTTTGAATTGTAACTCGATGTGTTGGAAGAGGAATGCCAAAATTCCAACTAGATCATTCTTGAAAATAAATAGGGTTGATTTCACACCACAAAATCTATCTAGATCCAAAATATATTGTTGAATTGAGCTTTGTTTCGTGAAATTAATCTAGAGTGCAAAAGTGATCATGTAATATGTGTAACTATGTATCCGTAAAGAAAATATTTGCCTTGATGTTTGGACCTAAAAATAGAGATTTACAATGTTGATAAAAACCTTTGAGGAGCATACTAAGCAAGCATCTTGTTCTCGTCAATCAAACTTTTAGCCAAACTTAATTAGTGACTTTTGGACAATGGCTTAATACAAGAAACAAGAAACAACTGTACAATATGTCTATTTATCACTAAGTATATGCTCATATGTGCTTAAATGATCATACAAATGTGGAATAAAAGCTCTCCATTTATTAAATTGAAATAGAGTTCATCTGTTTAGACAACATCCTAGAATAAAATTTGAAATATTTCATACTATAAATCAACGCAATGACTAGTTAGAAAGGGACGTGGACCCAATTTAAATATACTTACAGAGTGGCGATATCATCCACACACAACGTGCTGCCGGTGGGTTTAGGCGGCTGCAATTAGCTGAACAGGGTGGCTATTTTCCAGCTGGATGTCTTGCCGATAAGAAGAGTCTACGCAAAGCTGAGTGTACATCCGTCAGCTGTTAGTCGCGAATGGAAACCGTTTATGACTCAACATTCCATTTCCTATCTAGAGCAGACAAGGATTTTAAAGAGGCTTTAACGAACCGAATGCATTTCCAGCAGGAGAGCAAAGTGCGGGTTCTCATCGTCTCCGGAAGATGCCTTCGTAAGAACAAATTCGTCGATTTCGTAGGTATGGGGCGGCCCATCTGTTCTGTTTCAGACATGTCTTTTTATTAATGTCGGTGTAGAAGCAGAAATAATATATCCCATAAATTGCCCGCCAATTAAAGACTTTCTATATTTGTTTCTGAGATGCCCTATAAATTCAAATTGCAGTTGTTCTTCAAGATGTCAGTCATGGTGAGGGTGCGTCTGTGTTCAGATGGGTTTTGTTGTTCAGATTCATTGGTTCTTTTGGTTTTCAAATAAAGTTCAGAGACGAGTCAAGTGTGGTGGTCTGGTCTTTGAGACATGAATTTTCTTGCCATTATCTCCATTTGCATTGAATGAGCATTACGAGAGGAGAAGTCAAGGATTCCCCTTCAGAGCTTACGTTTGTTTTCTATAGATCCAATCTTGTATCTGATATGTCCTATCTATTTTCAGAAAGCTGACTCAATGCCAGAGATTTTGTCGAAACTGATGCTTTTTAAAAAGTTCATGTTATTTTCGTTTTGGGGAAACTTGGATTAATTTCTCACTGAAATTTGATGTGAGTTTTTGTTTGATTAGGTGTATAGGAAGAGGTGAAAATGGAAATAATTGATCCATCATGTCTATGGAATTATTTGTGTGTTTGTTTTCCTATATATATGCTTTCAGGATAAGGAGAAACGTTGATAAAAGAATACAATAAATCACATGGACTTTGGAAATATCATTTAATCTAATTTTTTGTAAGATATATTTGTTCAGGAGAGTACCATTTAGAATTGAGAGCAAACTATGGGGCAGTTCCAGTTATTGTCCCCAGAGTCTCAGAGGTACAACAGATGCTAGATGGCTTTGAGCCTATTCGTGGACTTCTTCTTTGTGAGGGGGAGGACATGGATCCTTCCCTCTATGAGAATAAAACAAGGGTTGTTTATCCTGTGATAAAGTGGAAAAAATATAGAGATCACACAGCAGCGACACTGCCATAGATAGAGCAAAGGACACCATTGAAATGGAGCTTGTTAGAATAAATTAATTTCTCACAGTCAGTTAAAATTGAATTGTATTTAGGGTAGGTCTGTATGTGGCTGCTTAGCTTATTTTGACTAGTAGTCACTGTTCAACTCATTTAGGAATTATTTTTGGAGCTGGTGGCCCCATGAATATTAGATTTTTCTACTTATTTTTAAACAGTCATTTTAAATTTGTTTTTATAGTATTAATAATGATTTGTGTAGTAAAAACATTGAAAGCAAATATTAAAAAAAGAGGGAAATAAATTTGTGGAACCATGTAGATTTTTGGTAATATGCAGTTGATGCTTATTTCCAACCCCACCCTTTTTTCATGGCTTAGGGTTGGTCTCCATGAGATTGCTTACCTCATGTCCCCATGCGGCTGCTTAGCTTATTTTGGCTAGCAGCCACTGCTCAACTTATTTAGGAGTTATTTGTGGAGCTGATGGCCCCATGAATGTTTAATTTTTCTGCTTATTTGTAAGCAGCCAGTTTAATTTTTTTTTGTACAATAAAATATTAGAAAAATAAAAATAAAAGCAAAGATTAAAAAGGAGGGAAACAAATTTGTGGAGCCACGTGGATTTTTAGCAATATGTAGTTGCTGCTTATTTCCAACCCCCCTCTTTTTCCACAGCTTATTTTCAATTCCTAAACAGTAGTTGCTCCATTAAAATAGGAAAAGATTCCAAATTATCCTTTCCCATTAATAAAATTTATGCATGGGAACACTCCTCCTACTTAAATTTAAGCAGAAAATGGAGTTAAGCAGCCGCATGGGGACATGAGGTTAGCTTATTTTCATTAGCAATTAGTGCTCAATTTTTTTAGGAGAAATTTGTGGAGCTGGTAGCCCCATGAATATTTAATTTTGTTGCTTATTTTTAAGTAGTTATTTAATTTAATTTTTTTTGAAATGTATATATTTTTTAAATTGTTTTTTCCTCTTTCAACTGTATATTCTTATATTTAATTATCATTTGTTGTCGTTAATTATTATGAATTGTATATTCTTATATTTAATTACCATTTGTTGCTGTTAATTTTGACAAAGAATTCAAATATGTTATTCTTGACAAAGAATTAACAAATGAAGAAATTGACATATGTTATAATGATCTAGATCTACCAAAAACATTTTCAAATTTTTTATAACGCTCTCAATCTATACAAGCAAAAAGGATGCTAGCAGAGGTTGCATTCAATTTTACACTATTTGTCAGACTACTTAATGAAAAATTGAAAATAAAAAAATATGAACATACAGGAATCCATCTTACCTTTCTGATGACATACATAGAACCTCAAACAAAACACTTCCAATAGGTAAATCTTATTCAAGCGGCAGGTTGTAAAATTGATTATAGTGAAAATAAAACTAAAGCTTTTAAATTGTCATGACAACATGTCAACTGTTTGTGTGAGGTGCTTCTAATATTACCCTCAATGCATTAGAAAAAAAGAATAAAATCATAATGATTTTACAAGTTTGTGCATAGTTGCACACTTATAGATAAACCCATTGACTTTGTTAGATGATATTGAATATTGAAGATAACTCTGTTAGTGCATAAAATATTTAAAAAATTTGCTTCTCTATATATAATAACTCATGAGAAAAAAAGGAATGCATTAGTAAATGAAGAAACCATAATTTTGTTCTTAGGCCACAATAAGAAAGAACGAAAGCAATAGTGCAGAAGTAAGCATACAAACTAATTTAAGTAAATGTATTATTTTTTGACAACTAATAGATCATTAAACTAATTATGAATTATTGTAAAAAGAACCATAATATAAGTGACAAAATTCAGACAAATGGGTAATATTCAGAGTCTTGATCGAAATTCAGCCTTCAACTGTTTAGATGTACAACATTTTCATTGCCATTGACGAATTCAATTAAGGAGATTCAAGCTAACCCTACAACAAAATCCCTTGGTATTGCTTCACTGTTTGCTATATTATTCTCATACTCATCAAGGTAACTAGCTTCATTGTCTACTTCAACTGTCAACATAATATTATGCAAAATACAACACACAAAATAGTTTTTGGTATCATTTGCAAATTTGGATGAAAATTTTTTGAATTTAAAATTCACCAAACACCTTTTAGCTTTTCAAAGGAACATTCAACAACAATACGATTTGAAGATAGTTTAAAGTTGAATACCTTTTGGTAGTCTGTTGCAACTTCACTAAAAGGTGTGATTAACCATAGTAGCAATGGATATCCACCATCACCAACAATGTACTCTCTCATAGTTGATGAACCAATAGAAACTAAAATTCCATTTAACTTCTCTCCACCTTCGCATAACTTGTAGAAGGAAGAATTTCGTAGAAGCCTAGCATCATTTATAGATCCAATCCAACTTGTAAAACATCCATGAAATGCATATTACTATCAATGATGGCTTGTAATGACATACTGTAGTTGTGATCACGATCATACCAATTAGATGAACATTCATTAGGTGGAAGCTCAAATTCATCAAGAGTTACATCTATAGCCCCACAACAACTTGGAAAGCCTTGATTTTGGTGAAATCCAAGCTTGAAAATTTCAAGTGTTGAATGATCACTTGGCCATTGTATGTAGTTTTGAAAACTAACATGCATAGCGTTGATGAACTTTGTTACAACTCTTGCAACCATTGACTTTCCACACCCAAAAATTTATTTATGTTAATCAAAGAAATTCCATATGAAAATATTAAAATAGCAATAGCCACTTGTTTCTCAATTGGAAGGACCCTACTCTTGATAGATGTTGCTAATCATAGAGGTATATCACCTTGCTTAAGATCTTCATACAATGATTCACATAGAAATTGAAACAATGCATACAGTAATCTAAAGATACTACAAAACCATTTTTCATCACATTTAACTTCAAAAATGTAATGGTTCCACCAATGCAAGGAATGTGGCTTGATATACCACTCACCACTAATCTTCCCTTCCCATTTAGAAGTAGAAAAATTTGAATTGAGGAGTAAATTTTTTTGTTCACAACATATCACATGAAGCTCCAAACCTATTTCATCTTCTAGCTCATCATTTGAATGATGAGAATCTTGAGATGATTCTTTCTTATGTTTCTTTAATATATTCATTGAGTCTTCAACATCACACCAAAATTGCAATGCTATTTGTTGTATCACTGTAAGGAATTGTAACAATACTTTGGCCCTTTTTCTATCATTGGAATCCATCACATATGCTTCAAAATTAAAATTAATCAATAAAAAATTGTACTTACAAAATTTAAAAACAAGATATGTGCTCTAATTACACATTATAAATATTGTAATTACAAATACAATGATAGTATTTGAGATAACAATATGAATAAGAATTCATAATGCTTAGTAGGACAGTCCTAGGGGAGAGCTCATAAGAAACTAACCTACCTATGTATCCCACAAAACTAGAGGCACCATAGTTGATCAACTTAATCGATTAACCTTACTTAGTTTCCTTCACAGTCGACATTGAAAATACATGCATAATTACTAAGCATTGGTAAACTATCATAAGTTCTTCATTTCTCAATGGAACTTGAAATTTTAAAATTTTCAAAAAAGGTAAGGATTCAGTAAAACCCAATAAATGATTTACTTAAAGACAACAATTCTATTTGAGCAATTTTTACTACAAATAGCTTGAACAACCAAAACAACCATATTACTACATATTATGCAAGAGTTATGCCTCGGCTTGTTCATTATAAGATACATCTAATTAATGAAGTACTACAATTAAGAAAAATAGTTTACCACATTTAAGGGATACCAGCATACTAAATAGATATTGATTTAGAGCATGGTTTAGTGACAACATTATGCAACTGCACAAAGACTTTATGCATTATTTATTGCCAAAACAGTGCAATGGGCCCAGATTTCTAACAAGTAAAAATATTGTACTATCACTATCCAACATAGTGGTAGTAAATTATCAACCAGTGTTGACCAGTAACAAAATACTGAATCTTTACACATTGCTTACATTAAAAAAACTTACTCTGCTTACCTTAAATCACTTAGTGATGTCAATTTTTTCTCTAGGCCACATACAATTCCATTATGCTTAAAAGTTAATATCATTTCTTCAATATTATTAATGTTTACAACATTTATGCTATATGGCAATGGAAATGGTTGTATAATACATATCAAAAATGTGAATCAATTACAAATTTATTACACACAACCCCAATTTATGACTAAAAGAATTTGTGACAGCTCTTTTGCAAAATAATTACCAATGTGAAGCAAAAGCATGAAAAGTTTAGCTAACAAGGATTATCTAAAATTTTCAATAGATTGTAACTGCTATTGCCTTATCTAAAACTACTTACAAAAACCAAAAAGTAAAACTTGGTAAGAGGTAATGGGAAAGAGAGTTTTAACAGAGCTTTACATGCTTGGTACAATCCCTTGATGTATTAATTGCAGATCCATAACAATCTATAGAGAGAATTATTGAAAAAAAAATCATTTAACAAGTTTACTACGTGCTAGTAAAAAATACATGTTTAAAAAAAAATTTAAATGAAAGTTTCTTTCAGTAAAACTGTGAAGGCCAAAGATTCCTATAAAATCACCCTATTAGTCAACCTCTTTGAAGTTCAAGAGAAATAGTTTTACAGGCAATATTGATCATAGAATTTGATCATGCAAATAAAACTATGTTTTAGAAGCATAGTAGATATTGTAGTATTTTTCTTCTTGATTTTAATGAACTGATTTAGATTGAGTTATTTTATATTATGTGCCTTCATTTTATACATTTTGGTTTGCTTATCTCTTAAAATCATGAAATTTCAAGTCCATAACAATTTTTAGCCAATATTTTTCTACAACTTGGATTTGAAATTTTGTTTGTTGATATCTTGCCAAGTCTTGGTGGAGAGTCTAGACTTACTATGAGTGGTCTCATCAAGTGTAGGCCATGTAACCATCTATAACCTTAATCATGTTCTCTCAAACCAAAACTCATTTGGGGCATCTTTCTTGGTACCCTTTTTGGTCAATCTTCTTTTGTCAGTGTACACTTCTATTTCCTTGCTCTTCTCTTCCATGTCTCATGCTTAAAGATGTTTCTATGTTTAGGGAGCAATAATTTGTAATATAATTATGTACTTATGACATCACTTTCAATATTTTGGCAACTTATGAGCTACAAATATTAAAATGTAAAGTGGTTGTGTGCTATAAATAGTTGAATTAGTCTTAAAATTGTTTACATGTGCTTAGGATAGTTTTTGATCCTCGTGGGAAGTATAGAGATCCGACCATTTAATGTAGATATTAATATCTGTGCTATGTAGGCACCTAAAAAATATGGATCATACATCTAAAACATGACTTCTCTGGTGTTAATGCTTATCAACTATAATGCACCAATGATTAAATAAAATATAATTGAACCGTGATAGTAAACTTGGTGGATTTAAAATTTCCATAACAATTCGATTAATAAACTTCGAAAGTAAACTTAACCAATACTTTGAAAGTAATCTTGGTGGATTTTATAGTTGTATGCTACTAACAAATACAAAATCAATCTTCTTTTGCAAATGATTGGATGATTTTCAACATTGCTTGACCAATATTGTTTAGTACCAAAACCATGCTTATTTGGACATTAATTTTTTTCTCTTCAAGTTTCAGTAACCTTTCTTCATTCAAATCATCCTTGTTCATGCATTGTTCATGGTGTTTCATGCGTCGCTCAAGCCATTTGTAAATTAGAAATCAACAACCTACTGTCCTCAACAATAACATCCTTCATGCTTATTGCATTGGAAATTGATTTTTGTTTTTTCGATGTGCACTGTTTCTCTCTTTCACTACCACTTTTAGATTTTTCATGACTTTCCATATTTGGTGTTTCAGGTTCATGCAATGGTTTATCTTTATTTGGAATATTATTCTCATCAAACACATATGTTGTATCAGAAGAATCAATAGTGATATTTCTTAGATTGATGGCTCGATCTTTACTAAATGTGGTCTCCATTTCATCATAAAGCTCAAGAATGAACTTTCTAGGAAGTTTCTTTTCAACCCTTTCTTGACTTGTCATATTCCAGTAAATATTGTGCACAGATGGAATATTATGTTTATAGTCTCTAAAATTCTTTTGTAATCAGGTTGAATACGCTCCCAACAATCTTGACATTGGTTGGTTGTGTGATGAACACCACGAGTAGAGAAATATTCTTGAATAATTTTCTACATTTCAGTGGAATTTAATGCTTTTCTTATTGCACCACCAATTGATTGTGTTTCTCTCTCAATTCTCTTAGCTTCAATTAAAACCATTGCATGTTTGCAATGCTCCAACGAACTCTTCTTTTTTCTTGAGAAGGTACATGGCATTGATTTTCTATGACTTCTACTTCACTAGTTGGAAGTACCTTTTCAATGACCACTTCTTCATTGTTCACTTGAGTATTAGGAACAAAATATGGGTAATAATCATCATTAGAGGAGAATTTCTTTAGTTATGCCATCTTATGAAAACAATGATGTGAAATTCAAGAAACCATGTCGAGGAATTGGACGGTATGTAGTGTTATCCATGGAAAATAATATATGGTTGGTACCTACATTAAAACAATCAAATTGAGAACATTGAGCCACCTCAAAATAACTATTAAAAAATATGGATAATGCATATTTGATAAAATTTGTTTGAGGAATAGAAAAAAAAAATTAATTTAACCATATGAAATGAAACAATGATCTCTACAAAAGTTCCACTACCAAAACAATTTTAGAGAAAGAAACAACAAAATATGGTTTGGATCAACCTAGAAATAGAAAAACATGAAAAGCATATAATGGATATCAATTGTCTTTTAACAACATAAAAAACTAATTCTACATGTTTGGGTTACATTAAATAGTATTGAACAGTGAACCATAGATTTAGTGTTTGTTTTCCATGATTAATAGCTCTTGCTATTTGAATGAATTATATAGTCCAATAAACCCATTATTAAAAACCACCTTCGCTTAATATGACACCTTACAAATACTTCCCCTATAAATTAATGGACAAGACAGATTGGGATATCACTAAAATGCTTAATGTTTTGATCCATTGATCCCCTACTATCTAAAATTGTTTCCATGCACCCAATACTCTCCTCAACTCATATTTTGTGTGTTGATCATAGTGTAATCTCCATCTTATTTATTTCATACCTGATGAATGTTCTATATAATTTCAAATTTTGCAGCTTGTAACTCCTCTTGTCAATCTATTCCTTGACAGTATGGATTGACCCAATACTAAATTTTAAGAATTCTAACCCCATGTAGCTTATGTTGAGTTAAATGATTGGGTTAAAGTCTATTCATATGTTAGATATTCAAAAATTTGGCTATTCCCTTCATCTGCTATGATCATCTAATAGAATAATGGATGGTGCGGTGGAGATCCATTCTCATGTATACTATATGTGGATTGAATAGTGGAGATCCATTCTCATGTATTTGAAGTAAACCTCCCCATTGTGTATGGTGCATGTTTGAGCCTAAGCGTGTGTAATATGTTTTTTTTTTAATATAGTCACATGTTTTGTCTTATTAGGAAATTGCATTTAAGCTTATATTGTTTTTTCAATTTTCCTATTAATGCTACTCAAAGTTGTTAAGCCTTAATAGTTTTGATGTTATCCATGTACTTACAAGGCTTCTATAATTTCTTTTCCTTAAGAATTTCTCCTTTTTATTAATTTTATTCTTCATCATATTCTATGTGCCATCAATCAAACCATTAGAAGATGGCATTCAACTTACTCTTTACTTGGCTGTAGATCATGCATTCCTTCTTTTGCTCTAGGAATTTCATTAAATGGGATTTTACCTATTACAATCGGAATGAGAAATCCTTGACAAAATCATTTTGGCTTAGAAATATAATTTTCATGAATTTTTACAGCACAAATTCAAAAAATGCATTTTTTTATACATACTATTCAAATGAATATTCTCATATTCACTTAGAGAAAACATATGTTTCAGATATGGGAGACCGAGATTGGGATGGGGACACCATTTGCAAAACATTGTACAAGGGCACTAGAAGATGGAAAAATATATAAAGTGAAAATTATATAAATTTTAGAATTTCAATTGAGTACCCTCTGTTTAGATCTAATCAAGCATTGATATCAAATTTAACCAAAAAATGTTATATTTTAATAATTTTATTACCGTGAGATTGCATAGGGATTTGTAAAATCAACCATTCCATCCACATACAGTATCTATAAATCACCTATACAAAAACATAAACAAATGCATTTTATCTCTAATCCAAGCTGCGAGGTTCCCTAACAAATATGTCTAATGCTAAAATACTAGGAGTGCCAATTTATGGTGCTGAAGAGATGAAGCAAGAAGGGGATAGATTAAATATTATTCAAAATTTCAAAGTAGATGGTGGAAAAAGGATTCATTTTATTGTTTGAGAGGAATTTATTTTGAAGATCTAATTATTTCTATAATTTAATGGGATAGATAAACTAGATCTACCACAAAGCTACATTTCATTGTTTGGGGATTTTATTTTGCAGGTCAAATTCACTTAATATTTAAATTATCTTCTTTCTTACATTTAACATATCTAAAATGGCATATGCATCATACTCCAATGACACAACTTTGTCGTCTTCATTTCAAAATTTGTAAAATCATTCATAAAGTTTAGACAGTTATAAATAAAGATAAAAAACACTATACACATTCAAACATAAATTATCTCTGTTGCAATTAAATTATTAAAAAATAGGTAGATGTATGTGCAAGATCAATATTTCAAAGAAGAACTGAAATCAAATTTATCATTTTCAATAAAACTAAAAATTTAATTTTATGTATGAAAATATGTACCTTGTTGTTGCATTGTATCACAATTTGTTGCCTGTTTATTTAGATGAATGAATAACTTATTATACTACTAATAATAATGTCTATAGGGAAAATTTGGAGGGAGGAATTGGAGGTAAATAAAAAGGAGGGAAGGGAATTTGTAAAGCCACTTGACATTTTTCACAATAAGCAGTTGTTGCTTATTTTTAGGCCCCCTATTTTTTGATAGCTTATTTTTATTTCCTAAACAATAACTGCTCCAAGAAAATAGGAAAATATTATAAATTATCCTTTTCCCATATTTTTAATTCTCCATGGGAACACTCCAACTACTTAAATTTAAGCATAAAATGGGGTTAAGAAGCCGCATGGGGACATGGGGTTATTTTCAATTCATAAATAGTAGTTGCTCCACTAAAATAGGAAAATTATCCAAATTATCCTTTTCCCATAGTAAAATTTATGCATGGGAACACCCTAGATGCTTAAATTTAAGTAGAAAACACATTTAAGCAGCTGCATGGGGACATAGGGTTAATCTCTATCTGTTTAAGCTATTTTCCACGTTTCTTATAAATCTGTTAGAATAGTTCTCCCCTCCACATCTTCTAAGTCTGTTATGTTATAGAATCCTATTTTGTTTTTGTTCCCTTATCTCAGTTGAGATTGTTCAAGCATGAAATCCTCTATAAATACATAGGTAATGTAAATTGCTCCACTAAAATAGGAAAATTATCCAAATTATCCTTTTCCCATAGTAAAATTTATGCATGGGAACACCCTAGATGCTTAAATTTAAGTAGAAAACACATTTAAGCAGCCGCATGGGGACATAGGGTTAATCTCTATTTGTTTAAGCTATTTTCCACGTTTCTTATAAATCTGTTAGAATAGTTCTCCCCTCCACATCTTCTAAGTCTGTTATGTTATAGACTCCTATTTTGTTTTTGTTCCCTTATCTCAGTTGAGATTGTTCAAGCATGAACTCCTCTATAAATACAGAGGTAATGTAAATTGTTTAGTATAATAAAAAATATGTTTATGTTTGATGTCGCATTTGTATTTATTTATTTTCTATTTTCAAATTGGTGTCAGAGCCAATCATTTAAGCCACGTTAGAGGATTATATAAGTTTGAGGAGGAAGGGTTGCTTAGACTTAGAGGTATAAAGTAGCTAGAAGAGATTGATGTTGCAACTGTGAAGAAGGTCCAAAATCAAGCTGGTACCAATTCTCAAACAAAGCCAAGAAAATATTTCAAAGAATAAGTTGCTACCAATTGGTGATTGAGAAACAAACTAGTTCATAGACATGACAATAAACAACAACATTTCTCAACCCCAAATTCCCATTTTCACCACTAAGAATTGTGATTTTTGGTCAATAAAGATGTAAACATTATTTTAATCTTAGGATGTGTGGGATCTTGTAGAAAATGGTTTTATTGAACCACAATATTAGACAACTTATCAAGGATTAAAAAAACCAAAGAAAGATTGACTCAAAGAAAACAAGAAAAAGGATGCTAAAACCTTGTTTATTATTCAACAAGCTATCTAGATGACTTGGTTTTCTCTAGGGTTGCTGCAACAACTAGGTCCAAACAAGCTTGAGAGGAATTAGAAACTGCTTATCAAGGTACAACCAAAGTAAAGGTAGGTAAGTTACAAACACTAAGGAGAATTTTTAAAAATATTCATATGAGTGATTCTGAATCTATAGATAATTTTTTTACTAAAGTAATGAATATTATGAATCAAATGAGGACACATGGGGAGAACATAGCTGATCAAACAGTAGTTGAAAAGGTTCTTAGAAAATTTCCTAGTAAATTTGATGGAATTGTAGTTGTCATTGAAGAATCAAAAGATTTAGCTTAGCTATCTATAGATGAACTATTGGGATCCTTAATGAATAGGAATACCAATTATTTTTCAAAGAATGCTTTCAGATCTTACATATCATCTAGCAGAGGAAGAGGAAGATCTAACTTTAGAGGATGAGGAAAAAATCAATTTCAAGAACAATCACCAATGTTTGATAAATCTCATATTCAATGTTTTTTATTAAGTAAGCAGGGTGATCCCATACATCAACATGAAATATGCATCACAACCAACAAATCAAACCAAAACAAAATAACAAAGATAGAACAGGCCTAAAGGCCACCCACAAAGCTGCAAACAGTAGCATCCCAACTATGCAACAAAGCTACAAAATAATAGCTAGCAACACTAACCACCCCAAGGGTGGACAAGACTACCCAACCATCAAACCATTACATGTAGGTTTTAATGGGACCTGAAACCTAAACCACTACAAGGATAGGCCTCACGACTAGTAGAGGCCACCCACAAAGCAACAAAACAACAACCTTCTACAGTAACCACCCGAAGGGTGGACAGGATAGCCTAAACTTCAAACCAATATATGCAAGTCTTAATGGGTCTTGAAACCCAAACCACTAAAACATTAACATGATTAGAAAAGTTGAATCCATCAACTCTCCCTGAGACAACCATCCTGCAACAAGCTTGTCGCTCAAAAAACTAAATTTATGAGTCATAAACAGTAATAATAATGAAGGAGAAGAGAATCGCCATCGTCCAACTTGCCTCTTCACCTCTATATGAGAATTCACCAAGATAACCCTATCCATAGTAGCAAATATTCTCTATCATACCCAAACTCCACCTCCATAGAAGTGGCCTACATCTCAATAGGAGCTACAAAGGAGAAAACCTATTGCTCCACCTCGATACCTGAGAGGTCTCTACATCAATAGGAGACAATTTGTATAGTTTTTAAGAAAGTAAACACTCATGTAGAGATGGTAAACTTAGCAACCATGTGTTGTAGAAGCATTTGGGCCTTCATGATAAACATAAAATGCAGTCCATCTAAAAATGAAATGCACAAAACTTGGGAGTTCACAACACCCTTGAAGATCAACAAAAATTCCACAAATAGAGTAAGAAACAAAACCTGGGAGTCCTTAACACCCTTGAAAACCATCAAAAAACAAGCCACAAAAGGAGTAAGCATTCCAAAAAAGAGGACATTGAAGACTTCCTCAAACAAAAGGTTCAAATTTTCACAAAGAGCTTTAGAAACAACTCCAACAAGAGCCAAAACAACTATATCTAGGGCTAGAAGAGTAGAACAATTGACATAAACACTACAAAAATTCTAATCCACAAGCAAACCATGCTTGAAGGCTCCAGAACTTGAAACTAGAATCTTTGAAACATGACAGAGCCCCTGCCACCACCTGAAGAACTTGTAGTGAAAACCCACTATCACCACACAGATAGTGATAGTAAACATACTAGAATCATTATCAAAAGCAGGGCACCTCCCAAGCTCTGAAGGGATTAAGAACCCATAAACTACAATGAACCCAAAGTATATAACAAGGAAAAGAACCGTGAACTAGACAAGGAAATAGTAGAGCAACAAAATAGGTAGGATGAAACCACATTATGAACCAAGTACCAGAAAGGGCTGAAAACCTTAGAGGCCTACCAAGGCATGAAAGAGAGAACAACAATCCCCATCCGCATAGGAGATCAAGGGAAAAGAGCAACAGTAAATTCTTGGCAGGAGTGATGAACATCACTGCCATCAATAGGGTATGTGCAGGATCATGATGGGCCAAAAAGTGGTGATATGATGGGTATGTGTAGGGTATGTGGCTGATGACTTTTTTTTTACCCAAAATTGATGAAACATAAAGGGTTTTTAAAGGAGATTCTCAACTTTCCTACAATATAAATTATGATTTACTTTGAATTTAATAAATAATTATTATTCATTTTCTATTTGAATTACGACTAAAGTCCTGATTGATAGGCTGATTGAAAAACATCTATAACTTTCAAACGGTATCACATTTTTTGAATCCAAAACATGTGTCACATTCTATGCTTCACATACTATAGGATTAAAAAATAATAATTTCATGAAGTTTTGACCAAGTAAAGGTGGTCGACATATGAGTTTTTATATTTTTTAAAAGTTGTAATATAAAATTCATAATTAATTATTTACTTGGAAAAAAATTACAAAAAAATATGCATCACATCGGGACATGAGTCCTCTACTTATATCTAAAATCTTATAAAAAAATATTATCATTTTATTGTGGTTAGGGTGGTTAGACAGACACCTACTTCTTATTTTTTCCCTAAAATTTAAGTACTATTGCATTGAAATTTCATTTTTTCACCAAATAGTTTAAAAAAAAACCTAGTACTTTAGAAACTACATTCAATTTGCTACAGATTCTGTTCTTACATATTTTTGAAATAATAAAGATAACTTATTCAATTTTTTACGTCAAGTTTCCTAACTCTGATTTTTCTGAATTTTTCACCACTTAAGGGCCTATTTTTTCCATGATGATCCTACACATACCCAACAAGCCCTAATGGAGAGGAAACCAATGAAAAATAGCCACCCGACCATCCATAGACAAATGAATGACATAAGGAAGAGCACCAACACCAAAGGTCCTGGAGCCAAAACCATAACAAAGACTCCCCCAATTGGAGAGAAGAAACAAGAACCCATGTCAACCAGAGCAAAGCTAGTGACCAATCAAAAAAAAAACCTGAAGGCACAAGACATCACCCCCATGCAAGTAGGGTAGGCATAGAAAGAGGTTCGCTCTATAGTGGACCCATCTCCAGAAACACTAGGTCAACCTCCCCTAGGGAAAACATGATCAACCAAGAAACAAATGACACAACAGAGCCAAAAAAACCCCAAATAAAGCAAAAGGGAGGAAAAAATACCCCCCCAAATCTCTAGTAGGATGAAAAACTTACGACCCTCAGACAAAGCTAAAAGAACAAACCTCTCTCCAAAAAGCGTAGCAACATCATAAAAATGTGTAGGAAGAGGCCACAATAAATTCTTAGCAGCTCCCAGCTAACACATAGAAACCCATGCGAACTCATCATCCTCTTCTAATTGTACCTCGCCATCACCATTATCCTTAGACCAATTCAAAATGCTTGAACCACTCCTTTTCCTGCCCGGACTCACCATCTCTCATAAAATATATAATTGAGAACAGCCCTCATATCCAATGTTATTATTCTAGGAAATATGGTCATTTTTCAAGTGAATGTAGGAAGAGACAAGAAGAGGTGGACATACATGGTGCAAATTACTTAGATGTTTACATGATAATAATTCAAGAAGTTTATTCATAACTTGTAATATTCTCAAGAAAGTTTTAGAGATTTATGGTTTTTAGATAGTGGATGCAGAAATCACATGACAAGCAATAGAGAGTTATTTGCTAGTTTGGATGATTTTGTGAAATCTAAAGTAAAATTGGGAAATGATAGTAAATTATTGATAATGGGAAAAGGTTTTATAAAAAAATTACTATTCTTGATGTTAACTTTGTCCCTGGATTAAAACATAACCTAATCAGTGTTGGACAATTAATGCAAAAAGGATACAATTTTTTCTTTAACAATGATGCTTGTACAATTCTAGATAGAAATCTTAGTGACAGATTAATTGCAAGGGTTGAGATGACCAGGAACTGGATGTTCCCCCTCCAGATTCATTGCATTCAAGGAATAGAAGAAGTTAATTTCAAAAAAAAGTTTACTTACATAATACATGGATTTGGCATTTAAGGTATAGTCACCTTCATTTTGATGGTTTGAGTTTATTGTAGAAGAAAAATATGGTAAAAGGAATACCACCCATCATGTAGCCAACCAGTTCATGTGAGAGTTGTATATTGGCAAAACAACATAGAGAAATTTTTCCTGTAGGGAGTTCAAATAGAGCAAGGACACCACTGGATTTAGTTCACAAGTTGATATATGTGGACAATGCAATCTCCATCTTTAGGTGGAAGTATAGATTTTCTAACATTCATTGATGATTTTAGTAGGAAAACTTGAATATACCTTCTCAAGAAGAAGTATAAAGCCTTCAATAAATTCAATGAGTTCAAAGCTATGGTGGAAGCAAAGTGGACTATTCATTAAGTTACTTTGATCTGATAGGGGTGGTGAATTTAGTTCTAATGAATTTCTATATTTTTGTAGGGATCATGGGATCAAGAAATAGTTTACAACAAGGTACACACCACAACAAAATGGTGTAGTAGAGAGGAAGAACAAAACCATAATGGAAATGGTGAGGAGTATGTTGAAGGCCAAAAACTTGTCTAATGTTTTTTTGGCAGAAGCAGTAGCGTGTGCAGTCTACATTTTGAACAGAAGTCCCACAAAGAGTGTTAAGGAAAAAATTCAACAAGAAGCATGGAATCGTAAGAAATGTTGTGTATCTCATCTTAGAATTTTTGGTTGTTACATATTCTTTAGTGCCATTTTAATTAAGAAAAAATAGATGATAGAAGTGAGAAATGTATCTTTATTGGTTTACAAATTGTATAACCCTATTTCAAAGAAAATGATTACTAGCAAGGATTTCAAAATTGAGGAGGAAAAATCATGGGATGGACATGTTGATAGTATAGTTACAACAAGAGCACCAATACCTCATAGTGAAGAATAACAAGATGGTTAATCAAATCAAATAGAACCAAACACACCACCAAGAAATCTTGTGCAAGGTCAACCATAAGGTCATGCAAAGCATCCTAATCCTAATTCAAATGTAAGCAATGAATCAAATTCTACACTTTCCTCATTAAAAGGTTAGAAAATGACAATTTTTAAAGAGATCTATGATCAAGAAGAAGAAAATTTGGATTTGTCCTCAAATTTTGCTTTATTCTCTTATGATCTTGTATGTTTTGAAGAAGAAGTGAAGCAAGATAATTGGATCGAGGCAATGGATGAAGAAATGGATTCTATTGAAAGGAATCAAACATGGGAATTAGTGGATCTACCTGAAGGTAAAGGTTATTAGAGTCAAATGGGTCTATAAGACTAAGTTCAATGCTGGAGGAAAAAATGGAAAACATAAAGCAAGATTAGTTGCAAAAAGATTTTCACAATAGTATGGAGTTTATTATAATGAAAATTTTGGTCCATTTGCTTGACTTGATACAATTAGGACTATTTTGGTAATAGTTGCACACAATAATTGGAAATTTTATCAAATGGATGTAAAATTAGCCTTTTTGAATGGTTTTCTTGAAGAAGAGGTTTATGTACAACAACCACCTACTTATTAGGTATATGGGCATGAAAGAAAAGTGTGTAAATTGAAAAAGGCACTCTATGGTTTGAAACAGGTACCTAGGGCTTGGTATAGTCGAATTGATTCATATTTGTTAAGTAATGGATTCAATAAAAATAGTAGTGAGCCCACATTATATATAAAAATTGATAAGAAAAGTCAAATTTTGGTTGTTTTCTTGTATGTTGATGATTTAATTTTCATGAGTAATTTGTCTATAGACATGTTCAAGTCGACAATGAAGAAATAATTTGATATGATAGATTCGGGATTGATGAAGTACTTCTTAGGCATTGAAGTTGTTTAATATGATAAAGGAATCTTTATTTATCAGTCTAAGTATGCCAAGGGTATATTGAGAAAATTCAAAATATTGAATTGTAATCCAACATTAACTCCATTTGCAATAGGAACAAAACTTAACAAGGAGGATAAGGAGTTGAATATTGATCCAACTTTGTTTAAAAGACTTATTGGAAGTCTAATATATCTCACAACTACAAGGCCAAATATCATGTATGATGTTAGTTTGATTTCAAGGTTCATGGATTCACCTCAAGACTCTCATTGGCAAGTTAGAAAAATGATATTAAGATATGTTGCAGGAACAACATGATATGGAATTCTATGTTCCAAAACTAATAATGTGATTTGATTGGTTTTATTGATAGTGATTTTACAAGGAGCATTGATGATAGGAAGAGCACTTTTGGATATATGTTTTATTGTGGGATAGGTGCAATCTCATGGGAATAAAAAAAGCAGCCAATAGTGACACTTTCATCAGCTAAAACAGAGTATGTAGCAACCACATCAACAACATGTCAAGCAGTTTGAACGAGAAGAGTATTAATAGATTTATTGCAAGCAC
Organism: Sequoia sempervirens; assembly: GCA_007258455.2. NCBI lineage: Eukaryota > Viridiplantae > Streptophyta > Pinopsida > Cupressales > Cupressaceae > Sequoia > Sequoia sempervirens. The sequence goes on along the minus strand of VDFB02000008.1, from coordinate 209,575,989 downwards.
AAGAGAAATCAACACCAATCTTTTGTGACAATGAATCAACCATTGCATTATCAAAGAACCATTTTTTTCACAAAAGGAGCAAGTACATTGATACAAGATACCATTTTAGAGGAGAATTGGTGAATAATGGAGAAATTCATTTAAAATTTTGCAAATCTAAAGATCAGTTAGCAGACATTTTCACTAAAGCATTACCTAAAAGAGAACTTTGAATATCTACGATAAAATCTGGGTATAATTGATGTTGAAGCTATAGAGTGGAAGAAATTAAGGAATGCTAGAATGAATTAATTTCTCCACTCTCCACATATGTGTCAGTTAAAACTAAATTGTTATGTTATAGACTCCTTTTTTTTCCCCTTATCTCGATTGAGATTATTTGTGTGAAATCCTCTATAAATACAGAGGTGATGTAAATTGTTTAGTATAATAAAAAAAATATTTTTGTTAGCTGTAGCATTCGTATTTCTTTATTCTTTGTTTTCAAATTAGTGGTATCAGAGCCAATATACCATATACCATATTTGGGTATATGCAAAGAATCTCAACTCGTCCATGTGGTGTGTGGGGGAATCTTATATGGGGTAATCAAATTTAATGTTCTTTGATTTTGTTCTATACGATAGACTAGTTGGGTAGTTATAATTATGTATTGAATTCTAATAAAAAGCAAGCCTACTGCAAAGAACATAAAGTTGTGAAAGTTGGTGGTGAAATGGAAAAGCATGAGAAGAGGATAGTGAAGATTTATTCTCTATCCAAGTTGATGTACGAAGATCATACCAATATCAATACTGATTCCTATGGGAAAGCCTCAGCTTTAAAGAAATAAAAGGACGTTAAAGAAACAACATACTTCCTGACCTACATCATCCCACATCTCCTCCTCCCTCCATCATAGCCTTCAAATCTAGTTGAATGTGACAGTAAATACATCTTGCAAATGTTTAATACAAATTTGGCTTGCATTGAATTTTATCACCACTTTCCAACATATTTAGATGATAATTGTTAGGAAATTAAAGTTTACATTTAATAAATTAGTTATTAGATTAATTTATAGTAATAAATAAATTACTAACTAATTTTTTGGAAAATTATTTTTCTAAAAAAAGTTTTTTATTTTTAATTTAATAATAAATGGTGGGAAGAAATTAATTTATTCCAACATGATTATGGCGTTTATAGACAGGATATGTGCGGCTCTACTTTCATCTCCGTTGTCGTCTAGTCCGGTTTAGGATATCTGGCTTTCACCCAGGCGACCCGGGTTCAAATCCCGGCAACGGAAATGCGTATATTTTTTCAAATTAGGAGGAAGTTTTATAAATATTTCTCTGGTTTTGTAGAGAGGCTGCTGCTTCATTGCATATTTTACGTTTAATGTTTGAGCGTCTGTACTACATTGAGCGAGGAAAGTACATCTTTGGTCTTTTGATCTGCCAAATCATTCTCTCGGCGTGCTCCTTTGCCAGACAATTTTATCATTCTAATTTTAGTTGAGTATCAGCCAAGGAACATGTATCACCTGGAATAGCTCGCTTAGAGCATGTGGCTGTTAACCACAAACTTTGTTACCTGCCAATTTTAACTGAAATAATTTCTTTACCAAACTCTACTCTGAATATGCATATAAATTTAATCTAATTTTATTTCGATTAACATTGAAAATACAAACAAGCTTGGTAAATTTATAATAACGTCGTGCTTAATGGGTGGGATTCGAACCACAGTTGATTACCTATAAGGAGTTAATCAGACGAAAACAATACTATTTTTGTTCAGCCAAATATTTTCTTGCTGTCACAAATGAAGTTTACGATAATAGTCAAATAAAACCCAGACGAAGCGTAGAGTAATTCGATCATAACTCATTGGATTAAGATAAGTTTCATTCTGTTTAAAAATTTGAAATTTGTTGGTACAGCGGAATTCCTGCTTACTAAAATTTTATGTTGATAAATGCAAAAGCAAAGAGAAATGAACTTTTCAAAATTGAATCAAAAGATCAGCTTGAAAATATGATAAAATCTAACACAAGCTAAATTTGTGGGCAACATTGACGAGACGTATTTACATTGTACAATCACAGTCAGCTAGATTTGAAGGTTTTAAGTTGGTGGGTTGATGTAGGTCAGGACGTAAGCTTTTCCTCCAACAGCTGTGATCCGATGTGAGCCATCATCTGATAAAATGCAACCGAATCCGACATTTGTTCAGTAGACATGGATTCCATGAATTTTAGGGCCTTTTCTTTCATGTCATTTTGTTTCTTCATCCTTTCCATATAAGAAGTAGAGTTCCTTACAGTGGCTCCCATTTGCTTGAGCCTCTTCTCCTCTTCTCTGTCCATGGTTCTCACGCCGAGTCGTGCATCCAACTGTTGTTCAGTACCCACAAAAAAAAACGTTCAATTAGAGCAGGTTTTGGGGAGAATAAAACGTTAATTAATGGAAAGGCAGTAAAATATGAGCACCTGAAGAAATAACGCTCCAGGATGCAATGCTGAGGCATCGGCACAGGAATTGGTATTGGTATGATCTTCGTATATCAGCTTGGATAAAGAATAGTTCTTCACTATTCTCTTACCTTGCTTTTCCATTTCACCACCCACTTTCATGGCTTCACGTTCTCCACTGCAGGCCGCCAGCTTTTCTTGATACGCAACCACAGCTTTTACAAATTCCTTGCAAAAATAAGCAACAATTGTGAAACACAAACCGCAGAAATTACAGGGCTTTGTAACAATGAATCAGAATTAGAAGTGTATTTTGTATTTAGGTTTTTAGTGTATTATGAGATTTAGGGCAAGTTTTATTCTCTTTTTCATAATAAATCAAAAGGGCTTAAACAGGGAATTACCTCATAAGCCCTCGGGCATCCTGGATAGTTGAAAACATTCTCTGTGCAATAATTATTATTATTACGCATTCGTTCGGGGTGGAATTGCAGGCCCATAATGAATTCGCCTTCCTCTGGATTGTATGCATTTGGGTCATAAAATGCTTCAACCAAACCATCTGGGGCATATGCCATTGGCATGAATCTCTCTGCCAACCTCTTTAACCCCTGGAAATCAGAGAACAAATGTGAGTAGGTGGTGGAATACAACTGAATATATTGTTGAATAAAAGCCATTGAGTTACATTTACCTGGTGATGATAGCTATTAACCATAATCTCCAGATTGAGTCCTAATGAATCCTGAAACCATGAGTGCAGTGGAGTGTCTTCTACCACTTTGACAGGGTGGGCTGGGCTTATCCGGCATACTCTAAGAATGGTCTCATGGAGGGCTTCCTTAAAAATCTTAGCGTATGCTGCTTAGCTTTTTTAGGAATATTTTAAAGTTCTTGGTCCCATGGATTTAATCTTTCAATTCTGCTTAAAATTTTAAACTCCAAAATTTAAGGAATGAACTGTAGTGCTTTGATAAAAAATAAAAAATAAATAAAAATTCTCTCATTTTTATTTTCTAATAAGAATTGAAAATTTTAGATGAGAGACAAGTGGCATAAAAAACTCCTAAGCTGTAGGGGCAATTTCTAGCCCCACCCCAATTTCACCAGCTTAAATATTCATTCCTATACTGTAGGGGCTCCTATTTTTCTGGAAAAGATTCCAATTAATCCCGTAGCCTGATTTTTTTTTCCCATGGGACCTCCTTCTCCATGGAAATAGAAGCCCAAGCCCCCCCATGGGACCATGCAGTAAACTCCTTAGGTGAACGGACCCACAACCGTCTACCTGCTGCCCGGAAGAGTGTGTATTTAACTTTTTAATCCCACATGCCTTGCGCGAGAAAATACAAGGGATAAGGGGATTAGAAAATCTGAGTTCTTCCATGAAATAATGTATAAAACAAGGATTAAAAAATATTAAAAACAGTTTTGTTATATTTAAAAATAGTCTTTCATTTTTTGTGATATCAATTTCGAGAGCCACAAATTATTAATAATTAATATTATTAATATTTAAAAAATATATATATATTTAATTTTTATTAATAATTAATATTATTAAAAAAAAATTCTAAATTTTAAAAATAAATTTATTAATAATAAATTATTTATAATTGATATTTAATAAAAATTAGTTTAAATAAGCAATAAAAAAGTAATCAACAATCAATAATTATTATAAATCAAAAATTTAATTAACAAATAATAATAAATTATTAATTAAAAATCAATTTTAAATGTCAATATTAATTTAAATTATTAAATAATAATCAATAATAACAATAATTCCATGTTCTTGAGGAGTGGGTTGCTGAGGATATGAGATGTTTCTTGGGTGTGAATTAATTCTTGTTTTGTTGGGCCTCTTGTGGCTTCTTTCTTCAGACTTTGTAATGTTGTTTTCATTCAATAAAGTTTTTACCCTCTTTTTAAAAAAAAATAAAAATAAAAATAATAACAATAATTATTGATTATTTAAATTATGAATAAATTACAAACAACTCACAATTTAAATTTCTAAATTTTGACAATACAATTTATGATTTTATTCTAAATTTTGACAATATGATTTATGATTTTATTAGAAATAGATAGTGAATAATTTATGCCATAGGAATTAAGTAGAGTATGTAAAGTAAACAAATGAATGTGAACGATCCTTATTTTGAAGTAGTTTTGTTTGTGCTCCTTTCTCTTTGTCATCTTGTTTGACTATTTTGAAGAGATCAAGGGTTATTAACAAATTGTAGTCATTCAACCCATTGACTAGCTTGGTTAATGAGGCTTGACAAAAGAAGTGAAGTGTTTGTTACATTTAACATCATGCATGTGGAATGAAGTGTGATGGCAATAGCCTACCTATAGTTGAATCATACACTAAACTTTTAGAATGATTTCTTTTAAGGCTTGATATTAGAAAGACAAGGGTTATTTTTAGAATTTTGCTTGAGCTTCCTACGGCCACCCATTTATTATAAATTGTTTATACTACTAAAATTCCCCACTTATAAAGCATGTAGTAAAGATCATATTTCACAAATGAAGAGCACATCTTGTTGAAAGTATCCATTTGTAAAATAGACCCAAAATCATGAATTACTAAAAACCTTCATGGCCTAACCAAGGACTCAACCATATCCTTTTATCCTTACCTACCACCTAGATACTTTGAGCTATCTACTCTTATTAACTTGGCATATATTGGCATTTGTAGCTATCTTATACTTAAGTGACGAAGAGATTTATTTGATACTTAAATGTTCCTTATCCACTTTAGTTGGATTTTGATTAAAGAGTTTAATCTAACATCTAATACCATACAACAATTCCTTCAAGAAAATACAATTGGCAAGTACAAAGCTAAATTTCATAACCTTCATTAACATCCATGTTGGTTGTGTCAATATCGGAACTCTGGGCCAGGCTTATCCGACACACTCTAAGGGTACACTCCTCTTAGGTGGCCGGGCCCACAACCCCATTCGGCTGCACATTTCCCGTCACCTTATGATAGTTCTTCAAACATCTTATTTTCATTCTCTTGCTAGTCATGCATATTCACTACCTTATCCTACGCTAAATTATGACACTTATGCTCTTAGTGAGGAATTGTTGATGGAAACAACTTTGATGGTTTGAGTGATCCAGATCTTTACATGCTAAGTTTGCTTTTATTTTATTTTATATTATACTTAACCCATGCACATTATAACATATATACATTATAATGTGTACATGTTTATAATGCATCTAAATCCTAATGCGAGCACATTATGTATTTGAGAAGATGTTCATGCTATGTATTAATTTACTTTAAAAATATATTTTTACCATTTTTTAACCCCACATATTTGTGCACTAACCCAATTATTTAGTATGGATATCAAAATGAGATTTTAAGGAAGGAAATATGGATTTTTATATAAAATCATATCTATAATAATTCAAGCTTGATCTTAATTGAGTGTTATGTTTATATTGGAAAAAAATTCTATGCAAGAGACTTGTTCTTATAAATTTTAAAATAGTTATTTATTCAATGAAGGAAATAAATAAATAAAAATTTATGATTTTTTATTGCTTAATTAGAGCATTATTATGCAAGACATTTATTAAAAATAGTAATATAGTTCTAAATCATTCTTATATATCATTTACTCTTTATATAAAATATAAATTTTAAATTGATTATTTAGTCAATATAGAAAATTGATCAAATTTTCTTATGATTTTTTAATTGTTTGATTAAAACATTATGCAAGAGATTTATTAAAAATAGTAATATAATTTGATATATTAAAAATTGTAATATAGTTCGAAACCATTCTTATATATCATTTCCTTATGGTATTATAATTAAATCTTCTTCAACAAATCATGTTACAATGTTGTATGATGTAATGTTAAATGTTTTTGTTAGACTAAAAATAAATAAATCTTGTGCATAATATATCCAATAAATATATTTTGAGCATCTAATTAATAATTAATCATCAATGATTATTTTCTAAAAATTATCATATTTTGAATTATGATACAATAAGTTTAATGGGAGGAAAAATCAATTAACATGTATTGAAAATAGTTAAAAGTGATTTTTTAAAATAAAAATAGAAAGAAATACTTATCATTTTATGTGAACAAATTGTAAAATTATCATTGATTGATTATTTGATTGTTGAATTATTTGAAATTTACGTAAAGTATATTCAAAATGTAACTTTCATAAATTATAGTTGTCAAGTGAAGTTTATATTATAGACTTCTTCAATATCATAAAAATAATGACATAACCATTTTACTAACCAATCAAAATATATTACTATAATAACTTGACCAACTATACTCTGCATATGTATATAAATTTAAACTATTTTATTTCGATTAACATTGAAAAGATAGATAAGCTTGATAAATTTAAAATAATGTCGTGCTTAATGGGTGGGATTCGAACCACAGTTGATTATAAGGAGTCAATCAGACGCAAACAATTTTTTTTGTTCAGAAAAATATTTTCTTGCTGTCACAACTGAAGTTTACAATAATACTCAAATAAAACCCAGACGAGGCGTAGAGTAGTTCAATCACAACTCATTGGCTTAAGATAAATCTCATTGTGTTAAAAAAATTGAAATTTGCTGGTACAGCGGGATTCCTGCTTACTGTGGACAAATTTAAAATTTTAAAAATATATGTTGATAAATGTAAAAGCAAAAAAATATAAACTTTTCATAATTGAATCAAAAGATCAGCTTTAAAATACGATGAAATCCAATACAAGCTAAATTTGAGGGCAATATTGACGAGACGTATTTACATTGTACAATCACACTCAGCTAGATTTGAAGGCTAAGGTGGTCAGGACGTAAGCTTTTCCTCCAACAGCTGTGATCCGATTTGAGCCATCATCTGATAAAATGCAACCGAATCCGACAGCTGTTCAGTAGACATGGATTCCATGAATTTTAGGGCTGTTTCTTTAATTTCCTTTTGTTTCTTCATCCCTTTCATATAAGAAGCAGAGTTCTTCACAGTGGCTCCCATTTGCTTGAGCCTCTTCTCCTCTTCTCTGTCCAGGGCTGTCACACTCAGTCTCGCGTTCAACTGTTGTCCAGTACCCACAGAAACCAAAATTTCATTACCCCAGATCTTGGGGAGAATAAAACGTTAATTAATGGAAAAGCAGTAAGATATGAGCACCTGAAGAAACAACGCTCCAGGATGCAATGCTGAGGCTTCGGCACACGAATTGGTATCGGTATGATCTTCGTATATCAGCTTGGATAGAGAATAGTTTTTTAATATTCTCTTGCCTTGCTTTTCTATTTCGCCACCCACTTTCACGGCCTCACGTTCTCTGCTGCAGGCCACCAGCTTTTCTTGGTACGCAACCGCAGCTTTTACAAATTCCTGAGAAAAACAAGCAACAATTGTGAAACACAAACCGCAGAAATTACAGGGCTTTGTATTTTGTATTTAAGTGTTTAATGTATTATGAGATTTAGGTCAAGTTTTATTGTCTTTTTCAGAATAAATCAAAAGGGCTTAAGCACTGAATTACCTCATAAGCCCTTGGGCATCCTGGATAGTCGAAAACATTCTCTGTGCAAGAATTACTATTATGACGCATTCGTTCAGGGTGGAATTGCAGGCCCATAATGAATTTTCCTTCCTCTGGATTGTATGCATTTGGATCATAAAATGCTTCAACTAAACCATCTGGGGCATATGCCATTGGCTTGAATCTCTCTGCCAATCTCTTTACCCCCTGGAAATCAGAGAGCAAATGTGAGTAGGTGGTGGAATACAACTGAATATATTGTTGAATAAAAGCCATTGAGTTACATATACCTGGTGATGATAGCTATTAACCATTATCTCCAGATTGACTCCTAATGAATCCTGAAACCATGAGTGCAGTGGAGTGTCTTCTACCACTTTGACAGGGTGCCTATGCCCATCATAGTCATCATAATTTACGTGCTTAATGTCAAAGCCTGATTTTTCAGACACCTCCTTCTCTACATCCTGCAGTGCAGTAGGCTTTTTATTAGAGTTCAATACACAATTATAACTACCCAGCTGGTCTAATTTATGGCTCAAATTCAAAGCATATTAGATTAGATTACCTGATATAAGGTCCCCCCACAGGCTACATTGAGGAGCTGAGATCCTCTGCATATGCCCAAATATGGTATGTTTCTTTCTAGACAACACCAGGCAAGCTGCAATTCAATGGAGTCCTTTGCTCTATCTATGGTGGTCTCGCTGCTGTGCAATCTCTGTATTTCGTCCAATTCATCATGGGATAAACCACTCTCGTTGTCCTTCTGGTAGAGAGAAGGGTTGATATCCTCCCCTTCACAAAGAAGAACTCCATGAATGGGCTCAAAGCCGTCTAGCATCTGCTGTACGCCTGAGATTCTCGGGACAATGACTGGAACTGCCCCATAGTTTGCTATCAAATCTAAGTGGTACTCTCCTGAACAAATATATCTCATCAATTAGACCTCCAGTTTGGGTATTATTTTCATTACAAGACATGATATTTCCAAAGTTTGTTCTTTTATCGACGTTTTGGATTACATCATTAATTCCCCCTTTTCCTGATTAAAAACTTTTTATTAATAACCACTTCCATAATTCATTCCATAAACATGATAGATCAATTATTTCCATTTTTATCTTTTCCTATACACCTAAGCAAACAAAAACTCACATCAAATTTCAGTTACAAATTAATCCAAGTTTCCAAGAAACGAAAACAAAATGAACTTTTCAAAAAGCGTTAGAATCGGCAAAATCATTGGCATTGATGTCAGCTTTCTGAAAATAGATTGGACTTGTCAAACACAAGATGCAATCCATAGAGAATAAATCTATGCTCTGAAGGGGAATTCAAATAGAGATAATGGAAAGAAAATTCATGTCTCAAAGACCAGACCATCACACTTGACTCGTCTCTGAACTTTATTTGAAAACAAAAAGAACCAGTGAATCTAAACAAGGAAACCCATCTGGACACAGACGCAGCCTCACCATGACTGACATATTGAAGAACAATTGCAATTTGAAATTATAGGGCATCTCAGAAACAAATACAGAAAGCCTTTAAATGGCGACCTATTTATGGGATATATTATTTTCCGCTTCTACACCGACATTAACAAATAAAAAACATATCTGAAACAGAACAGAGGGGGGCGCCCCATACCTACGAAATCGATGAATTTGTTCTTCCGAAGGCATCTTCTGGAGACGATGAGAACCCGCGGGAGCATCCGCACAGAGGCCGCTTTGCTCTCCTGCTGTAAATGCATTCCGTTCGTAAAACCTTCTTTAAAATCCTCGTCTGCTCTGGATTGTAAAGGGCATGGGAACTCACAAATGGCTTCCATTCTCGACTAACAGCTAATGGATGTACAATTCAGACTCATCTTATTGGTAAGAGTACCAGCTGGAATATTGCGATCCTTTGTCCCTGCCGCCACCCTCCCTATTTGGCTACTTGCAGCCGCCCGAACCTGGCTTACGCCTCATGTGTAGCAAATATATGCGGCACCATAAAAACGCGACTTTTGCCTTTTCCATTGTAATGGGAAAATTGCGTGCCTTGCACTTTACAATTTCCATTGGGTTAGTTTTTTAATACAATAATTAGTATATAATGGTGTCTTCTTATATTAAGAATTTTTATATTTTTTAAATTTATTGATTTTGTTTTTATATATTTTTAGAGGTTGGTTTTGGTTCTTAGTTAATTTATTTGTTAATTTAGTTTGAAATTAAGATGTAAAATTAAATCAAGTTTAAATTCATGGTATTAAGTTGGTCTTATTTTTTAAGTTTTTAAATTTAAATTGGCTCTATGTTGGTTTTCTTCAGTAAGTTAGTGTATATTGATTTAAAGCATGAAATATGTCAAGTTATATCATAGGGTGTTGAATAAAAAGACAAGTCATGATTCAATTTAACATATTAAGAGTTCTTATTCAACATTTGCATGATCATTCAAGGAGTTCATATGAACATTTATATTGTAGACACTTAAAATTAACCACATTTAATCAATTTATCTCTATTTCGTCTGATTCTCCATAATTTATAGTAATTAAATAATAAAATATCAATCAAATAATTTATATTAATTAAATAACATTTTATTATTTAATTAATATTTTATTATTTTATTATTATTCTCTATTTTCCTCTATTTTCTTAAGTCCTAGTCTAAGGTAAATAATTTAATTAAATTATTTACCTACATTTATCCTACCTTGCCCCTTCTATTCCATTTACTAATTTAATCCCTCTCACATGTCACATCCTCTAACTCCCCCACTTGCACTAATCCTAATCCTAACCACTTACCTAGCCTACCCACTAATTATTTGCACACAACCCTCCCCATCACATTAAACAAATGGACCCCTTGTATTGGTGACACATAGGCCTTGTCCCCTCAAGGGTACCATCTCCCTCTCAAGACCTCTCCTTGTGCCACTTGGCACAATCTTGTGGCTTGAGAGATCCCAATCCATCTCAACCCTTGATCTCCATCAAACAATCTCAACCCTTCATCAATTTTCATCTAAATCTTATACATCTGTTACTTAACCATTTTATCAAGGATCTCACTCATTTTCACTTGGAGCGTCGTTATGCTGCCAAAATTTTGTGAGCACACATCTAATCGACTATCATGGAAAAATATATTGAACAAGAGGCTTGTTATATTAGTTTGAGCTTTCTTTCATCCAATCTTAAGTGTTGATTTGTTTTTGTGTTGGGTTTTATTACAATTTTCATTCACTTGACACAAATTTCGCTACACACATTTTGGCACACTCAGTGAGACCCACGTCATGGGTGTACTAACACAATTTCAATTTTTTTGGTAAGTTTCATTTTCAGGTTTAACACAAAGGTGATTCCGCTCCAAAAAGGCAAATCCACTTTGTAAACAAGTGATTCCGCTCTTATAGAGGTAGTTGCACTTCGGCCTCTCACTACACAAACTCCTAGAAAGCAGGCAAATCTACCTCTACAGAGGCAAATCCACTCCAAAAAAGTGAATCTACCTACACATGGGTGATTTTTCTCTTGACTATTTTGCTCCAAAAGGGTGAATTCGTCTGCATAGGGGAAATCCTTCTCTACATAGGAAAATCTACTCTTGGGTGATCCTACTCTATATAGGCGGAGCCACTCTTGCGCGATCTTTCTCTACATAGCAGATCCTCTCCTACAAGGGCAATCCTACTCTACATAGGAAGATCCACTCCTACAAGGGAAATCTTTCTCTATATAGGTGGATCCACTCTTGGGTGATCTTCTTCTACATAAGTGGATCTGCTCCTACATGGGAAATCTTGCTCTACATAGGTGGGTCCACTCTTGGGTGATCCTTCTCTACATAGGAGGATACATTGCTACTTGGGTGGATATGTTCTATTCTTGGGTAATTGTGCACTTGGGAAAATTTGTGATTTCTTGGGTGATTTCATTCTATTCTTGGGTGATTTCTCTTTGTACATCATCAATTATGCTTAGTATAAAAAAGTCTTCTTCAAGTGAATTTTTTGGGCATCTAATCATCTTTTTGTGTAGCTTGATATCATTTTCCAAATATATTAAAAATCAAACATCTACTAACATATCTTCCACAAGTTCATAGTCAAAGAATACTTTTATCACTAATTTAGGCACACTTCAATTTATAAAGGGTCAATTAACTTTGTGTGCTTTGTTTAGGATTCTTCATTGGTGTAGTCTCTCCCCTTGCACCATTTGGTGAGCCTAGGGATCAAAAATTGTAAAGTAATCTAAGTCTTGTGGTCTATCCTAGGAGTGCTAGCTTGTGCATATACTCTCTCTTTGTGCTTTGTGCAAGCATAGAGATCAGAAATTACTAGAATTTCCTTCCCTTTAGGAGGCTTTCTTGGGGGTTTCATCACCTCAAAGGATGAACTCAACCACATGAACTAACAAGATAAATGGGGAGAATGAAATTTGTACCCCAATCTAGTCACATTGTGTTTAGCGAAGCTCTGATGCTCGGGTGATACCGAGCTAAGAGTGCAAGGTTGGTCTAAACAACTTAGCTGACATTCCCCACCAATGCTTGTGATGGGAGCTAGTGTTCATCGATGTGCCTCATGTATCCTCTCAATATTTAGATGATGCACTATCTATCACCTATTTTAGCCTAGCATAAGACCTTTCAGTCATTGCTTAGTATGGTTTAGGGTATAATATCATGCCCAAAGCTATTCACCATGTATCTCCTTGAGTAGAGATAAGAGCTCTTTAGGAAAGGTCTCAAGACCTCCAAAAAAAGGGAAAACGTGAGCCCTTATGCCACTAGATCCCTATCTATTGACTCTTGAAAGAGAGGTTCCTTTCACTGATCTTGAGGTATTAGCCTTTTGGCTAGTAGGTCTACACTAACACACCTACTTGATTAATCTAGGCTTGTGCTTTTTGATGTGTCTTCTTGTGCTTACTAGTACATATCTTCAATTTATCCTGTCATCATCCATATTGTGTCCAAGTGTGATTGTATTTTTTGGTCCTTTTGACAATATGTCCCATCATCCTTGGGTGACTCTACCCTACACTTGGGTAGATCTGCTCTCTTGGTTGAATCTACTCTATTCTTGGGTGGATTTTGCTAGGCAGCCACCTCCCATCGATTTGTCTTCTCTTGGGTGAATCCACTCTATAATTAGTTGAGTCCTCTCTCTCTTGGGTGAATCAACTCTGATCTTGGGAAAATTTGGCAAGGTATACACCCATGTCTAATCATCCTTAGGAAACTCCACCTCTACTTGGGCGGATCCACTCTCTCTTGGGTGAATCCCTAATGTTCTTAGGAAAAAATACCTAGGTATTTATCCCAATTCCAACCCATAATTTCTCCTTGGGTGATTCCATCTCTACTTGGGTGAATTATCTCTGTTCTTGGGATGATCCACTTAGGTCATAATCTTGTCATCCATTACTTCTTTGGTGATTTTTCCTAGATAATTGGGAAAATCTACTCTTTTCTTGGGTGATTCTACTCTTGGACATTTTCATTTCTTCTTGGGAAAATCTGCACTATTGTTGGTTGATTTTTTTCCCCATAGAAAATATAGAGAGAAAATATTTCCTATCATGAATAGCCAGTGTTCTCTTGAGTCCAAAACTGCAATCCAATATTTTTTGTTTCATATCTAAAAAAAAAATCATTTCCATCTCATCAACCACCATCAAATTATCCAAAACATCATCCCCTTTGAGCAAGGAGTCAATTAAATGCATCCTATCAACATCCAAGTTAGCCGTACAATCCAAAATCCAACATCAGATACTTAATTAAGATCCTAAATTTCCTAAATCAATCATCCAACGTAATACTATCTTGGGAAATTATCCTATCCCAAGTTAGTAATCTATTTTCCAAGCAATTTCACATTGAGCCAGAGGTATACTTTGCATCAATATTTTCTTTTGCTTGAGAACTTAACCTATCTCAAGTAGGAAATCCATCCAATCAAACTTTGACATAGGATCTTGACCATATTTGAGAGGAGACCATCCTACCATATCATCATAATTATCCTAATCTGAGCTTAAACAAAATCCTAATCTAAGCTTACTCCAAATCCCAATATAAGCTTTAGTACATCCACATCCAAGGTCTTTTGATATCAAAACAAATATTACTTGATACATTCTTCTATATTCTTATAATCCTTTTCACTTTCCTTCTAATCATCTATTCTCATCTCTTCCATCCATTCCCATCCAATCTAATATCATAAATCCTTATCCTCTCTCAAAATGACCAAAAATAGTAATCAAGGCAAATCCCAATTATATTGAGGATGGTGATAAAATTCTTGTTGATCAGGATGGGTACAAAATAGACCCCTTTGATGCTATTATCAGTAGCAAGCTTTCCCCTAGCATCTTCCAAAATCCAATCACTCATCCAATTTATCCCATCATGCCTACATATACACCCATTAGCGATCCTTATGATACCTTTGACAAGGGAAATTAATTAGCTCCTCCATACACATGTCCATCTTATCCCCCATCCATATCTTCCTCTCATCTATCACTCACATATCCCTCTCATCCAATATCCATACCTTCATCTTCTCCCCTAATCATATTTCAACCTCCATCTTTGCACAATAAAACTATCAGCTTCATCCATAGTCCAAATCCAACATCCCATTATCCCCCAAACCATCTCCTAATCCATAATCCTAATCCTTAAATCCATGATCATAATCCTTCATCTACTCTTAATATTTTATCCTATCTCAATCCACCATCCACTCCCTCCTACCTCAATCCACCATCCACTTCCTCCTATATTAATCCACCATCCATGTCCTCCTATCTCACTCAACCTTCTAATCTTGCATACCTTAATCCTCCTTCTAATCTATCATATTTCTATCCTTCATCTAATCTTCATCTCCCCACTAATCTTAATCCTCCACCTATCCATAATCCTTCATCTATTCCCAATGCTCCACCTAAGCCTAAAATCCACAAGTGTCTCATTCCAAATGCTATCCAATGACTCCTAGAAAAGAAGTCATCACCAAATCCACATCCCAAATTTGTGGAGTCATTTCGGTCTACTCTACCATGTATGGTCATTAGTGATGAGGCCCTTCTCCATCCCATAGCTATCATCCTTCTTCCCACTCCTGACACCATCCAAACCATTGAAATCATCCAAATCATCAAAGCCACCCAAATCCAATCCCCTCCTCCTACTCCTATCATTAACCAAATCCACTCCCATGAAAATATTGAATCCTCCATCTTTCAATCTACCCTATCCAAGGATTCCATCCAATACTCATCCACCATCACACCACCCACAAAAAATTATTTACTTGCCAAGATTTTGTTCCAAATCATACCAGTACATCCCTCATCCAAATATATATCCTACCATCTCACCTAATCCCTCTCATGATTCATTATCATCCCCTCATCCAAATCAAGATCATACCATCACACTTAATCCTTTTTATGATCCCTTATAACCTCCTCATCCAAATCCAAATCCTACCATCCTATATACTCCATCTCATGATCCTTTATCACCTCTTATCCAAACTATTCCAACACCACCTCCATTTCCCCTCGATCCTTTTACATTAACCCATGGTGGTTCTCTTGTAGTAGAAGAACCAAGCATATCCACCACCCATCCTCCTCCACCTCATAATGGATTCACATCATGCTGCCAAAATAAAAAGAATCATGCTATATAAATCAAATGGTCGAGACCATGAACTATCAAGGAAAAGGATAAAGGTCTTCATGAGCAAGGTATGTTGGAGCCCATCCATATCAAATAAAATCCATGAGCACAAGGCCTTGACTACATATCTCAAGGTTCACAATCCAAAAATGTTGGTACAACCTTTGTACAACCTTTAAGTGAGTCTCTTCCAAAATAACAATAGATGCTTCTCATCATTCCTCCATATCATTTGCTTTCATCCCTCCTCCATCATACACACCTAAAAAAATTATCGCCATCCCTCCTTCATCCTCCAAATCCATTTTGGGTCCTTATGTCCTACAATTACCCTTCACACATCCTCCATCTAATAAATCCATTTTAGGACATTATATCCCAAAATCCCATCCTCCCTCTCATCCTACTCATCCCTTCATCCACCAATCACATATCCCTATCACCCATCATAAACATCCCACTCTCATAATCCCCAATTAGGATCAATAAAGGAACATAATCGTGCATCATATCCAACATCCCAAATCCATCACTCCATTCATATTTTCTCCACATCACCCATCTACTCACATCCACACTATTTCTATTGGAAGCACTTTGAATACAAAAGTAAAATTCATAATCCAAACATCCACATGGATCTAAAGATCAACATATCCTCTTAAAAATATATGATGAAGAAAAGAAAATTCCAATCCAAATTCTAAATCAATCCCAAAGGCCACAAAGGCCCACCAAAGAAAAAATTAAAACCATGTGGATCCCAAAACAAAAAGATATAATACATTCAATGAAAAAATCCATAATGACATCCAAAGTTGTTAATCCAAAAGCTAAGCATACCCATCCTGCATCTCCTAAATCTATTTTGGATCCCTATGTCTTGAGATTCACTATCCAACCCCTCCATCATCCCCACATCCTCCATTTCTTTCTCCTTTGATCATTCAATACCCATGATCACAATATGTGTCAATGTTGGTCCTAGGTGACAACATCCCCCATCACTCCCATTATTCCATTGATACACTTTCCAATCTCCCATCCATTGTCCCACACATCTCCCACATCAAATCCCTTTAATCCATGCCCTTTCATAATCCATTTATCCCAATAAATTTGTACCAACATCCAGTAGTCATTTCATCATGGGCTCTTATTACCGATCAGTATGAATTGGATTGTTGATTCCATCCTCCTTCTCCTTATCACCTACTGCCATAATCCACTTATTCATATTCTTATCCTCATCCATCTCCACCTACATTCTTTTAAAAATTTCTGAAAATTTCTGAAAAAAATCAAACAATGTCAAAAATGAGAAAAAAAGAAAAGAAAAGAAAAATAGGAAAAAGAAAATTTCATTCAATGGTGAAATCTTGGCAAACAGGCACCTTGGGAAAGTACCATGATGAAAAGCTGGTAAATAGGCACCATGCATAAATCCCCCATATATTTTCTCTCCACACTTGAGGCAACTTCATTCTAAGCACCTCCATCCTCCATCTCCACTATCCAATCTATCTTACCTACCGTACCTATCATATCCATTTATCTCAACCCTTGTGTCCTCATGATCTTGATATAGATAGGGGAAAATATATATACATGAGCTTTGGACCCCTCTTGGCATAAATTCCCTATATAACCATCATGTTATCATCCATCTACCTTCCTTATCCTCCCCATCATGTTGTCATCCATCTACTTTCCTTATCCACCCATCATGACATCATCCATCTCTCTTCCTTATCCAACCATCATGCTATCATTTGTCTGCCTTTCTTATCCACCCATAATGCTACCATCCATCTACCTTCCTTATCTTCCCATTTTCCTATCTTCCATCCCTCTTGCCTCTCACACATGGCATATCTAGAGTGGTGCATCTTGTTCCTTTGTGACATGGTCCTTGGAGATCTCATTCCATACCATCCTATCATCCGTTCAATATCACTATCTTTTATCTCTTATCCTCCTTAAATTAGCCCCTCCAAAACATGCATCCCTTCATCTCATGATCCTTCCATCTGCCCATCTTTATCTTCCTATCCCCTCATCTTCTCATCCTTCCATTTACCAAATCCTTATCTCTCTATCCATCCATCCTATTATCCTTCCATCTCCCCACCTTTATCACTCCATCCATTCATCTCTATTCTCATTTCATCTCATAATCCCTTGTCATTGGTGTTTAGCCATAGGATAACCCCATGAAATCCAATGGCATCTATCTCATAGTCATCACCCTCCCTCTCCCCTGTGTCTTGCTAATATCCTATTTTTTTCCATCTTTCATCTATCCCTCTGATCCTCCTCCCAATCACTCTTTATGATTTGGATAACTATCCCATTTATGAGCTACCCCCAATCAACATCCTCTTGTAAATATTGTGCATGTTGTATATATCCATTGTCATCTACATAAAGTTAGTCTTGTGTCATCATCTATGTCCATCATTGTAAATACTTGTCACCAGGTCTTATCCTTGTGCCTATTGTGTCACAAAGATCCCCTATCAAGCTGGTACTTCAACAAAATTGGTTAGCTCCCTTGGGTTTCAAGTGTCTTCGTCATGAGAGTCCTATGTCTTACCTATACATCCTTGGTATTTGCGGGATATATCATTCCTCGCATCAACCCCATCTATCATCCTTATTGCAAAAGGTACTTGAGATGTTTGTTATTTCTTTGGTGCTTTTGGAATCTTTGTTTATCTTTCATTTGATATTCCTACTTTACCTACTCGAGGTCACCATGATCTATCATATCTTGGTGTGCTTTGACTGGTGAAAATAGGGGCAATTCTTGGCATTTCTTTTGTCATGTTTTTGGCTTGCCTCACATAGTATCCACCAAGATCCTTTGTGGTCTTTTGTTACATTGGGTATCCCTTCTATTTTTGGTTTTCCAAAATCATGCCCACCAAAGTACCTTATGGCTTTGTGAGATGTTGGACTAGCCTTCTTGTCTATTGAGTCAATCCTATGCATGTGATACAAAATCACCTTAGTTCCTCATACCCCGATGCATAGTATCCAATGCTATATCAAATTAAGTGCTCACTACATGGTATAATTTTGTGCTCCAAATCTCCCCATCCATTTTTCCTACATATTTCTCATCCTTTCATCCTTCAACCCTATCCCCCGTCCACATATCATATTCATTTTCATCTCGAGCCACTTAATCCTAGATTTTGTGTGCACATGAATCCTCATCCATCTTTTCATCCATCCTCTCATCTTTCTCTTTCAATAATAATATTAATCTCATCTGGATCCTAATAATTCTATTATCTATTCACTCCTTTTAGGCTACCATCTAGATTTTTTATCCTAAGCATCTTTCCATCCATCATATCCTTTCCTCACCCATCAATTTCATTTTAGGTTGATATAGATTTGTTAGTATAAGCTTCTTTTCAGGGCCATACTAATCATTTCATCATCTCTTCAATCTTGTTCGGAAAGTATAAATGTGTTACTCTAAGCATATTTTCCTCCATCATCTCCATCCATTTCATCAACCCCATTACTTCTAGCAATCCCAATTGGCAAGAAAATCCTCATCCTTGCAATCTAGCACAAATCATCCAATCACATCTTGGTCTTGTTTCCAGCCTTGATTTAACTCCAATCATCATCATCAGGACATATCCTTCCTAATCCTTGTGTTGTTTTGGGATATATTGTTCCTAATGAGCTCAATTTTTGGTTAATCTTGGGTATATAGTTTATTTGTTGGCATTACCATGGACTTTTAATCATCAAATGTTAATGTTCTGTATAATGTTTCCCTCAAACCATTGACATTAGGTTCATCCTATCTTTGTGGTACTTTGATGACAATTAACATATTATACAAATTATCTATATTAATTATGTGTGTGGTTGATGAGTGTTCTCTCAGGTGATTTTAGATGTGCAATTACTACGCGTACTGACATTGTCATGTAGGACATAATGAATGGATGCTAAGTCAAGAAAGGAAACCAACAGGTGAACATGAAGGAGAATCATCCAAGGAGTCAACTAGAGGTTGAAAATGACAGATTTCCATGACTGTCATTTGTAACCTCCTTGAATTTATGGTATCAAGAAATCGCAGACACTACTACAACATTGAGTCCACAGTTGGGCATGCATGTCTGATCGGATTCCCTACAACTGTAACTACTCTACCATTCTTTTTCCTATTTTCCCTAAATGGCGTCCTCTTAATTAGTGGGAGTGGACCACCCTATTTAGCTAGAGGAATAAATGTAGAATTGAATCTTCTTCTTGAGGGTTAATAGAGAGAGAGACCAATGGATGGATAGATGGATTATTGAAGTTCATAGAAATGGATACTAGTTCTGAATCTCTAATTTTTGTAAAGATGATATTGATGTGTTGAGCATATACACTTTTACATACAACCATGTTGTTACTCTACTTATTGATTTTCAATGAATGAGATGATAGTCTAAATCTAAGCATTTGAATTTGTGTTATTCTTAGTGGATACTCATCCAAGGGGACCCACTTGGTGAGTAATCCTTTCTTTAGAGTAATTAGTCTAGTTGTTATTTCATGTTCTATACTTAGTTCAAAATCTGGTATTGACTATTCTTGTAGCCACCAGAAGTCCATTTTGTGTATGTTCCTGTAAATAGAGTAGTTCCTTCCTATTATCCCAAATCTTTATTTTTGTTATGCATGTTAATTGTTGGTTAATACGTTATTTCGTTCCTACAATTTACTTTCAGTACTGTGTATTTCTTAGTTGTAGGCTAGCAATGGCTACTTAGGAATTCCTAGTGCACATATAGTGCTGACCCATTTCAATTCTACATCCCTGGGTTGACAAGTTAAATGCACCTTCGTAGTGATTGAATAGTTATTCAGGTCAGATGTCCAATTTCTGAATTGTGGTTGTAGAAGTCTAGTTATGAAATCATTATAGGAGGCCTACATTTTTGGCATCATTGTCGGGGATGGTGTCAAGCTAGGAGGTTCTTTGGATTCATTGATAGTTTCCCTATTATAGCATTTCTATTGGGTATTCTCAGGTACCCTTTTTCTTGGGTAGATAGTGATTTTTTATTCTTTGTGTGAGTTGGATGAAGTCAATACCATAACAAGTTGAGATCTTACATCTATCAGAAACAAAGAAGAGGAAGAACCATTTTCCTTTTTGCTAGTGTATATCCTAAAGCCTCCTCTGAAGATCAAAATCAGGCTGATAGTCCCTTGCCTTGGAAACTCATCAAGAAGATATGGGTGATTCCTCCTAGTTGAGGATGACTCACTCTTCCAGAATGACAACCACACCACTAATGCTCTTGGTTTGAGCCATTTTCTACCACTTTGAAGGAATGGTTTACAAGTCTAGGCATAGATACCATGAAAACTTGGGAAGACATAAGGACTAAGTTCCTTGGAAAATACAAGGATTATTGTTGGGGTAGTGATACAAAAGGAGGTGATGCTTTTAAGGTGCTGCAAAGGGAAGATGAGAGCTTGGGGGATTACATTTCTAGGTTTTTCTCCTGCATATAGGAATTCCCACACCATGCACCCAATGAAGAAACTCATAAGCTATTTTTCTTGAAGGGAATCCACGAGAATTCCTTTGATGCTTTGGAATTCATGGTAGAAAAAGATATTACTCAAGTTCCTTGGGAAGACATCAAAAAATTGTGTCAAGACTACACCAGAGCAACTTCAAAAGGAGAAAGAACTCGCCACTCTTCTACTAGTACAATTCCAAGAATGGAGATCACTGAAAATTATTGATAGACTCCACCTAGAATATCTCAGATAATTTGGATACTCAACTAAATGTACTTCAGACTAGAGATCAACAAGAAGAGGCAAAAGTAATGATGGCACAGCATTACTCCCACTTTAGGCAAGAGAGGGAGTATAGATGCAAAATGATGGTTGATACTGTAAGTAAAATTCTACCTGAAACTAAAAAAGAAAAAGAAAAAGTCCACCATGATGAATAGGGGAAGCCCTGGGTTCCAAGACAAGGTACGCTACTAGATCCATTATCTTTTTCTAGGCCAAACTAGGTAGTTAGTCTCATTGAACCATTCTCTCAATCTCAATAGCCTGACATGATACTTCCATTCGTTAATGAACATAAACTTATTCATCTACCAGCTCAGCCCACACCCTGTCCAAATAATACACCACAACTACAACCAATATGCCTTGCTAATTCAATCCCATCCTCTGCATATGTTGTGAGTGTAAGTGAAGTCCATCTATATCCTGGAACTACTGATTCAAATCCTTCCACATCTATTATCATTGAGCTACCTGTGGAAGAGGGACAAGAGCCCCCACATGGTCCCATTCAGCCAATAGAACCTGAACCAAAATTACCATTTCCTCAAGAAGGAAGAATTTCCAGGAATGAGAGAAACAAAGAAGATGTGACTTATGACCCTAAGAGTCAACCAAAGTGCATATGTTTCCAAACCATAAAGTATGTTCCTATATCTGGTAGGATAATTAAGGGAGCATGTTTCAAAAAGCTAGGGAGAATAAAGAAACACCTGATTACAACCCATATGATGAGACAACTTACCATGATTGGAAAAGTGACCATTCTTAAGTACAATACTTCCAACACCCTCGTAGCAATGGTTTCTATCCACAGGATTCACATGGAGAGTTTTTAGGGTAACCCGAAGATAGTCATCAATGCAATGACTAAGCACATCCTGAAGCAGCTAATTATTGAATATATAGGGCCTAGTTCTACTATCCTATAGCTTATTAATAGCGCTACTATGGGGCCTAATGGTCTTCTAAATTCTTGGAGGTATCTAGCAGACCCCATAATTTTTTCTTTATGGCCACATGTTGACAAGAAAGCCAAGAAAATTAACTCAGTGGTGTAGCTCATGGTGCTAGTTACCTATCCTACAGATGATCTTCCTATAGCCACACTTCTTGCAGCCACTCTGCCAGGAGAGACACTTCTTGCAACAATGGACATATTTCATATCATGTTGCCATCTGGACTCAAATAATCAGAAAAGTATCGTTAGCCTACATGGGACTACTATTCCATGAAGGAACCATATCTTGAGTCCTGTATCCATTGGGTCTACATCAACACCAATAGCTAGCTAATAGGACAGTCTCCACAAGAAATCAACTTTGTGTTGAAAAGAATTGACAAAATAAAGCTACAGAAACTGGTAGATAGCTAGTGGACATTTTTGTTAGTAACTATACCAAAGAAAGGAGGTAAGCAGTGAGTTTGTATTGATTATAGGAGACTCAACATTCTAGACGCCTTGGACAAAGTGAGAAGGATAATTTTGCACTACATCAAAATAATGCAAAGTTAGAAAATGAGATGGCATGATTGGGAGAACACATTTCAGCTAAGTGACTGCTAGGTAAAAGCAAGAAGTTGGGTACACAAAGAGGGGAAATTTCGGGCAAAATAAAAACTTTCATAGGAAACATGTACATGTTACGGATCGAGTACCCGAGCCTAAATCCGAACACGTACGCGTTCAACTTCGGGTATGTGAACCAAAAATGTGTACGTGTTATGAAACACGTACGTGTTTCGTGAAGGTATTTATTTTTTTAAATGAGCAATTGTATTTCATTTTTCCTCACCATTTTAGTTCGCGTTAGAGAAGAACATAGGAGATCGCGTACATGTTTCAAAGGCCTTGATTGAAGAAAAATTTGATTGCCACCTCCTCCCATCGACACAACTGACCTCATCGACCTCCAGGTTGTTTGAATTCTTCCTTTTTTTGCTTTATATCTTTTTTTTTGTTTTATAATTAGTATTTATTTTTTGTTTGTTTAGTGTGTTTTAGTTCAATGTTTTATAGTTTTTAATTGCATTTAAAAAACCAAAAACGTCAACGAAAGAAAGAATGTTAAATTGTAAATTGAAAACCATAAAAACTAAACCTAAATTGGACACATTTAACTTAGAAATAAAAACCCTAGAAACCCTAGGTTACAAAATTTGCATAGGTCCCTAAAAACTAATTTACACGGGTTAATCCTTGGACCTAAACCCTAAAATGTGCACCTAAAACCCTATTTCCCCTAAAATGTAAACCTAAAACAGGATATTTACCCTAAAACGTAAACCTAAACTCCTAAACTAGGGCTCCTCAAGGAGGTTTAGATTACATTTTTTATTTGACATAACCTTCTTTGTATGATTTTTACTCTCACTCATGGTTCTTGGTTTATTTAGGGTGGAAGTGATGAAAAATTCAATATTAGGGGCATGTGATATAATAGAAGAGGTAAAATAAGGATGTGTAGTAAGATTTGATGGCATAGCATGTAGGGAGGGATCACAAATTATAGTCCATAGGTTAGGTACACTTTGGTATGTCGTTGGTGATCCACACAAGGGTGATCCCATAATGAGTAGTTTACAATTTTTGGCCGACTGGACCTTTGTAATTATTATTTTTTGATCTTCACATTAGGGCACCTATAGCGGCTAAACTGTGAGGAATTTGAAGATGGTGCAAATTAGAGTCTCATCAAATTTTGTCTGTAGATTCTAAAAATATTTTTTTCAAAATTTTTGGAATCAAATTGCACTTCTTTTTTCCATCTCCCATGAAGGTGGATTTTTCGAAACAACATTTTAAAGTAGGCCTTTTTACGTATAACATAAATTTTTTTTCCATTAAAATTCTATTCTTTCAAATTTAGATTTGTAACTCTGATATCAGTTCTTCCACTTGGTTGAATGGTTTTTGACAGATATTTTTTCCGTAATCAAGTTTCAAAGTCAAATGAATTACAATTCAAACACAACGCGACTATATAACGCATAACTTTTTTTGTATATGTCAAAATTTTATTTTATTTTTTTTGTTGGATCAAGGACTTCAATATCTGGTGAACTCATATTTTTCAAATTTTTTTTTGATAATCTTCTATTTTTCCACATGTAAAGAACAAAGAAATTCATTTTCGATGAAAAACCTATGTTGTAAAACTTAAAAACAAATACATAACAAAACCAAAACATATTAAAATTATATTCATTGGATAGATTGTTCTAAGGAATACCATAATCATTTGAAATAAATTTTAAATGAATTCATTTGATCCCCCAAAAGCTAAATCAAAAGTGATTTTTTATCAGCATTTTGATAGGTGTAAAAGAGACACATTTATAGGTATGGTTTAAAACTAGTGAGGTTCTATTTAAGGGGGTTTAATCTAAGGTGATTTGATCAAACCCTCTTCAATTGGAATCCTTAAAATGGAACTTTTTTAGGCTTAAATCATTATATTTTCTAAAAAATATGTGATTTCAGCTAAAATTCATTCCTCTCAGGAATTGTAAACCACTATTATGACAACACCCACAACTACCAATGAAATTCATAATTGACTAATAAAGGAGGTACAAACAATCGATGCATAGATCTATATATTAACCAAAAATTTGATTTAATTATAATATGTTCACATAATATAAATTTGATAGCTAATTTTATCTCGAAAAACTTCATGATTGTATAATTTAACTTGAGAAAGTGTACCAGTGATGTAAAATAATGTACCTCATGTGAAACTATGTGCTTTATTTAGTAAGTTTATATATCATGATGCTAGTTGATATGAGCATGTAATCACTCTATCTAATGTTATTAGCTTATATAGTGTATGATGTATTCTCTTAAAAAAACATAGAAATGCAAGTCATACTTGTTAATCTAGACTATGTGTAATATGGATACAGCTAGACACATAAATGTTATTAAATCAAATAAATATTAAAATGTGAAGCATGAATGATTTCTACCCATTTCTCTTATTTGGATGAGATCCTTTGTGAATTATGTAAGGATGCATTATGATCATATTTAAGCCTTAATTTATAGGATGTTATTCATAAGATCTCTAGGTTGTGTGTAATCTAATTCTTATTTTAACTCTCATGTGTAGTGGCATTGTTCTAGATTAGGAAAACTAAATGTTGTACTTTCTCTAAACTAGTGTATCAAAGCTAACTTGTAGCATGAACATTTCAATGATAAATTCAAATTAATTTTTTGAAAACCCATGTGTCTAGAATTTATATAAATATGAAGGAAGAGTCTATGCCATAGAAAAGTTTCAAAAAATATATTATTAGAAAAAAAATTGGGTCTAAATCACTTTAGATCCCCTCTTACTTTTTAAATCAGATCCAAGATGCTTAGAGGTCCATATAGGTTCAAAATCCATCGTAACTCAACAACTTAGTTATAATTGAAATCTAAAATTCCTAATTGTTGATATATTGAAGCTATTCCTAGAATGTCACATATTTTATTCAAAGCACTAAGTTTAGGTGGTAGGGTTTCTCATTTACTTGTAAAAATTTCTTCATGTGTCTTCTATATGTTTTCATGTCATCAAATCTCTAAATCTAAACCCTAAACCCTAAAAGCATTCATTTTGTTGTAGGACCTTAAAATGAAATTTGGTTGACTTAGGCAACTCCACCAAATTTTATTCCCTTAAGCCATGGAACATTTTGTCCTAGGACCTTACTAGACATAGATCCCCTTAAGCCATCCTATCACCCTAAATCATAAATCGATGTCTTAAGGGGTCCTAATATGACATTTCTTAAGGGGATCAAAGAAGTTCTCAAAATTTGGTGAATAGAGGCTCAAGCTCATCTTTGTTTATTTTGTACATTGCAATTAGGTCACTAGTATATATCTATGTGTCCCTTTGAATGTATTCTATTAATTTTTCATTCTTATCTTTAGTATTCTTTGAAAACAATGAATGAGATTATAAATTTTAATGTTAGTGTTAAACTTATAATTTCTTCTTAACTACTTTGTCCCACTATAGAGAACTTGTGTCTCTTATCATGAAATTTGAAAATTTAGATAAATCAATTTATGTCCCTGATTTAAATAAATTCTGGTCATACTTGATTAATACATCTATTCATTTTGTTGTAGGGACCTTAAAATGAAATTTGGTTGCCTTAGGCAACTCCACCAAATTTTATTCCCTTTAAGCCATGGACCATTTTGTCCTAGGACCTTACTACACATAGATCCTCTTAAGCCATCCTATCACCCTAAATCGTAAATCGATGTCTTAAGGGGGAATTTGACATTTCTTAAGGGGATCAAAGAAGTTCTCAAATTTTGGTGAATAGAGCTTGGTCACTCATATTTTTTTATATCTTGTGCATTGCAATTAGGTCACTAGAATATATCTATGTGTCCCTTTCAATGTCTTCTATTAATTTTTCATTCTTATCTTTAGTATTATTTGAAAATAATGAATGAGATTAAATAAATTTTAATAAAACCCCATAATTTCATTTCTACCCTTCATATTAACAACCCACACTGGACTTAATTTAATGTGTACATGCTATGAATTTTTAATGTTATGAATTTTTAATGTTATAAATCAAATGGTCTTCAAATGAAATATATTTTGAATTTGTGCATGTTTAATGTGATTTTTAAATAACTTTCAAATTGTGTGCATTATTTAATTAGTTTGTTGATATATATTTTTTAATTGTTTAACATGCAGTTGCCATATCATTGCTCACATGGATTCAATGTTTAATTTAGAGGATTTTATGCCCGATCAAGAAATTCCTATAGATCCCATACATCCCAATCCACCACATGAACAAAACCCTAGCACACCTCCACATTCTCCACCGCCTAACCCCCCACCCCCTCCTATAGTTGATCAAGATCAATTACGAGAGAATATCTTAACAAACTTCATTGTCATTCAAGGAAATATAGATCTCATAAAAAATGAGCCTAGAGTCCCTCCCCATCTCGCACAGTTTGCATGTACAATGCAAACTATTGTCGATTTTGTTTGATCTATTGATGTGGACCTAGATAGGTTCCATCAATGGAGAGAAGAGAGGAGACAATTCTATGTGGATGGATTGTCATATAAAGAAATCAATGACCTAAAAATTACCAAACAAGCCATGTGCCAATATTTTATTAACCCCCAAACGAACCAACCAATTCCACCCATGAAAAAATGAATTTCTATTTTATGGTGTAGGCACCCACAAATAGCTGCGAATTTTTAGGAGAGATGGTGGATGGTGTTTGATAATCCACCACATGGCAATAGGGAGGTTCCCTTATAATTTTTGAGAAAGTTATGGGATGAGTTTGAGTTGGGTAAAAACTCTAACTATTTTGATATGAGGTCATTTCAGGCAGTTGGGCGTGGCATGCCCCAACATAGAATATGAGCACATGTCGATACTTAGTGATGTGCTCCAATTACTCCTATTGTTCCTCCTCCTTCTCCTGGTGTTCCCACTACATTTCAGCAGCAGACAATGTTATCGACATTAGGAGCATTGATTTCACTTTTAGGACATCTCACTAAGCAGACTACACACACGGCCACTGAAGTGGCAAATAGAGAGCATGGAGGCTTGGGCTATAGGGATACTCAGATATCCACTTCAGGTGATGCACATGCATCTGAGATGGGGTCATATTTGAATTTACTATATTCTGAGGATTGTCCTACATAGGTATGTTCATCTTTTGAACTTAAATTTAATTCAAGTTTGAAATGTGAAAAACTAATGTAAATAATAACATCAAATTATATATATAATATAATATTAATTCAATAAGTGTTTGGTGTAGAAGCATGATCATGTGATGCTTGAAACTCAATATGATCATCGTGTGTGTATGTCGAGTGTTGTAGATCTGGGCTAACCTTTTGGACAGGTACTTGAACCAATATATATTAAATAATTTGTATGTATATATATCTAATTTAATTTGAATTTTTACACATGTGTGAATTGATATATTATATCTAGATGTGGGGAGGTCATATGATACCTAGTACTAACCAACCACAAGTTACAATGGTGAGCGCTCCTGAGACATCATCAACTCAGGTGTGTGCTTTCAAAAGTTTGTTAAGTTTAAATTAAATACACATCATAGATCTAATTTATTTCTTTCATTTACATACACATGTGTGAATGATCTATACAAACCGTTGTACATCTATATGCAGGAATTTCATGAGATACCCATGGCAGACCACACACCTGAGACATCATTGGAATTTATGCATGGGAAATCTCAGGTGTGTGATCATGAGGTCATATCATTCGAGGTTGTAGATCCATAAACAATTTGCTAAAGTAGATCCAAAAATTATTAAACCAAATCAACTACTTAATTTATGGAATATAGTTAGGGGATGGCCTAAGCGGGACATGCAATTAGTTATTGATTTGATATAAGGATGATACTAATCCAATTAACTAATTACCTAATCCCTAACTTATTGAGCTAAATCACAAGGTTATTAAAGTAAATTGATTACCTAATTTATGGAATATAGTTAGGGGATGGTTTAAGGAGATTCAATAGGATGGTATAAGAAGACATGCAATTGATTACTAATTTAATAAGGGATTATACAAAATAAGTTAAATAAGGGAATGAGCTTCTCTTCACTTTGACACAAAATATTTTCTACTAACAAGATTGATCACATAGAGGCAGAAGCTCATTTGGCCCCATATTAGAGGGATTTTGATGTAAACTATGTTAAGTATATATTTATCCTTGAAAATATATCTACATTGAGATATATTAGTAGCAATAGATTAAAAAAAGGAAAGTAGATAACTTAATATAAAAATAAAGATTAAGAGTTGAGTTCTACATACTTACAAACCATTTAAAAATTACACCATTGTACCATATCCATCCTCTCTCTTTTTTAATGCACATTTATAATTGCCTCATTCTCTTCCATTGAAAGCATCCATCACTCTTTTTATAATAGGATTCAGTGACATCACATAGCTTCGTACAATCCTACATGTTTGGATCCATATATATCAGAGAAATATAATAATCTTTAATACTAACTTTATACTCTTTGGCACCATAGGGTATAAATTTAATGTATCACCAACTAACTATAAAACTACTCTTATGTGGGGGTGTTTATGTGTTCCTTTTCTCTATCTCATATATCTAGACATATCTTATGGGGAATAGAAGGTATTTCCCCCACAAAATTTATTGATGGATGATCCAAAAAATAACATTTTAACCTAATCATCCATACATCACATTAAATAATATAAAAATTGTAAGAGGTCTAATAGTAAGGGATAAACTCATTATGCCAAATGAATCCTATGCCACATTATCAAATCTTTTAATAATGATCATAGTTTTTTATAAATTTATGGAATTAATATTAATCTTAAATATAGAAATGCTTGGCTAAAAATATTAAACTAGATCCATTATCCACTAATCTCTTTTGATGTGATGCGCTCCCCATATCTAACCACAATGTATAATAAAAAAATACTCATATATAATTGTTGGACTTGGGAAATTATGACCTACCCAAATAAAATCTTAGTAGATTTCTTAGAAAATAAGATCTAGAATGATAACCTCTATGGGATTAAAATTTTATGGTAGGATATTTTCTAAGGCCATCCTTGAAACAATGTGTGTGTGTGTGTATTAGATATTTGAATTAAATTCCAAAGATATTTTTGGTGAAGTTATTTTAAGAGGATTGATAGAATCATATCCTTTGTGTGTATTTCTATCAACTTAGGCGGAGACAAGACTATATCACTACTTGGTAAAAAAACTTGAGTGAATGTGACCTTTCCTTTGAGTAATCCACTAATAAATATGACCCAATATATGATCTAACTCTATGGAGCATAAAATACATGCTTAGTTTGATTAGATTCAACATGCTATATATCCATATAAATGATCTATATGAACTAGGAGCCTCATGAGATACATATGTATACCTAGGAGTTCAAAATAATTAGGTACACTAATAACAAACCCAAGTCCCATAAGAGTGTGAATAATATCCTAAGATGGGTCGAAAGGCACTAACAAAGTCAATGAAAGAGGAATAACTAGATAAGAATGAAATTAACTCACTTGTGGGGCATGTATCCTATCATTAACATGAAACAAAGATGCAATATAATCAAGGATCACATGATATGAGTCAATAAAGTGTCAAAATACCTTATAGTCATTGATATATGCATGGTGATAGTCCTAATGCAAAGGCTCATAAGTATCCATATATGATAAATTAATAATAACACACAACTAAATGGTGGGTAGGTAAGGATCAAATAGATACCAAACAATGAAAGCCCAAACCTTAAACAAGAAAGTGATATGTAACATATTTAAGGTTTGATATATACTTAGAAAAGTAACAAGAAATTGTAAGGGCCAAAAAGAGTAGTTAGGGAATAGAGTAAATGGAGATCACACAATAAAAGTCCAAACCTTCATATGGTTAATCTGATAATACACAAACGAAGGTGAATACAAACTCTAGTCAAATCTAAAATGAAATGTATGGAATAAAAAATAAGATGTGAAATCTTAATGTAGAAGTCATAAACCCTTAGGCCAAACCCTAGGGAATGTACAAATTTTGGGCTCACAAAAAATATAAAGAAATAAAATAGAGTTTATTTTAATAAAATTTAAATTTAAGTAATATAAAAAGCAACACAATTCAATTAACCTAATTTAGAACTATTAGTACAAATCATATGACTCAATTTGGAAAACTAGAAATTTACATAAATGAAAACACTTAGCTAATTCCAATGATTGATAAATAATTGTCTACTTTTTATCATAAGTTTTGAATTGTAACTCGATGTGTTGGAAGAGGAATGCCAAAATTCCAACTAGATCATTCTTGAAAATAAATAGGGTTGATTTCACACCACAAAATCTATCTAGATCCAAAATATATTGTTGAATTGAGCTTTGTTTCGTGAAATTAATCTAGAGTGCAAAAGTGATCATGTAATATGTGTAACTATGTATCCGTAAAGAAAATATTTGCCTTGATGTTTGGACCTAAAAATAGAGATTTACAATGTTGATAAAAACCTTTGAGGAGCATACTAAGCAAGCATCTTGTTCTCGTCAATCAAACTCTTAGCCAAACTTAATTAGTGACTTTTGGACAATGACTTAATACAAGAAACAACTGTACAATATGTCTATTTATCACTAAGTATATGCTCATATGTGCTTAAATGATCATACAAATGTGGAAT
Organism: Sequoia sempervirens; assembly: GCA_007258455.2. Classification (NCBI taxonomy): domain Eukaryota; kingdom Viridiplantae; phylum Streptophyta; class Pinopsida; order Cupressales; family Cupressaceae; genus Sequoia; species Sequoia sempervirens. Next base: position 209,544,111 of record VDFB02000008.1, on the reverse strand, counting down.
AAAAGCTCTCCATATATTAAATTGAAATAGAGTTCAATCTTTTTAGACAACATCCTAGAGTAAAATTTGAAATATTTCATACTATAAATCAACACAGTGACTAGTTAGAAAGGGACGTGAACCCAATTTAAATATACTTGCAGAGTGGCGATATCATCCACACACAACGTGCTGCCGGTGGGTTTAGGCGGCTGCAATTAGCTAAACAGGGTGGCTATTTTCCAGCTGGATGTCTTACCGATAAGAAGAGTCTACGTAAAGCTGAGTGTACATCCGTCAGCTGTTAGTCGCGAATGGAAACCGTTTATGACTCAACATTCCATTTGCTATCCAGAGCAGACAAGGATTTTAAAGAGGCTTTAACGAACCGAATGCATTTCCAGCAGGAGAGCAAAGTGCGGGTTCTCATCGTCTCCGGAAGATGCCTTCGTAAGAACAAATTTGTCGATTTCGTAGGTATGGGGCGGCCCATCTGTTCTGTTTCAGACATGTCTTTTTATCAATGTCGGTGTAGAAGCAGAAAATAATATATCCCATAAATTGCCCGCCAATTAAAGACTTTCTATATTTGTTTCTGAGATGCCCTATAAATTCAAATTGCAGTTGTTCTTCAAGATGTCAGTCATGGTGAGGGTGCGTCTGTGTTCAGATGGGTTTTGTTGTTCAGATTCATTGGTTCTTTTGGTTTTCAAATAAAGTTCAGAGACGAGTCAAGTGTGGTGGTCTGGTCTTTGAGACATGAATTTTCTTGCCATTATCTCCATTTGCATTGAATGAGCATTACGAGAGGAGAAGTCAAGGATTCCCCTTCAGAGCTTACGTTTGTTTTCTATAGATCCAATCTTGTATCTGATATGTCCTATCTATTTTCAGAAAGCTGACTCAATGCCAGAGATTTTGTCGAAACTGATGCTTTTTAAAAAGTTCATGTTATTTTCGTTTTGGGGAAACTTGGATTAATTTCTCACTGAAATTTGATGTGAGTTTTTGTTTGATTAGGTGTATAGGAAGAGGTGAAAATGGAAATAATTGATCCATCATGTCTATGGAATTATTTGTGTGTTTGTTTTCCTATATATATGCTTTCAGGATAAGGAGAAACGTTGATAAAAGAATACAATAAATCACATGGACTTTGGAAATATCATTTAATCTAATTTTTTGTAAGATATATTTGTTCAGGAGAGTACCATTTAGAATTGAGAGCAAACTATGGGGCAGTTCCAGTTATTGTCCCCAGAGTCTCAGAGGTACAACAGATGCTAGATGGCTTTGAGCCTATTCGTGGACTTCTTCTTTGTGAGGGGGAGGACATGGATCCTTCCCTCTATGAGAATAAAACAAGGGTTGTTTATCCTGTGATAAAGTGGAAAAAATATAGAGATCACACAGCAGCGACACTGCCATAGATAGAGCAAAGGACACCATTGAAATGGAGCTTGTTAGAATAAATTAATTTCTCACAGTCAGTTAAAATTGAATTGTATTTAGGGTAGGTCTGTATGTGGCTGCTTAGCTTATTTTGACTAGTAGTCACTGTTCAACTCATTTAGGAATTATTTTTGGAGCTGGTGGCCCCATGAATATTAGATTTTTCTACTTATTTTTAAACAGTCATTTTAAATTTGTTTTTATAGTATTAATAATGATTTGTGTAGTAAAAACATTGAAAGCAAATATTAAAAAAAGAGGGAAATAAATTTGTGGAACCATGTAGATTTTTGGTAATATGCAGTTGATGCTTATTTCCAACCCCACCCTTTTTTCATGGCTTAGGGTTGGTCTCCATGAGATTGCTTACCTCATGTCCCCATGCGGCTGCTTAGCTTATTTTGGCTAGCAGCCACTGCTCAACTTATTTAGGAGTTATTTGTGGAGCTGATGGCCCCATGAATGTTTAATTTTTCTGCTTATTTGTAAGCAGCCAGTTTAATTTTTTTTTGTACAATAAAATATTAGAAAAATAAAAATAAAAGCAAAGATTAAAAAGGAGGGAAACAAATTTGTGGAGCCACGTGGATTTTTAGCAATATGTAGTTGCTGCTTATTTCCAACCCCCCTCTTTTTCCACAGCTTATTTTCAATTCCTAAACAGTAGTTGCTCCATTAAAATAGGAAAAGATTCCAAATTATCCTTTCCCATTAATAAAATTTATGCATGGGAACACTCCTCCTACTTAAATTTAAGCAGAAAATGGAGTTAAGCAGCCGCATGGGGACATGAGGTTAGCTTATTTTCATTAGCAATTAGTGCTCAATTTTTTTAGGAGAAATTTGTGGAGCTGGTAGCCCCATGAATATTTAATTTTGTTGCTTATTTTTAAGTAGTTATTTAATTTAATTTTTTTTAAAATGTATATATTTTTTAAATTGTTTTTTCCTCTTTCAACTGTATATTCTTATATTTAATTATCATTTGTTGTCGTTAATTATTATGAATTGTATATTCTTATATTTAATTACCATTTGTTGCTGTTAATTTTGACAAAGAATTCAAATATGTTATTCTTGACAAAGAATTAACAAATGAAGAAATTGACATATGTTATAATGATCTAGATCTACCAAAAACATTTTCAAATTTTTTATAACGCTCTCAATCTATACAAGCAAAAAGGATGCTAGCAGAGGTTGCATTCAATTTTACACTATTTGTCAGACTACTTAATGAAAAATTGAAAATAAAAAAATATGAACATACAGGAATCCATCTTACCTTTCTGATGACATACATAGAACCTCAAACAAAACACTTCCAATAGGTAAATCTTATTCAAGCGGCAGGTTGTAAAATTGATTATAGTGAAAATAAAACTAAAGCTTTTAAATTGTCATGACAACATGTCAACTGTTTGTGTGAGGTGCTTCTAATATTACCCTCAATGCATTAGAAAAAAAGAATAAAATCATAATGATTTTACAAGTTTGTGCATAGTTGCACACTTATAGATAAACCCATTGACTTTGTTAGATGATATTGAATATTGAAGATAACTCTGTTAGTGCATAAAATATTTAAAAAATTTGCTTCTCTATATATAATAACTCATGAGAAAAAAAGGAATGCATTAGTAAATGAAGAAACCATAATTTTTTTCTTAGGCCACAATAAGAAAGAACGAAAGCAATAGTGCAGAAGTAAGCATACAAACTGATTTAAGTAAATGTATTATTTTTTGACAACTAATAGATCATTAAACTAATTATGAATTATTGTAAAAAGAACCATAATATAAGTGACAAAATTCTGACAAATGGGTAAGAAGATTTCAGAGTCTTGATCGAAATTCAGCCTTCAACTATTCAGATGTACAACATTTTCATTGCCATTGACGAATTCGATTAAGGAGATTTAAGCTAACCCTACCACAAAATCCCTTGGTATTGCTTCACTGTTTGCTATATTATTCTCATACTCATCAAGGTAACTAGCTTCATTGTCTACTTCAACTGTCAACATAATATTATGCAAAATACAACACACAAAATAGTTTTTGGTATCATTTGCAAATTTGGATGACAAATTTTTGAATTTAAAATTCACCAAACACCTTTTAGCTTTTCAAAGGAACATTCAACAACAATACGATTTGAAGATAGTTTAAAGTTGAATACCCTTTGGTAGTCTGTTGCAACTTCACTAAAAGGTGTGATTAACCATAGTAGCAATGGATATCCACCATCACCAACAATGTACTCTCTCATAGTTGATGAACCAATAGAAACTGAAATTCCATTTAACCTCTCTCCACCTTCGCATAACTTGTAGAAGGAAGAATTTCTTAGAAGCCTAGCATCGTTTATAGATCCAAGCCAACTTGTAAAACATCTATGAAGTGCATATTACTATCAATGATGGCTTGTAATGACATACTGCAGTTGTGATCACAATCATACCAATTAGATGAACATTCATTAGGTGGAAGCTCAAATTCATTAAGAGTTACATCTATAGCCCCACAACAACTTGGAAAGCCTTGATTTTGGTGAAATCCAAGCTTGAAAATTTCAAGTGTTGAATGATCACTTGGCCATTGTATGTAGTTTTGAAAACTAACATGCATAGCGTTGATGAACTTTGTTACAACTCTTGCAACCATTGACTTTCCACACCCAAAAATTTATTTATGTTAATCAAAGAAATTCCATATGAAAATATTAAAATAGCAATAGCCACTTGTTTCTCAATTGGAAGGACCCTACTCTTGATAGATGTTGCTAATCATAGAGGTATATCACCTTGCTTAAGATCTTCATACAATGATTCACATAGAAATTGAAACAATGCATACAGTAATCTAAAGATACTACAAAACCATTTTTCATCACATTTAACTTCAAAAATGTAATGGTTCCACCAATGCAAGGAATGTGGCTTGATATACCACTCACCACTAATCTTCCCTTCCCATTTAGAAGTAGAAAAATTTGAATTGAGGAGTAAAATTTTTTGTTCACAACATATCACATGAAGCTCCAAACCTATTTCATCTTCTACCTCATCATTTGAATGATGAGAATCTTGAGATGATTCTTTCTTATGTTTCTTTAATATATTCATTGAGTCTTCAACATCACACCAAAATTGCATTGCTATTTGTTGTATCACTGTAAGGAATTGTAACAATACTTTGGCCCTTTTTCTATCATTGGAATCCATCACATATGCTTCAAAATTAAAATTAATCAATAAAAAATTATACTTAAGAAATTTAAAAACAAGATCTGTGCTCTAATTACACATTATAAATATTGTAATTACAAATACAATGATACTATTTGAGATAACAATATGAATAAGAATTCATAATGCTTAGCAGGACAGTCCTAGGGGAGAGCTCATAAGAAACTAACCTACCTATGTATCCCACAAAACTAGAGGCACCATAGTTGATCAACTTAATTGATTAACCTTACTCAGTTTCCTTCACAGTCGACATTGAAAATACATGCATAATTACTAAGCATTGGTAAACTATCATAAGTTCTTCATTTCTCAACAGAACTTGAAATTTTAAAATGTTCCAAAAAGGTAAGGATTCAGTAAAACCCAAAAAATGATTTACTTAAAGACAACAATTCTATTTGAGCAATTTTTGCTACAAATAGCTTGAACAACCCAAACAACCATATTACTACATATTATGCAAGAGTTATGCCTCGACTTGTTCATTATAAGATACATCTAATTAATGAAGTACTACAATTAAGAAAAATAGTTTAAGGGATACCAGCATACTAAATAGATATTGATTTAGAGCATGGTTTAGTGACAACATTATGCAACTGCACAAAGACTTTATGCATTGTTTATTGCCAAACAGTGCAATGGGCCCAGATTTCTAACAAGTAAAAATATTGTACTATCACTATCCAACATAGTGGTAGTAAATTATCAACCAATGTTGACCAGTAACAAAATACTAAATCTTTACACATTGCTTACATCAAAAAAACTTACTCTGCTTACCTTAAATCACTTAGTGATGTCAATTTTTTCTCTAGGCCACATACAATTCCATTATGCTTAAAAGTTAATATCATTTCTTCAATATTATTAATGTTTACAACATTTATGCTGTATGGCAATGGAAATGGTTGTATAATACATATCAACAATGTGAATCAATTACAAATTTATTACACACAACCCCAATTTATGACTAAAAGAATTTGTGACAGCTCTTTTGCAAAATAATTACCAATGTGAAGCAAAAGCATGAAAAGTTTAGCTAACAAGGATTATCTAAAATTTTCAATAGATTGTAACTGCTATTGCCTTATCTAAAACTACTTACAAAAGCCAAAAAGTAAAACTTGGTAAGAGGTAATGGGAAAGAGAGTTTTAACAGAGCTTTACATGCTTGGTACAATCCCTTGATGTATTAATTGCAGATCCATAACAATCTATAGAGAGAATTATTGAAAAAAAAATCATTTAACAAGTTTACTACGTGCTAGTAAAAAATACATGTTTTAAAAAAATTTAAATGAAAGTTTCTTTCAGTAAAACTATGAAGGCCAAAGATTCCTATAAAATCACCCTATTAGTCAACCTCTTTGAAGTTCAAGAGAAATAGTTTTATAGGCAATATTGATCATAGAATTTGATCATGCAAATAAAACTATGTTTTAGAAGCATAGTAGATATTGTAGTATTTTTCTTCTTGATTTTAATGAACTGATTTAGATTGAGTTATTTTATATTATGTGCCTTCATTTTATACATTTTGGTTTGCTTATCTCTTAAAATCATGAAATTTCAAGTCCATAACAATTTTTAGCCAATATTTTTCTACAACTTGGATTTGAAATTTTGTTTGTTGATATCTTGCCAAGTCTTGGTGCAGAGTCTAGACTTACTATGAGTGGTCTCATCAAGTGTAAGCCATGTAACCATCTATAACCTTAATCATGTTCTCTCAAACCAAAACTCATTTGGGGCATCTTTCTTGGTACCCTTTTTGGTCAATCTTCTTTTGTCAGTGTACACTTCTATTTCCTTGCACTTCTCTTCCATGTCTCATGCTTAAAGATGTTTCTATGTTGAGGGAGCAATAATTTGTAATATAATTATGTACTCATGACATCACTTTCAATATTTTGGCAACTTATGAGCTACAAATATTAAAATGTAAAGTGGTTGTGTGCTATAAACAGTTGAATTAGTCTTAAAATTGTTTACATGTGCTTAGGATAGTTTTTGATCCTTGTGGGAAGTATAGAGATCCAACCATTTAATGCAGATATTAATATCTGTGCTATGTAGGCACCTAAAAAATATGGATCATACATCTAAAACATGACTTCTCTGGTGTTAATGCTTATAAACTATAATGCACCAATGATTAAATAATATATAATTGAACCATGATAGTAAACTTGGTGGATTTAAAATTTCCATAACAATTCGATTAATAAACTTCGAAAGTAAACTTAACCAATACTTTGAAAGTAAACTTGGTGGATTTTATAGTTGTATGCTACTAACAAATACAAAATCAATCTTCTTTTGCAAATGATTGGATGATTTTCAACATTGCTTGACCAATATTGTTTAGTACTATAACCATGCTTATTTGGACATTAATTTTTTTCTCTTCAAGTTTCAGTAACCTTTCTTCATTCAAATCATCCTTGTTCATGCATTGTTCATGGTGTTTCATGCATCCCTCAGGCCATTTGTAAATTAGAAATCAACAACCTACTGTCCTCAACAATAACATCCTTCATGCTTATTGCATTGGAAATTGATTTTTGTTTTTTTGATGTGCACTGTTTGTCTCTTTCACTACCACTTTTAGATTTTTCATGACTTTCCATATTTGGTGTTTCAGGTTCATGCAATGGTTTATCTTTATTTGGAATATTATTCTCATCAAACACATATGTTGTATCAGAAGAATCAATAGTGATATTTCTTAGATTGATGGCTCGATCTTTACTAAATGTGGTCTCCATTGCATCATAAAGCTCAAGAATGAACTTTCTAGGAAGTTTCTTTTCAACCCTTTCTTGACTTGTCATATTCCAGTAAATATCGTGCACAGATGGAATATTATGTTTATAGTCTCTAAAATTCTTTTGTAATCAGGTTGAATACGCTCCCAACAATCTTGACATTGGTTGGTTGTGTGATGAACACCACGAGTAGAGAAATATTCTTGAATAATTTTCTACATTTCAGTGGAATTTAATGCTTTTCTTATTGCACCACCACTTGATTGTGTTTCTCTCTCAATTCTCTTAGCTTCGATTAGAACCATTACATGTTTGCAATGCTCCAACAAACTCTTCTTTTTTCTTGAGAAGGTACATGGCATTGATTTTCTATGACTTCTACTTCACTAGTTGGAAGTACCTTTTCAATGACCACTTCTTCAGTGACCACTTCTTCATTGTTCACTTGTGTATTAGGAACAAAATATGTGTAATAATCATCATTAGAGGAGAATTTTTTTTAGTTATGCCATCTTATGAAAACAGTGATGTGAAATTCAAGAAACCATGTCGAGGAATTGGACGGTATGTAGTGTTATCCATGGAAAATAATATATGGTTGGTACCTACATTAAAACAATCAAATTGACAACATTGAGCCACCTCAAAATAACTATTAAAAAATATGGATAATGCATATTTGATAAAATTTGTTTGAGGAATAGAAAAAAAATAATAATTTAACCATATGAAATGAAACAATGATCTCTACAAAAGTTCCAATACCAAAACAATTTTAGAGAAAGAAACAATAAAATATGGTTTGGATCAACCTGGAAATAGAAAAACATGAAAAGCATATAATGGATATCAGTTGTCTTTTAAAAACATAAAAAACTAATTCTACATGTTTGGGTTACATTAAATAGTATTGAACGGTGAACCATAGATTTAGTGTTTATTTTCCATGATTAATAGCTCTTGCTATTTGAATGAATTATATAGTCCAATAAACCCATTATTAAAAACATTCCACCTTCGCTTAATATGACACCTTACAAATACTTCCCCTATAAATTAATGGACAAGACAGATTGGGATATCACTAAAATGCTTAATGTTTTGATCCATTGATCCCCTACTATCTAAAAATGTTTCCATGCACCCAATACTCTCCTCAACTCATATTCTATGTGTTGATCATAGTGTAATCTCCATCTTATTTATTTCATACCTGATAAATGTTCTGTATAATTTCAAATTTTGCAGCTTGTAACTCCTCTTGTCAATCTATTCCTTGACAGTATGGATTGACCCAATACTAAATTTTAAGAATTCTAACCCCATGTAGCTTATGTTGAGTTAAATGATTGGGTTAAAGTCTATTCATATGTTAGATATTCAAAAATTTGGCTATTCCCTTCATCTGCTATGATCATCTAATAGAATAATGGATGGTGCGGTGGAGATCCATTCTCATGTATACTATATGTGGATTGAATAGTGGAGATCCATTCTCATGTATTTGAAGTAAACCTCCCCATTGTGTATGGTGCATGTTTGAGCCTAAGCGTGTGTAATATGTTTTTTTTTTAATATAGTCACATGTTTTGTCTTATTAGGAAATTGCATTTAAGCTTATATTGTTTTTTCAATTTTCCTATTAATGCTACTCAAAGTTGTTAAGCCTTAATCGTTATGATGTTATCCATGTACTTACAAGGCTTCTATAATTTCTTTTCCTTAAGAATTTCTCCTTTTTATTAATTTTATTCTTCATCATATTCTATGTGCCATCAATCAAACCATTAGAAGATGACATTCAACTTACTCTTTACTTGGCTGTAGATCATGCATTCCTTCTTTTTCTCTAGGAATTTCATTAAATGGGATTTTACCTATTACAATGGGAATGAGAAATCCTTGACAAAATCATTTTGGCTTAGAAATATAATTTTCATGAATTTTTACAGCACAAATTCAAAAAATGCATTTTTTTATACATACTATTCAAATGAATATTCTCATATTCACTTAGAGAAAACATATGTTTTAGATATGGGAGACCGAGATTGGGATGGGGACACCATTTGCAAAACATTGTACAAGGGCACTAGAAGATGGAAAAATATATAAAGTGAAAATTATATAAATTTTAGAATTTCAGTTGAGTACCCTCTGTTTAGATCTAATCAAGCATTGATATCAAATTTAACCAAAAAATGTTATATTTTAATAATTTTATTACCGTGAGATTGCATAGGGATTTGTAAAATCAACCATTCCATCCACATACAGTATCTATAAATCACCTATACAAAAACATAAACAAATGCATTTTATCTCTAATACAAGCTGCGAGGTTCCCTAACAAATATGTCTAATGCTAAAATACTAGGAGTGCCAATTTATGGTGCTAAAGAGATGAAGCAAGAAGGGGATAGATTAAATATTATTCAAAATTTCAAAGTAGATGGTGGAAAAAGCATTCATTTTATTGTTTGAGAGGAATTTATTTTGAAGATCTAATTATTTCTATAATTTAATGGGATAGATAAACTAGATCTACCACAAAGCTACATTTCATTGTTTGGGGATTTTATTCTGCAGCTCAAATTCACTTAATATTTAAATTATCTTCTTTCTTACATTTAACATATCTAAAATGGCATATGCATCATACTCCAATGACACAACTTTGTCGTCTTCATTACAAAATTTGTAAAATCATTCATAAAGTTTAGACAGTTATAAATAAAGATAAAAAACACTATACACATTCAAACATAAATTATCTTTGTTGCAATTAAATTATTAAAAAATAGGTAGATGTATGTGCAAGATCAATATTTCAAAGAAGAACTGAAATCAAATTTATCATTTTCAATAAAACTGAAAATTTAATTTTATGTATGAAAATATGTACCTTGTTGTTGCATTGTATCACAATTTGTTGCCTGTTTATTTAGATGAATGAATAACTTATTATACTACTAATAATAATGTCTATAGGGAAAATTTGGAGGGAGGAATTGGAGGTAAATAAAAAGGAGGGAAGGGAATTTGTAAAGCCACTTGACATTTTTCACAATAAGCAGTTGTTGCTTATTTTTAGGCCCCCTATTTTTTGATAGCTTATTTTTATTTCCTAAACAATAACTGCTCCAAGAAAATAGGAAAATATTATAAATTATCCTTTTCCCATATTTTTAATTCTCCATGGGAACACTCCAACTACTTAAATTTAAGCATAAAATGGGGTTAAGAAGCCACATGGGGACATGGGGTTATTTTCAATTCATAAATAGTAGTTGCTCCACTAAAATAGGAAAATTATCCAAATTATCCTTTTCCCATTGTAAAATTTATGCATGGGAACACCCTAGATGCTTAAATTTAAGTAGAAAACACATTTAAGCAGCCGCATGGGGACATAGGGTTAATCTCTATCTGTTTAAGCTATTTTCCACATTTCTTATAAATCTGTTAGAATAGTTCTCCCCTCCACATATTCTAAGTCTGTTATGTTATAGACTCTATTTTGTTTTTGTTCCCTTATCTCAGTTGAGATTGTTCAAGCATGATCTCCTCTATAAATACAAAGGTAATGCAAATTGTTTAGTATAATAAAAAATATGTTTATGTTTGATGTTGCATTTGTATTTATTTATTTTCTATTTTCAAATTGGTGTCAGAGCCAATCATTTAAGCCACGTTAGAGGATTCTATAAGTTTGAGGAGGAAGGGTTGTTTAGACTTAGAGGTATAAAGTAGCTAGAAGAGACTAATGTTGCAACTGTGAAGAAGGTCCAAAATCAAGCTGGTACCAATTCTAAAACAAAGCCAAGAAAATATTTCAAAGAATAAGTTGCTACCAATTGGTGATTGAGAAACAAAATAGTTCATAGACATAACAATAAACAACAACATTTCTCAACCCCAAATTCCCATTTTCACCACTAAGAACTGTGATTTCTGGTCAATAAAGATGAAAACATTATTTTTATCTTAGGATGTGTGGGATCTTGTAGAAAATGGTTTTATTGAACCACAAGATCATACAACTTATCAAGGATTAAAAAAACCAAAGAAAGATTGACTCAAAGAAAACAAGAAAAAGGATGCTAAACCCTTGTTTATTATTCAACAAGCTATCTAGATGATTCAGTTTTCTCTAGGGTTGCTGCAACAACTAGGTCCAAACAAGCTTGAGAGGCATTAGAAACTGCTTATCAAGGTACAACCAAAGTAAAGGTAGGTAAGTTACAAACACTAAGGAGAATTTTGAAAAATATTCATATGAGTGATTCTGAATCTATAGATAATTTTTTTACTAAAGTAATGAATATTATGAATCAAATGAGGACGCATGGGGAGAACATAGCTAATCAAATAGTAGTTGAAAAGGTTCTTAGAAATTTTCCTAGTAAATTTGATGGAATTGTAGTTGTCATTGAAGAATCAAAAGATTTAGCTTAGCTATCTATAGATGAACTATTGGGATCCTTATTATCTCATGAATCTAGAATGAATAGGAATACCAATTCTTTTTCAAAGAATGCTTTCAGATCTTACATATCATCTAGCAAAGGAAGAGGAAGATCTAACTTTAGAGGATGAGGACAAAATCAATTTCAAGAACAATCACCAATGTTTGATAAATCTCATATTCAATGTTTTTTATTAAGTAAGCAGGGTGATCCCATACATCAACATGAAATATGCATCACAACCAACAAATCAAAACAAAACTAAATAACAAAGATAGAACAGGCCTAAAGGCCACCCACAGAGCTACAAACAGTAGCATCCCAACCATGCAACAAAGCTACAAAATAATAGCTAGCAACACTAACCGCCCCAAGGGTGGACAAGACTACCCAACCATCAAACCATTACATGTAGGTTTTAATGGGACCTGAAACCTAAACCACTACAAGGATAGGCCTCACGACTAGTAGAGGCCACCCACAAAGCAACAACACAACAACCTTCCACAGTAACCACCCAAAGGGTGGACAAGATAGCCTAAACTTCAAACCAATATATGCAAGTATTAATGGGTCTTGGAACCCAAACCACTAAAACATTAACATGATTAGAAAAGTTGAATCCATCAACTCTCCCTGAGACAACCATCCTACAACAAACTTGTCGCTCAGAAAACTAAATTTATGAGTCATAAACAGTAATAATAATGAAGGAAAAGAGAATCGCCATCGTCCAGCTTGCATCTTCACCTCTATATGAGAATTCACCAAGATAACCCTATCCATAGTAGCAAATATTCTCTATCATACCCAAACTCTACCTCCATAGGAGTGGCCTACATCTCAATAGGAGCTACAAAGGAGAAAACCTATTGCTCCACCTCGATACCTGAGAGGTCTCTACATCAATAGGAGACAATTTGTATAGTTTTTAAGAAAGTAAACACTCATGTAGAGATGGTAAACTTAGCAACATGTGTTGTAGAAGCATTTGGGCCTTCATGATAAACATAAAATGCAGTCCATCTAAAAATGAAATGCACAAAACTTGGGAGTTCACAGCACCCTTGAAGATCAACAAAAATTCCAAAAATAGAGTAAGAAACAAAACCTGGGAGTCCTTAACACCCTTGAAAACCATCAAAAAACAAGCCACAAAAGGAGTAAGCATTCCAACAAAGAGGACATTGAAGACTTCCTCAAACAAAAGGTTCAAATTTTCACAAAGAGCTTTAGAAACAACTTCAACAAGAGCCAAAACAACTATATCTAGGGCTAGAAGAGTAGAACAATTGACATAAACATTGCAAAAATTCTAACCCACAAGCAAACCATGCTTGAAGGCTCCAGAACTTGAAACTAGAATCTTTGAAACACGGCAGAGCCCCTGCCACCACCTGAAGAACTTGTAATGAAAACCCACTATCACCACACAGATAGTGATAGTAAACATACTAGAATCATTATCAAAAGCAGGGCACCTCCCAAGCTCTGAAGGGATTAAGAACCCATAAACTACAATGAACCCAAAGTATATAACAAGGACAAGAACCGTGAACTAGACAAGGAAATAGTAGAGCAACAAAATAGGTAGGATGAAACCACACTACGAACCAAGTACCATAAAGGGCTGAAAACCTTAGAGGCCTACCAAGGCATGAAAGAGAGAACAACAATCCCCATCCGCATAGGAGATCAAGGGAAAAGAGCAACAGTAAATTCTTGGTAGGAGTGATGAACATCACTGCCATCAATAGGGTATGTGCAGGATGATGATGGGCCAAAAAGTGGCGATATGATGGGTATGTGTAGGGTATGTGGCTGATGACTTTTTTTTACCCAAAATTGATGAAACATAAAGGGTTTTTAAAGGAGATTCTCAACTTTTCTACAATATAAATTATGCTTTACTTTGAATTTAATAAATAATTATTATTCATTTTCTATTTGAATTATGACTAAAGTCCTGATTGATAGGCTGATTGAAAAACATCTATAACTTTCAAACGGAATCACATTTTTTGAATCCAAAACATGTGTCACATTCTATGCTTCACATACTATAGGATTAAAAAATAATAATTTCATGAAGTTTTGACCAAGTAAAGGTGGTCAGACATATGAGTTTTTATATTTTTTAAAAGTTGTAATATAAAATTCATAATTAATTAAATATTACTTGGAAAAAAATTACAAAAAAATATGCATCACATCGGGACATGAGTCCTCTACTTATATCTAAAATCTTATAAAAAAATATTATCATTTTATTGTGGTTAGGGTGGTTAGACAAACACCTACTTCTTATTTTTTTCCCGAAATTTAAGTACTATTGCATTGAAATTTCATTTTTTCACCAAATAGTTTAAACAAAAAAAAAAAACCTAGTAGTTTAGAAACTACATTCAATTTGCTACAGATTCTATTCTTACATATTTTTGAAATAATATAGATAACTTATTCAATTTTTTACATCAAGTTTCCTAACTCTGATTTTTCTGAATTTTTCGCCACTTAAGGGCCTATTTTTTCCATGATGATCCTGCACATACCCAACAAGCCCTAATGGAGAGGAAACCAATGAAAAATAGCCACCCGACCATCCATAGACAAATGAATGACATAAGGAAGAGCACCAACACCAAAGGTCCTGGAGCCAAAACCATAACAAAGACTCCCCCAATTGGAGAGAAGAAACAAGAACCCATGTCAACCAGAGCAAAGCTAGTGACTAGTCAAAAAAAAAACCTGAAGGCACAAGACATCACCCCCATGCAAGTAGGGTAGGCATAGAAAGAGGTTCGCTCTATAGTGGACCCATCTCCAGAAACACTAGGTCAACCTCCCCTAGGGAAAACATGATCAACCAAGAAACAAATGACACAACAGAGCCAGAAAAACCCCAAATAAAGCAAAAGGGAGGAAAAAATACCCCCCCAAATCTCTAGTAGGATGAAAACCTTACGACCCTCAGACAAAGCTAAAAGAACAAACCTCTCTCCAAAAAGTGTAGCAACATCATAAAAATGTGTAGGAAGAGGCCACAATAAATTCTTAGCAGCTCCCAGCTAACACATAGAAACCCATGCGAACTCATCATCCTCTTCTGATTGTACCTCGCCATCACCATTATCCTTAGACCAATTCAAAATGCTTGAACCACTCCTTTTCCTGCCCGGACTCACCATCTCTCATAAAATATATAATTGAGAAGAGCCCTCATATCCAATGTTATTATTCTAGGAAATATGGTCATTTTTCAAATGAATGTAGGAAGAGACAAGAAGAGGTGGACATACATGGTGCAAATTACTTAGATGTTTACATGATAATAATTCAAGAAGTTTATTCATAACTTGCAATATTCTCAAGAAAGTTTTAGAGATTTATGGTTTTTAGATAGTGGATGCATAAATCACATGACAAGCAATAGAGAGTTATTTGCTAGTTTGGATGATTTTGTGAAATCTAAAGTAAAATTGGGAAATGATAGTAAATTATTGATAATGGGAAAAGGTTTTATAAAAAAATTACTATTCCTGATGTTAACTTTGTCCCTGGATTAAAACATAACCTAATAAGTGTTGGACAATTAATGCAAAAAGGATACAAATTTTTCTTTAACAATGATGCTTGTACAATTCTAGATAGAAATCTTAGTGACAGATTAATTGCAAGGGTTGAGATGACCAGGAACTGGATGTTCCCCCTCCAGATTCATTGCATTCAAGGAATAGAAGAAGTTAATTTCAAGAAAGTTTACTTACATAATACATGGCTTTGGCATTTAAGGTATATTCACCTTCATTTTGATGGTTTGAGTTTATTGCAGAAGAAAAATATGGCAAAAGGAATACCACCCATCATGTAGCCAACCAGTTCATGTGAGAGTTGTATATTGGCAAAACAACATAGAGAAATTTTTCCTGTAGGGAGTTCAAATAGAGCAAGGACACCACTGGATTTAGTTCACAAGTTGATATATGTGGACAATGCAATCTCCATATTTAGGTGGAAGTATATATTTTATAACATTCATTGATGATTTTAGTAGGAAAACTTGAATATACCTTCTCAAGAAGAAGTATAAAGCCTTCAATAAATTCAATGAGTTCAAAGCTATGGTGGGAGCAAAGTGGACTATTCATTAAGTTACTTTGATCTGATAGGGGTGGTGAATTTAGTTCTAATGAATTTCTATATTTTTGTAGAGATCATGGGATCAAGAAATAGTTTACAACAAGGTACACACCACAACAAAATGGTGTAGTAGAGAGGAAGAACAAAACCATAATGGAAATGGTGAGGAGTATGTTGAAGGCCAAAAACTTGTCTAATGATTTTTTGGCAGAAGCAGTAGTGTGTGCAATCTACATTTTGAACAGAAGTCCCACAAAGAGTGTTAAGGACAAAATTCAACAAGAAGCATGGAATCGTAAGAAATGTTGTGTATCTCATCTTAGAATTTTTGGTTGTGTTACATATTCTTTAGTGCCATTTGAATTAAGAAAAATTAGATGATAGAAGTGAGAAATGTATCTTTATTGGTTATAGTGAGCAATCAAAAGCTTACAAATTGTATAACCCTATTTCAAAGAAAATGATTACTAGCAAGGATTTCAAATTTGAGGAGGAAAAATCATGGGATGGACATGTTGATAGTATAGTTACAACAAGAGCACCAATACCTCATAGTGAAGAATAACAAGATGGTTAATCAAATCAAATAGAACCAAACACTCCACCAAGAAATCTTGTGCAAGGTCAACCATAAGGTCATGCAAAGCATCCTAATCCTAATTCAAATGTAAGAAATGAATCAAATTCTACACTTTCCTCATTAAAAGGTTAGAAAATGACAATTTTTAAAGAGATCTATGATCAAGAAGAAGAAAATTTGGATTTGTCCTCAAATTTTGCTTTATTCTCTTATGATCTTGTATGTTTTGAAGAAGAAGTGAAGCAAGATAATTGGATCGAGGCAATGGATGAAGAAATGGATTCTATTGAAAGGAATCAAACATGGGAATTAGTGGATCTACCTGAAGGTAAAGGTTATTAGAGTCAAATGGGTCTATAAGACTAAGTTCAATGCTGGAGGAAAAATTGGAAAACATAAAGCAAGATTAGTTGCAAAAAGATTTTCACAATAGTATGGAGTTTATTATAATGAAACTTTTGGTCCAGTTGCTTGACTTGATACAATTAGGACTGTTTTGGTAATAGTTGCACACAATAATTGGAAATTTTATCAAATGGATGTAAAATTAGCCTTTTTGAATGGTTTTCTTGAAGAAGAGGTTTATGTACAACAACCACCTACTTATTAGGTATATGGGCATGAAAGCAAAGTGTGTAAATTGAAAAAGGCACTCTATGGTTTGAAACAGGTACCTAGGGCTTGGTATAGTCGAATTGATTCATATTTGTTAAGTAATGGATTCAATAAAAATAGTTGTGAGCCCACATTATATATAAAAATTGATAAGAAAAGTCAAATTTTGGTTGTTTTCTTGTATGTTGATGATTTAATTTTCATGAGTAATTTGTCTATAGACATGTTCAAGTCGACAATGAAGAAATAATTTGATATGACAGATTTGGGATTGATGAAGTACTTCTTAGGCATTGAAGTTGTTTAATATGATAAAGGAATATTTATTTATCAGTCTAAGTATGCCAAGGGTATATTGAGAAAATTCAAAATATTGAATTGTAATCCAACATTAACTCCATTTGCAATAGGAACAAAACTTAACAAGGAGGATAAGGAGTTGAATATTGATCCAACTTTATTTAAAAGACTTATTGGAAGTCTAATATATCTCACAACTACAAGGCCAAATATCATGTATGATGTTAGTTTGATTTCAAGGTTCATGGATTCACCTCAAGACTCTCATTGGCAAGTTAGAAAAATGATATTAAGATATGTTGCAGGAACAACATGATATGGAATTCTATGTTCCAAAACTAATAATGTGATTTGATTGGTTTTATTGATAGTGATTTTACAAGGAGCATTGATGATAGGAAGAGCACTTTTGGATATATGTTTTATTGTGGGATAGGTGCAATCTCATGGGAATAAAAAAAGCAGCCAATAGTGACACTTTCATCAGCTAAAACAGAGTATGTAGCAACCACATCAACAACATGTCAAGCAGTTTGAACGAGAAGAGTATTAATAGATTTATTGCAAGCACAAGAGAAATCAACACCAATCTTTTGTGACAATGAATCAACCATTGCATTATCAAAGAACCATTTTTTTCACAAAAGGAGCAAGTACATTGATACAAGATACCATTTTAGAGGAGAATTGGTGAATAATGGAGAAATTCATTTAAAATTTTGCAAATCTAAAGATCAGTTAGCAGACATTTTCACTAAAGCATTACCTAAAAGAGAACTTTGAATATCTACGATAAAATCTGGGTATAATTGATGTTGAAGCTATTGAGTGGAAGAAATTAAGGAATGCTAGAATGAATTAATTTCTCCACTCTCCACATATGTGTCAGTTAAAACTAAACTGTTATGTTATAGACTCCTTTTTTTTTCCCCTTATCTCGATTGAGATTATTTGTGTGAAATCCTCTATAAATACAGAGGTAATGTAAATTGTTTAGTATAATAAAAAAAATATTTTTGTTAGCTGTAGCATTCGTATTTCTTTATTCTTTGTTTTCAAATTAGTGGTATCAGAGCCAATATACCATATACCATATTTGGGTATATGCAAAGAATCTCAACTCGTCCATGTGGTGTGTGGGGGAATCTTATATGGGGTAATCAAATTTAATGTTCTTTGATTTTGTTCTATATGATAGACCAGTTGGGTAGTTATAATTATGTATTGAATTCTAATAAAAAGCCTACTGCAAAGAACATAAAGTTGTGAAAGTTGGTGGTGAAATGGAAAAGCACAAGAAGAGGATAGTGAAGATTTATTCTCTATCCAAGTTGATGTACGAAGATCATACCAATATCAATACTGATTCCTATGGGAAAGCCTCAGCTTTAAAGAAATAAAAGGACGTTAAAGAAACAACTTATTTCCTGACCTACATCATCCCACATCTCCTCCTCCCTCCATTATAGCCTTCAAATCTAGTTGAATGTGACAGTAAATACATCTTGCAAATGTTTAATACAAATTTGGCTTGCATTGAATTTTATCACCTCTTTCCAACATATTTAGATGATAATTATTAGAAAATTAAGGTTTACATTTAATAAATTAGTTATTAGATTAATTTATAGTAATAAATAAATTACTAACTAGTTTTTTGAAAAATTATTTTTCTAGACAAAGTTTTTTATTTTTAATTTAATAATAAATGGTGGGAAGAAATTAATTTATTCCAACATGAATATGGCGTTTATACATAGGATATGTGCGGCTCTACTTTCATCTCCGTTGTCGTCTAGTCCGGTTTAGGATATCTGGCTTTCACCCAGGCGACCCGGGTTCAAATCCCGGCAACGGAAATGCGTATATTTTTTAAAATTAGGAGGAAGTTTTATGAATATTTCTCTGGTTTTGTAGAGAGGCTGCTGCTTCATTGCATATTTTACGTTTAATGTTTGAGCGTCTGTACTACATTGAGCGAGGAAAGTACATCTTTGGTCTTTTGATCTGCCAAATCATTCTCTCGGCGTGCTCCTTTGCCAGACAATTTTATCATTCTAATTTTAGTTGAGTATCAGCCAAGGAACATGTATCACCTGGAATAGCTCGCTTAGAGCATGTGGCTGTTAACCACAAACTTTGTTACCTGCCAATTTTAACTGAAATAATTTCTTTACCAAACTCTACTCTGAATATGCATATAAATTTAATCTAATTTTATTTCGATTAACATTGAAAATACAAACAAGCTTGGTAAATTTATAATAACGTCGTGCTTAATGGGTGGGATTCGAACCACAGTTGATTACCTATAAGGAGTTAATCAGACGAAAACAATACTATTTTTGTTCAGCCAAATATTTTCTTGCTGTCACAAATGAAGTTTACGATAATAGTCAAATAAAACCCAGACGAAGCGTAGAGTAATTCGATCATAACTCATTGGATTAAGATAAGTTTCATTCTGTTTAAAAATTTGAAATTTGTTGGTACAGCGGAATTCCTGCTTACTAAAATTTTATGTTGATAAATGCAAAAGCAAAGAGAAATGAACTTTTCACAATTGAATCAAAAGATCAGCTTGAAAATATTATAAAATCTAACACAAGCTAAATTTGTGGGCAACATTGACGAGACGTATTTACATTGTACAATCACAGTCAGCTAGATTTGAAGGTTTTAAGTTGGTGGGTTGATGTAGGTCAGGACGTAAGCTTTTCCTCCAACAGCTGTGATCCGATGTGAGCCATCATCTGATAAAATGCAACCGAATCCGACAGTTGTTCAGTAGACATGGATTCCATGAATTTTAGGGCTTTTTCTTTCATGTCATTTTGTTTCTTCATCCTTTTCATATAAGAAGTAGAGTTCCTTACAGTGGCTCCCATTTGCTTGAGCCTCTTCTCCTCTTCTCTGTCCATGGTTCTCACGCCGAGTCGTGCATCCAACTGTTGTTCAGTACCCACAAAAAAAAACGTTCAATTAGAGCAGGTTTTGGGGAGAATAAAACGTTAATTAATGGAAAGGCAGTAAAATATGAGCACCTGAAGAAATAACGCTCCAGGATGCAATGCTGAGGCATCGGCACAGGAATTGGTATTGGTATGATCTTCGTATATCAGCTTGGATAAAGAATAGTTCTTCACTATTCTCTTACCTTGCTTTTCCATTTCACCACCCACTTTCATGGCTTCACGTTCTCCACTGCAGGCCGCCAGCTTTTCTTGATACGCAACCACAGCTTTTACAAATTCCTTGCAAAAATAAGCAACAATTGTGAAACACAAACCGCAGAAATTACAGGGCTTTGTAACAATGAATCAGAATTAGAAGTGTATTTTGTATTTAGGTTTTTAGTGTATTATGAGATTTAGGGCAAGTTTTATTCTCTTTTTCATAATAAATCAAAAGGGCTTAAACAGGGAATTACCTCATAAGCCCTTGGGCATCCTGGATAGTTGAAAACATTCTCTGTGCAATAATTATTATTATTACGCATTCGTTCGGGGTGGAATTGCAGGCCCATAATGAATTTTCCTTCCTCTGGATTGTATGCATTTGGATCATAAAATGCTTCAACCAAACCATCTAGGGCATACGCCATTGGCTTGAATCTCTCTGCCAACCTCTTTACCCCCTGGAAATCAGAGAACAAATTGAGAAGATGGTGGAATACAACTGAATATATTGTTGAATAAAAGCCATTGAGTTACATATACCTGGTGATGATAGCTATTAACCATAATCTCCAGATTGACTCCTAATGAATCCTGAAACCATGAATGAAGTGGAGTGTCTTCTACCACTTTGACAGGGTGCCTATGCCCATCATAGTCATCATAAATCATAATTTACATGCTTAATGTCAAAGCCTGATTTTTCAGACACCTCCTTCTCTACATCCTGCAGTGCAGAAGGATTTTTATTAGAGTTCAATACACGATTATAACTATCCGGCTGGTCTAATTTATAGCTCAAATTCAAAGCATATTAGATTAGATTACCTGATATAAGGTTCCCCCACACACTGCATTGAGGAGCTGAGATCCTCTGCATATACCCAAATATGGTATGTTTCTTTCTAGACAACACCGGGCAAGCTGCAATTCAATGGAGTTCTTTGCTCTATCTATGGTGGTGTCACTGCTGTGCAGTCTCTGGATTTCGTCCAACTCATCATGGGATAAACCACTCTCGTTATCCTTCTGGTAGAGAGATGGATTGATATCCTCCCCTTCATAAAGAAGTACTCCATGAATGGGCTCAAAGCCGTCTAGCATCTGCTGTACGCCTGAGATTCTTGGGACAATAACTGGAACTGCCCCATAGTTTGCTATCAAATCTAAGTGATACTCTCCTGGACAAATAAATCTCATCAATTAGACCTCCAGTCTGGATATTATTTTCATTAGAAGAAATGATATTTCCAAAGTTCATGTGATTCATTACTACTGTCTATTCAATCTACAGAATGCACTTTTGATTATATTTATTAGAAAATCATAATACAATGATTTATTTATTTACGGTAAAATATGTATTCTGGACTGGATAGACTTATTTACTAATTATGTAAGTGGTTATCAAT
Source organism: Sequoia sempervirens (assembly GCA_007258455.2). Lineage (NCBI taxonomy): Eukaryota > Viridiplantae > Streptophyta > Pinopsida > Cupressales > Cupressaceae > Sequoia > Sequoia sempervirens. Next base: position 209,521,958 of record VDFB02000008.1, on the reverse strand, counting down.
AAAAAGTTTTTGATCAGGATAAGGAGGAATCGATCATGTAACCCAAAACGTTGATAAAATAACATTCAATGAATCACATGATAGATCAATTATTTCCATTTTCTATCTCTTCCTATACACCTAAGCAAACAAAAACATCAAATTTCAGTTACAAATTATTCCAAGTTTCCCCAAAACGAAAATAACGTGAACTTTTCAAAAAGCGTCGGAATCGGCAAAATCTTTGGCATTGACCTCAGCTTTCTGAAAATAGATTGGACTTGTCAGCGATCCATAGAGAACAAATCTATGCTCTGAAGTCTGAAGGGAAATTCTTGATCTTCTCCTATCCTAATGCTCATTCAATGCAAATGAAGAAAATGGCAACAAAATTCAATCTCAAAGACCAGACCATCACACTTGACTCTTCGCTGAACTTTATTTGAAAACCAAAAGTACCAGTGAATCTAAACATGAAAACCCATCTGGACACAGACGCACCCTCACCATGACTGGCATATTGAAGAAAAATTGCAATTTGAAATTATAGGGCATCCCAGAGACAAATACAGAGAAAGCCTTTAAATGGCGCGCAATTTATGGGATACATTATTTTCTGCTTCTACACCGACATTAATGAAAAAACATATCTGAAACAGAACAGAGTGGGGCGCCCCATACCTACGAAATCGACGAATTTGTTCTTACGAAGGCATCTTCTGGAGACGATGAGAACCCGCGGGAGCATCCGCACAGAGGCCGCTTTGCTCTCCTGCTATAAATGCATTCCGTTCGTAAAACCCTCTTTTACATTTTTGTCTGCTCTGGATTGGAAAGGGAATGTTTTGTCATAAACGGCTTCCATTAGAGACTAACAGCTGATAGGATGCGCAACTCAGCTGTGGGTAAGATTACTAGCTGGAATATAGCGATCCTTTGTCCATAGGTTGTTTTGACGTGTCTTGTACTTTACCCTTTTCATTTTAGAGGGCTAGTTTTTTATATAATAATTAGTATACAATGGTGTCTTCTCATATTAAGAATTGTTATATTTTCAAAGTTTATTTTGATTTTGTTTTATGTATTTTTAGGGGTTGGTTTTAATTTTTAGTTAATTTTTTTTTATATTTAATTTTAAGTTAAGATGTAAAATTAAATCAAGTTTAAATTGATGATATTAAGTTGGTCTTATTTTTTAAGTTTTTAAATTTAAATTGGTTCTATGTTGGTCCTCTTCAATGAGTTAGCGTATATTGATTTAAAGCATGAAATATTTCAAATTATATCATAGGGTGTTGCATAAAAAGACAAATTCTGATTCAATTTAACATATTAAGAGCTCTTATTCCACGTTTCATGATCACTCAAGGAGCTCATATTAGCATTTATTCTTATGTCAATATGTACATTCTTTGCAATAAATAGACATATTGTATGAATGCTTGTTGTCTTTGATCAACGTTCAAAAGTTTTTAAATAAATCTATCTAAGGGTTCAATTGAGGAGAATAAGATCATTGCTTAGTAAGCTCCACAAAAGTGTTTATCAACATTGTTAGTCTTTATTTTTAGGTCCAAATATCAAGGTGAAGATTTTCTTTATAGATACATATTCCCATAGATTTCCATATCATTTTTGCACACTCTAGATTAATTTTACATAACACAAGTCAACTTTGCAATGTATTTTTATCCAAGTAGATTTCATGGTGTGAAATAAACCCTAACAAAATTTTGAGGACAACGCTATTCAAATTTTGGTAATCTTCTAGCAACATATCTAAGAATAAGCAATTCTAAGTTACAATTGAAAATTTATGATAAAAATTAAATAATTATTTATCAACCATTAAAACCAACTAAATGTTTTTATTTATGTTAATTTTTAGTTTTTCAAATTCTATCACATGATATTTTATATTAGTTTAGTTGAGTTTTATTTATTTCATTGTTACTTAAGACTAAATCTTAGATAATAAACTCTTTTAATTTATGTACATCTTTGTGAAATTGACATTCTTGCACTCATCAGAGTTTGCCCTTAGGATTTTATGGCTTGTACATTAAGATTTCACATTTACTTCATTGCATACATTTCATTTCAGATTTGATTAGATTTTGTATCCACCTTTGTTTATATGTTATTAGCTTACCTCTATGAAGGTTTGAAATTTTATTATGTGATCTTTGTTTTCTCCATTCCCTACCTACTTTTATTTGGCCCTTAGGGTTTCCTTGTTGATTTTATTTCTTAGATATGTGTACTTTCATTATCCTTAATTTATATCAAACCTTAAATCTATTTTATATCATCTTCTCCTTTAAGGTTTGGGCCTTACTTATTTGCTATATATTTGATCCCTATCTACCCACCCTTTAGTTGTGTGTTATTATTAGATCATTTATTGCATGTGGATACTTATGAGCCTTTTCCTTGTCTCCATGCATATATCAAGGACTATATTTCCTTCATGTTAATGATAGGATACATATTCCATGAGTTAGTTTCTTTCATGTCTATCTAGTTACTCCTCCTCTATTGACTTTGTTGATGCTTTTACATTTTTCTTAGGATATTTTACTTCGTTTATATACACATGATTCATGATTATTGTTCCCCTTGTGTGATAGATGGTGATAATGTAGCCCTACCTACTAGCAATGCATCTAGGGATGATTCTTTATATGTTGAGGATACACCTTCATTAGTTTATTCATAGGGCTTATTGAGTTCTTTGATTTTCTTACTCTTACATTTCTTGATATTCCTATTTCTATAATTCCCTTATATGCATTTTACTTTGATCATACATCTTGTAAGGAGTTCAAACATAGTGATCTATGTGTGCTATTTTTTAATTACATATTGTGCCTTAGAATGACCATATTTCTCTTCTATCTCATGATTCTATATTACATTGTGATTCATAACATGATGATGGTATGTCATATTATGATAGTTCTTCAAACATCTTATTTTCATTCTCTTGCTAGTCATGAATATTCACTACTTTATCCTACACTAAATTATGACACTTATGCTCTTAGTGAGGAATTATTGGTGGAAACAACTTTGATGGTTTGAGTGATGCAGATCTTTACATGCTAAGTTTGTTTTTATTTTGTTTTATATTATACTTAACCCATGCACATTATAACATATATACATTATAATGTGTACATGTTTATAATGCATCTAAATCCTAATGCGAGCACATTATGTATTTGAGAAGATGTTCATGCTAGATATTAATTTACTTTAAGAATATATTTTTACCATTTTTTAACCCCACATATTTGTGCACTAACCCAATTATTTAGTATGGATATCAAAATGAGAATTTAACGCTTAAGGAAATACGGATTTTTATATAAAAGTTCTTATAAAATCATATCTATAATAATTCAAGCTTGATCTTAATTGAGTGTTATGCTTATATTGGAAAAAAATTCTATGCAAGAGACTTATTCTTATAAATTTTAAATTGGTTATTTATTCAATGAAGGAAATAAATAAAAATTTTCTTATGATTTTTTATTGCTTAATTAGAACCTTATTATGCAAGAAGTTTATTAAAAATAGTAATATAGTTCTAAATCATTCTTATGTATCATTTACTCTTTATATAAAATATAAATTTTAAATTGATTATTTAGTCAATATAGAAAATTGATCAAATTTGCTTATGATTTTTTAATTGTTTGATTAAAACATTATGCAAGAGATTTATTAAAAATAGTAATATAATTTGATATATTAAAAATTGTAATATAGTTCCAAACCATTCTTATATATCATTTTCTTATGGTATTAGAATTAAATCTTCTTCAACAAATCATGTTACAATGTTATATGATGTAATGTTAAATGTTTTTGTTAGAAAAAAAAAATAAAATCTTGTGCATAATATATCCAATAAATATATTTTGAGCATCTAATTAATAATTAATCATTAATGATTATTTTCTAAAAATTATCATATTTTGAATTATGATACAATAAATTTAATGGGAGGAAAAATCAATTAATATGTGTTGAAAATAGTTAAAATTTTTTTTTTTAATAAAAATAGAAATAAATACTTATCATTTTATGTAAACAAATTGTAAAATTATCATTGATTATTTTACTGTTGAATTATTTGAAATTTAAGTAAAATACATTTAAAATGTCTAACTTTCATAAATTATAGTTGTCAAGTGAAATTTAATTATAGACTTCTTAAAACCAATATCATAAAAATAATGAAGTAACCATTTTACTAACCAATCAAAATATGTTACTATAATAACTTGACCAACTATACTCTGCATATGTATATAAATTTAAACTATTTTATTTCGATTAACATTGAAAAGATAGATAAGCTTGATAAATTTAAAATAATGTCGTGCTTAATGGGTGGGATTCGAACCACAGTTGATTATAAGGAGTCAATCAGACGCAAACAATTTTTTTTGTTCAGAAAAATATTTTCTTGCTGTCACAACTGAAGTTTACAATAATACTCAAATAAAACCCAGACGAGGCGTAGAGTAGTTCAATCACAACTCATTGGCTTAAGATAAATCTCATTGTGTTAAAAAAATTGAAATTTGCTGGTACAGCGGGATTCCTGCTTACTGTGGACAAATTTAAAATTTAAAAAATATATGTTGATAAATGTAAAAGCAAAAAAATATAAACTTTTCACAATTGAATCAAAAGATCAGCTTTAAAATACGATGAAATCCAATACAAGCTAAATTTGAGGGCAATATTGACGAGACGTATTTACATTGTACAATCACAGTCAGCTAGATTTGAAGGCTGAGGTGGTGGGTCGATATAGATCAGGACGTAAGCTTTTCCTCCAACAGCTGTGATCCGATTTGAGCCATCATCTGATAAAATGCAACCGAATCCGACAGCTGTTCAGTAGACATGGATTCCATGAATTTTAGGGCTGTTTCTTTAATTTCCTTTTGTTTCTTCATCCCTTTCATATAAGAAGCCGAGTTCTTCACAGTGGCTCCCATTTGCTTCAGCCTCTTCTCCTCTTCTCTGTCCAGGGCTGTCACACTCAGTCTCGCGTTCAACTGTTGTCCAGTACCCACAAAAACCAAAATTTCATTACCCCAGATCTTGGGGAGAATAAAACGTTAATTAATTGAAAAGCAGTATGATATGAGCACCTGAAGAAACAACGCTCCAGGATGCAATGCTGAGGCTTCGGCACACGAATTGGTATCGGTATGATCTTCGTATATCAGCTTGGATAGAGAATAGTTTTTTAATATTCTCTTGCCTTGCTTTTCTATTTCGCCACCCACTTTCACGGCCTCACGTTCTCTGCTGCAGGCCACCAGCTTTTCTTGGTACGCAACCGCAGCTTTTACAAATTCCTGAGAAAAACAAGCAACAATTGTGAAACACAAACCGCAGAAATTACAGGGCTTTGTATTTTGTATTTAAGTGTTTAATGTATTATGAGATTTAGGTCAAGTTTTATTGTCTTTTTCAGAATAAATCAAAAGGGCTTAAGCACTGAATTACCTCATAAGCCCTTGGGCATCCTGGATAGTCGAAAACATTCTCTGTGCAAGAATTACTATTATGACGCATTCGTTCAGGGTGGAATTGCAGGCCCATAATGAATTTTCCTTCCTCTGGATTGTATGCATTTGGATCATAAAATGCTTCAACTAAACCATCTGGGGCATATGCCATTGGCTTGAATCTCTCTGCCAATCTCTTTACCCCCTGGAAATCAGAGAGCAAATGTGAGTAGGTGGTGGAATACAACTGAATATATTGTTGAATAAAAGCCATTGAGTTACATATACCTGGTGATGATAGCTATTAACCATTATCTCCAGATTGACTCCTAATGAATCCTGAAACCATGAGTGCAGTGGAGTGTCTTCTACCACTTTGACAGGGCGCCTATGCCCATCATAGTCATCATAATTTACGTGCTTAATGTCAAAGCCTGACTTTTCAGACACCTCCTTCTCTACATCCTGCAGTGCAGTAGGCTTTTTATTAGAGTTCAATACACAATTATAACTACCCAGCTGGTCTAATTTATAGCTCAAATTCAAAGCATATTAGATTAGATTACCTGATATAAGGTCCCCCCACAGGCTACATTGAGGAGCTGAGATCCTCTGCATATGCCCAAATATGGTATGTTTCTTTCTAGACAACACCAGGCAAGCTGCAATTCAATGGAGTCCTTTGCTCTATCTATGGTGGTCTCGCTGCTGTGCAATCTCTGTATTTCGTCCAATTCATCATGGGATAAACCACTCTCGTTGTCCTTCTCGTAGAGAGAAGGGTTGATATCCTCCCCTTCACAAAGAAGAACTCCATGAATGGGCTCAAAGCCGTCTAGCATCTGCTGTACGCCTGAGATTCTCGGGACAATAACTGGAACTGCCCCATAGTTTGCTATCAAATCTAAGTGGTACTCTCCTGAACAAATATATCTCATCAATTAGACCTCCAGTTTGGGTATTATTTTCATTACAAGACATGATATTTCCAAAGTTTGTTCTTTTATCGACGTTTTGGATTACATCATTAATTCCTCCTTTTCCCGATTAAAAGCTTTTTATTAATAACCACTTCCATAATTCATTCCATAAACATGATAGATCAATTATTTCCATTTCCATCTTTTCCTATACACCTAAGCAAACAAAAACTCACATCAAATTTCAGTTACAAATTAATCCAAGTTTCCAAGAAACGAAAACAAAATGAACTTTTCAAAAAGCGTTAGAATCGGCAAAATCTTTGGCATTGACGTCAGCTTTCTGAAAATAGATTGGACTTGTCAAATACAAGATGCAATCAATAGATATCAAATCTATGCTCTGGAGGGGAATTCAAATAGAGATAATGGCAAGATAATTCATGTCTCAAAGGCCAGACCATCACCCTTGACTCGTCTCTGAACTTTATTTGAAAACCAAAAGAACCAGTGAATCTAAACAAGGAAACCCATCTGGACACAGACGCAGCCTCACCATGACTGACATATTGAAGAACAATTGCAATTTGAAATTATAGGGCATCTCAGAAACAAATACAGAAAGCCTTTAAATGGCGACCTATTTATGGGATATATTATTTTCCGCTTCTACACCGACATTAACAAATAAAAAACATATCTGAAACAGAACAGAGGGGGGCGCCCCATACCTACGAAATCGATGAATTTGTTCTTCCGAAGGCATCTTCTGGAGACGATGAGAACCCGCGGGAGCATCCGCACAGAGGCCGCTTTGCTCTCCTGCTGTAAATGCATTCCGTTCGTAAAACCTTCTTTAAAATCCTCGTCTGCTCTGGATTGTAAAGGGCATGGGAACTCACAAATGGCTTCCATTCTCGACTAACAGCTAATGGATGTACAATTCAGACTCATCTTATTGGTAAGAGTACCAGCTGGAATATTGCGATCCTTTGTCCCTGCCGCCACCCTCTCTATTTGGCTACTTGCAGCCGCCCGAACCTGGCTTACGCCTCATGTGTAGCAAATATATGCGGCACCATGAAAACGCGACTTTTGCCTCTTCCATTGTAATGGGAAAATTGCGTGCCTTGCACTTTACCCTTTCCATTGGGTTAGTTTTTTTATATAATGGTGTCTTCTTATATTAAGAATTGTTATAATTTTTAAATTTATTTTGATTTTGTTTTCTATATATTTTTATAGGTTAGTTTTGATTCAGATGTAATCTGATTTTTAAGTTTTTAAATTTAAATTGGTTCTATGTTGATCCTCTTCAATGAGTTAGTGTGTATTGATTTAAAGTATGATGTATTTCAAATTATATCATACGGTGTTGCATAAATAAATAAGCCATGATTCAATTTAACATATTAAGAGCACTTATTCAACATTTTCATGATCATTCAAGGAGTTCATATGAGCATTTATATTGTAGACACTAAAAATTGACCACATTTAATCAATTTATCCTTATTTTGTCTAATTCTCCATAATTTATAGTAATTAAATAATATTTTATTATTTAATTAATATTATTTCGTCTAGTTCTCCATAATTTATATTAATTAATAATATTTTATTGTTTTATTATTATTCTCTATTTTCCTCTATTTTCTTAAGTCCTAGTCTTTTTTTTTTTTTAATTCAAGGGGTAAACGCTTTTGACCGGAGCTATGAACCGGAATACAACCATTCAACAATACCAGCCCAACGGGGTTTGAACCTTGGTGGCAAGAACAACAATGCCGCCTATAAACCATCACACCATGCCAATACCGGCTTCTTAAGTCCTAGTCTAAGGTAAATAATTTAATTTAATTATTTATCTTCATTTATCCTACCTTGCACCTTCTATTCCATATATTAATTTAATCCCTCTCACATGTCACATCCTCTAACTCCTCCACTTGCACTAATTCTAATCCTAACCACTCACCTAACCTACCCACTAATTATTTGCACACAACCCTCCCCATCACATCAAACAAATGGACCCCTTGTACTTGTGACACATGGGCCTTGTCCCCTCAAGGGTACCATCTCCCTCTCAAGCCCTCTCCTTAAGCCACTTGGTGCAATCTCTTGGCTTAAGAGATCCCAATCCTTCTCAACCCTTGATCTCCATCAAGCAATCTTAACCCTTCATCAATTTTCAACTAAATCTTATACATCTGTTACTTAACTATTTTATCAAGGATCTCACTCATTTTCACTTGGAGCGTCGTTATGCTACCAAAATTTTGTGAGCATACATCCAATCGACTATCATGGAAAAATCTATTGAACAAGAGGCTCATTATATCAGTTTGAGCTTTCTTTCATCCAATCTTGAGTGTTGATTTTTTTTGTGTTATTTGGGTTTTATTGCACAATTTTCATTCACTTAACACAAATTTCACTACACACATTCTGGCACACTCAGTGAGACCCACATCATGGGTATACTAGCACAATTTCAATTTTTTTGGTAAGATTCATTTTCAAGTTTAACACAAAGGTGATTCCGCTCCAAAAAGGTAGATCCACTTTGTAAACAAGTGATTCTGCTCTTATAGAGGCAGTCTCACTTTGGCCTCTCACTACACATACTCATAGAAAATAGTTGAATCTACCTCTATAGAGGCGAATCTACTCCAAAAAGGTGAATCCACCTGCACAGGGGTGATTTTGCTCTTGACCATTTTTCTCCAAAAGGGTGAATTCGTCTGCATAGAGGAAATCCTTCTCTACATAGGAAAATTTTCTCTTGGGTGATCCTACTCTATATAAGCGAATCCGCTCTTGGGTGATCTTTCTCTACATGGGCAAAACCACTCCTACAAGGGCAATCCTACTCTACATAGGCGGATCCACTCCTACAAGGGCAATCCTTCTCTACATAGGTGGATCCACTCTTGGGTGATCTTGTTCTACATAAGTGGATCCACTCTTACATGGAAAATCTTGATCTACATGGGTGGATCCACTCTTGGGTGATTCTTCTCTACATAGGTGGACATGTTGCCACTTGGGCAGATACACTCTATTCTTGGGTAACTATGCACTTGGGTGTATCTGTGATTTCTTGGGTGATTTCGCTCTATTCTTGGGTGATTTCTCTTTGTACATCACCGACTATGCTTAGTATAAAAAATATTCTTCAAGTGAATTTTTTGAGCATCTAATCATATTTTTGTGTAGCTTAATATCATTTTCCAAATATTAAAAATTAAAAAACTACTAACATATCTTCCACAAGTTCACAGTCAAAGAATACTTTTATCACTAATTTAGGAACACTTCAATTTCTAAAGGGTCAATTAACTTTGTGTGCTTTGTTTAGGATTCTTCGTTGGTGTATGCTCTCCCCTTGCACCATTTGGTGAGCCTGGGGATCAAAAATTGCAAAGTAATCTAAGTCTTGTGGTCTATCCTAGGAGTGCTAGCTTGTGTATATACTCTCTCTTTGTGTTTTATGCAAGCATAGAGATCATAAACGCCTAGAATTTCCTTCCCTTTATGAGGCTTTCTTGGGGCTTTTCATCACCTCAAGGGATGACCTCAACTATGTGAACCAACAAGATAAGGGGGGAGAATGAAATTTGTATCCCAATCTAGTCACATTGTGTTTAGTGAAGCTCTGATGCTCAGGTGATACCGAGCTAAGAGTGCAAGGTTGGTCTAAACAACTTAGCTAAAATTCCCCACCAATGCTTGTGATGGGAGCTAGTGTTCATTGACATGTGCCTCACATACCCTCTTGGTATTTAGAGGATACACTATCTATTACCTATTTTAGCCTAGCATAAAACCTTTCGATCGTTGCTTAGTATGGTACAGGGTATAATATCATGCTCAAAGCTACTCACCATGTACCTCCAAGTGAGTAGAGATAGGATCTTTTTAGGCAAGGTCTCAAGACCTCCAAAGAAAGGGAAAATGTGAGCCCTCGTGCCACTAGATCCTATCTATCGACTCTTGAAAGAGAGGTTTCTTTCACTGATCTTGAGGTATTATCCTTTTGGATGGTAGGCCTACACTAACACACCTACTTGAATAAACTAGGCTTGTGCTTTTTGGCATGTCTTCTTGTGCTTACCAATACATATATTCAATTTATCCTATCATCATCCATATTGTGTCCTTGTGATTATAGTTTTTGGTCCTTTTGCTAATATGTCCCATCATCCTTGGGTGACTCTACCCTACACTTGGGCAGATTTGCTCTCTTAGGTGAATCTACTCTATTCTTGGTTGGATTCTCCTAGGAAGTCACCTCCCATCTATTTGTCTTCTCTTGGGTGAATCCACTCTATACTTGGTCGAGTCTGCTCTCTCTTGGGCGAATCCACTATGTTCTTGGGAAAATTTGGCTAGGTAGTCATCTAATGTCTAATTATCCTTAGGAAACTCCACCTCTACTTGGGTGGATCCGCTCTCTCTTGGGTGAATCTATAATGTTCTTAGGTAAAAATACCTAGGTATTCACCCCAAGTCCAACCCATCATTTCTCCTTGGGTGATTCCATCTCTACTTAGGTGAATTATCTATGTTCTTGGGCTGATCCACTTAGGTCATAATCTCATCATCCATTCCTTCTTGGGTGATTTTTCCTCTACTTGGGCGGATCTACCCTTTCCTTGGGTGATTATACTCTTGGGAAATTTCATTTCTTCTTGGGAAAATTCACATTGTTTTTGGTTGATTTTGTTCCCCATAGAAAATCTAGAGAGAAAATATTTCCTATCATGAATAGCCAGTGTTCTCTCGAGTCCAAAACTGCAATCCAATATTTTTTTGCTTCATATCTAATAAAAAAAAATTGCTTCCATCTCATCAATCACCATCAAATTATCCAAAACATCATCCCCTTTGATCAAGGAGTCAATTAAATGCATCCTATCGACATCCAAATTAGCCACAATCCAAAATCCAACATCAAATACTTAATTAAGATCCTACATCCTAAATCAATCATCCATCATAATACTATCCTGGGAAATTATCCTATCCCAAGTTAGTAATCCATTTTCCAAGAAATTTCATCTTGAGCCAGAGGTATACTTTGCATTGATGTCTTCTTTTGCTTGAGAACTTAACCTATCTCAAGTAGGAAATCCATCCAATCAAAATTTGACATAGGATCTCAACCATATTTGAGAGGAGACCCTCCTACCATATCATCACAATTATCCTAATCCAAGCTTAAATCAAATCCTAATCTAAGCTTACTCCAAATTCCAATCTAAGATTTAGTACATCCACATCCAATGTCTTTTGATATCAAAACAAATATTACTTGATACCGTCTTCTATATTCTTATAATTCCTTCCACTTTCCTTCTAATCATCTATTCTCATCTCTTCCATCCATTCCCATCCAATTTAATATCATGAGTCCTTATCCTCCCTCAAAATGACCAAAAATAGTAATCAAGTCAAATCCCAATTATGTTGAGGATGGTGATAAAATTCTTATTGATCAAGTTGAGTACAAAATATACCCTTTTGATGCTATCATCACTAGCAAGCTTTCTCCTAGCATCTTCCAAAATCCAATCACTTATCCAAGTTATCCCATCATGCCTAAATATACACCCATCAGTGATCCTTATGATACCTTTGACAAGGGAAATTCATTAGCTCCTCCATACACATGTCCATCTTATCCCCCATCCATATCTTCCTATCATCTATCACTCACATATCCCTCTCATCCAATATCCATACCTCCATCTTCTCCCCTAATCATATTTCAACCTCCATCTTTGCACAATAAAACTATCACCTTCACCCCTAGTCCAAATCCAACATCCCATTATCCCCCAAACCATCTCCTAATTCATAAGCCTAATCCTTAAATCCATGATCACAATCCTCCGTCTACCCTTAATATTTTCTCCTATCTCAATCCACCATCCACTTCCTCCTACCTCAATCCACCATCCATTTCCTCCTATCTCACTCAACCTTCCAATCTCTCATACCTTAATCCTCCTCACAATATATGATACTTTCATCCTCCATCTAATCTTCATCTCCCCACTAATCCTAATCCTCCACCTACCCATAATCCTTTATCTATTCCTAATGCTCCACCTAAGTCTAAAATCCACAAGTACCTCATTCTAGATGCTATCCAATGACTCCTATAAAATAATTCATCACCAAATCCTCATCCCAAAGTTGCAGAATCATTTCTTCCTATTCCGCCATGTATGGTCATTAGTGATCTGAGGCCCTTCTCCATCCCACAACTATCATTCCTCTTCCCACTCCTGACACCATCCAAACCATTGAAATCATCCAAATTATTGAATCCACCCAAATCCAACCCCCTTCTCCTACTCCTAGCATTAACCAAATCCACTCCCATGAACATCTTGAATCCTCCATCTTTCCATCTACCCCTTCCAAGGAGTCCATCCAACACTCATCCACCATCACACCACCCACAAAATTTGATTTGCATACCAAGATTTTGTTCCAAATCATACCAATACATCCCTCATCCAAATCAAGATCCTACTATCTCACCTAATCCCTCTCATGATTCCTTATCATTCCCTCATCCAAATCAAGATCATACTATCACACTTAATCCTTTTTATGATTCCTTATAACCTAATCATCCAAATCCAAAACCTACCATCCTATATACGAGCCATCTCATGATCCTTTATCACCTCTTATCCAAACTATTCCAACACCACCTCCATATCCCCTTGATCCTTTTACATTAACCCATGGTGGTTCTCTTGTAGTAGAAGAACCAAGCATATCCACCACCCATCCTCCTTCACCTCATTATGGATTCACATCATGCTTCCAAAATAAAAAGCTTCCTATAGACACCTAAAAATGACCTAGGCCTGCAAGCTTCATTTTTACCACTTTCGTCCTAGCATAATTGTGACATTTAATTATGTCCTTGGTCCACATTAGACTATTGATTAAATAATTCATAATTATTTAATTAATTCATGTCCTTTCATTCTTCATGATTATTAAATAAATAAATTCTATTTGTTTATTAAATACGTCATTAATTGTCTAAGTCTCCCTCTAATTAAATAAATTTCTAAATTTGTTTAATTATTGTTATTCATTAATTCTTCCCGATTATTAAATAAATAAATTTTATTTATTTATTTAATGTCACTAATTGTCATAATTAAATGAATTTATTAATTTATTTAATTATTAGTCTTATTTGCTAAATTAAATAATTAAATTTAATTATTTAATTGCCTAAACTAATATTCCTCTCATTTTAAATAAATAAAATTATTTAAAATGTCATCTCATTCTTAAGTGTTAGCTCATTTTGGTAAATAATCCAAAAAATTGATTATTTATTATTTCACAAAATTCACATTTGGAATTAATTTAATTCCAAATCGGTAACTTTCCTCCAAGAATTAAGTGATCGGGCAGGTTCTTGACCCTTCCAAAACTGATCTTCAGTCCCGTCTTTATCTTCTTCATTTTTGAAAATCTTTATTTTTGAATTAATTTCCTCATTTATTCTCCATCACCGATTCGATTCTCTGAGATGAGATCTTGACCGCTCGATTAATGATTTTGCCCTAACCCTAATTAGGGATTCTTAGATTTAATCTGGACCTCTGATTTTAGGTCTTTGTCAGAAGTCAATCTCATCCGTCCACTACAAAATGCCATTTTCCTCTCATTTTTTGATTACACGGACATATTACACATTCACATTATACACTCTTGCACTTACACACTTAGACTTTTCATAGCAATTGTTAGCATATTTCATTGAGTTTTGACATCTTTTGGCATAGACATTCTTAGTCATTTAGGCATAGGCTTTAGACATTTGATCAAATCCTTCAAAGCTTGGTGTAGGACTTCGTCAAGGCTTGCTCGCACAATGAATTTGAGGGCAACACGTCAACCAGCAAGTAAGAAGGTACTATGGAGGTAATCATGGAAAATTTGATTTACAGGTATAACTGTTTTATTATTTAATTTCCTTTGTACTCGATAGGTCTTTGGGTTTCTTTGTCATTCATTGATTTACTGCTAACACCTCTAATCAAACCTAAAAGAAATCCTTAGTTACATTTGGTGAACCCGACTCTGTTTTTCTTGTTATTTTCGTATGGTTTTCGTGTGTTTTCTATTTTTTGCAAGTACAAGTATGGAGCGACGCAATTGTTTTTTTTTTTAAATCGTGACGCATCAGATGCGTTGCAATGCATTCGAAGACATCAACACTGCAATTGATCTGTTGAGATGCAACCATGATTGGGAAAGTCACAGTTGAATTACCAAGCCGCATTTGATACACAGAGCGACACAATCGCTTTGTCGTGACGCATTCGTATGGTAAAGTTTTCTGGTGATTTACATTCGATTTTTTTGGGTTTTCTGTGTCCTTTCTATTCTGGTTATTTTCTGTATTTTGTCTAGCATAGGTTTTCTATTACTAATTAGGATTTGCAGCTTTTTGGCGATTACTTTTCGAGGGTCGAAGGCAAACATTAAAACTACTAACGTGTGGTTTCGCAGGTTTGATTGTTGAAGACTGAACATCAAAACAATGTGCTTGCATTTTTATTAGTATAATACACATTTCATTTTGGTGCAACGAAAACAGACCTGTGTTTTTACTATGTCTGAATGTGTTTGCAAAGCGGTAGGTGAGTATGCTCTCACCTTGTGAAAACTCGGTGATCAGAAAAACCAAACTTGTTTTTATCTGTTTTTAACCCCACGACTTAGTATATCGGAGTATCCTCTCCCCTTGCGCTTTCAGGCGATCTTGGGTGTAAGAGAAATGGTTACTAACTCTAGAAATTGGCCTTCCTGGGGATTTCATCACCCCAACGCGACTCAAACTGGCAACAAAGCTAAAGCCAAGCTACCCCCGACCGGTATATAAATGTGAATCTTAAGGGAAAACCTAAGATTATGAGTGCGGATGTGTCATACGGACAGAGTAGTACTCCCTTAAACCCTGTTGAGCTTAACCTCTTCAAGCTGGAGTGCCACCTAATTGGTGATTAATCTCTTGCCCCATGTATGGCCACTCGAACGGGGATCCCGAATTAAACACCTTTGTGTAGTAAGCCAAAAACCTTCTATTTGCTAGTGCAACACCAGTCGATGTGAAGGCATTCACACTTTCGCAGTTTGTAGTAGAGGTTATCAACCTACCATGGGAGTTTCATGGGGGTTGGAAGCTTGGTTGGCCTGAGAAGAGAGTGCACTGTAAGGGGGAGCCCGTGTAGCCAAGCTTCTGAATTCACACGCTACAAATATGCGGTTGGGGAAATCCGCGTGGAATCTAGTGAATATTGTCTTGGCCTAACCTAGGATTGTGCTTATCTGATGTGCGCTTGCTTACATTCAAAACACTATGCTTGTCAAGTGCTTTCTAGATTCATCACATTTACAGTTCCGAACAAAACATTCAATATCAGACAGATCAAATTTTCCATCAAAATGACAAGAAACTCATTTTTCACAAATTGTGTTGCATTTGTTAAACTGCATTCGAGTTTCTGAGTCGCAATCGCTTTGTTGAACTGCATTCAAAATTTCAAACACCGCATATGCATGTGTCATGACGCAATTGACTGTTACAGAGTCGCATCTGCTAAACCGAGTTGCATTTGTTAGTTCCCAAGTCGCATTCTCTAAAACTGAGCCGCATTCGCACAACCGTGACGCATTCGTAGCCTAAAACGACGAATTCGCCTGTCACAATTAAAAACTTCATACAAAGTCAAATCTGAAGTTTTCACCTTGTCAATCATTTTTCAAACACTGTTTCCAAGGAGACTGTCAGAAACCAATTTTGAAATTGCTCAAAGTTTCAACCATTAGTTTGCATTCGTCACCATAGGTTTCACCCTTCATCATTTGTAGGTGCACACATTAGGCATTAGGTTGCCCCTAGGTTTACATCTTGCATACTTTGGATTAGGCAAATCTCAGCACAATTTTCAATGTCATTGCTTTCGAAATTAGGCTCTCTTGGACTAAGTCATCAAATCCCTTTTTCAGTCATTGTCCCCTTTTGTGAGATTTTCCAACTAAAAATTCTAGTTAGGAAAACTCACTAGTCATTTAGACCTTGTCATCTTGTCATTTTCAACAAAGTCCTCTAGTAACCGAAATTGAAAACAAATATTGAGCTTAGAAGTGCTTAGGTACCCTTGTCTTAAATTGCATCATAAGCTAGACATTGCATATTCTATTCCCAAAAATAAAAAAACATTAGTCATCCTAGTCGTCATTTTGAACTTAGACTTTGCATAGTGTCATCATTGCATTTAGTTATCATTTTCATTTGAGAAATCTCATTTATGGTGGAAACTAGACTCCAAAAACAACAACGACAAATGGCAAACTTTCAACAAGACCTCACTTCCAATGTTAACAATCCCACATACGACCCAAATTGGACTTTCGACGATCCATTTGGCAATACAAACAATCAACCTCTCACAACAACACCACCCTCATCAAACAACCCATTTGAACCATTCTTGCGAAAAGATGAATACGGTCAAATACTTGAGGAAAACCTAGAGATAGCGGCACAAGATCCAGAGGCCTCTCAATTTGTCGAACAAATGGTCCTATACGATAGAGACAGATACTTAGCCATACTCTTGAGTCAAGGAGCTAAGTTACCACAAGGATTCTACATTGACACGTTAAAACCAACATCTCCCGACCCTAATGTCCACAATGCACATAACATGTCAAATAATGGTCAACCTCCAAACACTACAAGCAATACTTTCTTTGACACCACAACGACAGTGCATGCTACCTCCAACATCCCAAACACCTCCAATACAATAAATACTACATCCATTGGAGGATCACAATTGGCCACAATGCCCACCACATCCACAATACTGTCACAATCGGCTGGAACCACTTTTGGCTCCTCGACAATGTGGGAAAATTATTCAAACTCTCTATATACCATGACAGTAAATGCAACGGGGGCATCATCAAGTCACAACAATCCCCCCTTGATAGCTACATCTACTACCATGAGTACACCTTCGACATATCCGCTCATTGGTGTTTCAAAAAATCCTTTGGGAGGAGGCAAAAGACGTATCTTTATCCAAGGAAAACAACAAAATGTTAACATGACAACACAGTCACATGTGATTGCCTCCCAAGGTACAAATACAAACATTCCTCTTGGGAAAACCCAAAAATTTGCACAAGGTGGCCAAATAACACAACCCATGGCATCACTAACACATCATAACGTTCATGGTCATCATATTCCCCAGGCAACGACACACATGGCTGGGGGACACATCCCAACCTACTCATCTCATGTTCATACTCACCAACATGCACCCATTCCTAACTTTCAATATCAACAACACGCCAATCCGCACACATTATACATGTCACAACAATCCATACCGCCACAATACACCAATATTCACGCAAAAAAAATGGGAACCTATGGTGTACCAAGCAATACAACGTATGGAAACACAAATGACCCTATTATGGATGCCTTCCAAACAAGATTGATGGGTTTAGAAAAAACTATCAAAAACATATACATTTCAGGCAAGAAATCGGAAATATCATATGATGTAAATGTATACCCATTCGACATGAGCTTATACATGCCTCCATTTCCTCTGGGATATGTGTCACCCAATTTCACAAAATACAGAGGCAAGACAAACCCCATTGAACATGTTCGCGAATTTGCAACCAATTGTATGGATATCGCCTATGAACAAACATACTTGATGAGACTTTTTTCTAAAAGTCTGGCAGGTCCTGCCCTTGAATGGTTTTCCACCCAAAAGGATATCCAGACATGGGATGAGCCTAAACAAAAATTCATAAAAAATTACACGTACAACATCGACATGGATACCTCTATCACTAGCTTGTGCACTCTCACGCAAGAGGATGCTAGTGAGAAATTTATCCCATTCTTTCAAAAATGGAGAATCCTTGCTAGTCGGTGTCACATTGACATCCCCGAAAGGGAGAAAGTCGACATGTTTGTCCAAACACTTCTGGGGCCCCTAAAATTTGCATTGCAAGTACATTGCTGCACAAACTTCGCAGACTTAGTTTAAAAAGGGGTCCAGATTGAGAAAGCCCTTATCGCAAAGGGAGAACTAAGATATGGACCCAAAAATGAAAATGCAAATCCTCCCGATGACAAGAATAAATACTGGGTAAAAAATAAGCACATTACAAATGACGGTGTTGTTGACGCCAAGACTGCAAACATTGTGGGTCCTGTACTGGCCCTAAAAGGGGTTCAACAACAAAACAAACCAACAACGACATCGACACCCCCTACTAATGTCCCTTCAAACAATTAGAATGGTCAAAATAACCAGGGACAATACCGTCAGACTAGACAATTTCCTAGGGGTCGCACGTACACTTCTTTGGGTGAACCCATTGAAGAAGTTCTTAAGAGATGTCTCTAGAATGGGGTCATCATACTTCAAGAACCAAAACCGTATGACCCAGGACAATTCAAACCAGCATGGTGGAATGATAATGCATTTTTTGAGTACCATCAAGCAAAAGGACATACAACCTCTAACTGTTGACAATTGAAAAACCTAATACAATATCTTATTGAAAGTCGCGTCATTGAAGTAGGTGGATCACAATTCGCCTCCAATTCAAATCATATTATCCATAAGAGCCCACTGCAGGACCATGGTTCTTAGAAGGCTTCTACTTCAGGTCCACAAATGAACAATAATCAAGCCAACTTCGCCCGAGCTAAATACGACTATTCTAGTGGACCAATTATAAATAATATCTGAACTAATGACGAATACATCAATACCATTTTGGTCAAGAGAGCACCCCAATGTAATGCTACTACTCGCAGTGGCAAGGTCACCATAGTTGGTCCGCCTCCCGCTAGACAACCCAAAATAACCATACCTGGCCCATTTGCTAAACAGTTAAAACCTATCCCAACCACAAAGCAGTGGCAACCGAAAAGTCAGTTCAACCTTATCCACCAGCTAGGTAAGACACCCGCGCAAATCTCTATACTTGAGTTGCTTCGTATCTCTCCCACACACAAAGATATCCTAGATAAAACCCTGCAAGAGTCGTCAGTCCCCAAGGACATTGATGTCAATCAATTTAAAACCATGGTGGGATACCTCACTACACCTCACCACATCACCTTCTCGGATCAAGACTACTTATCACCTAAAACCAACCACAATGATGCATTGCACATAGAAACTTTTGTCCACAAGCACAGAGTCAAACGGGTTTTAGTAGATAGCGGAGCAAGATTGAACATATGCTCCCTCAAACTAGTTAAAGCTCTAGGGTTCTCTGATGCATGCGTAGACCCGACAAAGAGTATAGTGATCAAAGCATACGATGATGAAGAATGCTCTTCACGTGGCGTTATCTCTCTCCCTATCAGAGTGGGACCAGTCATTGTGGACACAACCTGCTAGGTCCTGGATTTGGAACTACCATATAACATCTTGCTCCATCATCCATGGATTCATGCCTTAAAATCGGTTTTGTCCACATATCACCAATGCCTAAAGTTTCCATTTGACGGCACGAAAATAACCATATACGGAGACCCCGACCCCTTCCAATATTGTACCAACCTAAGGGGTATTTCTGAAAACTGAGTGCCTATTAACCGAGAAGCACCTAGCTCCTCATCATCCAAATACATTGACCCATCCACACTCACATCATTTTCCACATTTGCTCCATCAACGTCTTCCGCCACACCACCACCTCCTGCGGACCCTAAGGCTGAATCCACTATTAAAATCCAAGACCTTGGCTGCAAAGAGTTCAAATTACCCACAGCATACAGCATAACAACAATACCCAAGTCTCCAAAGATATATGGTCGACCATGTTTCAAAATGAAACCCAAGGAAACTTTCAAAGTTCCCCCAAAAATAGTTTTCATCAAGTGGGGAGACATGAGTAATGAGGACCTTGCTGACATCACAGGATGGCTCTATAAGGATACTGTTGCACTACCCCCATTACCAGTTCAAAAATATGGTAAGGGTTATGACATAATGAAGGCTAAAGGCTACGATGGTACTAGTGGCCTAGGAAGAAATAAAACTGGCCGAAGGGAGCCCATAGAAACTTTTCAAATTCTGAAGTATCTTGGATTAGGGTTTGGATCGCCCGACAATGATGATCGATGTACCATTGGACTTTCGAGTGAGCGAGTACATGCTTCAAAAAGTGTCGAGACCACTAAGGAAACCCTCACTGAAACTGACTCCCATGAGTGGGAATTTGGCTCAGAATGATCCTTAAGTGACTATTGCCTTGATGATTTGTTTGTCGAACCAGGGGAACTAACCTCTGAACAAAGATTTTGGCAAACATTTAAAATTGAACAGGCACCAAATAGTCAAAGTCCCATTACCACTCCCCATGACATACAAGACCCATCATCCGAACCCCTTCAGTCCAATCCATCTGAAGTATCAAACGACACTGACAACCAGGACTCTAAGGCCTTCACCCCTTATTTTGACAACAAATATGACACTAGTGAAGGGGAATATTGGATAGAGTTCGATGTAGAGTTGGATGATGATAATCTCATCTACAACATCACTAAATCAGTCTGCATGCTTTCTGCATCCTTGCCTCAATTCACCAATATTGACGATGGCATTTCCTTAGTTTACCCTAAGCTAGTCGATTGGGACCAACAAGGCCCGCCAGTCCTGGACACATTTCAGAATGATGAGGCAATTGTAGAATTTATGGGATTACGTGAAGGCATACCCAGTGGGGACCACAAGTCAGGATTCGCCATTGATTTAGACTGCACGACATACTTCGGCGAGATTGCTCCATCCTCTAGTCGCAAAAGTATAAATAAAAATAAAATAAAAAATGAAACATCTCTAGGTGAAAACTGAAAGGCACCTTTTGATGATAAAATAGTAAAAACAAAGGACGTATCTGCAGGTGAAAACCTCTCTGAGGTGCCCAAAGATGGAGGATTGGACTTTCTCCCTGTACAACAAGAGAAATTAGCTATGCTTATCGAAGACACAATAGAGGATAACATATCAACTGTAGAAGATCCCAAAATGGTCCTCTTTGCTGCATCATTGACTGAAGAAGAGAGATCAGAATTTCATAAATTCTTTGCAGAACGTAAAATCAACTTCACATGGTCCTATGCTGACATGCCAGGATTGGACCCAGAACTGGTTCTGCACCATCTGCCACTACTACCTAATGCCAAACCAGTCAAGCAGAAGTTACGCAAAATGCACCCTCAAGTTGCTCTATTGGTTAAAGCTAAGTTAAAGAAATTGCTAGACGTCGGATTCATACGGTCTATTGACTATGCTGAATGGATATCTAACGTGGTGCCAGTAACAAAGCCAAATGGGCTGATCCGTGTCTGTACAAATTTTTGAGACCTAAATAAAGCATGTCCAAAGGATGACTTTCCTTTGCCAAACATTGACATCATAGTTGACCTCATAGCAGGATATGAGATGCTATCCCTCATGGATGGTTTCTCTGGCTATAATCAAATTTGCATTGCCCCCGGAGACCAACACAAGACAACATTTACTTGCCCATGGGGTATATACTGTTGGAATGTCATGCCATTCGGTCTCAAAAATGTAGGCACCACATATCGAAGAGCTATGACCACATCTGATCTTCCATGACATGATGCATAAAAAAATGGAAGATTATGTAGATGACCTATTGGCCAAATCAGTAACCAGGAAGGATCATCTGAAGGTGCTAGACACAATTTTCAAGAGACTAGAAGAGTACAAAGTCTGGCTAAATCCTAAGAAGTGTGTCTTTGGGGTCACATCGGGTAAACTCTTGGGATATATAGTTTCCCGAAGAGGCATTGAGGTCGATCCAGAAAAGGTCAAAGCCATCATAGACATGCCTTTGCCCAGAGGAATCAGTGAACTTAGAACTCTACAAGGCAGGGTACAATCTATTTGGTGTTTCATAGCCCAATTGTCAGACAAGTGTCACCCATTTCAATATCTGTTGCGCAAAGGTATCCCCTTTGTGTGGACAGATAAATGTCAAGAAGCCTTTCAAAAAATCAAAGATTACCTACTGTCAACACCAATCCTCATGCCTCCCATTCATGGAAAGTCATTGATCGTATACATCTTGACAACTAGTTTAGCACTGGGGGCATTACTAGCACAGAATGACCAAGAAGAAAAAGAAAGAGCTATATATTACATCAGTCGAACATTGGTCGGGTATGAACTGAACTACACACCAATTGAACGAGCTTTCCTAGCCATGGTATTTGCAGCACAAAAGCTAAGACATTACATGTTGAGTCACCAGACACAACTAGTAGCAAAGATCAACCCACTCAAATATTTGTTAATTCGGGCAGCATTAACAGGACGTCTGGCAAAATGGGTCATGATTCTGAGCGAATACGACATTCAGTATCTCGAAAGAAAGGCTATAAAAGGACAAGCCATAGTAGACCAGCTGGCAGACGCACCTTTGCAGAGTGATCACCCGTTAGTGGCAGATTTTCCAGATGACTCGATATTTCATACAGAACCTAAGGCACCTTGGCGACTCTACTTTGACGGATCACACACAAATCATGGCTTGGGGGTAGGAATCCTGTTCATCACCCTGCAAGGAGACTCCATTCCTATGTCTTTCTGCATTGCCTTCCCATGCATGAACAATGTGGCAGAATATGAGGCACTAGTTACAGGACTAAGAATGGCAATAAAATGGAAGATCAGAGCACTACATGTCTATGGGCATTCTCAACTTGTCATCAACTAGGTTAATGATGACTCTGACACAAAAGATGAGAAGTTAATGCCCTACAAATGAATGGTTGATAGTTTCCACACATAATTTCATATGGTAACTTTTGAACAAGTTCCGAGAGCACAAAACAAAGCTGCAGACGCCATGGCTACAATAGGCTCTCTCCTCGACATACCAAGCAATTTGCCTCAGTTGGAATTTCTAATAGAGCAATTGTTGGTTCCTACCTATAACATTCTAGAGTCAGAGATGGTTTGTGAACTTGTTGGTCCTGACTCTCCTTGGTATCAGGATATTTATGACTACCTAAAATCTCAAACCCTTCCACCAAACCTGCCCAATAACCAAAGGAAGTCCTTTATCCAAAAATTTGCAAGGTATGCCATCGTTAGTGACACCCTTTACCGTTGTAGCTTTGACAACACCCTCCTTAGATGTCTCGACACCAACGAAGCATGTACGACCTTACTCGAAGTGCACGATGGTATATGTGGGTCTCATTCGAGTGGTCCTACCCTAGCCAAGAAAGTAACGAGACTTGGGTATTATTGGCTAACCATTGAAAAGGATGCAATAGAATATGTCAGGACTTGTCGCAAATGTCAGATTCACAGTGATTGATCCATGCTCCAGCACAGGAACTTCGACCGATCACTTCTCCTTGGCCCTTTGCTTAATGGGGACCTGACCTCATGGGTAAGATTCATCCAACCTTGTCCAATGGCCACAAATTTATCATCACCGCCACTGAGTATTTTATGAAGTGGATCAAAGCCATCCCTTTGACATACATAACCGACAAGCAAATATCCAAGTTCATTCTTAACTGCATCATTTTCCGGTATGACCTTCCACAATCCATCATCACTGACAACGGATGTCCATTTAAAAACCAAGACATTCGTGAGTTATGTGAGCGATTTCACATCCAACACCATTTTTCATCTCCATACTACCCACAAGGAAATGGTCAAGTTGAGACGTCAAATAAAACCATTGTCAAAATCCTCAAAAAGACTGTCAACGACGCTGGTCATGACTGGCACATACAACTCAACCCTACTCTGTGGGCTTACCGAACTAGCATTCACACGCCTACAGGAGCCACTCCATTTGCCCTAGTCTTTGGCACTGAGGCCATCTTTCCCATTGAGGTTGAAATTCCTTTGTTACGAGTCTCCCTGAAGGGTTTAACTGATGAAGAGGAGTATAGACAATCACGCTTGCACGAGCTGGAAATGCTAGAAGAAAGAAGGAAAAATTCATTGAACCATCTCCAAGCATATCAAAACTATCTTTGTCGCAGCTACAATAAGAAGGTTATGGTCAGGAAGTTTGACATTGGCGACCTAGTTCTCATGCAGAACCCCAAGAACCAAGCTGACAGAGAAAAGCTAGGAAAGTTTGAACCAAATTGGTTGGGTCCCTACATTATCATATCTGCTTTTAGTTTTAGGGCCTATCAGCTAGCAACTCCAGATGGAGAACAATTGATAGAGCCTATCAACAGTCTACATCTTCGTAAGTTCTATGCATAGCATCAGGAGATCAAGCTGAAAAACCATAAAATACAAAAAAATTGAAAAATGATAAAAAAAATAGTTGCCTTGATGAAAACCTGGCAAACAAGCATCTTGGCAACACCAAAAAAATGAGAAAAAGGACAAAAATAATAAAGAGAAAAATGATTCGTCCAATAGTGAAAACCTGACAAACAGGCACTTTGGACAAGTACCATGGTGAAAACCTAGCAAATAGGCGCCATGCGTAATCAATCATTGCTCTGCCATCTACTATCACTTTGTCTGCCTTGGCCTAGGATGAAAGGTATTTCCACCATTATCACACAAATTGCCACCACACTCTGCCCTACCTGTCATGATTGATAAATGATTGACATCAAGTCCTGACGACTGTCCATCTAGTACACTAGTAGCATCCAATCCATGTCCCTTAAAAATGGCTAAGTCTTGGACCTGACTAGGGGAAAAAAATTTATCATGTAACTGCAGTGGATGTCACACATGATCTCGGTAATTGGCAAAAAAGTCCTAAAAAGGACAAACACATGGCAAAAAGTCTTGGAAAAAAGACAAAAACATAATAAAATGTCCTGGAAAAAGACAAAAACATCATAAAATGTCCTGAAAAAGGACAAAAAATATAAAATGTCCTGAAAAAAGACAAAAACATCATAAAATGTCCTGAAAAAAGACCAAAAACATCGCAAAACGCCCTGAAGAAAGACCTAAAAACCATAAAACTTACTGAAGAAAACCAAAACAAAAAAATCAGACTGCTCGAAGAACGCAAACACAGGGTCATCTCTTGTCAAAGTCAGTCGTGTCAATCAGTCTTTGTCATTTGTCTGAACTACGTTGTCCCTGCGCATTTGCTACGTAGGCAAGACTCTGAGTCGCCGAGACATTAGGTCAGCCCCTTTAGGTTTGTCAAAATAAAATCATGGCACAATCTTTGGTCATCAATACAAAGTCATTGGTCATGTCAAACTACGAGGTCTCTGAGTGTATGACATAGGCAAGGCCATCTGTCGATGAGCCCCCAAGGCTGAACTAGGTCAGTCCATTAGGGTTCATGGCACTACACTGGCACACACGTCAAAATATCTTCAAGACAAAGTGAATCACTCCCAAATGGGTAAACTCCTAAAAACAAATCATGGCAATTAATTATTTAAATATGGTAATCTCATCAACAGGTCAATCATATCATCATGACAATATCAGCATATAGTTAAACACAAGTCAAACTCGGTCAAAGCAAGTCAAATCATCATAACCTATCAAATTGTCAATTCTTGGTTAACCTTCAAATGGGTCCTTCTGAAAGATAACCTCTGTCATTCATGCCTTAGGACATGTCCTTCCTAGGCATCGTCACTGTCATTCGACATTTCGAGGGATCCTTTGGACATCTAAGGATCACTCTATTGGATCTCAGTTGTGATCATATGGTTTGTCCTTGATGACAAAATCCCTTTCAGTTGATTCTACTTGTTGACAGTTTCAGATTGGTTTCTCATGCTTTATCTTGGTACAGTTTTGTCTATATGGTTTACCTGTCTTAGCATTAGGTGGACAATTTACATTCAACATTTTAATATCTTATGGTACTGATCAGTTTGAGCTTCATGCAGTCTCTAGTTATCTTATTTGTACATTGTTTTGGTGACAAAAAAAGAACATTTCGGCGTGAGAATGCTAGGGTCTCCCCGATCCATTCTTTCTGATAAACGTCTGTGTTGCCTATCGGCAAGATGTTTCTGATGTCATAATGATTTGATTTTGCATATAGGTAGCTTTTGGCATGACATTCACGCAATTTTGGCGATAGTGGAAAGGTCTATCGGCATGATTATCTTTCACCGCTAAGAGGTCTTACCGAATGAGTCGGATCTCACCGACTAATACATAAGGTGGTTCATCAGTGTAAGAAATCCCTATCGGCATGTTGTTTCATCGAGCGTTTTGTGTCTTGGCGACTGGCACATTGAAGATTCACTTCGGCCAGACATGTTACTTTTGGTATGAAGTCAGCGAAATTGGTATGTCACACTGACCACCGTTGAAAAATTATATATCGGCATGAGTTTAAGGCTTCGGTGAAGGGTCACAGCGAAAGTGTTATGTCTCACTGACCATATGCATGTGGACATCTATCGGCGAGACATTCACATGGTTTCAGTGACTGAGGATGAACTTTTCGGTAGGAGTTTTATTATCAGGGTAATGTCTCATCAAACTTGAAATGTCTCCCCGACTAATGCATATGGAGGTTCATTGGCAAAGCTGGGCGGTATCGGAATAGGTCTCGACGAAGTGGTTTTGTCTCGCCGACATCACATCTACGGTTTTGCTTCGGCCAAACTCAATGTATTTGGTATATAGTCTCACCAAAGACATATTGTCTCACCGACTGTGCATCGAAAGGTCTTATCGGCAAAGGTTGTAGCTTCGATGAAATGTCATAACGATTTCGTGGTGTCTTACCGACTTGTGCATAAAGACTTTCGGTATGACTCAAGCATTCTACGAGAGGTCTCCCCGATGACGGTATGCTATAGCGACACTCATAAGAATGAGGGTTACTTTTTAGTGAGAGAATTGTTGTGTCTTTTCGACCACTGATAATGAAATACATTTCGGTAAGACTCATGAGTTTCGATGTAGAGTCTCAGTGAACCCGTCAAGTCTTGGTGACAAAGTCTAATGAATGACTTTTGGCAAAAGGTTGGTATTGTCTCAGTGACTCTCAGTGAATAAAGCATTTCGGTATGACTCATGTGCTTGAAGAAAGGTCTTGGCAAGTTTGAATTCTTATACCGACCGACAACATAAAGGTAATCATCTCGGCAAGAGTTAGGGTTTGCGGCATGAGGTCTCGGTGAGTGACCTCCGGTCTCGCCGATGGAACACAAAAAGTTTTTGTTGGCATAAGTTTTGACTTGTCTTAGCAAAACACAAGATGATAAGTGAATTTCGGTATAACGAAGTTATCTATATGAGGTCCCTGAAAGCGATATGTTATGGCAACAAGTTTGATCACATGGGCTTTCGGTAAGACACAGGATGTTCTACGAGATGTCACCCTGACTATGCATAGTCTTGGCGAAGGCGGATGAAGGATACATCTTGGCGAGAGTGTGTTTTTGTCACAGTGACTCATAATGGATAAATCCTTTTGGTGAAACATAATGAAATCTACATAACTTCTCCCCGACAGCAGAAAGTCACAGTGACAAACAGAGGGATGACTGACGGCGATAAAGTTGCCTTCGACATAGGTATTGAATTGTCACGGCAACAAGTTTGATCACAGGTGCTCTCGGAAAAACAAAGACTTGTCTACAAGATGTCTCTCCGATATCAAAAGGCTATAGCGATAGTGAATGAGACAAAAGGGCTTTCGGTGAAACTTGATGTGGTCTGCGAAAGGTCTTCTCGACTTCACTAGGTCACAGCGAAAGCAAATAAGGAAAAAGAAACACAGTTCGCATAAGGTCATAGCGAATCACAAAGAACACTTGGTGACTGTTGTCTCAGCGAATGATTAACGAAGACTCATACATTGTGGCTAGCATGGATTTTTCTAAGTATAGTTGCATGCAGACATCTTTGGTTGGCATCGAATCTCTGGCAAGATATTCTCTGAGATTTTAGAGGTTATGATTTTCTGTTAGTGGGCAATCATGGCTTTGATGAAAATCTTTCAGTTACATTTTGAAATCTCCTGACTCAGCGCAGAAATTAAAGCTCTCTGGATATGCATTACTCTGATTTTTACCATCATCTACAGATCATCATTATCTAGCTTCAGATTCTAAAAATAGCAAGAGAGTTTCAGAATCTTGTGAAAAATGCTTTTTGAAGATTTCTTGATAACAAACATACTTGAAATGTATATAAAAACCAGTGTTGAAAACTGTGAAGGTGCTGCTGGTTGTAATTCTAAGAGTATCATTCCTTGTCTGTATGGGAATGTATGAACAAACTATAGATGAGAAAACAGAGAAATCCTCTGATATTATTATTGTTCTAAAAATAATTTGAGGGGTTGGTGCTCCTTGAAATTGGAATTTCAAAATGAGGGGTTGGTGCTCCTTGAGATAGATATCTCTAAATGAGGGGTTGGTGTTCCTTGAGTTGGTGCTCAAAAATTAGCCTATAAGGCATTGTTAAAAGTGCTTTTTGAAGATTAAGCCAGTAAGGCAGTTTAGGAGTGGCTTTTCTAGCCCAGGAGGGTTTTCCACTCAGCAAATCTTTTGTCTCTTTGTTCTTCTGTGTTCTCATTGCTTTTCTATGTTGTTGTTGTTTCAATTCATTGTTGGGATTATTACTGTTCTCAATTCAATTTATGAATGATTACATTCAACTCATGAATGCATTAATCAGAGTAATATTGAGATCAAATCTAAGCTATGTTTTGGAAAATGCAAGATATCTCACTCAAATCATATTTTCACAAGTTATCTAATACACTGAGTTAATGTTGTCATATCTTTGTGCTTTCAAAAGTGATTACTCTACTCTATTGTAGAAAGAAAAGGAAATCAGAATTAAAAATCTTGGTCGAAGTAGAAAAAGTTCAGACACTGATTCACCACCCCCTTTCAATGTTTGTCCATAACTCCAACAATTGGTATCAGAGCGTAGGGTCCTCTGATAGGTCTAAACCACCTAGGATTGTTCCTAGTTTCTTGGAGTAGTTTGGTTAATATGGGAAAGATCAGAAGGAATAAGGGAAAAAGATGTTCTCAGCAAAATGTTATTTATCATGTTCAACCTGAATCAAGTATAAGGAATAATGAGGAAGAATTCATAAACAGTTGCTATGAAATGGTAGAGTTTCCTAGATCTGGAACTCCACAGTTCGAAGGAACAAACTTTATTATATGGAAACATAGGATGGAAACATACTTACTTTCTTTAGGATCTGAAGTGTGGGAAGTAGTAGAAAAGGATTGTACTACATCTGCAACATCTCCTTCCTCTCTTGAGGAGATGAAAGCTCTTGAATTCAATACCGGAGCTATAAATGCTATTCTTAATAACTTGCCAAATAAACTCATTACAAAAGTCATTCATTACAGTAGTGCTAAGGAAGTTTGGGACAAGTTGACTGAAATAAATCAGAATAGTGAGTTACAAGAGGAGATATCTTTTGATACTGAAATAAGTTGCGAAACATTTGAGAGTGAAGAAGGTGTAAACCTTTATAATTTAGCAAAGAAGTCCAGGGAGATCATTAATGAATATTTAGATGGTCAAGAAACTTGTGTAAAAGTAAATCAATCTTTGGGTGAAGTCAACTCTGAACAGGAATATGATGAACCAAAAAGTGAGGTTGATTTGGAAGGTGAACTCCTATGTGCCTTAGATACTATTAAGCAGCTTAGAAAAGAAAACCAGTTTTAACAAGACAACTTCAGCAAAAAGAGAGTTTGGAAGTCAAGTTAAAAGACAAGGATGAATTGTGTAATAAACTAGAAAATGAGATTGATTCTTTAAAGAAATGTTCAAATAATGATTCCTTGTTAAAAGAACTAACTCTTAAGGATGATATGATTATAAGGCAGAAAATTGAAATTGAAGAATATAAGAGGATTGCAGATGTTGTGAGTTCTGATTTAGAGATTAAAAAGATTGTTTGTCTAAAACTTGAAGAAGTAGTTGCTTTAAGAAAAGAGCTTGAAAGTATCAATGCTAAATCTGGTGTAATTCAGAAATTTGATCAAAGTACTAATATATTGAATGAGATGTTGGGTAGGAAAAAGCATTCTAAAGATCCTAAAGGAGTGGGATATGAGGTTGGACAAAGCTCTGCAGACAAATCTAAACATGAAACAATGTTTACTAGTTCAGATGGAAAGAAGTTTACAGCCAAGCAAACACCAAGAATGAAGGTTGATCTTGGTTACAGTATTGTTGCATCAAAGGATAACATTGACACTAGAATACAATCTAAAGGCATTCATAGAGAAAGGAAAAATGTCTTCAGATCTTCACATCCTTGGCATGATCATTCATTCAGTTACAATCATTCTTTCCAAGGATATTGTTATGTTTGTAATGACTATGGTCATAAGGCAATTGATTGCATAAGATGGTCAAATAAGAATTATTCTAATGTCCCTAGAAATGAGGATGTGGTGTGTTACAATTGTAACAATTTTGGTCACTTGAGAAGAGACTGTAGAATAAATACAAGTGATAATAATGTAGGGAAAAATGCTGGAAATATATGTAGGAAGTCTTCTATTTCTCAGAACAATCACAAAGTCATTTGTTTCAGATGTAATAACATTGGACATAAAGTACAGCAATGCAGATTCAATAGAAAGACAGGTACTTTAAGTAAACAAGTGAAAATGTCTTCATTGGTGTGGAGAAGAAAGAGCAATCAAGATGACAAGAAGAGCAATAAAGATGCTTCTGAGAAAACTCCTTGTGCACTCCTTGCACAAGTGTTTCCTTCCAGGTCTTGAGAAGAAGCAAAGACTCAAGGGGAGTCTATTATGGTAATATATTTTACCCCTATGGAGTCTAGAATGAGGTATGACATCTTGCATTTGTTTTTGGTGTTATAAGATGTAAAGAAATGGCTTGTATATGCCACTATTTCATTATGTTTTTGAAATAAAAGTTTGAAGTACATTGACAATTCTTTGGTGAGGTTGATGCTCTGATATTGACAATCATTGATAGGAGCTGAAGCTTTGTGGTTTAAATTCCTTAACATTTTGTTATTACTAACAAAGGTATTCATCTGATTTGAAAGGTAATGGATAAAATTCTGCATTAAGGAATGTTTTTGCTTGGTCTAGTGGTTGACAGTTTTTAGAAGATTTTGAAATGACAGAGCACTTTGTTTTTAAAAGAACTTTTTGGATGCTTGGGTTCTAAAAAAAAAATGGTATGTCCTTATGACATCTTTGAGCGGTGTGGAGACATATAGATGAGTTCCTCAATATATTAAAAATCAGAAAGCCTTTGTTTTGAAGGGATGTCGATGGATTTATCTTTGGAGATCAGTGATTGAAAAACATGTTTGATGTTATGAGTTATTTCTGAGGTGATATGTGTCGGTTGAAGAACAATAACCAGTATCATTGGTCTTTGCTTTGTATTGTCATGGACAGTGACTAAGTTACTCATGCTGAGAAGAGGTTGGTTGTTTGTACTCAAATTCTGGTATTGCTAGATTGCAGTTAATCTGAATGTGGAGTAGGTGATCTTGAATGTGCTTTGATCGAACTTGACAAAGAAAGTGGTATGTTCAAGTAACATGTCTTATATCTTTAGCCGGTTCTTATGGTATTTGGTTGGCTTCTCAGTTGTGTTTTATGGCATTACACATTCTTCTCTTCTATCCTTTGTCATTGAGGAAAAAAGGGGGAGAGTCATTTGTGTTTTTCCATCAAGGACAAAGGGGGAGTTTGTTGGATCTCAGTTGTGATCATATGGTTTGTCCTTGATGACAAAATCCCTTTCAGTTGATTCTACTTGTTGACAATCTCAGATTGGTTTCTCATGCTTTATCTTGGTATAGTTTTGTCTATATGGTTTACCTGTCTTGGCATTAGGTGGACAATTTACATTCAGCATTTTAATATCTTATGGTACTGATCAGTTTGAGCTTCATGCAGTCTCTGGTTATCTTATTTGTACTTTGTTTCGGTGACAGAAAAAGAACATTTTGGCGTGAGAATGCTAGGGTCTCCCCAATCCATTCTTTCTAATAAACATCTGTGTTGCCTATCGGCAAGACGTTTCTGATGTCATAACGATTTGATTTTACATACAGGCAGCTTTCGGCGTGACATTCACGCGGTTTTGGCGACAGTGGAAAGGTCTATCGGCATGAGTATCTTTCACCACTGAGAGGTCTTACCGAATGAGTCGGGTCTCACCGACTAATACATAAGGTGGTTCATCGGCGTAAGAAATCCCTATCGGCATGTTGTTTCATCGAGCGCTTTGTGTCTTGGCGACTGGCACATTAAAGATTCACTTCGGCCAGACATGTTACTTTCAGTATGAAGTCACAACGAAATTGGTATGTCACACTGACCGCCGTTGAAAAATTATATATCGGCACGAGTTTAAGGCTTTGGTGAAGGGTCACAACAAAATTGTTATGTCTCACTGACCATATGCATGTGGACGTCTATCGGCAAGACATTCACGTGGTTTCGGCAACTGAGGATGAACTTTTCGGCAGGAGTTTTGTTATCGGGGTAATGTCTCATCGAACTTGAAATGTCTCCTCGACTAATGCATATGGAGGTTCATCGGCAGAGCTGGGTGGTATCAAAATAGGTTTCGACGAAGTGGTTTTGTCTCACCGACATCACATCTGGGGTTTCTCTTTGGCCAAACTCAATGTATTCGATATATAGTCTCACCGAAGACATATTGTCTCACCGACCGTGCACCGAAAGGTCTTATCGGCAAAGGTTATGGCTTCGCTGAAATGTCATAAAAATTTTGTGGTGTCTTACCGACTTGTGCATAAAGACTTTCGGTATGACTCAAGCATTCTACGAGAGGTCTCCCCGATGACGGTATGCTATAGCGACACTCATAAGAATGAGGGTTACTTTTTGGTGAGAGAATTGTTGTGTCTTGCCGACCACTGACAATGAAATACATTTCGGTAAGACTCATGAGTTTCGATGTAAAGTCTCAGTGAACCCGTCAAGTCTTGGCAACAAAGTCTAATGAATGACTTTCGGCGAAAGGTTGGTATTGTCTCAGCGACTCTCAGTGAATAAAGCATTTCAGTATGACTCATGTGCTCGAAGAAAGGTCTTAGCGAGTTTGAATTCTTATACCGACCGACAACATAAAGGTAATCATCTCGGCAAGAGTTAGGGTTTTTGGCGTGAGGTCTCGGCGAGTGACCTCCGGTCTCGCTGATGGAACACAAAAAGTTTTTGTCGGCATAAGTTTTGACTTGTCTCAGTGACACACAAGATGATAAGTGACTTTCGGTATAATGAAGTTATCTAATGAGGTCTCCCCAAAAGCGATATGTTATGGCGACAAGTTTGACCAAGTGGGCTTTCAGTAAGACATAGGATATTCTATGAGATGTCACCCCGACTATGCATTGTCTTGGCGAAGGCGGATGAAGGATACATCTCGGCGAGAGTGTGTTTTTGTCACATAATGGATAAAGCCTTTTGGTGAAACATAATGAAATCTACATAACTTCTCCCTGACAGTAGAAAGTCACAGCGACAAACAGAGGGATGATTGATGGCGATAAAGTTGCCTTTGGCATAGGTATTGAATTGTCACGGCGACAAGTTTGATCACAAGTGCTCTCGGAAAAACAAATACTTGTCTACAAGATGTCTCTCCGATATCAAAAGGCTATAGCGATAGTGAATGAGACAAAAGGGCTTTCGATGAAACTTGATGTGGTCTGCGAAAGGTCTTCCCGACTTCACTAGGTCACAGCAAAAGCAAATAAGGAAAAAGAAACACAGTTCGCATAAGGTCATAGCGAATCACAAAGAACACGTGGTGACTATTTTCTCAGTGAATCATTAACGAAGACTCATACACTGTGGCCGGCATGGATTTTTCTAAGTATAGTTGCATGCAGACATCTTTGGTTGGCATCGAATCTCTGGCAAGATATTCTCTGAGATTTTAGAGGTTATGATTTTTTGTTAGTGGGCAGTCATGGCTTTGATGAAAATATTTCAGTTACATTTTGAAATCTCCTGACTCAGCGCAGAAATTAAAGCTCTCTAGATATGCATTACTCTTATTTTTACCATCATCTACAAATCATCATTATGCAGCTTCAGATTCTAAAAATAGCAAGAGAGTTTCATAATCTCGTGAAAAATGCTTTTTGAAGATTTCTTGATAACAGACATACTTGAAATGTATATAAAAACCAGTGTTGAAAACTATGAAGTTGTTGCTGGTTGTAATTCTGAGAGTATCATTCCTTGTCTGTATGGGAATGTATGAACAAATTGTAGACGAGAAAACAGAGAGATATGTGCTTAACTGAAAATAGAGAAATCCTCTGATATTATTATTGTTCTAAAAATAATTTGAGGGGTTGGTGCTCCTTGAGTTGGTGCTCAAAAATTAGCCTATAAGGCATTGTTAAAAGTGCTTTTTGAAGATTAAGCCAATAAGGCAGTTTAGGAGTGGTTTTTCTACCCCAGGAGGGTTTTCCACTCGGCAAATCTTTTGTCTCTTTGTTCTTCTGTGTGCTCACTGCTTTTCTATGTTGTTGTTTCAGTTCACTGTTGGGATTATTACTGTTCTCAATTCAGTTTATGAATGATTACATTCAACTCATGAATGCATTAATCAGAGTAATATTGAGATCAAATCTGAGCTATGTTTTGGCAAATGCAAGATCTCACTCAAATCATATTTTCACAAGTTTTCTAATACACTAAGTTAATGTTGTCATATCTTTGTGCTTTCAAAAGTGATTACTCTACTCTATTGTAGAAAGAAAAGGAAATCAGAATTAAAAATATTGGTCGAAGTAGAAAAAGTTCATACACTGATTCACCCCCCCTCTCAGTGTCTTTCCATAACTCCAACACACTCCTCTCGACATCAGTATTTTTTAGATGTGTCCTTCCTAGGCATCATCATCATCACCATCACATGGCATTTTGAGGGATCCCTTTTGACATTTAGGGATCAATCCTTTTGACATTAACATTATTCAAGATGTGTCCTTCCTGAATTTGACAATTTTCGACATTTGTCATCTTAGCATCATCAAAGCTTTGACACTCTGGCATCTCATCATCATCAAACCTGACATCTTGGCATTAGAACAATGGATATCCAGACACACTTGGCAAACACTTGACACTTGTCTTTT
Organism: Sequoia sempervirens; assembly: GCA_007258455.2. Lineage (NCBI taxonomy): Eukaryota > Viridiplantae > Streptophyta > Pinopsida > Cupressales > Cupressaceae > Sequoia > Sequoia sempervirens. Next base: position 209,486,278 of record VDFB02000008.1, on the reverse strand, counting down.
TGGCTTTTATCATGTTATTAGTTTTTTAGCGAGATCCCAATAATAGGATTTAGAGAAGCAGCGACGTATCATGTCGATTGACACGCATGACTGCTAGTTTCTCAACGAGGTCCAGATTTTGGGATTTAGAAAAATAGTGACATATCATGGTAAGGGCTCTTTTTTTGTATTTCGACAATCATGCTGCTAGTTTCTCAAGGATGTCTTGGAAATAGGATTTAGAGAAGCAACGACGTTTCATAAATTGTCTTTGTCTTTTTCTGCTTGTGGTTGATTATGACAAAAAGACTGGGGCAATCACGCTCTTAGTATGAGTCATGATCATCCTTGTCTGCGACTGCTTGTCTTACGTGATGATACAACCTTGCACACCTTGATCTATGTCATATCATGGTGTTTGTTGGCCATTACAACAGTCTGCCCAATGATGATTAAGAGCAATAAATATTAAAGTCCTACGGTAAAGCTTTGAAGGATTTGATCAAAGGCTAGGAATTAACATGCATCTCCTTCGGTATGGTCATCTTCTCTTCTTCGGTCTAGTCATCTTCTCTCGTCCATCTCACGATGATATCCTATGACATCCAAAAACATAAGTGCATCCATGATCATATAAACATTGCATTAGGTCCATACATACATCATCCATAACATTAAATCATATACATAATCACAAACATTGCATTAACATTATCATCAAAATTGCATCCATTTACTAAATACATTATGCACATCATTATCATCATCACCTCATATAAGTAATCATTACATCATCATGGCATAAAAATCATAAATAAGCATCATAGGACATACATGATACCTCATAAATCAACATCATACATCACATATATCATAATGCATTAAATCAAATAACATCACATAACACACATGTAGGCCACATCAAAACTGCATCATCATATAGTATCATCTCAAAAATGTACAATGTCATAGGATAAAGTCAAGAGATATCCCAAAAATGGAGCTCGCAGGCTCAATAATATATACATAGTGTGCCATAATAACAAAAATGCCCCTAGGGTAGACTCTCATCATCCCCTCGTGGTGAAGAATGTGGCAGTTGCAACTTTGAAACTGGCACTGAAATAATAGGCAGACGTGTGGCAACCTCTACCTATGCCACTAATGGAACTAAGAATGAAGGCGTCATCTCCACGGTAACAAACACCTGTGACGTCACTGCGGTCTGACTCTAAGAAGCTAAAGGATCTACCACTGGTGGCTGTCCCTGTACCAACCTCTGCACTAAACCAGTCGACCCATGACTATGGCTCGAATGGTGACTCGAGGTGTGCCGACGTGAGTGATGTGACTTGTGCCCTGATGTGTGCCCTGTAGAGATAGACCCTCTAGCACTCGTGTGACTCTTGCTACCACTGGCACTGCCTGATCTATGGCCACTACCTATCCTCGTCTGTGACTGTGACAAGGTAGGATCTCATCGCTCAGGTGGCACTGCCTGCTCGTATAATGTCTTGTATTGTCCCAATCTCGTGCTCACCCTAGCCAACTCACGAGCCATATCCCCTGCAGGCCCTGTACATAATGTCGCAAACTGTGTACACCACCAAGCTGAGTCCTGCTAGAAAATCACTGTCTGATCCCGCTCTACCTGAGCTACCTCTAACTCTGACTGCAATGATTTGACCTGGGCCATGCTCTCATCTAGTCTCTGATGTAAATCAGCCACCCTCTGATCTATCGTGGCATCTTGGGGCAATCCCGAGGAGGACGGTATCTCCTCCTCTCCCTCCACCATCTACCATTTGAGGAGTCTCTTGGCCTCATCCATGGCATCATCCTCATCATCGTCATCGTCGACCACATCCTCTGCCACCGCCACATCCTCTGAATGTCTCTCCTCCTCGGCCACGTCCTCCTCCTGTCTCTCCACATCCACCTCCTCTTCCTATCTCCCCACCTCCACCTCCTCCTCCTATCTCTCCTCACCCTCTCCCTCCTGTCGAGGCTGCTCCTCTCTCTCCCCCTCCTCACCGACCTCAGGGATAGAATCTAATGCTACGCTCGCCACACATGGGCACACCCTCTAGCCCTATCTCTGACCATCTCGCTGTTGCCTCTGGCCATCTCCGCCATCATCTCCACCCCTGTCTCCGTCTCTGCCTCCCTCTCCACCCCGGCCTCCATCTCTGCCTCTGTCCTTGCCTCTGTCTTGACCTCCATCTCTCCCACTGCCTCTGCCCCTATCACCGTCCCTACCACCTCGCCTAGCCCTCGGCACATGAGGTATCACTGACCGTCTGTCCACCAATGCTGGCCCATCCAGATTTGTCAATGGCACTGGTTTGTGTGCCTGCCACCATAAATCGTAGTCTGTTGTGGTCCCGGGATCGGCTACTCCACCCCTCCATCCCCATGCCTAAGCTCCTAGCCCATCAATCTGCTGCTCTGTGAAGGCCATTGGAATGGCTGGTCCCCAAGCATACTCGGTTGTCCTTGCAGGTACACCCTACTGCTCTCCAAACTGCCTAAGGACACGCTACGGAAAATACATCTCAATAATCAGTGAGGTCTGCATGGTCCTCCCAATCAAATATTTGTACTATCTGCAAAGGCTCAGGTGGTCATCCTCATCATCCCACTACTCGCAGTCTCTGCATGGTCTCCAGATAAAAGACACCATCGTGTCAATCCTGTGCCACCACCAACCTGTCTCGCCCATTCGAGTCTACTGTAAAACACCTACTTAATAATAGGCATAGGGCATCCCCTCGGCCAACTGTGGTCTATTAATCAGTGGACGAAATATGGCTATGTGCTCCCAAGCCCAAATCATCATTAGAGTAGTCCTGTAGGAGATACTCTCTACCCTCTGGTACACAACATCGTGCAACTAATGGTAGAGTGTCCCCAGTAAACATGGGCCCTAGGCATAAACTGTCCTATCACGTCTCATCCCAACCAAGACGTCTCCCCAGCCAATAGGGAATTTGTGTCCCTAACGGTTAGGAATCAAAATACCTCCAATCAAGGTCGCAAGGAATGCATCAAAGTGACCATAGTGCTCCGCCATGAACTCTCGTCTGATCTCATATCCATGGATGCCCAGTCTAGCACCCTAATCTCGGTAGTACGTTCGGAAAGTCTGCTCGCCATGGCGAGGGTCATAGATGATCCGCTCCCCTCGGATCGGCACTCGCAAAATCTGGTACACATCCTCCAACGTGATGGTCGCCTCACCTATCAGCAAGTGGAAGGAGCAGGTCTCTAAATGCCACCGCTCACACAACGCAGTCAGTAGTCCCCTATTTTCCCGAATGGCAGGCATATAAGCAACATAGAACAATCCCAGTCGCATCAACCGGCGCCGCTCTCATAGGCTCAACTGGTCAGCAAACTGAAATGTCATCGGTCTACTCTCTCGTGTGTAAATCGGAGCAAGCTTCCTCTGCACAAAGTGAAACAAGTCGTCAGTACCTTTTGCACAAACTATCAGTATTATCAAAAGCATTTAAAGTTACACAAACATCAAAATCAGCCCTGGTCAAAGTCAAAATCAAATGTGTTGCGTTGACCACAAATGCGTCGCAAAACATCAATTGTGTCGTTTCGTACTTCAAATGTGTTTCAAAAAGGCAATTGTGTCGTTTGGTTGCTCAAGTGCGTCGCATGTTCACACTTGCGTCACGAAATTTAACACTTGCGTCGCATAAATGCGAATGCGTCGCATAATCATGATTGTGTGGCGGAGATGTGCGAATGCGTCACAAATTTACAATTGTGGCTTTCTAATATGCAATTGCGACTCAGAAAGGCATTTGCATCGCGATTTTTGGCAAATGCGGCGCAAAACCGTGACCCCCTCTTATTTGGCATGGCACTTGCATCACGACGCAACAAATGCGTCGAACACGAGGGCAAATGCGTCAAACGCAAACGCATATGTGTCGCGCATTCGTTATTCACCCTAGAAACCTAATTATGACACGCAAAACGAAAAAATTACAAAGGAGGATGGGGGTACATACCGCTGGCTCTAAGCCCTCTGGTCGTTTGAAAGTCCGCACGATCTCACCACGATGCTCAGTCACTGGAATCACCATCCTCACTACTGTCCTTTTCGCTCTGACCTCTCAAAATTTGCAAAGTAAATAGTGGAAATGAATTGACTTTTACCCCTTTTTCAACGTATTTATAAAGTCAAAATGGCATTTGTCAACTGGGTTATTACTGGAGGCTCATTTGACCAACTTTGACCACCCCGTTACCTGCCTTGAACATGTCAGAATCCAAAACCGACTACGCCATTGTTTTTCTAGTCATCAAATTGACTTATCGGGACCCTTTACAAATTTTTCTGCCGTCGACCCAAAATTTGAAAAATTTCCTGAGGGGGCATCGATACTCCATACCTTCACTGGGGCATGATTTTGACTTATTTTCTTTGTCACAATGCAACACGTGACATTATGACAAAGAGGGGCAAAATGTAGACACCTAAAAATGACCTAGGCCTGCAAGCTTCATTTTTACCACTTTCGTCCTAGCATAATTGCGACATTTAATTATGTCCTTGGTCCACATTCGACTATTAATTAAATAATTCATAATTATTTAATTAATTCATGTCCTTTCATTCTTCATGATTATTAAATAAATAAATTCTATTTATTTATTAAATACGTCATTAATTGTCTAAGTCTCCCTCTAATTAAATAAATTTCTAAATTTGTTTAATTATTGTTATTCATTAATTCTTCCTCATTATTAAATAAATAAATTTTATTTATTTATTTAATATGTGACTAATTGTCATAATTAAATGAATTTATTAATTTATTTAATTATTAGTCTTATTTGCTAAATTAAATAATTAAATTTAATTATTTAATTGCCTAAACTAATATTCCTCTCATTTTAAATAAATAAAATTATTTAAAATGTCATCTCATTCTTAACTGTCAGCTCATTTTGGTAAATAATCCAAAAAATTGATTATTTATTATTTCACAAAATTCACATTTGGAATTAATTTAATTCCAAATCGGTAACTTTCCTCCAAGAATTAAGTGATCGGGCAGGTTCTTGACCCTTCCAAAACTGATATTTAGTCCGGTCTTTATCTTCTTCATTTTTGAAAATCTTTATTTTCGAATTAATTTCCTCATTTATTCTCCACCGCCGATTCGATTCTCTGAGATGACATCTTGACCGCTCGATTAATGATTTTTCCCTAACCCTAATTAGGGATTCTCAGATTTAATCTAGACCTCTGATTTTAGGTCTTTGTTAGAAGTCAATCTCATCTGTCCACTCAAAATCGCATTTTCTATAAAATGCCATTTTCCTCTCATTTTTTGATTACACGGACATATTACACATTCACATTATACACTCTTGCACTTACACACTTAGACTTTTCATAGCAATTGTTAGCATATTTCATTTAGTTTTGACATCTTTTGGCATAGACAATCTTAGTCATTTAGGCATAGGTTTTAGACATTTGATCAAATCCTTCAAAGCTTGGTGTAGGACTTCATCAAGGCTTGCTCGCACAACGAATTTGAGGGCAACACGTCAACCAGCAAGTAAGAAGGTACTATGGAGGTAATCATGGAAATTTTGATTTACAGGTATAACTGTTTTATTGTTTAATTTCCTTTGTACTCGATAGGTCTTTGGGTTTCTCTGTCATTCATTGATTTACTGCTAACACCTCTAATCAAACCTAAAATAAATCCTCAGTTACACTTCCTACTATATAAATCAAATGGTCGAGACCATGAACTATCAAGGAAAAGGCTAAAGGCCTTCATGAGCAAGGTATGTTGGATCCCATCCATATCAAAGAAAATCCATGAGCACAAGGCCTTAACTACTTATCTCAAGGTTCACAATCCAAAAATGTCGGTACAACCTTTGTACAACCTAAGTGAGTCTCTTCCAAAATAATAATAGATGCTTCTCATCATTCCTCCAAATTACTTGTTTTCATCCCTTCTCCATCACACACACCTAAAAACATTATCGCCATCCATCCTTCATTATCCAAATCCATTTTGGGTCCTTATGTCCTACAATTCACCTTCACACATCCTCCATCTAATAAATCCATTTTGGGACCTTATATCCCAAAATCCCATCCTCCCTCTCATCCTGCTCATCCCTTCATCCACCAATCACATATCCCTATCACCCATCATAAACATCCCACTCTCATAATCCCCAATCAGAATCAACAAAGGAACATAATCATGCATCATATCCAACATCCCAATTCCATCACTCTATTCATATTTTCTCCACATCACCCATCTCCTCACATCCATACCATTGCTATTGGAAGTACTTTGGATGCCAAAGTAAAAATTCATAATCGAAACATCCACATGGATCTAAAGATCCACATATCCTCTTAAAAATATATGATGAAGAAAAGAAAAATCCAATCCAAATGCTAAATCAATCCCAAAGGCTACAAAGGCCCACCAAAGAAAAAATTAAAACCATGTGGATCCCAAAACAAAAAGATACAATGCAGTCAAAGAAAAAATCCATAATGATATCCAAAGTTGTTAATCCAAAAGCTAATCATACCCATCCTCCATCTCCTAAATCTATTTTGGATTCCTATGTCTCGAAATTCACTATCCAACCCCTCCATCATTCCCACATCCTCCATTTCTTTCTCCTCTGATCATTCAATACCCATCACAATATGTGCCAATGTTGGTCCCAAGTGACAACATCCCCCTTCACTCCCATTATTCCATCCATACACTTTCCAACCTCCCATCCATTATCCCACACATCTCCCCCATAAAATCCCTTGAATCCATGCCCTTTCATAATCCATTTATCCCAATAAATTTGTACCAACATCTAGTAGTCATTTCATCATGGGATCTTATTACCTCAATATGGAATTTGATTCTTGAGTTCGTCCTCCTTCTCCTTATCACCTATTTTCATATCCACTTATTCATATTCTTATCCGCATCCATCTCCACCTACATTATTTCAAAAATATCTAAAAAATTCCAAAAAAAAACCAAACAATGTTAAAAATGAGAAAAAAATCAAAAAGAAAATTTCATTCAATGGTGAAAACTTGGAAAACAAGCACCATGGGAAAGTACCATGATGAAAAATTGGTAAATAGGTTCCATGCATAAATCCCCCATACATTTTCTCTCCACACTTGAGGCAACTTCATTCTAAGCACCTTCATCCTCCATCTCCTCCATCCAATCTATCATACCTGTCGTACCTATCATATCCACTTATCTCAACCCTTTTATCCTCATGATCTTGATATAGATAGGGGAAAATATATATACATGCTTTGGACCCCTCTTGGCATAAATTCCCTATCTACCCATCATGCTATCATCCATCTACTTTCCTTAGCCACCCATCATGACATCATCCATCTACTTTCCTTATCCACCCATCATGACATCATCCATCTCTCTTCCTTATCCAACCATCATGCTATCATTTGTCTACCTTGCTTATCCACCTGGATAATGCTACCATCCATCAACCTTCCTTATCTTCACATTTGCCTATCTTTCATCCCTCTTTCCTCATCACACATGAAATATCTAGAGTGGTGCATCTTGTTTCTTTGTGACATGGTCCTTGGAGATCACATTCCATACCATCCTATCATCCATTCGATATTGCTACCTTTATCTCCCTATCCTCCTTGCATTAGTCCCTCCAAAACATGCATCCCTTCATCTCATGATCCTTCCATCTCCCCATCCTTATCTTCCTATCCCCTCATCTTCTCATCCTTCCATCTACCAAATCCTTATCTCTATCCATCCATCCTATCATCCTTCCATCTCCCCATCTTTATCTCTCCATCCATTTATCTTTATTCTCATTTCATCCCATAATCCCTTGTCATTGGTGTTTATCCATAGGCTACCCCCTACACAATCCAATGACATCTATCTCACAGTCATCACCCTCCCTCTTTCCCACGTCTTGCTAATATCCTATTTCTTTCCATCATTCATCTATCCCTCCCATCCTCCTCCCAATCACTATTTATGATTTGGATAACTATCCCATTTCTGAGCTACCCCCAATCAACATCCTCTTGTAAATATTGTACATGTATATATCCATTTTCTTGTACTTAAGGTTGGTCTTCTGTCATCATCTATGTCCATCATTGTACATGATTGTCACTAGGTCTTATCCTTGTGTCTATTGTGTCACCAAGATCTCCTATCAAGCTGGTACTTCAAAAAAATTGGTTAGTTCCCTTAGGTTTCAAGTGTCTTGGTCATGGGAATCATATGTTTTACCTATCCATCCTTGGTATTTTTAGGATATATCATTCCTCACATTAACCCCATTTATCATCCTTATGGAAAAAGGTACTTGAGATGTTTTTTATTTCTTTGGTGCTTTTTAAATATTTGTTTATCTTTCATTTGAGCTTCCTACTTTACCTACTCGAGGTCACCATGATCTATCATATCAGGTGTGCTTCGACTAGTGAAAATAAGGGCAAGTCTTGGCATTTCTTTTGTCATGTTTCTGGCTTGCTGAGCACATAGTATCCACCAAGATCCTTTGTGGTTTTTGTTACATTGGGGAATCCCTTCTATTTTTTTTTTCCAACATCATGCCCACCAAAGTACTTTATGGCTTTGTTAGATGTTGGACTATCCTTTTTGCCTGTTGATTCAATCCTATGCATGTGATACAAACTCACCTTGGTTCCTCATACCCCGGTGCATAGTATCCAATGCTATATCAAATTAAGTGCTTGCTACATGGTATTTCTAATTTTGTGCTCCAAATCCCCCATCCATTTATCCTACATCTTTCTCATCCATTCATCCTTCAACCCTATCTCCCATCTACCTATCATATTCATTTTCATCACTAGACACCTAATCCTAGATTTTGTGTGTGCATGAATCCTCATCCATCCTCTCATCTTTCTCTTTCAATAATAATATTATTCTCATCCATCCTAATAATTTAATTATCTATTCACTCCTTTTAGGCTACTATATATTTGTTAGCCTAAGCACCTTTCCATCCATCATATCCTTTCCTCACCCATCAAGTTCATTTTAGGCTAATATAGATTTGTTAGTCTAAGCTTCTTTTCAGGTCCATACTAATCATTTCATCATCTCTTCAATCTTGTTAGGATAATATAAATGTGTTACTCTAGGCATATTTTCCTCCATCATCTCCATCCATTTCATCAACACCATTTCTTCTAGCAATCCCAATTCGCAAGAAAATACTCATCCTTGCAATCTAGCACAAATCATCCAATCACATCTTTGGTCTTGTTTCTAGCCTTGCTACAAGCCTTGATTTAACTCCAATCATTATCACCAGGATGTATCCTTCCCAATCCTTGTGTTTTTTTGGGATATATCATTCCCACATCAACAACACTCCAATCATTATCATCGGGATGTATCCTTCCCAACCCTTGTATTGTTTGAAGATATATCATTCCCGCATCAACAACAAGTCCAATCATCATCATCGGGATGTATCCTTTCCAATCCTTGTGTTGCTTTAGAATATATCATTCCCACATCAACAACATGACCATCCATCATTAATAAATTTTAGCTTTTCAGAATGACTGATCCAACATCATATTTGTCCTTAAATCCTTTTGTTATTGCTTTCTTGTCATCTCCTTCTTAAGTTATATCTTCCTCTTCCCATCATTCCTTATATATATTATATTGCATCATATTCCTCATTTATCCTGCATCATGTCATCCATTTTTAGAGCACACATGTGTTCTCCCAAACCTACCTATCCTCTCAAGTGGCATCCTCAATCCTAATCCTCATCTTCACTCTCATCATCTTTTTTCCTAGTTACTCCTTTGAATGACTGTGACATCTTCCCTAATCGAACTATCTTCTTCCTCATGCTATGTTTTAATCTTCTTTGAAATGATGCTACTTTGTAACATCATCTCAAAGAGGGGAAAAATATAGACATCTAAAATTGACCACATTTGATCAATTTATCCCGATTTTGTCTAATTTTTCATAATTGATATTAATTAAATAATTATTTAATTAATATTCTCTATTTTCCTAAGTCCTAGCCTAAGGTAAATAATTTGATTTAATTATTTATCTACATCTATCCTACCTTACCCCTTCTATCCCATAAATTAAATAAATAAATCTTATTTATTTATTTAATCCCTCTCCCATGTCACATCTTCCAACTCCCCCACTTGCACTAATCCTAATCTTAACCACTCACCTAACCTTCCCACTAATCATTTGCACACACTTAATCCTTGATATCATATTGAACAAAGATATCAACAATATACAATGAGGATTTCCATTCCATTACCATAATTCATAAGAATGTATACAATTACAAACACAACTCCACCGAGCTTCATAGCATAAGATATAGATGGTCCAAGAATCCACCTTTCAAAACCTTGGTCTTTTGTCACCTGTTGAGGAGGAGAAGCATCACTCAAGCACTTTTTTTCCAACCACGGACTCATATGCGGTCCCCCGCACATCTATCAATGATAGATGGCCCTACCCTTCGATGAAGGTATTGGTTGGGTAACCCCGTATGGCATACCACTTTGAGCTTAGTGTTGTGCCCTACATGAATAGGATTTATAGCCTACACTAGGTAACCCTCATGCATTTTAAATGGACACGGTGAACTGATAGTGGAGTCTCGACAATCTCACTATCTACAGTGGAGTCTTAGAAAATCACACTACTTTGGCCAAAGTGTTCTCACTCAATATAATTGATCGATTGTCTACCATTCACCTACACTATGGAAAGCTCATTTTGACTTAAGGCCATTATATCTATGCTTAAGCAATCCCTCTCCATGGGAAAGCTACTCCCCAGGATAACCTATCTCTTAAACACAACCTAAGGTAACACAACTCAATAAGAAAAGTACAAGTTCACTCCCTTTGAACTGGAAAACAATCCTAAGAGTGATATACTAGCCCTCCCTTCACTAGATAACAATCCCAGGAGTAACCTACTAGCTATCTAGCATAATCAAATTATATCTATCTATGAGTGCTCCTTAAGCTAGTCTATGTTTGGTCATATCTAGTATAATATCAATACCTATGACAAACAATCTCTCTTGCCCATGTCTAATCATATACTGTGTAATAATAATAATACCTACGACAAACATCCCTCCTATCATGGAGTAAATACAAGTATAATGCATGGCCACAATCAAAGAATTTCCATAACAATAGAGGACACCATGTTCGAGAGTATCACCTCTTTGACTAAAAGGGGTTAAAGTTATGAATAAGCCTTATGCTTCCCATGTTTATTCATATCTAGTATGTAATACTTATGATAAACATAATCCTCTTATTATGGAGTAATTACAAGCATTTCACAAACAGTATATGCAAGTTCTACTTTCTTTCAAAGTAAACAATACTTTTCTCTATATGCTTGTAACCATAAAGACTAGTTTAAGTATTCAAGAAGAAAATCATTCTATTGGGAATAGGACTCCATTTAATTGCAATCCTAAACATTATTTCATGTATCTCCTAAGTCCTTGGAAATTGTTCCCCAACACTAGGATTAGAAAGAGATTAAATTCAAATGAAATGAACATGTAAATTGGCATTCGTAATTAATTCTAAATGATAGGAACATGTGGGGATGCCCAAGAAAATCTCCTAAAAAATAGGAGCACATGGGGTGCCCACATGGAAAGTGGAACCCACCTTAAGTTCAGTTAACTATTTGAGAAAAAGATAACACTTCAGTAATGCATGTAAAGATCCTAGAACTTAGGGATTGATGTTTACATGCATGGAGTTTAGTTTATTTCATATCAGATCAGTTCAATTCAGTTCAGTTATGGTTCAGTTATCTTCAGTTGGGTGAAATCACAATACTGTGTCTCACTTTTGGGATGTGTTGATTTCTGCTTGAAATCACTATTTTTTAGAAAAAAATAATGCTTTAAGTCTTGAGAAGCTCCATATAAAGGATTTTAATTAAAGATGGATAGATAAGACGCCCTTTGATAGAACCCCTCTAGTATTAAATCATACCCACAATGGAGTCTCCTTCACACCTATCAAAATGCTAGCAAAAACCCACTTTTTCTTACCTTTTGAGGGATTAAATAACTTCATTTAAAAATTATATTTTGCAAGATTGTAGCCCTCGAAACGAGATTTTCAACAAGTATAGGTTTGATATATTTTCATTTTATCATGTATTTAATTTTTAATTTTTACTAAACATAGGTTTTTCTTTGAACATCAAGCTCTTTGTTGTGCAGAGGTGGAAAAATAGTAAACCATTGTACAAAATTTTTAAAAAATAACCATTCCCTGGGTATTGATGTACTTGTTTCACTCAAAAAGGAAAAAAATTATTTCAATAAATACATAAAAATTTAGGTTGTACGACACACACGTATGTCCAAATTATAGTTACAGTGAATTCAAAAATTAATTTTAAAAAAAAATCCAACAAAAAATTATGAAAAATATCCTTTCCCTAGATATTGATGTTGAGAATCTATATTTAAAAAATTAGAATTTAATCCTTTATAGAAAAAAAGTTATGTTGTACGACACAAATGTTACTTTTTGAAAATGTTGTATTTTGTCTAAAACCAGTTATTAAAGGAGATGTTGAAAGATTCATGATTTATTTCAAAAAAAAAAAAAATCTACACACAAATTTCCACAAATCACTAGTTGACATCATCTTTAGATTCTTAATGGTTTAGCTATTATAGATCTCAAAAGATGAAGATTCAGTTAAAAATATTGATGTCAATGTCTATCTTGGGTAAAAAGTGAAACACATTATTGTGATTTCACCCAGTTGCATGTAGTTAGTTTGAGTCGCATGTTAGTTGACTTCAGTTGACTTAAATTGCATGCTAATGACTTGAGTTTCATGACAGATAATAGGTGACTACTTGTAGTTAACAGGTGATGATCAATCATGCATGATATTTGCATGAATTGATGGAGAGATATGTTTCAGTTAACAGAGATTGACTTGGACCCACCTTGGGCGCCCAAGTTGGCATCTTGGAGTTAACAATTTTGCATGATAAGATATTTTATAAGGCTGAGTTAAGTGGGCCCATTCTTGGGTGCCAACTTTAAGTAGAAGCTTACAAGATATCTTTGTAATCGACCTTGAGTTAGGACTTCAGTTTGGGACGCCCAAATTGATGAAGGACTTGGTTTGACATTGTTTTTCATGGAAGAACTCTACTTGCAAAGAATAGGCATAGGTTTTGTGAGATAAGCTTTGTGCTTTGTAACAAGGCTCATTATTGTCTATAAATTGTAGCAAGTTGACAAGAGTTTTATTAGATTTTATTGCAGGTTGTGAAAAAGAATTGTTGAAGGAAAAAGAAGCATCTCAAGCAAGGATTGATAAAGAATTATTGTAATCTTGTTCTAAAGTTAAATAATACAAGCACTATTGATTCTGGTGGTGGAGTTTTCTCCCGAAAGGGTTTCTCCATGGTATATGTTGTGTCACTTCTATCTTCTAGTCTTATTCTTCTACAATCTTCTGTCTACTTCTACAAATGGTAAAATGAATCTAAACAGATAATCATCCACAAAGAAATTGTAATGAATAACACTTAATTAGATCTATAGTATAATATTTTTACAAGTTTTAAAGCTACACAATCACCTCCATTTTTCAACACATTCAACACTAATGAAACAAGGGAAGAATACCCTAATGCCTATGACAAGCTTTCCAATTAACTGGTTATAGTCACAACACTTCCAAATTAGCAACTAGCCTGGTAGCAATCCTTCAACAAAGACTCAATAACCACTATCTCTCAAGTTGGAAAATACTCCTCTTAATGATAATAATAAAATCTCTCAATACTCAAGGCTCTCCCTCAATGTACTTGGCAGAATATTGCAGGAAGAATGTAATTAAAATGCAAAACTTTCTCAAAGAATATGGCATAGAAGAATGCATAGAAGAATAATAATGATGCATCCAAACAATTGGGCTCATATTGCTATTTATACAGCAAGTAGGAGACCAAACACCCTAAATATTAGGCATGTGATTGACAACAAATTGTATGCACAACAACACATCAAATTATGCTAAAAGGTGTCAAATATGAAAGCATATAGTCAGCTCAAACAACAACAGATCGACTAGGTTAAATGAAAGAAAACAAAGACTAATTCAATTCTACATATGATAGAATTTGATTTGCATCTCAAAGAAAACTTCTACAATTTAAAGGATTCAAAGGTGGTGCCAAGAATTATAATGCAATCACAAAGATGGCACAATTTCCTCCTTCAGAGAAACAATCAATAACAAAAGTGTGCCATCAAGTTAAAGTATCGACTAAGTCATGTGCTAAGTGTCAATTTACTCATTAAATCAGTTTAAAGAGAGTCATCAATATGTTTCCCATGCTTATATACTTGTTTGATCGATGCTAAATAACATGGCAATATAGTTTACCAAGTCCATGATTTCCCTATTAAAAAGGTGTCAACTTATAATTCTCTTGATAAATATTGACTTTATGGTTGTGTTAACTTTGCAGATCACAAACTCTTCTATCATCGACAACATGAGCATTAAGCGGCTCAATAAATACAGTCACTACTATTCCAAAGTTTGGCTTTAACTTGTTTAATAAATTGGCCTCCAAGTTGATTAAGATAATCAACTTCAAATCCAAACATATAAAGCATTAAAATCATTTGATTGATCATTGCTTTAGATAGTCGATCTCAAGGAAAATATTATTTAAACATAAATACATAATTTACACATATATATTTACTTACATATGTATGTATATATATATTAACACACACACACACACACACACACACACACACACACACACACATATATATATTTGCATATACATATATATGTATATGTTAGTATATATATCCATATTTATTGTATGCCAGTAAAGCATGTGTATATAATCAATATACAAAAGAACACAAAAAGATAGAAATCACATAGTAATAATACATATTATCTATTTGTATATGTATGTATACACACCCATCTATTAAGCATTTACGCTTACGTGTATATTTACATATATACAAACACACACACACACACACACATAAATTATCTATCAACACGATAGTCAATGATCCATTCAATATCCAAATGATTGTGTCCTATGTGACTATAGTGTCATATCAATCATTTTGTATACATATATATGCATCTTTATGCATATGTCGTCATACTCGTATGGACATCCCATTATATCCATTGTACGTGTATGCCGACATATGCATATATGCATTTATACCAATATTCATTCAAGCACACAAACAAGCACAATAGGATAAGGAAGGACTCACAAGCTCAAATAGATAAACATCATCCAAGCATGCATTCAATAGTAATCAAGACCCTTACTAATGTAGACACATTACGCTAAGGATGACTTACCTACTTCCCACCTGATAACCTGACTCAATTATGCTACTGTGGTGTGTGTAAGCTCATATAGGTTATGTTACTGGCTACTCGACCAAGACCTTCTCCTGAGTGATACTTCCCCTCTGCCTAGAGGAATTGAACATATACCTGCAATCACTAACACTTGCACATGGCAGTCAATTGTTCACAAAATATGCAGTATACATAATACATCTCCAAAGTTAGAATATCAACACAATATTCATCCATTCACATAAATGCATTCCTTCGTATAATATTAAATGAGATTGCATTCATCCATAAAGCAATGATAACAAAGTGCAATACACACAATTTATACATCTATTAATTTCACATTACATTCACATTTTACTCTACATAGTAATAGTAAATAGTAATTACACAATTGGGGTGTAACATACTTCCCCCCTTGTGAATCATCTTCCCCGATGATCTATAGTACTTTAACATACAGATAAAGTCAAATAAAGTTTTACTTCTAGCATTCTCAAAATATTTAAGATTTATAAACATTCATCCTAAGTAGTATCAATCCTTGGAACCTTGTCCCCCTTGGACTTTGCATCAAATGTCCTTGCTACCGCATAGGGAAAACTTGTATGTCTCACATATACTTACTTTGTTAAGAGCTTATGTTTTGTATTCGTAATATTTTATATGTACATCCCATGTACAATAATATTTGAATGACACATGACACCTATACTATAGTGACCGGAAAGCATGTTCTCATTGGCTCATGATTTTATCCTTAATATAATCCAAATAGAATAGAAATGACAATGCATTGCACTCTACATTGCAAGTCCCATCCTTCCCTTTGGTATTTTGCACCTTTAAATAAATTAGAATCCAAAATAACTCAAAAGCAGAGACCGTCCATCACTTACACACCTATTTACTTTAACCAAAAGTAATGTTCTTTGATCACTTGTCTATTTTGAGCACAACTTTTCTCTTGGACATCTTCCAATTCTGATACTGCTTCACACTTAAGCTTTGTATCGACAAAGTTTCATTGATCTCTTTGATCTATTACTCCTTTTTGACAAACTAACAATTCTAAGGTTAACCCTACTCCATAGCCTATTTCAGCCTAATAGAGTTTCCAACCTTCCTTTCCATATAATGGATCAAACCTCGACGTTATAAGTTTACAAGTACTCAAAAAATCACTCAAGATTGGTTTTTGTCCTTTTCCTATTTGGATACAATAATACATTGTGCATTTGTTCACTAGAATGTTTAGTAGTATGAACATTGTCCACAAAACTGTATCATTATTTGCTTGTTCTCAATTGAGAAAAATTTCTCAATAATACTAAGCAACTACCTCACACAATATATTATTTAGGATCAAAATCCTGTAAATCAAGATTCCAACCACGTTGGTTACCTTGGTGAATTTATTCATCACAAATTTATGTCAGTTCCATTGGCATAGACAAGTTAAACTATCTTGCATTCTACAACTACCCCTTTAGAATCTCAAGAGAGTACACATGTCCTACCAATGATGACATCCTATCTTCATTTTCTGGCACACTAGACATTATCTTGCTATATACTCAACAACATCTTACTCCATCTTTTTCTAGGATTAAAGTGGTTCCTCACTCAACAAATAACTTTGTCCCTCTATTGTCCTACTTCTGAAATCAATTTACTCACTTCATCCCTTACTTCTCCAAAATTTTGGGTACTTAGGCTCTTTTATATCCCATATTAGTCTATTCTTTGACTAAGTAAAAACCTATTTTGTGGTTTTATTCCACATTTAATTCCCAAGTAAAAATGGTTAGGAGTTTTACAGAGATAAATCCCAATTATCTCAGGACATCCATACCGTGGATTTCTTCTGTCCTCAGATTATTTTCAAAGATATAATCCATCTTTCAACTCAATCTTTAATTTTCCCAATAAGAATTGGTACTAATTTTGAGTATTAACCCTCATTCAATCATGTTGGTTCCTAGAAGATATCAAATTTAATTATATACCCAATTACCAAGCATGAACTTTTCTCGATGTCTCAAGTGATTCACGTAATCACATAGGTGAGTCTCAATCTCAATATACCCTAATCTTTAGATTAAGTCATCAACCAATGACTAGTCTAATTATATAGGTTACTCTAATCCTATGTGTTCCAATCAAGACCAAAATGTACAACTCAACCAAGTAAGTTATTCCCAACCTATTGGTGTTAATGAGTAGTCTCGTACATATTCTGACCCAATACATAAAACTTAACCTAAGGTTTCTTTCTCTAATCAAATGAACTCTTCATCCTAAAAATAGGTTATTTTAAACCTAGGGTTTCATTCGAGTATGATCAAATAATCATTCTAATAAAGATATTTTGATGTGGTTCCCATAACATCAAATCGTATCTTACATACCTTTACTTTTGCAATGCTAACCCTATCTTTCCCAATGTCCCTTAGCATAATAAACTACAGTGTCAAGTTGCTTCATGACGTGAATATATTTTATAATAGGTGGTATTACTACCTATGTATTTAAAAATAACATCATTATCTAAATCCCCCATATAAGGTATATAGGAGTGTAGAGACACTTTCTTCCCAATCATAAGTAATCTAGATCTTCCCTTGTCTATCCTTTAGACAATGACCTTCCCTTTCATGACCAAGTTATCTACCTATCCTTTCCTTAAGGCATCAATGATAATAGAAATCGATTTAACAATCAATATATATGCAAGGTATGGTGTGATAATAGGTCACAACTCTTGACCTTTCCTGCTATTTTTCTCCAAAAATTCCAATACCTTATCCTTGTGGCCATGAAGTACATCACTTAATTTTCATCATGAATTACTAAGAAGTCAAAGTTCTTCCAAATTGAAAACATATCTATGCTTTTTCGTTGGGTGGGGCATTTTATCTGAGTAAATCCACTCTCTCCCTTCTCCTCTAAGTGTTTTCACAACATTCAATCAATTAGGATTTGAATCCCTAGCAAACATTTTTCTTTCTTGAAATTATTTTTCATTCCTTGTTGTTGGCTTTTTATTGCCTTTTTCTTGCCTCAATGGAATATCTTGAATATACTTTTTCCCAAAGTTAGATTCATCATGGATTTCTATCTCATAGATTCAATATTTTGGATCATCAAGTAGGAGATCTAATGAATAATCAGCAACTTTACAAGCTAGCATTCATTGTTATTCTCTTTCCAATATCCTCTTTGTGGAGGAATATCCATACTCACAAAGCCTCTTTTGTTGATGTACCTTTCAACTTAGAGAGTTGTTTCCTTACAACTTCTATTGGTTGACACATAGTGTCCCTCTGTATTCCATTTCTTATTGGAACTTCTAGACATATGTTGATTTTTTTTGACACGTAGGTGAGTTATACTTATACTCCATCAATCTATGTACTATCCAAACCTTTTCCAAATCAATACAATTTACTTATTCAAAATTCTCTTATAATCACTCTTCCAAGTGACTTTGTCCCAACTCTTGGTGGTTGCATAACCTTAAACACTTGAAGGTTTACTTGGTTTCTTTTTCTCATCTTAATCAAAACTCCAAATTTTCCTCACCAATCTTGGTTGGTGGAACCATGTCCACTTCATTGATTACTTATTTTCTAACTATTCTGGTCTTTTCCCTTATTCCTAAGGTACTATCTTCTTTCTTACAAGTCCCTAGCCTTGCTCAAAAATTAGATTCAAGTCAAGAGTTCCCTGGACAACCTCTTGGATACCTACTTTGTTGAATTTCTACTTTGATCCATATTATTCCAACAATGCATACTCACAAATTCATTGTATTCTTCCTAAATCCAAGAATCCTTGACTCTGTGACTATAGGTTGTTATCAATAAGGGAGATTCTCTCAATATTCTCTATCCCTTAGATTTTTATATCTATATTTTAGGATGAAGGTATATATCGGTTATTCTTGCTAACCTTCCTACATAACCCAATTGCATAATCTTCCGCAATCCAAGGGGATATAATAAAAATTTGTTACCGGTTTAGGAGTTTTCACTCTAGGGACAACTCTTAACTAGTCCCAGAATTAAACAAGTTTCTAGGAATCTCATCTTCCTTTTCATTTCTTCATGTTCTTTTCTCTTGCCATCTTGGTGTAAGAACATTTAACCCATTATCTTCCGATAAGGTTTACATAACATTTATGTAATGAGCTCATAGGTTGTATTGTTGAACTTGGCATCTCTAATACCACATGTAACAACCTTGGTGTTCTTCGCGGTAAAATTTCCAATATTTTCACCTTAAGTGAATAAATCATGATGCCATGACATAGCGATAAAAAAATTTCTTCCAATAATGTAAATTACACGCATAATTGAAATAACACAAAATTCCAACTTGGCTTTGCATTCCAAAGTAATTTTACAATTCTTCCCAAAGCATAGATATCATATTGAATGAATATGTCAACTTGATATACAATGAGGATTTTCGTTTCATTACCATAATTCACAAGAATGTATACAATTACAAACTTAGCTCCACTGAGATTCAAAGCATAAGATATAGACATGGTCTACGAAGCTGCCTTTCAAAACCTTGGTCTTTTGTCACCTGTTGAGGAGGGGAAGCATCACTCAAGCACTTTTCTGCCAACCACAGACTCATATACAATCCCCCACACATCTATCAATGATAGATGGCCCTACCCTTCAATGAAGGTATTGGTTAGGTAACCGCGTATGACATACCACTCTAAGCTTAGTGTTGTGACCTACATAACTGGGATTTATAACCTAGGCTAGGTAACCCTCATGCATTTTAAATGGACACGGTGAACTAATAGTAGAGTCTCGGAAATCTCACTATCTACAGTGGAGTCTCGAACAATCACACTACTTTGGACAAAGTGTTCTCACTAAGTATAATTGAGTGATTGTCTACAATTCACCTACACTATGGCAAGCTCATTTTGACTTAAGGCCATTATATCTATGCTTAGGTAATCCCTCTCCATGGACACACTACTCCCCAAGATAACCTATCTCTTAAGACAACCTAAGGTAACACAACTCAATAAGAAAAGTACAAGTTCCCTCCCTTCACTAGACAATAATCCTAGGAGTAACCTACTAGTTCCATCTCTTCATTGGATAACAATCCCAGGAGTAACCTACTAGCCATCTAGCATAATCAAATATCTAGCTACA
Organism: Sequoia sempervirens; assembly: GCA_007258455.2. NCBI lineage: Eukaryota > Viridiplantae > Streptophyta > Pinopsida > Cupressales > Cupressaceae > Sequoia > Sequoia sempervirens. The sequence continues at coordinate 209,465,600 of VDFB02000008.1, read as the reverse complement.
AGTGTTCCTTAAGATTTTCTACGTTTGCCCATATCTAGTATAATAACAATACCTATGACAAACTGTAGACATGTCAAATTAGCATTATGCATATTCATCCGCTCAGTAAATTGATTAAACGCAACAAATCCATTCATCAGGTAAATCAGGTCAATCCAAAGGTTTAATCAAATAATATCATTTCATCTCTCATAAATCATTTCAACCTTCATCTTACATCATCTCCATTTAATTAAATAAATCAGGACTTTATTTAAATCAAATCCTAAATCATATTCCATCATTTTCTAATTCAAATAAATCAATTATCAAAGTCTTAAAAGTCAAATCAGCATAATCATCATCTATTTAATCTAACCTTGGTTAAATGTTAATCCCATCCCACTTGCATTCTCTAGATATCTCCACTTGCACAATAAATCAATTTTATTGATTTATTAAAAAAAATCTCATTTTCCCTCAACATGACAAGTCAAGCATGGCATTTATTGCTGCTTTTCTTGTCCCCCTCTCAAAATTTATTGCAAATTTGAATTCAAATTCTCCCTCTCATGGGAACTCTTCCCAAATCTTGCACAACCATTGACTACTCACCATTTGACAAGTTTCATCTTCTCATTAGAGGATCTTTAGTCCCACATTCACCATCTTGGCCAATCTCTCATCAAGAAAATCTATAAAAGAAGGCCTTCATTCTCATTCATGGATCCACAATTTTATGCAAGGTTACTCTCTTGGTTTGAGAAATAATCTTGTTTTCATCTCCATTGCACTTCATCATTTTAGCTATTGATCAAGGGTTGGGAAAGGGTCACTAGCACATGTGACACCAATCCACTATGGAATAGGTAACTTGTGATTTGCATCCTTTTGTTGCATGTTTTAAGCATTTTGCAAGATATTTCATAGGATTTTACTTTGGTATATTTGTAAAATGCTAACCCTTGTATGAAGTTTAGTGCTTTTGCAGATTTAAAAAAAAAAGTATGCTCACAGTTTGGCGCTAGAAGGAGGGCAAAATCAGATTTGCAGATCTTGTAGAGATAGTCTTGTGTCCACAACACCTGTTATGGACATTGCCTTATTTCATTGATGTTTATATTGTTTGATATTCGTATGAATGTGAACAAGATGCTTACAGTCACATAATATACACATTTCTTTTTATTTCTTCAAGCTTCTTTTGCTGCCATCAATATAACTGCTTATATTGTATGGATTCACTAATAGGTGTCGAGATTTTCTAAATGGATCCTGTAGATTTTGGTTTGGATGTGATCATATACAAATGTAGAATGATATATAAACACGTGCGCATATGTATGCATATATATCTCATAGATTTGATTTAAGCCTGAATTTCGGTTGGTTCTATACTACTAGAAGAGGTTGCCACGTTAGTATCTTCTACTCCAATTTTCTGGCAGACTCTCTTAAATTATAAATCTTGTTTTTCTGAAGACAAACGTTTCTTTGAAAAATGCATGGCCACTACCACTGTTGACCTCTGCCTAGAGTTTTTACTTCATTCCTTTGTCTGCATCATTACTGCTAAAAGAGGTTGCGGCATCAGTATTTTTAGGTTATTAATAACTTCACTATCAGCAAGGAACGGTGGATAATTATGAGTGTAAAAGACTTTTTCAGCCGTATTGTCGCCCTTCACTACTTTCTTCTATCCAACAAACATTCATCCTGGTGTCTCTGTCAACTTACAGATCTGATTTGATGTCTATGGTCTGAGGTTTGTATGCACTAAATGCGGGGGGTGCGTCTTCAAAAGTGTAGTCCACCCTTGACTACTAAAGTCGTGCCTTTATTGCAGAAGGCCTTGCAAATCTGCGTCTTCTTTTAAATATCTGTCAGTTATGTTTTACTGTTTGTAGGTTCCTCGTGCTATCTCCCTGCTTTCAAACAAGGTATGGACATCCGTCAAAATAAATAGGAAGAGCTTCAAGAATAAAAGACATCCAAATGAACCAGTGAAGCGGCTGAGTATCTATTAGAACTTGAGGGAGAATGCTACACGACTTTTGTTTATGGGGAGGTTTAGGAAAGCTGACTGCAGGGGAATGGCGTTCTTGCTGCAGTCAAAGCGATTTATGCTATTAAGTTCAGTTCATATTCTGCGTAGTCCGTTCACGTGCCTCGCCGTCTTCGCTGACATTTGTATCCTACCAATGAAGATCGAATCTAGTGTTTGCTGTAAGGAGTGAATGCCCATAGGCACGTACACATTAGCTTGAAGAGAATATTTTGATATATCTTATGGATATGCTGACTTTTGCTTTCCAAATACTCTAACTATAAAAGTAAGTTACTGTGGTTGAATTAATTTCTTAGAGGCGATTACTACACTGTTCGTAAGAACTCCATATGATGTCACAGATTTGTCCCACACCCACTAAACTTTGAGCAAAAGCATTTTGCAGGGTAAATTCAATTTAGTTTTATGAGACACTTTCTGACAGAATAAATTCATGTGCACAACAAATGATGAAAAGAAAACTTATCCTCTTAGATAAAACGACCAAATAATGTTGTAGCTAAATAGTGGGTTTTGTATTTACTTACAACTTGTTTATCAAAGGTTCTTTTCCTAGAAAATTGTTTTATGAGTATCATTGACAAAAGATGCTAAGGGGTCATTAATAAAGAATGGGGTCTAGCAAGTGTGATTTTTTTTTCAAAAAAATAAAAAATCAGATCAAAGCATGATTTACTTATAAGACATCCTATCTCTATCATCCAAGTTTTGTCCTCTCATTTAGGATCATGCCATTGTGTGAAGTTAATAAATAAGTTCAATATTTTGATTCTCACATAATCATCTTTTTGTTTATAGGTACCAAAAGCGAACAAAGGCAAGTGAAAAGTACAAAGCGAAGGAGGAGGCTAGCAAATGAAAACGAAAGGAGGGAGATTTTTTTGAAAACTCAAAGTTTTTTTTAACGCTTTAAGTGTTTGTTCAACACTTATTTATGAAGTTGTTTATCTTTTCGTTTTAGAACACTAATTTTCATTTGGGTCTAAAACGAACAATTTGATTTTCATTGCAAAGGGCTTAAAATGAATCTTAGGACAAACGCACTAGATTTTGTTTGAGGTTAAGAATTGAACAATCAAAACTCACACTTCATTTTGGTGCTTAAAACGAATTCACAATTGCTTTGAAGGCTATAAAACGAACAAGTGCTTGAATTGTGTGATTTTGTCTTTTGAGTGCGTATCCTCTCCCCTTGCGCTTCGTGCGATCTAGGGTGCAAGAGAAACACTCAAAGTACATTTTATTGCTTTGAAACACTTCATTTTGGGTTTAAAATTGAACATCTTGTGCGAGTGTGAGTAGGGGCATTTTCGCGTACATTCTCTTTCTTTGTGCCATCAAAGATCGATCGAGTTACAGATTTTGTCTTTACTTGCTTTTGTTTATCCTAGAGGGCCTGCCTTGGGGAAAAAGTACTCACCCAAAGGCGACTCAACCGGTAACACTCTAAAGCCAAGAGTATTTCCAGCTGGATATAAATGTGGGTATTGGTTAAGCCATTATCACGGTTGGCTCGACAAGATGGATCCGAAAGGGGACTCTTGGTATGGGTCAATCTCCACAAATGGAAAGTCCTTACTAGAACCCATGTGCTAGAATTTTCCAAAATCCTTAATCTATTTGTTGGTGCAAGAACGGTCATTCTAAAGCCACCCCACACTCTTACGGTCTTCTAGTAGAGATGGAAAGCATGCCATGGGAGTTTCATGGGTGTTGATGCTTGGTTTGCCGATTGGCGTTAATGAGCGTGGAGGGAGCCATGGGGTCAAGCATCTAACCATCCGCTAGAGATAAGCGTAGCTAGACTTTTCCAAGTGGGAATCCAACAAATATTGTCTTACACATCCATAGGGCTTGTAATTGTTCTTTGTTTGAAAACACAGTGTTGTATTCAAAAACATTTTGCAAACAAACATTTAACATGATTCTCAAAATTTCAAACCCTCTTGAAGACAAATATCATTGAATCAATCCATATGTTACTGCTTTCCCTGCGGATTCATGTCCATAGAGGTTCCTAAGCATTGGATTATACCTCAATTTGTCTTCTTGAGTAAACAATAGGAAAACCCTTGCCTTAAGTTCATTGAATTTCCACATAAAATATCTTGTGGGGTTTAAAGAAATTAAGACATTGGACATCTTAGTTTGAAACCTTAATCAAAGAGAGTGTTTTTGTTAAAATAAAGCCATTAAGCAAAGCTAAACAAAAATGAACTTTCATGTGTGTTGAAGACTCCAAATCCCAAAAGCACAAATCATTGATTGGAAATCCAAAATGTTCAAATCATTTCTTGGTTACAAAGGTCTTTAGGAAGCATATGCATGCTCTTCAATACCTAGGTCTAGTAAAACACAAAGTGTCTTTTTAGGTTCACCTAAGGATCAAAACAAATCAAACTTCTTTCATCCATCTTTCAAAACATCAAACCCATCTCACAAATCATCTTTTGAAAAACCTTGAAATCATCCTTGAAGTGCTAGGCTTTATGAAAAAATCAAGCAAACACCAAAATCATTGAGACCAAGTCCTTGAAAACATTTATCAAAACACCTTTGGCTAGGAATGTGTAAATGCATCCTTTTGCATATCCTTAGTCAAAGTCATCCAAATCATCTTGTCTAGCTTAGTGTATGTAGATGAATCCTTCTCCATATACTTAGTGAAACAATCATTTTGTTTGGGTAGGTGTGGGTAGATGCATCCTTCTCCTCACACATATCCAAATCATCATCCTTTGAACACAACTATCCTTTAGATCATTATCAAACATCTTAGGGTCTTTTTGTTGAAAATCAAAATCAAAATCCAAATCAAGATCAAGGACAAAATCTCAAAATCCAAAAATCAAACCAATCAAAAATCCAAAGCCTAGTATTTCATTCAAGATTTATCAAAAGCCAAAAACATCCATAACATCTTTAAACATCACCATCATATCATCATCACATTTGATCCTAAAAGCATCCTAAAAACTTTCACTTTGGGACATAAAATAGAGATTAATCCAAAGAATCAAACGATTCATCTCCCATATTCTTGAGGATTGATCCTCGTTTTATGGTTCAAACGAGATCTCAATACAAGAAGAGTATGGAAGCCAACAAAGAAACACCCGCTTCAAGTGATCTTAGCCAAACCACTCCTGAAATGAATCCCATTGGGGTTGGAAATCTCACAATTAACCTTCCAACATCATCACAAAACCCACAAGAAGAAAACCAAGGAGAGGACCCTACTTTTGGAATGTCTTGCGAGGAAATGACAGAAATGCTCCAAAATCCGAACAACCATAGAATCATCAACATCATGATGAGACTTAACCCTTCATTGTACATGCTTGAACTAGCAAAACAAGGGGCCAAGTTGCCTTCGGATTTTGATGTGAGCACTATAGTAGAGACATCTTTTCCACCAATTTCATCCACCATCCCCATTTCATCTACACCCCCATCTCAAAACGTCATAGAAAATATCTCGCAAATCACAACATCATTTGCTCCAACTCAACCCAACGTTAACAAGGGAATCACATTCCTCAATGAAATTCAATCACATCCCCTTGTGAATAACCAAAACTTGGACGCAAACACCATAGTGGAACAAAACATCCTCCATAATCCATTACACCAAAATGTTCCTCTCACTTTAGATTATGACCCATCATCAACATATTTTCACGGAGTACCACAAACACCTCTCCTAACAAATTCACAAGAGGAGGGAGACATATTTGGACCAGGGGGCATTTTCAACACCACAACACTCTTGCAAGGATTCACTCCCCTTACATTTCCACTTCTCCCACCATCACCATTGTCATCAACGCCACTCCTTGGTTTAGGGCTTCCCCCCCTACCAAGTATCAATCAAAACAACATCCCAACCATCAATCAAAACATTTTGCCAAATGCTCAAAGATTATTGTTGACATCACAATCACAAACGACAAACACACAAGCAATGGCAACATCATCAAACAACCCCACAACATTGTAGAGCATGGTCTCTCAAGGGCTAATCACATCAATGATGCCACTTACCACATCAACAACACCATCCACCAATCACGCAATCAACATGACAACACCATCCACCAACCAAATAATCAACACAACATCACCATTCGCCACCACCACAAACGCCATTCTAAATCCACCACAACCCCCACCACCACCAACATTCACCACATCAAACCAATTCGACGCAACATTGCAAGCTACTTTCCAAAGAGGCTATCAACAAGTGCAAAAATAAAAAGATGTGCAACAAGCTGCTCAAGCTGCCAAAATCGCACAAGCCGCATTACAAGCACAATAGGCACAACAAGCTCAAGCATTATTACAACAACAAGCCGCTCAAGCTGCCCAAGCCGCACAAGCATTACAAGCACAAAGGGTCGCTCAAGCACAACTATTATTGCAACAACAAGCCACACAAGTGCAAGCACAAGCACAAGCTCAAGCGCAAGCACAACAAGCACAAGCACAAGCACAACTTCTTGCACAAGCAGTGCAATTGCAAGCGTACCAACAAGCATTAAAGCAATATCAAGAACAACAAGAAGCAACAGAATTGGCAGCCCAACAACAAGCGTTGTGGGAACAAGAACAAGTAGAACAACAAGTGTAACAGCAAGCAGAACAACAAGCGTTGTTAGAACAACAAGTGCAACAACAAGAAAAAATCCTAGCGCAACAACAACAAGAGCAACAACAAGCATTGTTCATCCAAAAGCAAGTAGAAGCCTGCTTCGCCCACCACAACATACCGATACCATTGAACAATGCACAAACCAACCCATCCATCCAAACCATGATTGCAACACCCCAAAACACATTCATCCCACCCCCTGATCCTCAAAATGATATGACGACACAATTCAAGTTGCTCTCGCAACAAGTACTCGATCTTCAATCAGGCCGAACAACCAAAACGCAAGGCAACTTGTGTCCCTATCCATTTGATAGGAGCCTAGACATGAAACCATTCCCTAAGGGATTTGAGATCCCTAAATTTGACAAATATCGAGGGAATGAAACCACGAAGATCACATCGAGGAATTCCAGTTCATTGTATGGGTTGCATATGGCCGATACTTATCGATGGGCTATTCCTAGGGCTTAGCAGGGAGATGCTATAGAATTTCTCTACGCTTACCTTAAGGCATTAGGACATTCGAAGAAATTAGAGACGCATTCATTAGAAACTACGCATGTAACATTACAATGGATGTTAGTCTCGAAGAACTCTATGCTCTGAAACAAGGAAAGAATGAATCTTTCGCTTCATTTCTTCAACGATGGCGATCCAAGGCCAATCGAGCAAATGGACCATGCCAGAAGAGCAACAAGTCTGCACAATCATTACCAACCTTGAAAGCCACTTGTCATTCCACCTCAAGGTTTAGGGAATCACCACCTATGATCAACTAATCTCCAAGGCACTTAGCATCGAAAGAGCCCTTGCAACCCAACCCATCGAATCAACATCATATCACGAATCACAAAACAATCACCCACCATCAAATTACAATGATAAACCTCGTACATGGGTGAGAAACAAGAACATCACTAATGATGGTGTCATTGATGCCAAGGTGGTCATTAGTGGTCCACGCCAAACTACATCAACATCGCAAATCCAACCACAACGCCAAAACACTCATCACACAACATATCAACCCAACAATAATCCCACCATCAATAATGTCAATGACCAAAGAGGACCACCTCAACGCAAAACATACCCCAAACAAAATACACTACTTTGGGGGAACCACTTGAGGACATCATGAAAAAGCTAATCGACGAAAAACTCATTCAAGCTCCTACATTTGAGAATTATCAAGAACCTGATGTCAAACCTCCTTGGTACAATGAAAATCAACTATGTGAGTTCCACAAAATCAAAGGCCACACCACAAATAATTGTATGAGACTCAAGAACATCATTCAAGATCTCATTGACAAAAGAATCATAAATGTGGAAGCACCTATAGGAATCGGGACCTTAAAATCTACACGAATCCGATGCCAAATCATGGCAACAAAGGGATAACAAGGATAAAGGAAAAGGCGTTGTAAATCATGTATGAAATGGTTGTTGCCAACCTCAATGCTGCATGGTCATCACCATCAAAAGCCCATGCCAAAGGCGTAGAGTCACCACAAGAGAAGCGGAAAAGTCACCATTGCAGAATCATCCCAACCCAATAGAGTCCCTACATCAAGAGCCGTTCCGTATAGCTACAATGTTGTAGACCAACTCAAAATGACACACATCTCCATCATGGAGTTGTTAAAAATCTCATCAGCACATAAAAAGATCCTTGAGGAAGCATTAGCCTCATCTACCATCCCCGCAGACCTTGATGCGGAACAATTCCAAGCTATGGTTGGAAACATCATAACACCTAATATCCTTACATTTTCTGACCAAGAATTTCCTGCCCAACCATCTCACAATCGTGCACTTCACTTGGAGGTCATTGTGAACAAAAGAAAAATCAAAAGGGTCCTCGTGGATGGAGGTGCAGGTTTGAACATCTGCTCTCTCAGCCTAATCAAACAATTGAAAATATCAGAGGATACCATTGACAAAGGTAAAGGCATCACAATCAGAGCATATGATGACCAAGAAAGAGTGTCTCAAGGCACAATTAAGCTCCCTATCCAAGTAGGTCCAACACTCATGGAAACCACATGTCAGGTCTTGGACCTCGAATTACCATACAACAACCTCCTAGGATGCCCATGGATTCATGCGATGAAAGCCGTAGCATCAACCTTCCACCAATGCGTGAAATTCACACATAATGGACAAGAGGTTACCGTCCATGGAGATCCTGAGCCGTTTTCATACTACAAGAACCTTGAAGCCAAATATTACAAAATCCCCCAAGTGCCGAAAAATGATGAGGGCCCATCCACATCATACATCGATCCCACCATTCTCACTTATGCGACAGAGACACCCGCCATTCCCACCATTTCCGATATCAATCTCATCATCCAGGATGACAGTTGTGGAAGTTATAAGCTCCCTAACAATGCTTTTTTGATAGGAGAGTTACCACAATCTCCTAGATCACGAGGACGCCCACAAGAAAATCAAGCTCCCACATCACAAACCTATTCTCAAAATTATCCTGAATTCACAAGGTGGGGAGACCTTGGCCATGAGGTAATTGAAGCAGATCCATCAAACATGTTGTATCGAGATGAAAGATCGACACCTGAATTACCAATGGATGAAAGAAGCAGAGGCCTACACATGATGCTTGCGATGGGCTATGACCTAAATCAGAGACTAGGACAAAATGACAATGGGCTCTTAATACCAATCATGCCTAAGATGCGACCTATAACAAATCTTGGTCTTGGATGTACCCTTCCGAGAATAACCATACGTGGCTGAAGTCCTCCGGTTA
>VDFB02000008.1:209390377-209456020 GCA_007258455.2 Sequoia sempervirens | reverse complement strand
TCGCATCATCAATCTCATCCATCTTACATCATATCATCATTTACGTTGTTTAGGATAATATAGATTTGTTATTCTAAGCATCTTAAAATCATCTCATTTGCATTATCATCCATAACCATCCATTTTGAATCTCTTTATCGCAGAGATCGAATTTCTCAAATTGAATCTTTTCACATGATCTCTTGAGGGGGCAATGTACTGCTAATTCTTTTCCGTCAAGCATCCGAAAAATCAAAAAAAAAAAAAAATTCTATCGCAGCAAGTTTATTCTTTGAACCAAAGCAACAAGTACATTGCTTCAAAGAGGGGCAAAATGTAGACACGTCAAATTAGCATTATGCATATTCATCCGCTCAGTAAATTGATTAAACGCAACAAATCCATTCATCAAGTAAATCAGGTCAATCCAAAGGTTTAATCAAATAATATCATTTCATCTCTCATAAATCATTTCAACCTTCATCTTACATCATCTCCATTTAATTAAATAAATCAGGACTTTATTTAAATCAAATCCTAAATCATATTCCATCATTTTCTAATTCAAATAAATCAATTATCAAAGTCTTAAAAGTCAAATCAGCATAATCATCATCTATTTAATCTAACCTTGATTAAATGTTAATCCCATCCCACTTGCATTCTCTAGATATCTCCACTTGCACAATAAATCAATTTTATTGATTTATTAAAAAACCTCATTTTCCCTCAACATGACAAGTCAAACATGGCATTTATTGTTGTTTTTCTTGTCCCCCTCTCAAAATTTATTGCAAATTTGAATTCAAATTCTCCCTCTCATGGGCACTCTTCCCAAATCTTGCACAACCATTGACCACTCACCATTTGACAAGTGTCATCTTCTCATTAGAGGATCTTTAGTCCCACATTCACCATCTTGGCCAATCTCTCATCAAGAAAATCTATAAAAGAAGGCCTTCATTCTCATTCATGGATCCATAATTTTATGCAAGGTTACTCTCTTGGTTTGAGAAATAATCTTGTTTTCATCTCCATTGCACTTCATCATTTTAGCTATTGATCAAGGGTTGGGAAAGGGTCACTAGCACATGTGACACCAATCCACTATGGAATAGGTAACTTGTGATTTGCTTTCATAATGCTTGTAGCTTCCTTTCATCCTTTTGTTGCATGTTTTAAGCATTTTGCAAGATAGGAGTTTACTTTGGTAGATTTGTAAAATGCTAACCCTTGTATGAAGTTTAGTGCTTTTGCAGATTTTAAAAAAAAGTATGCTCACACAAACATTATTCCTTACCCATGTCTAATCATATCTTGCTTAATAATAATACCTAGGACAAACATCACTCCTATCATGGAGTAAATACAAGTACAATGCATGGCCTCAATCGAAGAAATGTCATAACAATAGAGGACTCCATTCAAGAGTATCACCTCTTTGAATAAAAGGGGTTAAAGCTATGAATAAGCCTTATGCTTCCCATGTTTATTCATATCTAGTATGTAATACTTAATGTAAACATAATCCTCCTATTATAGAGTAACTACAATCATTTCAAAAATAGTATATGTAGGTTCTACTTTCTTTCAAAGTAAATAATACTTTTCTCTAAATGCTTGTAACCATAAAGACTAGCTTAAGTAGTCAAGAAGCAAATCATTCAACACTAATGCAGCAAGGGAAGAATATCCTCATGTATGTGATAAGCTTTCCAATTAACTGGCTATAGTGACAACACTTCCAAATCAACAACTAGTCTAGTATTGATCCTTCAGTAAAGAATCAATAACCACTATCTCTCAAGTTGGAAAATACTCCTCAATGATAATAATAAACTCTCTCAATACTCAAGGCTCTCCCTCACTGTACTTGGTAGAATATTGCACGCAAAATGTAATTAAAATGTAGAACTTGCTCAAAGAATATTGCACAAAAGAATGCGTAGAAGAAGAATAATGATGCATCCAAAAAATTAAGCTCATACTGCTATTTATACAAGTAAGAGACCAAACACCCTAAATATTAGGCATGCAGTTGATAGAAAATTGCATGCACAAAAACACATCAAATTTTGCTAAAATATGTTGAATATGAAAGCATATAGCCAACTTAAACAACAACAGATCAACTGGGTTAAATGACAGTAAACAAAGACTAAATCAATTCTCCATATGATAGAATTTGATTTGCATCTCAAAGTAGACTTCTATAGTTTAAAGGATTCAAAGGTGGCACCAAGCATTATAATGCATTAACAAAGATGGTGTGGTTTCCTCCTTCAGAGAAATAGTCAATAACAAAAGTGTGCCATCAAGTTAAAGTATCGATTAAGTCATGCTAAGTGTCGGTTTACTTATTAAATTAGTTTAGACAAAGTCATCGATATGTTTCCCATGCTTATACAACTATTTGATCGATGCTAAATAACATGGAAATATAGTTTACCAAGTCCATGATTTCCCTAATAAAAAGGTGTCAACTTATTCTCTTCATAAATATCAACTTTATGGTTGTGTTAAGTTTGCAGATCACAAACTCTTCTATCATGGACAACATGAGCATTAATCGGCTCAAGAAATACAGTCACTACTATTCCAAAGTTCGGCCTTAATTTGTTTAATAAATTGGCCTCCAAGTTGATTAAGATAATTGACTTCAAAGAAAAATGTATAAAGCATTAAAATCAACTGATTAATCATTGGTTTAGATAGTCGATCTCAAAGAAAATATTATTTAAATTATAAAAATATTGTTGGTCATCAAAGCTTGCACCTCTCTAACAATCTTATGGGAAATTTAGTGAGTTGGGGAGAAATTGAATCTCACTAAATACCTCTGAGATTTTTATAGAAATTCGGCTCTTCTTTGGGGTTTGGAGATAAGGGGAGAAGGAAATGTAAACATAAAACATAAATGGCGATGTTCCAAATCTTTTACAACATTTCAAACCCAAATCATTCCTATGAGTGATATAATTAGACATAAAATTCCACAACCCTTCATTGTTGGAAAGAGAACAAACAACAAAGGCTAACTTCAAGCACAGTGCAAACTTTCAAATCTTTTTGCAGGCAGTGTTCATTAAGGTCTGATCAAACATAAAGATTTCTTATGAGTAACAAAACAATATCTCAGAAATCACATGAACTCATCCTCCTAATATAGCATAGCACTACAAAACAATAACTTTCAGAAAAACAAAGAAGTTCAATCACATAATCTAGTTTTCTTAAGCTACTACTCTACCATACAAGCATACAACATGGAAATTAGCTACTTAAACTATCCAGACTTAGCTTGCAAGACATAGTGTTTCATTCAAAATGATAATATAAAGAAAGAAAGCTTGGAAAGGGCCATACATGCATAGTCTCAACAATTTATCCTCAATAGTTTGTGCTTTTAAATATCAAATGAACTTTAAAACAAAGGCCAGATGCCAATCTAACAATAGTTTAAACCTTAATAGACATAACATGCCAAAGAAAAGTAGTTCTACAACTTTGCTTTCTAAAAATAATTCTAAAACCCTAAGAAAACTAAAGAAACCGTTTCTTTCAACAAAGAAACTACAACTTGGAATCCAACCCCCCATTGTGTCGTCACCCTCCTTATATAGTTGTAGAAAAGGAAACACACCACCTCAACATAGAAATTGATACTGCCAAGTGTTGATAGTTAATCACACACAATCTGATTGTAGATCTTTGGTTAGGCTACAATGATCTTTGCTCATCAATTCTTAGCTGCCACATTGATGTTTTTCAAATATTTAGCAAAGATAGAGGCCCATAAATGATCAAATCCTAGAAACAACAGCTTGGAAAAAGGTCTAGTTGACCAATCACGTCACCCTAAGGCACATACTCAAAAATTCCATCCCAAAAACCAAGAAAATAAATAGGCCAACCAGCTCTGACAAACTCCCCAATCATATCACTCTATAGGAGATACAAACTGCTCGTGGCGAAGAGGTGACGTTTCAACAAGGTGAAAACTTCTGAGCTCATGAATATAGCTCCCAAGAAAATGCTTGATGAGTCAACACGTGTCCCAAAATCTCTCCAAAAAAGAAGATGAAAGATGAAAGTTGCACATCCACCACATGGCGCATTGTGCATTTCTCTAATAATTCTACTTAAGCACGGGTACACCCGAAACTTGAAACATTTATACAATCCAAAAATGAAATTGACTAAGGCAAAAATGCTTCATAGTTCTAGCAACTCACAAGGGTCTTCACTTTGCGGAGATACGAACCTAGGCATCTGGTTGTTCTTCGAGTTTGATGAAAGGGGCATGTTGAGCCTCCCAATTAGCATCATTTGGTAGGACAAGGGTCCAGATCTACCTGTATGCTTGCTCGAGATTGAAAATCTCCTTAAAAGAGATGAACCCCCATATGGAAGAAACTATGCCCAGGTGATAATAGAGTCGAGAAAGAGCATAGATTTCATGCTCAACATCATCAACTGTGGGCATGGCACTTGAACTTGGAAGTTTTACTGAGGTCTATATCTTGTGTCAGATTACATCATTGACCTGCTCCATTGTTAGTGCATCTTCATCTGATGAAAGAAGAGGAGGCAACCTGAAACTAACCAAGACACAGAAGACCTTGATCTTGATGACCCACTTATTCAACACTATCTGACAATCTTTATATTTTGCTGCAACCCTGTGACAATTGATAATCTCATTGGCTTTGATAGAGGCGATCCGCAGATCTGGAATCCCTGCTCTTTCAAGGATCTGGTCAGTGGCGATGCACAATTTGGCGATGAAACTTTTGGAATCCGCCACTCGGGATGAAAACTTTTTCATAAAGTGATCAACCATCAAACCAACCTTGGCATTCAATTCCCGAACATCCCTTAGAAATTGTAAGGCGGGTCCCAGAACAACAACACTAGCTACAATCCACTCTCAATGCATAAATATCAGCCTCTTCATTATAGGGAGGGGTCCAGATCCTTGTACAACAATCAACTCTTGGTTAAATCGAGCCTCTATTTCCTTTGTGTTTTCTTCCATTTGACTTTTCTCTTGAAGGGCGTTTGTCAATTCAAAGTTCATTTTTTTGACTTCTTTCCTTAACTCTTTTGCTTCTACTTAGATCCTCCGAAGATCATTGAAATTTTGGGATCGAGCATCATTTAGATTTCTTCTTAAATTTTCAATTTCAACGCAAAGTTGAACCTGTTCAGTCAGAGCATCTGCAAGTAACCTAGACACTATTTCTTTTACATTTCCCAACTCCACCTTGCGCTTCTTTAATTTCCTGTCCAGCCTCTCATAGTCAGCATATACTACCTTATGTGTGGCTTTGGATAGGACCACTTTATCGTGCAAGAGAATTTCATTCAAATCCAGTCCCATGGCATGAATGTCATAATCTTCCATCTACATTTTCCCTTCAGGCTTTGAAACAAGTGGCTTCATCCAGTGGTAATAAGTAGATATTTTCACTCTTCATTGAAATAGGCTTCAATCTTCTTTGTAGTAGGCTTCTCAACATTTTTCAACAATATTTTCTACTTCCTAGCCTTTTGGGCCTGTTTGGTAGCATCAAAATGACCCTGAAGATTCTGAAGGACATTGACACTCTGTGCTGCAATGGAAGCACCTGGGGGCAACCCAAAAAAGGTGATGGTAGGGTAAACTTTGGATGTGTGAGCATGTGGGGGCACAAAAGGCAGCATGATCATGGAAAAGGGTGGAACACCAAATTGAGCAGGGGAAAAACCGGTAGGGGTAAACACATAAATAGGTTGATGGAGAGGTGCCTTCTCAGAAGTACATGGACTAAGAGTAATGGGAAATGTAGTGGTTTCAGCCATTCCAATGGGAGCCTTTGATAGGGAAATCAATGACACAACAGCAGCCGCGGCGGATGATGCTCCTTTGGTGTGCAGGATGGTTTCAGCGGATTCATTGAAAATGGTAGGGGGTGCATTCAAAATTATTAGTTTAGGGGCCAAGGATGGAGGATTCCTTTCCATGGGAGGAGGCAAGGGATTTCCCAAAGATGCAGAAACAGGGAGAAGAGGGGGAGCGAAAATTACCTGAGCTGCATTGGATGAAACATTTTACAGGACAGACTCCACATCTTCTTCTTGTCAGAACAACACATCAAGAGCACCCAAATCTTAGATCCTTCTTCATTTCGTATGACTAGAATTAACATGTTCTGATCCTCTAGCTACAAAGTCCTCTGAAACTTGACCTTCAGCGATCGTGGCAAATCCCCTTGGAGACCGTAGAGCCCTTTTTCCTTTACTTCGGGCGTTGGAGGTAGACGAAGCATCTGAACCCCTTTTCCTTGAGTCTCTCTAACTGTTGGATTCCTAAGGTCTAGAAGCCTAAGGTGGAACTCGTTCCTCGTCAATCTCATGACTAATCTCAGGATTCTTGTTTTCAGAATCAATCTCCTTTTCATATAAGTCCTCAAATTCATCTTGGGAGAATTGTCTGACCAGCAGGTTGAGGCAATGCAAATCTTGTCAGAACCTCTAGAAATTTGACTTCATTCTTTCTGACCAGTCTCTTTTCTTCAACTGCATATTGAGAGACTTGCCCATTAGAAGATTCCTTTGATACTCTACCTGTTGCTCATAGAAAATTAACCATTTTGGCCACTCTTCTGGAATGTGAATCAGGTCGATGTATACCTCCACGCTTTCTTGACCCGGGTTCCTTCAGATTCTCTGGAAATATTCCCTAACCTCATGTCTTAAACTATAAAGCTCATTCAGGTTATAATTCCACTTGTCGTAAATGAGGACCAAACCAAAGGTTGAAAGTAAATTAGTAATCTCATCCTCAACCTTCCTCTTATTTAGTATTACCTGGCTCTTAGCAATTATGAGAGGAAGATCGTAAAGATTTGTTTTGTTCCTTCTAGTGCCATAAATCCTGTCGATGATAGTTACTTGGCAGCATGGCTCCAGCACAAAGACCCTGTCAGTTACAAATATGGGGAGTTGGAAAACCTCCCTAGGAAAGCCATGAAACCTAAAAAATGTGAAATCCTCACCCAGGAAATAATCCAATGGGATAGGTGGATCCTCTATCCATTCTATAACCACTCGATAAAAACGGCCAATGGGGTGAGGCAACAAATCCTGGAGTACCAACTTCAAAAAATTATCTGCAAACCAATAATAATCTCCTGTCCTTGAAATCATAGGGGTCCATACAGAAACTAGTTAGATACAACCCCTTCCATCTACCCTAGACACTAGTACATTCCTCCCCAACCACTCAAAATTCTAATGTAAAATCAAATGAACCAAAATAAAAGAATACTTGAATTTGGACTTAGTATTGTAGTTCTCCAACTACTCCCTCATGTTCCTAGCTATCACCTCAGCAAAATCATAGTACCTCTGGACCTTTTCTCTTTCGAGTGTATGTTCTAGGGAAAAATGGAAAGGTTTAACCTCTTCATCATCATTGAGGCCAAAAACCCAGGCCAACATTGAGAATACGTACCGTGTATCCTTCTTCAATTTCTTGCACGAAAGAGGCCAGAAAATTTTTCCTCTCCGTGGTCTTTCCTTTGTCTCATCCTCATATAAATTTGTTTTCGTAAACATGTCTTCTCCTAGGGCATCCATCTGCTCTTCATCAAAAAGCTTGACACCCTAGCTCGTAGGGATACACAACATATCCCATATGGCTTTAGCAGAAATGGTAATCTTGACCCCATGGCTCTCAATGGCCTTCGCATTTTTGTTAAACCATTTTGCACATTTTTCAACCAGCTCAGGGCACGGATGCACAATAGGCAGAATAAGCTGTGGAAAACCATTGTTCCAAAGTCGAAACACAAAACCCTCTGATGGTTCATACTCTAGCATCCTCTGAAACATACCTTCCCTAAGATTTTTAGGGTTGGCCAATAATTGAGGGTCGAAAACATTGTCAATGATGTCTTGCACCACCTCTCTTTGGATTTGTTTATTAGGTTGGACCTTCCTGTAATGCTCAAATGGTCATTCTTTTGCTACTGGGGCATTGGTGAACAAGCAACACCCAAAAACATTGACGTAACCAGGTCTTCTATTTGAAACTACAGCTTGCTTGTCGAAGGTAGATGCTTCTGCCATGACTATACGAGAAATTTGCAGAGAGCTTCTCAAGTGATAACGACCTCTTTCCTTTTGCTTCTTTAGAGAAATCTACTTTTGAGTGCAATTAATTCTCTTACTCATGCATGTACTTAAGACTGCGTTGCTATCGCTGGCCCATTGAATGCTACCACCATGGAAATACGTGTGAACATGAGATCTGTATCCCTTGGGAATGCCGAGAATTCCATGAGCATGGAATTAGTACATTATTTCTGCCACCTTTTCACAAATGAACTTATTGCATTGAAAATCATGTTTTTCGTCATATGAAACTTTTTGAGGTGATACAAGGTACTCTTGAAAAGACTTTCCCATTAATTTGTCAGAGTTTTAACATGTTAATCCATGTCTTTTCTTATTAGTAAGCTGGCTGGAACTGATGATGGTGAAGGACACATGTCAACAATCAGTGTATGAGAGCATTTACTCCCAATGCCCAATTTTATTTTTCAAGGAATTCCTTCAAATCCTCTGTATGATTTATCTACCTTACTCTGTTCTATCTTAAAACTTTTTGTTGTTGTTCGGCCAAAAATAGAGATTTTTTTGGTTGATTTTTTTGGTTCACCTTTTCTATATATAGCTACACCACCTTTTGTAACATTCATTCAAACATATAGTCTCTTAAGTTAGCTGGCCTTCCACTTATTCCCATTCTACCATAATTTGTTGCTTTATCAGAATGTTTGTTGGCTTAGGTACCCCTATTCGGCTCCTTCCATAGATACTACAACATTGCTTCATAGGAGAGGTCACTAGTGACTGTACAAGGAACCTGATGAAGAAATGTGACCACCTCGTCATGGTAGCGTTCAAGTGGGTAGTCGACGCAGACTTCATTATCAATGAGAACCAACTTCAGAGCAACTGTGGCATGCTTTCCTACTTTGTGGCCTCACTGTTGGACCTGAATGTGTCCAAGCCTATGATAATTGAATTGTGCCACAAGATGTTTGAAACTTCACTAATGGAAGGACTTGGTGAGATAGTGCGAGTGGCCATCCTCGACATTGGTATTCTAAGTGCTATGGACATCCATAGGCATGTGGACTTTAGTATAGATGTACCCTAGTTTCCCTTCCTCTCTAATTTCTGCACCATGGACATCAAGATGCACCATTTCTCTTCTCATCCAATGACCACTTTTCTGCTATGGGAGTATAGTGTCGAGCGGGTTCTGGGGAAGCACTTCAACTTTTTGGTGCAAATTCATAGCGAGTAAACCCTAGGTTTGCACTGTGTGGCCCGCATGTGTTATGTGTCCACCCTCCTTTTGCACCCTGATAGATAAAACACCGAAGAAGAGGAAAAAGAACCCAATAACAAGCCCTTTCCTTTGACTACAATGGCCAGAGGCTTAAATTTACTATTTTTTGTTCATTTCCTCCCTTTTGCTTCTTTTTACTCGCTACTTCTTTTGGGTTTTTCTTGAGAGAGCTTCATGTTCAATTCTGAGCCTTGGGCCATGCATTGTATTGTAAATTCTCAATGTATATAATATAATACAACTTTTTTGTTTCTTTAGTGTTCTTCTCGGCTGGCCTATTCTCAAAATTTTGAAATATTTACAATTTTTTTACATATGGTACATAACTGTTAATTTTTTTTAAAGAACAATGGAAAATATTCAGATAAATACCATTCACCAGTATATCTAAAGTGTTTCCCTCCATATCTTCAAGCTCGTACGCACTCTTTTCTTTGCATGCGCTGATTCAGAAAGGTCCTTTCCATAGTGCTTCAAATTTCATGTGTTGCCCTAGTTTTGCAGTATGTTCATCTTACTTTAGCACTAAGCTCCTTTCTTTGAATTCTAGGTTAGAAGTCTTTTTATCAAACCATCACTTGACTATCTGTTGGAAATTGATCATGGCTCCATGAGCCTTCTCTCTGTCTTCCTCTAGTTTGAGGAGTTCTACCAACTATATTATCATTCGACCATCTTCAATTTCCACGGCTTTTAGTAGTTGTGAAGCAGGAATTTCTATGGAAATGGGTATCACTACCTCTCTTCTGTATACCAACTCGTAAGGGGAGGTCTTTAGAATCTACTTGGGAGTAATTCGGTCTACCCACAAAGTAGCTCACAAATTTTTATGCCAATCCTTTTGTCATCCTAGCCAATTACACTTGGTTAACCTAATTAGGTTTTTGTTGGTTGATTTCGCTAACCCATTCCCTTGTGGGTAATAATTTGATGAAGCCTTGAGGAAAATCCCATATCTAATAGAAAAATTTGACATTCCTGATTCCACAAAAACTCAGGCATTGTCTGATATAACAATCTCAGGCAGGCCAAGCCTGGCTACTAACTTCTCAAGGAAATTGACAATTTTCCCTTTTGTGATGTATTCCCACACACTAGGATGTGCTATGAGAATAGTGATTTTGTTTTCCAACAACAAGTGTCAAAATTTCTTTAAACTTTTGAAGATGGCAAAGGTCTGCTTCTCTACAAAATTATACCTGCCTTTGAAGCCTTTTAGGGTCCTTGAATGGAATGTAATAGGATGCTCTTCATTATCTTCCTTGTACTTCTGATTGAGCATGAAAATTATGTTATGTTGGCCACTATACACATAGAGTAGAAAGACTTTGGAAAAATCTAGGCTAATCAGTGCCAGGGCTTCAGAGAAAGTTGTCTTTAGTTGCTCAAAAGTTGTTGTGCCCTTGGAAGTCCACTTGAAAGGTAGGTTCTCCTTAAGCATCAGGGTGATTGGTTGCACAATGCTTGTGGAATCTAATATGAATCTACTAACAAAATTAATCTTCCCCAAAAAAGATCGCAACCCCTTTGTTGTTCGGAACCTTTTGGGATCTATTGCTATTCCCTCCTTTAATACTACAAAGCTAAGACGCTTTCATTGAGACACTCCGAAGACATTTTTTGGATTGAAAGAAGTCCCAAATTGTTGGAATTTCTAGAAAACCTTTTCTAGATGATCGAAATGATCATCTTTTGATCTAGAAAAGACTATTAGGTCACCCAGATATATGAGGATAATCTAGTCGATCAATCCTTCTAAAGAAATGTTCATTGTCTGTTAAGTTGCACTAGCATTGGAGAGTCTAAACTGCGTCTATGAATATGCAATGTTCCCCACATAGTGGTAAACACCATCCCATGTTGGTCTGATTCCTTCACATGGACTTGATTGCATCTTGAGAAACCATCTAACAAGGAGAACATCCCTGATTTGATTACAGTCTGTAAAATCTGCTCCATGAGTGGCAAAGGATAATGGTCTTTTAGTGAAGTCATTTTTAATTCTCAAAAATTGACACAAAGTCAGATATCACCATTCCTTTTCCAAACTGGGACTAGATTTGACACCCTGGTGGAATATTTGGTAGGGCATATGATCTTTGACTTGACCCACTTGGCGAACTCCTACACCATCAAGGCTTCAACCTTTGGGTTGACTAACCTTTGTTTCTATCGGATGCGCTTGGATCCTTCCACCAAGTCAATGGTATGTTGAATTATGCCCGGGTCGTACCCTCTGAGATCATACCTGAAGCATAGATCCTTCAACCTTCTCTTGTCCTCGTAAGGGACTTCCCTTCTGACTTTCAGTTTTTTGTCACTTCCAATGTCAAGTTCTTCATAATCCCTTGAGTCTGCAAAAAATCTTTTCTTTTCATTCCTTGTGTCTTCAGGAAGATCTATCCCTGGTGGTGAATAGTCGAAAGTTGTCCCTAATTTTTGTATGAAAGAAACAATTTGAATGTCGTCACCCAAAACTATCAATTTTGAGCATTGTCAAGAATTGAGGGTTGGACAATGACTTGCACCGTGCTCTACTTCATTGGGTTAGAAACTAGTTCAAATTGTGGACCAATAGGAGCCATCTGATCCACGATACTATTTTGTGATCGGGGAATCACTTGTATGTTGAAAGCTTCAAAACTCTCGATGAGATCCCATATCCTATGTGTGTAAGATATCATCATTGTATTCTTTGCAGTCTCTGGTCCACAAATTTGGCTTACCACTAGTTTTGAATCTCTAAAAGCTTGTATCATCATTGCGCCTATCTACTCTGCTAGAATCAACTCGCGAACCAAAGCTTCATATTCGACATCATTATTGGAGCATGAGAATTGAAAATGGTAGGCACTAGGCATCTCTGATCCTATTGGAGACACTAATCAAACACTCGCTCTAGAACCAGCTTTGCATTTGGCACCATCAAAATATAAGGTCCATAAACGATTATCATCTAGATCATCAGATTCATCCCAATCCTTCATTAGTTTCGGAAGGGCCTGATCACCGTCAAAAATTACATAGATTCCTATCCCTGTTGCATGGTAGTTACCGAATGGGTCGGAGTCAATGAACTGATTGAGCAACACTTCTTCCTTAGGAGTCTTTTGGATTGTGTCTTCTTCATCTTCTAGTATTTCTACACAATATCTCTCTTGATAAGAGATAGAGGTATGTGCAGCCCCAAATCAAAGATTTTTGTCATCTGCAATATGTTCGAGATGCAAGGATTCAGACAAGATCTTCATCTTCACCCTATGCTTGGTTCTCAATATCAGGTGGGAATAGTCAAGTTCCAAGTATTTGTCGAGCTTTGTAGTGAAATCTCTTGAAAGACACATTCTGAAGACTGGAGGAATATCTATCACTACTACTTCCTACATGACAATTTGTCTTGGGTAGGAGAAAAGGGTCAAAGATAGATATTTTATCCAACCAATAGTCAAAACCTTCTTCATGTCCAGTTGCATGATTCCCTTTTCAAGGAGCTCATACTTAAGCTTCAAAGCATCTACCACTTGTTTTGGCATGACAATTGTGCTAGCCCCCTAATCAATCATATTATTATGCAAAATATTATCTCCCACAACAAGTGTTAAAAAGAAACGTGTGGGATTTGTTCTGCTTACCTCTTTCTCTTTTGTTTTTCCTACATCATTTGCATAAGTTGTTGCTTTCATTTAACTTGAGGGGGTAGCATGGATTTGTTGTCTTTGCTTTGATTGCATGACTGAGTTGCATCCGCCTGTGGGCTTTGTTCTTCTTCCTTTAACGCTTCTTGAAGCAACACTTTTTGTTCAAGAATTGATATGACGTCCCATAATGATACATTGGCAGGAACCTTCTTCAATTGCTCCACCACGTTAAGCATCCCGATTGTTTGAGCCTTGGGCTTAAACGGTGGTATTTCTCTCATTTTTGGAAGAAAATGTTCTGATGTGACTGGGCTTGGTTGTTTCCTTGTCTCTATCTCTTCCAATAGTTTTTTATGTGGTTGTGGAAAAGGTCAGACAATGGGCAATGAAGCCTACTTTTCCTGCAAGAATAGTTGACGCGGTTGTGGATGTGGAAAAGCTTTTTGTATGTACTCTCTCGTGAGCCTTCTCTTTGATCTTGTGTTGTAATTTGACTACACTTGTGGAACACCAGTCATCATAGTTTCATTTTTGAACACTGCCTCTTCCTCTTCTAGCCATGAGAACAGAACTTGGTCAGGTGCAATTTCTAGCTCCTACTCTAGGGACATCCCTTGTGTTTGTGCTCTGAAACGAGTGTTTTCCATTTCGGATGATTCATACTCATTCGCATTCGGGAACATGCCCTTGCTTCTCTGTTCCACTACCCTTGCTGCATATTCCCCCTTGGTAAATTTTGGGGCATATGGCTATTGCTGCATGAGAAGCACCAAACATTTTCATCTTCCACCAAATTGTTCTGGCCCAGGACTAGCTCTTTACTTGAGCTATCCTTGACCATCTGCAATGGCATGGTGACTAGAACTATTTGGTTTGTGGATGTCATCTATTGGCCTCCTCCTTTGGAGGGTCCTTGATATGGATTATGTTGATAAGATGGCTTCCCTCAACCATAGGCTTGTGTGGTGTGCTTCGGAGGTTTCGCTTGATGTCGTTTGATAATGACAACCTCGTTAGCAAAAGTCTACATGAGATTCTTCATGTCATTGATATCTATCGCCGTTGAGGAAAATATTGACACGCTTGCTTGAGTAGTGAGATGCACATTCATAGACTGCAGGGTGACCAATGTTAATTATGCAGCGGGAGTGCTTGGAGTGGCTTCTTCCCGAGGACCATCAGAGATTTCTACAAACACTGGCATTAGGGGTCGAGGAGGAAACCTTTTGGTATTGATTAGATTGTTCTTTGTGTGCATTGCCACCTCATATGTGTCAGGAAAGATATCCCCTCCCCTGGAGGTTATCATGACCGTGATATTCGGGTTGAAGGCCTTTAGATAGAACATGAATGCCATGGCGGTTTGAGGTCGAGTAGTCACAGGGATCCTTTGCCAAGTTTTATGGAATTAGTGTTGAAGTCACTCATGGCCTCATGCAGAGCTCTCTTGACGGTAATTAGTTGTTGCAGCAACGAGGAGCGATCTCCTTTCTATGAGAAATGTTCAAACAGGCGCTCTCCAAACTGGTCCCAGGAAATGATGGAACCTAAGGCTAAAGATCGATACCAATCTTGGGCCTCTCCCTTAAAAGAGGCAGTTGGAAGTCTCAACGTGATGTTCTCCTCCAATATGTTATGTACCCTACATACCTCTGCTATATCTTGAAGGTGTTCGAAAGGAGTTTTGAAGTATTCTCTAGAGAATCTTGGAATAGCCTTGAGGGTGTTAGCGGGTATAGTAGGCCATACATTTGGGGCTGTGGGTGGTTGTACTGGACTACCACTATCCCATGTTACAAAATTTCTAGGAGCAGGGGGAGGTACGTTAGCCATAGAGAAAAGATTCCTATGAATTGGATATACAGGTAATCTTATTTGGAAGTTTAAGCCTCTGGGTGGAGTAGATAAGGCTCTGAAGGCTAGGCTCTTACTTCTTTCTCTATTAATCCTTACAAGTGATATAGAACCTATAAGTCTTCTCCTTCTAGGTACTGAGGTAGGTAACTGGGAGTATTGGAAGTGACCTCTCAAAGATGCTCTTGTTTGGAATATGGGCATGAAACTTCCAGTTTCTTTCCTTAGCCTAATTCAAAAAATGTTTTTGACTTCTAATCAGGTGATTGGAAAACTTCTTGTCCCACTGGGCATGCCAGAAAAATAACTATTGAGCATCAAAGCTTGCACCTCTCTGACAGTCTTATGGGAAATTCAATGAATGGGGGAAAAATTGTGTCTCATTGAATACCTCCGAGATTTTTATAGAAAGTTGGCTCTTCTTTGGGGTTTGGAGATAAGGAGAGAAGGAAATGTAAACATAAAATATAAAAGGTGATGCACCAAAGATTTTACAATATTTCCAAATCATTCCTATGAGTGATATAATTAGACTCATAAAGCCACAACCTTTCATTGTTGGAAAGAGAATGAACAACAAAGGCTAACTTCAAGCACAATGTAGACTTTCAAATCTTTCCATAGGCATTGTTCATTAAGGTCCAATCAAACATAAACATTTCTTATGAGTAAAAGAACAATATCTCAGAAATCACATGAACTTTTCCTCCTAATACAACATAGCACGAAAAAACAACTTTCAAAAAAATAGAGAAGTCCAATGACATAATCTAGTTTTCTTAAGCTACTACTCTACCATATGAGCATATAGCATGGAAATCAGCTACTTAAACTATCCAGACTTAGCTTGCAAGACATAGTGTTTCATTCAAAATGATAATATAAAGAAAGAAAGCTTGAAAAAGGCCATACATGCACAGTCTCAACAATTTCTCCTCAATAGTTCATGCTTTTAAATATCAAATGAATTTTGAAATAGAGGTCAGATGCCAATCCGACAATAGTTTAAACCTTAATAGATATAACATTCCAAAGAAAATTAGTTCTGCAACTTTGCTTTCTGAAAATAATTCTAAAACCCTACGAGAACTAAAGAAACTTTTTCTTTCAACAAAGAAACTGCAACTTGGAATCCAACCCCACATTGTGTCATCACCCTCCTTATAGAGCCGCAGAAAAGGAAACACACTGCCTCAACACAAAAATTGATATTGTTAGGTGTTGATAGTTAATGGCACATGATCCGATCGTAGATCTTTGGTTAGGTTGCAACGATCTTTGCTCATCAATTCTTAGCTACCGCATTGATGTTTTTTAGATATTTAGCAAAGATAGAGGCCCGTAAGCGATCAAATCCTAGAAAAAACTTGGAAAAAGGCCCAGTTGACCGATCACATCACCCTGAGGCATTGACTCAAAACTTCCATCCCAAAAACCAAGAAAAGAAACAGGCTAGCCAACTCCAACAAACTTCGCAATCATATCACTCCGTAGGAGAGGCAAACTGCCTATGGTGAAGAGGTGACATGTCAACAAGGCAGAAACTTTTGAGTTCATGAATATATCTCCCAAGAAAATTCCCAACGAGTCAACACATGTTCCAAACTCTCTCCCGAAAAGAAGACGAAAGATGAAAGTTGTGTAGCTACCATGTGGTGCATTGTGCATCTCTCCAATAATTCTACTTGAGTGTGGTTGCACCTAAAACTAAAAATATTTATACAAGCCGAAAATGAAAATGAATAAGGAAAAAATGCTTGACAAATGCATTTATACATATATATTTACTTACACACACACACACACACACACACACACACACACATATATATATATATATATATGTTTATATGTTAGTATATATCCATATTTATCATATGGCAATAAAACATGTATATATAATCGATATACAAAAGAACACAACAAGATAGAAATCATAGAGTAATAATATATATTATCTATTTATATATATGTATACACACCCCTCTATTAAGCATTTATACTTACATGTGTATTTACATATATAAAAACACACACACACACACACACACATATATATATGGGCGGGTGCATGAAGTTTGGTAGCAATTTTGTGGCCACTTTTAAAAAATAAATTGAAAACTCATAGCATGAGCACATTATAACACAATCTCATTATTTCACGTTAAAAGAAAAAAAAAATTGAAAGACATTCATTTTCATTTCAACTGTTTTTTGTTCTGCCCGTTGCCAAAACCCCCATATTTCGCGCTCACGTTCTAGGAGGAGGTATTGTGCAAAAATATTCAACAACAGTTGCTATTTCTTTGCAAGGATGGTGCCACAATGACAAAGAGGTGGGAGAGGTAAGTATTGTTTGTTGTTTGTTTTAAATTTCTTAGTTTTAGGTTGATTTTCTTAGTTTTAGGTTATATTTGATTTTTTTTTTTTAATTTGTAGGAGATACAAATGAACTTGCAAACCCTCAAATCCTCAAGAACAAAATCCTTAACAAGAAAATCAACCTCAACAACAACCTCCTCCACCAATCATTCAACACCCTCTTGGCATTCAACAAAATTTAATGA
This sequence comes from Sequoia sempervirens, assembly GCA_007258455.2. NCBI lineage: Eukaryota > Viridiplantae > Streptophyta > Pinopsida > Cupressales > Cupressaceae > Sequoia > Sequoia sempervirens. The sequence goes on along the minus strand of VDFB02000008.1, from coordinate 209,438,576 downwards.
GTAAAATTGAGAACAACAAAAAAAATTGAGGATTTTATTAGTAGGTTGAGTGATCCAAATGGTTCAACCACAAAAAGAATGACCCTAGAAAATTCATTGAAAGATATGTTAAAAAATGTAGTTTCAATTAGCAAAAAAATAACTAGATGGCAAGATAGGAGGCAAGCAGGTAGGGCATATTATGTGGATAAACTATCATATAAACAAGTAAAGGATTTAAAAATTACAAAAGGTGATTTGTGCTCATTATTCACTAACCCACGCACAAATCAAATTCTTAGCCTCAATGCGAAGAGGTTCCTATTCATTGGTGTCACCACCAAGAGATTAGGAACCGTTTTTATGATAGGTGGTATAAGGTCTTTGATGACCAACCGTGAAACAATTGTGAAGTCCTCCAGTATTTTCTTAGTTTAAACTATATAGTGAGTTCATATTGAACAAAATCCCAAATTATTTTGATATGAGGGACTTCCAGGGGAGAGGTGGGGGGTCAGCTCAGGATAGGCCCGATGCACAACCAGATCCTACGCGACAAGGGAGATGAGCTCTCACTAGGCCGCCTCATGAGCACGTTGTTATGCCTATCATCGCGAAGGAGAGTGCCGACGTAGAGACACTATAGGTGATCAACACTTTGACCTAGAGTGTCATCCATCATACTAGCCCTATTCTACAACACCATCTAGGGGAGTCTTCGAGTGGTGGCCTTCGAACCCATGTGTGTCAATCTTGTGGGGCAACTTGTTCATATGACCCCATCGACACTTAGGAGGCTGCTACGCAGGATCTATATGAAACTATGGACATGGAGAGGGCGGCTGACATTTTGCATGATGCATATGAAATTGATACTCAGGTAAAAGTTAGCATGTTCATTGAATTTAATTTATTAAATTTTGATTTTGAAATGCAAGATTAACTAATTTAGTTTTATGATTTTAATAAAATTGCAGGGTCACAATTTTGAGACTGGATACACCGCCCTTCACCTACTTTTTTTTGCAGTACACCTATCGGTGGGGTATGTAACTAGTAAACAATTATAAATTTATTACATGTTAATAGCATTGTTTTACGAATGGTATTTTAATATGTGATTTTGGATGTTGAACAGGGTAATATTGGAGGTTTCGAGGGAACACCTCCCAGTGCCAATGGATTTACTCAAACCTACACGCAGGTAATAGAATAAAGAGTTTAACTAATGAATTGTACTTAATAGATTTGTGTAGTTTGTATTCATATCGTTGGTTATGTTGCATTGCACATCATTCAAACTCAAAGCATTACTTCACATTCCATAACTAATAACTAAATGTTGATAGATGAAAAAATTTCAAATACAATATAGTTGTTTAGAAATTCAACATAAGCAGTGATACAATTACTTCACATGGAAGCATGCGCTTGCAAAGGCGCACCTGCACGACAAACTATGGATGCTTGGAAAAAATCTATGAAACCATAATAGTAAGCAATAGCATAGACAAGATAGTTAGTAGTTTGAAAAAATGCCTTGAAGAAATGTGGTCTCATGGTGATGGAATTCCATTACATCACCATGAGACCACATTTCTTTGAGGCATTTCTTCAAACTACTCACCACCTTTTCTATGATACCACATTTTTCATACATGTGCACCAAAGAATTTTATCAAACTACTCACTTCCTTGCTGCTCTGGCTAAAAGCCTAAAATAGATGCTTTCCAACAAACTATGGATGCTTGGAAAAATATCTATCAAAGCATAATAGTAAGAAATAATACCATAGAGAAGGCAATGAAATTTTTTCAAAAATTCCTGAAAGAAATCTGGTCTTATGGTGATGGAATTCCATGATGTGCATTTGTTTGTAATGGCATTCCATCATCACGAGACCCCATTTATTTTGAGGAAATTTTTCAAACAGTTCACTGCCTTCTCTATGCCACCATAGTTATCGTACATGTCTACGAAAGCATTTAATCAAATGGTTCAGTGGCTTGCTACTATGGGTAAAAGCCTAAAAACACATCCTTTCAAACAAGATATGGATAGGGCAAATAGTAAGCATGATAATTAGAAATATATAGTTTAATAAGTACCAAAATTTTGTTCATTAGATCTCATACATTATAAGTCATGATGTGGATCGCTATTGTAACATTTTTGTGATTGAATAATTTGTTTTTTTTAATTTTCAGATGTTGGAGGTGGAAACACCTCTAAATGTTACGAGGGTAATGGATATCGGTGTTTCATCTTCTATACAATCCTCGATGGCTCTAACAGGGGAGGTATGAGGAAAATTACTAAATTTCAATTTACATTCATTGTTAGAGTTGTTAGTTCTAGTGAAAAATCAAACCATTATTGATTCATAGTTTAATTTCTATTTGGATAGTTTATACAGGGCTTGAGCATGCCTCAGCATCAGTGTGTGAATATTTCCCTCATGGAGAGTGATCGTGAGATGGCCGTAAGTGATTATTTTGTTAAATATATCATTTTTTATAATGTAATTTCTATATATTAATGTCTTTACTTCTTATTGTAATAGTTCAAACTTCACCAAGAACTTAATAGTACTAGGAGGAGCAGCAAGAGCACTCCTTGGGCACAACAAAAATGAGTGATGGACATATCACCATCCGATCAACAAACAAAGGGAAAGAATTTATTTCCAGAGCATGGAGAGAAATGAATTTTGATTCCAAAGCCCTTTGTTGTATGCCTACATGGTAGTTTTGTACATATTTTGTATTGGATATATTTGACATTATATGCCTATATGGCATTCTCGTAAGCCTATATGGCTATTTTGTACCTACATTTTATACTTATATCGACATATATTGATGTATGCGTACATGGCTATTTGGTTAATACAAATCTTTTTTATCAATGGTGTCCATATTTGCATTATAAATTCATGGTTCAATAGATATGAGTTATGTGTATTCAAGTGTATACTTTACAACTTATGTGTATACTTTGTGACTTACGTGTGTTCCAATGTATACTTTGTGAATTACGTGTTTTCATGTGTATACCTTGTATTCGTGCATATCCTTTGTATTAAGTTGTGTATACTATGTATTCATGTGTATACTTCAAGGCTTACATGTTTGTGACTACTTGTGCTTCCCTTATTCACATGTACATGCTTGACTTATTCACATGTACACTTATTAATTGGTTAGCCCTAGCATTGATCATTGATGTCCTTCATGGTTTGTCTTGAATAAATTAATTGATTGATGGTAAACAACTTTATCTAAAAGAAAAAAATACGTTTTCAATTGGTATTCCATGAAATGATTGATAAAAATATTCTAATATATTTAATCCTTTGATTGGAACAACTCAATTAAGAAAAGGATACATAATCTTCACAACAATTTCAAAACATAATATTCAGAGTAGATGAAGTAGTCAACTTCTTGACATATTATCTATGTTACCGGGTTCTTCTATTTTAGCCTTGTTTCTAGTCCTAGTTCGCTCAGGTGGTGCGGGTCCGAGTTCAGTTCGCCTATGGGTTCAACTAGGGTCCTTGATTTTTGGGTCTAGTTTTCCTAGGTAGAACCCAAGAGAACCCAGGCATAATCCAGACAAAACCCAGGCGAACCAAGATAGAACCCGCATGCCTAGGCATCCAAAAAAGTGTTTTTTTGAACATTTTTTTAATGTTTTATGGAGTTTGACTTTGACCCACACCCAAGGGAACTGTAAAAGTGACCTCTAAATCACTTCAAACACCTTAAATACCTCATTCTTATTCATTTTTTTTGCAAACAAGAATTTTCATTCCAAGAGGTTGAGCTTTCATTTTTGCTTGCTAGATTGAAACCGGGTTGTGACACAACTTTCTTTTTTCAAAAATTATTCTACATCATTGAACTAAGAATTTATCACACATTTGTAGAGAAATAGAGGAATACTACAAACTAAAACACATTACACTTTTTTTCTCACTAACTTGATGTACTCTCCAACATCTCTCTTCTCTCATGCAAAAAGTTAGAACTGCTTGGCCATGCCTTTGCATCATTTAGGAAGTTTTTCTCTTTTTGAAAATGTCAAAAGCATGGTTGCATACAGATTAGGCAAAAGACTTTTCCTTTTAGATTAGAAATGCATGGAAGTTTCAAAAAGTATCCTTGATATTACAAAAAGATATGTGTTTATACACTTCAATTGTGCAGTCACCCTTTGGTTCTTTGAAAGAAAAATCCGCCTATGCCATTGTTACACTGCACAGGTAAACCAAATTTTGTATTGTGGAGCTATATTAAACTACCACTCTTAAGACAAATTTAACAATGATACAAAATAATGTTTGAGACTGCAAGAAGATAGTAAAATGGCTAGTGTACTAAACAAATTCTTATGATTTATGAAGAACGCTGATAACTCTACTCAGTTGGCTTTTTTTTTCAAAATCATACAAATTGAACCCTAGCATCAATAGACTCTATATATGAAGCTACCACAATTTAAGTTTCAACAATGAATATTTATCATGCATGTTTTAAATGGAATTCAAGTTTATGGTGGTTTTGTTGTTTATATGATGTTATGTGATATTCTAATCCTAATTCATGCTTCTAGGCTACATATATATATATATATATATATTATATTTTTTTTGTACCAATGAACCCAAAACAAACCAAACCCCCCTCTAAAAAAATTTGGTCGAACCAGCAAACCAAACCCCCGAACCCAAACCCAAACCTCAAAACCTATTCCAACACTCTTCATTTTTCCTGCACAAACTTAATTGACCACCAAATTATGTTGCCCCTTGACTTTACCCACTTTTACTCCCTCAAACCTCTCTTTTTCATTCAAAACTCATGTTTTCCCAACTAGGGCATCATGCCATAACATACGTTTGACCTCCCCTGTCCTTGTAGACATTTTGAACACATCAAACTCCACAACCTCACCCTATTTCCAACCTATTCTAACTTATTTTCAAGCAATTTCTTCTTTTCACCTCTTCCAGTCTTGCTTTTAATGGGCCTCAATTCTGAATTTTCAATAGGGGCAGTGTTAGTAATCGCTTCCAATGCCTTTACCAATGCTATTTTATTATTCCTACTCCCTATACTACTTACATCATGCCCATATCACCGAGACACAGCCTGAACAATAGGTGGAATGGTCTATTTCAACATATTACACTCGAACCCTTAAGGGATCGATCCGGTTGAGCGTAGCTTGAAACAATTTTGTGTGTTTGGTTGCAAAAGAGGACCATGCCTAGCATAAACATACCTATTCGGATGTGTTGGAACAGTCCGTTTGGTCACACAATTTGCAGAATGAAAGTTGCCCCACTTTGCAACTTTCCATTGCTTGCATTTGACACTTTTTCCATCAACCGAAAACTAGACACCATGGGAAAACTACTTTGAGATAACAAAAACCGAGAGAGGTTAATATAGAGGGGCCCAACATGATCCCATAGGATTAGACAAGAAGTTTCTAACCATCGCGGTATTCAAGTAACAACATGCTGAAGTTTGTAGCCATTTTGCACTTTGGACCCTTAAGGGATCGATCCAGTTGAATGTAGCTCGGAGCGATTCCACGTGTTTGGGTGTGAAAGAGGACCATGCCTAGTGTAAAAATACCTATTCAGATGCATTGGAATAGTCTGTTTGGTCACACGAGTTACATATCGAAAGTTGCACCACTTTGCAACTTTCCACTATTTGCATTTGACACTTTTTCCATCAACTGAAAACTGGACACCACAAGAAAACCACTTCGAAATAACAAAAAATAGAGAGGTTATTTTAGAGGGACCCAACATGATCCCATAGGATTAGAGGAGAAGTTTCTAAGCATCACAGTATCTGAGTAACAACATGTTGAAGTTTGCAGCCATTTTGCACTTTGGACCCTTAAGGGATCGATCTGGTTCAACATAGTTTGGAGTGATTACAGTGTTTGGGTGTGAAATAGGACCATGCCTAGTGTAAACATACCTATTTGGACACATTGAAATAGTTCGTTTGGTCACACGAGTTGCAGAACGAAATTTGTACCACTTTGTAACTTTCCACTGCTTGCATTTGACACTTTTTCTATCAACTGAAAACTGGACACCATAGGAAAACCACTTCGACATAACAAAAATGAGAGGTTATTTAGAGGGTCCCAACATGATCCCATAGAATCAGAGGAGAAGTTTCTAAGCATCACGATATCCGAGTAACAACATGTTGAATTTTGCAGTCATTTTGCACTTTGGACCCTTAAGGGATCGATCTAGTTGAACATAGCTCGGAGCAATTCTGAGTGTTTGGGTGTGAAAGAGGACCATGCCTAGCGTAAACATACCTATTTAGACACATTGGAACAGTTTGTTTGGTCACACAAGTTACGAACGAAAGTTGCACCACTTTGCAACTTTCCACTACTTGCATTTGACACTTTTCCCATCAACTAAAAATTGGACACCACAGGAAAACCACTCCGAGATAAAAAAAAACCGAGAGAGGTTATTGTAGAGGGGCCCAACACTATCCCATAGGATTAGACGAAAAATTTCTAAGTGTCATGGTATCTGAGTAACATGCTGAAGTTTGCAGCCATTTTGCACTTTGGACCCTTAAGGGATCGATCTGGTTGAACGTAGCTCAGAGCGATTTTGCGTGTTTGGGTGTGAAATAGGACCATGCCTAGTGTAAACATACCTATTCAAACACATTGGAACAGTTTTTTTGGTCACACGAGTTGCAGAACAAAAATTGCACCACTTTGCAACTTTCCACTACTTGCATTTGACACTTTTTCCATCAATTAAAAACTAGACACCATGGGAAAACCACTCCGACATAACAAAAACCAAGAGAGGTTATTGCATAGGGTCCCAACACGATCCCATAGGATTAGACGGGAATTTTTTAAGAATCACAGTTTCTGATTAACATACTGAAGTTTGCAGTCATTTTGCACTTTAGACCCTTAAGGGATCGATCCGGTTGAACGTAGCTCGAAGCAATTTTGTGTGTTTGAGTGAAAAATAGGACCATGCCTAGAGTAAACATACCTATTTAGATGCGTTGGAACAATTTGTTTGGTCACACGAGTTGCAGAACGAAATTTGCACCACTTTGCAACTTTCCACTACTTGCATTTGATTCTTTTTCTATCAACTAAAAATTGGACACCACAGGAAAACTAGTATGAGATAACAAAAACCGAAAGAGGTTATTGCATAGGGCCCCAACACAATCCCATAGGATCATATGAGAAGTTTCTAAGTGTCACAATATCCGAGTAACAACATGTTGAAGTTTACAGCTATTTTGCACTTTGGACCCTTAAGGGATCGATCTAGTTGAACATAGCTCGAAGCGATTTTGTGTGTTTGGGTGAAAAATATGACCTTTCCTAGCGTAAAAATACCTATTTGGACATTTTGGAATAGTCTGTTTGGTCACATGAGTTGTAGAATGAAAGTTCCACCACTTTGCAACTTTCCACTACTTGCATTTGACACTTTTTCCATCAACTAAAAACTGAACACCATGGAAAAACCACTCTGAGATAACAAAAATTAAGAGAGGTTATTGTAGAGGGGCCCAACATGATCCCACAAGATTAGATGAGAATTTTCTAAGCCTCACGGTATCCGATTAACAACATGTTGAAGTTTGCAGCCATTTTGCACTTTGGACCCTTAAGGGATCGATCCAGTTGAACATAGCTTTGAGCAATTCCGCATTTTTAGGTGTGAAAAAGGATGACGCCTAGCATAAAAATACCTATTTGAATGTGTTGGAACAATCTATTTGGTCACATGAGTTGCAGAACGAAAGTTGCACCACTTTCCACTACTTGCATTTGACACTTTTTCCATCAACTGAAAACTGGACACCACAAGAAAACCACTCCAAGATAAAAAAAAATAAAAATTGAAAGAGGTTATTCCAAAGGGGCCCAACATGATCCCATAGGATTAGATGAGAATTTTCTAAGTTTCATGGTATTTGAGTAACAACATGCTGAAGTTTGCAGTCATTTTGCACTTTGGACCCTTAAGGGATTGATCCAATTGAACGTAGCTCGAAGCAATTCTACGTGTTTGGATGCAAAATAGGACCATGCATAGTGTAAACATACCTATTCATATGCGTTGGAATAGTTTGTTTGGTCACACGAGTGGCAGAACGAAATTTGCACCACTTTGCAACTTTACACTACTTGCATTTGACACGTTTTCCATCAATTGAAAATTGGACACCACGAGAAAATCACTACGAGATAACAAAAACTGAGAGAGGTTATTGTACAGGGCCCCAATGTGATCCCATAGGTTTAAACGAATATTTCATAAGTACCATGGTATCTGAGTAATACCCCGTCAAATATTGCTACCCTTTTGCACTTTGGGATCTGATGTTTCCTTGAATTGTACGGTTTTGTACAGGGTGATTGTGCTCTCTTTTTTATGGAATTCAGTGGGCAGCAGACTTAACTCCGTTTTAATTTTGGTTTGATTGGATTTCAAATGATTTTGTGCATTTTAGAAGCCAATTAATGAGGGTCTATTTGTATACCCTATTTTAAGGGTTTTGAGTGCATTAAAATGTCATATTAAGCCTTTCACCCACTGTATGCTTATAAAACTCAATGGAAAGGCTTAGTTATGGTTATAAAACATGTGTGCAAAGTTTTTTTTGCAAGGGAGGCAAATAGAGGGTTTTTAGGTGATGCCCTAGATGTCAAATGGTGCATTTTTTAGTGGAAAATGGTGGTTTACTACTAGGGTTTGAAGAAATCTTTGGCGGCAGCAATATCTCTTGAACTTTTAAACTTGTGTAGACCTTTTTGAAGGTGTTTTAGGATTTGGTTGGCTGTGGTAATGTTTCAAGTATTGGTTTTCAATAAACCCTTGCCTAACTTGTGAAAGAAGAGGGTTTTGGGGTTTGTTATGTTAGAGGGCTTGTTGATGCAATTCAAGGTGGAGGAAATATTTTCAACATAAACTAATTAGACCTCAACAAGACACCAACCTTGAAATCACAATCACCAAAATTGAATAAACTAACAAAAATAGGCTTATAGTCTCCAAATCTCATCAAATAGGCTTATCTTTTAGAGAAGGTCATCCAATGGCCAACCAAACATCAATCAAGCTTTAACACAGACCCTAGTATAAATTCCCAAGAGATCATACCATGTTTCTTTGTACCATCATTAAGATCCAATAGACCACCTTGCACAAAGGCTACTAAATTAGCCCTATTTACAAAGAGAGGACCTTTTAAACAGTAAATCTTCACTCAAACTCCTCAAATAGCAGTATGTTATGTGTCAAAACCTCCAATTCCATGATTTTTTTCCAAGTCCAAGACCTCTAGACCCCTAATACACCAAACCCTAGATTTCGAGCAAAATACTTGGGGTTTAAAAGAAACTCCTATCTCTCGGACCTTCCAAACCCAAACAAAGCACCAAAAACACTTACCATACCTTGCACATGGTGAATAATACATTACATGGATAGTACTTCCCACATTTTATCAAAACACCACTTGAAACCCTCCTTTTCATCAAGAAAATACCCTGCTATAGCCCTAGAACATCATCCCAAACACCCAACCTTGAATCCACAACATTCTAAATAGGTTATGCATGTATTTTACAAATTAGAGGACCCATTTCACAAGTTACAATAGGCACAAAAAGTGGAATGGGTTGAATTACATCATGAAATCCTTCAATCCAAGAACACTATGAAAGTAGGTAGTAGCAGTAAAAACAAGATAAATTTCACTATACAAAGAGTTAGAACCTCTAAATAGGTGAAAATGAAATCTAATTCATTAATCAACAACATCCAATAGGTTTCAGATCATCTTAGCATCTGTACAGGCCATACAACAACAAGAAAAGTCGGAAAAACTAGTAAATTTCTAGAAAATAATGTTCTTCTTGATAAAAAATGGGTTACAAATCAACCAACAACCTCTCCTTCGAGGAATTGAAGGTTATTATACATGTTTTTATTTCATTCCAACTCCCTCCAATTCCCATAACTTATTTTTAATCATTAAGACCTTCTAATCTTCATTAAGTTGCATTTTAGACCTTTTACACATGACAACATTACATGAATTTTGTACCCTTTTTTAAATTTTGACCCCTAAGGACTCCTAAATCACTCAAAAACCTTTAATTCAGCCTATTACAACCTATTAGACCTCATTCTTGCACATTTACAACCAAATTCAAATATTTTCCTTCAAAAGGCTACAAATTCAAATATTGACAATTTTGTAGCAAGAATGCATTTTTTTGCACATTTGACCACCGAGACTCAAAAACTCACCCTAATACACCTTAAATGGTCTTAATTGACCTTATTTAGCATAAATAAACATAAAATACCTTAATCTAATATATTGACCACCTATCAACCTTCAAAAAGTGAAATTTTGCAACTAGGAGACTAGGTGCTCCTGCACCAAAATTACATTGTGTACAAGTCTTTAAGAGGCTTTAAATAGCCTTTAAAAATGATTCTACATATTTCCAATCATGCCTAACTATTTTTTTCATAACTAACATGACTTATTACATTATAAATCATTTGGTCTAATATGACCTTATTCAATTGACAAAACTCAAAACACAAAACTAACTTTAAAGACTTCCATGAACCAAATTTGCTCAATAACCTTTGTGCCCCTGCACCAAATTTGAATATTTCAGTAAATCTCATTACAAGAAAATCTCATTACAATGCCTTAGGTACTCTGTTCTCATAGATATTTTACAATGTCACTCATACATTAGAGATTCTCTTATAATGTCTACATCATAGGTTTTCATTTAGAGGTTAACTTCAAATGAGTAACTTGAGATTCCATCGCAAAGCTTCACACACTCTTTTATAATGGCTTCAAATCAAAATTGAGATTTTTCAAAATCATCAAAATAAGGATGTTGCATTTCTTTTTTGGCTGCGATTCTCTTCGATGGCTCAAAAATCAGCATTTTCAGCAAGGAGAGACCAATCAATTTTTACTAGTTTAGTTACAGATACGCAAAGTAAAAGAATAAAAAGAAACAACTCATCCATAATGGAAATGAAATGAAAATATATGGAAGGAACTTACAGATAGGCATGGTAGTCTCTTAACTTAGTCACTCCTGGTCATACATCTTCACTAGGAGTTCCAAGATACCTATTGCACACAACACCTCTCATGAATAAAATATCTTGAAATTTGAGATGCTCTTATAATGTCTACATCATAGGTGCTCATGATAAGGTTAACTTCAAATGAATAACTTGAAATTCCCTCACCAATCTTTGCACGCACTTTTATAATGGCTTAACATCATAATTGAGATTTGTCAAGATCATCAAAATAGGGATGTTGCATTGCTTTTCTACCTGAGATTCTCTTGGATGGCTCATAAATCTGCATTTTCTACAAGGGGACACTAATCAATGTTTATTGGGTTACTTACATATACGCAAAGTAAAATAAGATGACAACATTGGCATCAAAAAAATTAACATGGATACAAGTATAAATTAATAAGAACCATTGTGTGCATATACTTACAAATTAATCCAATGAACCATCAGGGTCTGTTCTACTCTTTATTGTGTCAAGTATTGTCTCATGGTCAGATTCACAGACCTTCCACAAGGTCTTGTTCAAAGGTCTACCCCCATATTTGGTCAAACGAACAATGGATTCCATGACAAAGTTTGAGTAATGAAAATCTTGAGATGTGTGTCAAAGTCCTGAAACAACCAATGTTTAACACTCTTATGTGGGTACCTTCTAAGCCACGTTCCAGTAACAACAACTGATCCTATAGGGTATTCGATGTTTTCTCCATCTATAATTGGGCCTTCCAATTTCTTTTTGGCCTCAACACAATGACACAAGTAATAGTATGTTCCCTCTTCATTGTCTCCATCTACAATAACTGCATAAACATGCCCTGCATTGATATGTGCAACATATCTCTTGAAATTAGTCAACATTACGAATACAGTACAAAGTAAGATAACAATATGGAATTTCAAAAACTAAGCAAGTAGATATGTTACCTGGTTGAACTAGATCTGAAATGTGGTCAAATTCGACCGATGATTCCATCTTTGTTAGTTTCAATGTCGTCGGAGGGCAATATGTGTGAAGTGGGCTAAGATAGCTTGTCAACCATTTGTCAACCCACTCCCCTGACTCACAATCATTCTAGACTTGCATTGTACTTGAAGAACAAAAGCATGCCATCTTATGTGTATCAATACTCCATGAACCTACTTTTGAGCTAAGGAAAGAGTGTATCTCACTTGATCATGTTAGAGTTCAAAAATACTCATATGGTGCAATGTTAGTATCATCCATCAACAAAAAAAATCTACGAACTGAAGACGTACCTTCATTACTTGGACCCATCGAAGCATTATACCACTCAAAAATTGATCTTGCATCTGTCAACTTTGCATTGTCTTTATACTTTAACTCTTCTCATGCTAATGCTCTTTTCACACATGCTCCTGCACCATCATGCTCCCCCTTTCCATGCCTGACCTCACAAAAGTTCCACATATGTTGAACACCTATAGTGAGATGCATCTTGCACAACCAGTAGAACATGTGTGCATTCTTGAATTGTGTTGCACAGTTATCTGACCATATTATGTGTTGACCATATGCTATTCCCCTTTGAGCCAAATCACTGTAGAACATTTGGAAGCAACCTTGCACGAACTCTAGATAATGTGTGCGATCATCACTAATATAAAAGTGATACTCCCTCAATACCTTCCTTTGGTCCTCTGTACTATCAGCTGCATGAATGAATGCTATGTGCAAAAATATCAAAACCCATATGGAGTTGTAATACTGTGACTGCACCTCACATTGTGGTTGTACAGTGTAGTTCTCTACAAATTCAACCACTAATACTATGTTGCCAACTAGAAAGGTGTCCTTGCATAGCTTGAATTGTGTTTCCAGCCATCGAGCTCTATGGGTATGTCTTGCATACTCATACACTAGATTCTCACAAATCATGGAGATAAACTAATACACTGAAATCTTCTTAATAACCAAATCACACTTTTTTTCTTGAGACCCATATTTTTTAGCATATGCCACTATTTTATACTTCCTGAACTCTACTAGTTTTTGTCCCACCTCATCTATGCTTTCTATATGTTGAGATACTATCATTCGTTGCAAGCCACCGCAATGCCCGCATGAACCATCCAAGCATGTTGTCCTGTAGAATATTTGGTCATCCTCTATTTCACATAAATTTTTTGATAAGAACTCTCTTGAATATTTTGGTGGGGCTTCTATGCCACAATCCTACAAAACATTGTTAGTATCCAAATCTAAACATATAGAACTATAAACATCATAATGGTTAGAGAATTAAATACGTAGTCTACAACAAGTAGTGCGTGTGTGATTTATCTTGACATAAAAAGGTTTTATAATTTTAAAAAATCTTTGAGAAATACTAATTTGAGGATAATCATTTTGAAATTTACGAAAAAATTGGGTTTGAGTCATATCCAAAAAATGCTTTGGATGTGGCTCACAGTTCTAACTACCGATTCTCCTTCTTACGACATCCCTTTGATTCAGAGATGGCCTTATATTATTCTTCCAATACTCTTCAATTAGTGTTCTCAATACTTCAACAACTTATTTATCTTTATGTGGCAGTCTCCCCGAGAATTCCCATAATTCATTTGAATCGGTGCCCTCAATTCTTTGCCACCTTTGAACGACTTTTGATAAAGTTTTTCTACTAATTCCCATTTGTTCACTTGTCTTTTTAATGAGATGAGATCTCTTTGTTTGATAGCTTACCAAAGTCGATGTAATGACACGTCGGGTGACATTACTATCCTTTGAGCATGAGGTCTTACCCACACTCTCATAAGCATCCATCAGATTCTTCACAATAGTGTTTTCACTTGATTCATTCGATGTTCTCAACCCAAGAGTCTTCATGATGTTTTTGTACTTTAAACCCCGCATCATTTGAACAAATAGTTGACATCTTGCAGTCTCATTTAGCCTTTCAAAGAATATTTTCCAAATCTTATCAGAATATCTTTTACAAGTGCATTCTGGAATCTTACCTTCTATGTGTTGCAAAATATCCTCATCAATATTAACCAAAAACTTTGGCTTTCTACGCAAAATTCTAGGTAGTGTTCTCCTAGGTACATACATCTCAACATTAGCAATTTCATCAATATTTAATTGAGGTGGGATGGATTGTGTACCTTTGATCGAGGGTGGAGTAGAATACATACCTTGATCTTCACGTGGGGACGATGGCATATCTTCTTCGTCAAATTCGAGTGATGATGTACTCTCAACTTGAGATGCGGTGGATGGTGTCCAACCATATTCACTTGTGCTAGATGGTGTCCTTCCATATTCGCTTGTGCTTAATGGTGTCACTTTATATTCACTTGCAGTAGAGGGTGTGTCTCCAACTACGATATCTGAATTTTTCCTAGCATGACGATTTCGCATTCGTTCCCTTTGTGCTACCAATTTTTGTTCTCTTTTTGACGATTGAGGTTCCTCTTCAATTGGCTTATTTTCATCAATTGTTTCCAATTTCTTATTTTCATGATATTCCCTCAACCGTAATTTCTCCTTTTCTTTGAAGGTTTGGAGTTGTTCATCTGTTAGTTTTTTCCTTGTTTGTTTCTTCAGCATGACAGATAATTTTACCTGTAGCATGGTAATGAGATGACTATTAGTTCCTCAAAAAATGTATCCATTAAAATAAATGAAATAAATTCCATTCGAGGCTTCATAAATAGGAAACATAGGTGATGGGGTAGCTTTACTAATGAGTTAATTTAGAAATAGAGATGAAAACCAAAATAGTTTAAATCGGTGTTATCAATGTGGGAGGAGTTGGTGCAGGAGCACCATTAAAAGTTGTTAATCCATTTAAGGTCATAAGGTCTAGATTATAGTTTTGGAGGAATTTTGTCTTCATAATGTCTATAATACCATGTGGTGATGTAATTGGTCATTTTTTCAATATTATTTAGGGGTCTAGGTAGTAGAATTTTCAAAATGTGCAAACAGTGCTAAGTTGTCAAATTAACAAACAGTGAAGGGTTGTAAAAGTCTATTAAAGAGGGAGACCAACAGTCACTTCTTTCAAATGTTAGTTTTGGAAGTTGAAGTGGTTTTTTTTAGGAGGGAAACATTATAAAATGCCATGAGAAACTTGAATGGAGGATGATCTTTGGATTGGGCGTCAAACCAAATGAGTAAATGTTGAGTTTTCCTTAAGAAAAATGAGGTTTTGGTGAGTGAAATTGAGTTTCTGATTTGGGCAGCATTATTTTATGTTAGATTGAGCATGAGAAGGGTATTTTAGGATTTTTTGAATAGTTTTCAAGTTTTGGAGTGTTTGGTAAGTGCTACTTTCAATAAAACCTAGGGTTTCTAAGCCTAGGGAGAGGGTTTTATGGTTTGGGTGGTAAATGATTGAATCTCTACAACATAATGCTATAATTTGAATTTTTTATAGATATAAAGTGCTTCCCCAAGGTTTCAAGAGATTTGTACAAGTTTTGAAGGTGGTCCCTTTGTAAAAGTGGGCTAATTTGGGCCCTTAAAAGCATAGAAAACCTAATTTGTGCAGTTTGGTACAAAAAAAGAATTGGTGATTGTTGGATATGTTGAAAGGCTCTGTAATGGGTCCCTGATGTGTGTTGTGTTCTGAGTTTAAAGGTTGTGTGAGTGGAATTATACCCAATTGAGTGACTTGGATATGCTACAAGGAACAGTATGAATTTGTTGAATGAAGAGGTCCTGATGAAATTGTAAATTGAAAATTGTGTTTGTAGATTGGAGTTGTGTGTTTGTGTTGCAGGCCTCCCCTACTGCATTAGGAGTATATTCCAATTTTTTAGAGACATGTATGGAAAATTTGGTAGCATAGACAAGGTAATCAGTTGGTTTGTATAACTATTTGACAAAATACCTCAATGAAAGCTTTGGAAGCATACACTAAGTAAGTCAATTGTTAAATAACAAAATGCCTCATAGAGATGTGGTTTAAAAATGTAATTGGAAAGTGTATAGAATTGTGTAATTTAAAATGTCCATTGACAACCTAAGGTTGTAACATGACAAACAAACAATGATCAACATGGAATATGCAAAACAACAAAAATGAAAGCAATCCATAATAGAATGAAAGAAAATGTACAAAGACTTCACATACCTAAAAAACCAGAGTTTCAAATGGAGGATTTCTACCCAATTATGTAGCCTTTGCTTCTTCTTTCCTCAAACTCCTCAACAATTTGACTTTTTCAAAAGCTTGTTCCCCTCCAAACTTCAATTGTATATCAGTTATCAATGGAATTCAAACTTGATTGATATTATATTCCTTTCAACATGAAAACTCTACTATTTCATGCAAAGGTGGTGGAAAGATCATGAAAAAGGTGGTGGAATCTAAAAATCATGCATGGACACTTCACTCAATCATCAAAAAGATACTTTTTGTCAGAGCATGCGCAGAACTAGGAGAATATTCAAAATATGGGCTGAGATCACGGGTATATTGTGTTTTTTTACCATTTTTAGAGCATGCTAAAATGCACTCACGTTATTATGCAAGCGCGTTATTTCTTGCTAAAATGGTCATGTCTCTACTTCTTCAAAATGTGCTCGTGTTATCATAAAGTTGGTTTTTTTTTTATAGATTTATTTTCTCTCTGTCTATACTCTCTCCCACTCTCTCACACCCTCTCTCCCACCCTCTCACCTGCTCTCCCATTCTTTCCCACCCTCTCTCCTCTCCGCACCCTCTCACCCTCTCTTCTCCCTCTCTCTCCTCTCTCCCACCCTCTCTCCCACCCTCTTCCTCTCTCCCACTCTCTCAACCCTCCTGTCTCCTCCTGTCTCCTCCCTCTCTCCCCATTCTCTCATATCTCTCCCACTCTCTCCCACCCTCTCCCCTCTGCCACTCTTTCCCACTCTTTACCACCCTCTCTCCACCCTCTCCCACTCTCTCTTACTCTCTCCACCCTCTCCCACTCTATCCCACCTCTCTCTCTCTCTCTCTCTCTCTCTCTCCACCCTACCTAGATATTCCCCTCTCACTCCACCACCCTCTTTCTCTCCCTCTCTTTCTTAGGTCACTCCCTCCCACACCCTCTCCCTCTCTCTCCCACTCACTATCTCTCACACTCCCTCTCACTACCTATCTCTCAAGTCTCTCCCTTTGGCACCCTGCCTACATAACTCTCTCTTTCTCATCGTCTCTCTCGCTCCCTCTCTCTCCCACGCCCTCTCTCTCTCCCTCCGTCTATCCCTCCCACCCTACCTAGCTAAGTCCCTCTCACTCCAACCCCTTCTCTCCCACTCCCTCTCTCTTAAACTCTCACTTCCACCCCCTCCCCTCTCAGAGCTCTCTCTCTCTCCTCCCACCCCTCTCTCATGTCCACTCCCCTCTGGAGCCTACCCTAGGTAGCTCTCTCTCTCTCTCTCTCTCTCTCTCTCTCTCTCTCTCTCTCTCTCTCTCTCTCTCTCTCTCTCTCTCTCTCTGTATATATATATATATATATATATATATATATATAATATCCCTCCCACTACTAGATAAGTCCCTCTCCTCCACCCCCTCTTTCTCTCCCTCTCTGGGTTGAGACTCCTCTCCACCCTCTCCTCTCTCATGTCTCACTCACCTCCTCTCTCCCTCCCTCTCTCTCCTCCCTCCTCCTAGCTAAAGTCCCTCACTCCAACCCCTTCTCTCTCACTCACTCTCTCTTAAACTCTCACTTCCACCCCCTCTCCCTCTCTCCAGACTCTATCTCCCTCTCCCCATCCCACCCTACCTAGCCAACTCTCTCTCTCTCTTAAAATTCTCCCTCCCTCTAAAGACATACATAAATACATACAAGCATAATACATATGTACATACAATCCTACATCCATACAAGCATACATACATATAGGAATACATACAATATAAATGCACTAATACATACAGGCATACATACATACATACATACATGACACACCAGCATACATGTACATACATACATACAAATATATCAATAAACATTCAATAGAGTGGAATTTAACATAAAGGAATACATAATGCGAGCATGTTATAACGTGCTCACATTATGTCTTACTTGACATGTATCCCGAAGAAGCAAAAAAAAAGTCAAAACTAAGACATAACATGAGCATGTTATAACGCGCTCACGTTATATTTTTCTTTGGGAATCCCCAAGCCTTAGCATTGGTATTTTCCTTGGAATACCAACCCAAAGGCTTGGATGGCATTCCCAATGACCAGAGACATTTTTTTGTAAATTCTACAATTTTTTCACATAATCAGGTTCGTACTCACCATCAGGATTGCATCTGGTTCAATATCGACAAAATCGAACACATGGGTAATGTTAGGTTCTCTCTTAGCTATCCAACGATGTAATTTTTTTCACTTTCTAACAATGTTAAGCCTTTCATCCATAATTTATTTTGTTTGTATGTCTCTTTTTTTCCAAAAAGCAATGTTTGATGTTTTTTTCATTATAAATTAAACGTTCATCAAAGTTTCAAATAAATTACATTTTTAGAAACTAGACTCCATTCTCCAAAAAAAAAAATTTAAAAAGAATCAATTACTTTCCAAAATTTGTAGGGGGGAGCATGGCCAAAATTCTACTTTTCAGGAATTGCCCACTTAGAAATTAGTAAAAAATCAAATATTCATTAAAAAATTATTAGAAAAATCATGCATCAACTAGATACTATTAGCTAACTTCTGACCATAGCGATTTTAAAAATACTACACAAAATTTCACTGTGCTAGGGTCATACAAGAGTTGCTATTTTATATTTTTCTAACAAAAACAACACCAATTTGTGTACATCCCTCTTTTGAACCCCTTAATCTCAACCATTTTAAAAATAAATTAGTAGTTTAGAAAGTAGACTCAGATCACTTCGATCCTTGTTTTTGTTCCATCTCAAAATTTTGAGTGTAACTATTCTCAATTTCACGTCCAAGGTCAGTATCTCCTAATTTCAGAAAAAAGTGGCCACTTAAAACCCCTTTTTGGGAACCATCTTGGTGCACTTACCCATATATATTATCTACCAACATGAAAATCAATGATCCATTCAATATCTGAATGATCATTTCCTATGTTACTATAGCATCATATCAATCATTTTATATACATATATGCATCTCTATACATGTGTCATCATACTCGTATGGACATCCCATTATATCCATCGTATGTGTATGTCAACATATGCATATATATGCATTTATCCCAATATTCATTCAACCACACAAACAAGCACAATAGGATAAGGAAGGACTCACAGGCTCAAACAGATAAACATCATCCAAGCATGCATTCTATAGTAATCAAGACCCTTACTAATGTAGACACATTATGCTAAGGATGACTTACCTACTTCCCACACATGATAACTCAACTCAATTATTCCACTATGGTGTGTGTAAGCTCAGATAGGTTACGTTACTGGTTACCTAACCAAGACCTTCTCTTGAGTGATACTTCCCCTCCACCTAGAGGAATTGAACATATACCTACAATCACTCACACTTGCACATAGCAATCAGTTGTTTACAAAATATGCAGTATACATAATACATCTCCAAAGTTAGAATATCAACACAATATTTATCCATTCACATAAATGAATTCCTTCATATAATATTAAATGAGATAACATTCATTCATAATTCAATGATAACAAAGTGTACACACAATTTATACATCTACTGATTTCACATTACATTCACATTTTACTCTACATAGTAATAGTATATAGTAATTATAAAATTAAGGTGTAACAAAAAAAATGGACCTCTTGTGCTTGTGACATGGTCTTAGTACCATGTAACACGGGCCTTGTCCCCTCAAGGGTACCATCTCTCTCTCAATCCCTCTCCTTGTGTCACTTGGCACAATCTTGTGGCTTGAGAGATCCCAATCCTTCTCAACCCTTGATCTCCATCACTTGCAATCTCAACCCTTCATCAATTTTCAACCTAATCCTATAAATCCATCACTTAACCATTTTATCAAGGATCTCACAAATTTTCACTTGGAGTGTCATTATGTTGCCAAAATTTTGTGAACACACATCCAATCGACTATTGTAGGCAAATCTACTCAACGAGAGGCTTGCTATGTTAGTTTGATCTTTCTTTCATCCAATCTTGACTGTTGTTTTATTTTTGTTTTCTTTGTGTTTTATTACAATTTCCATTCACTTGTCACAAATTTCACTGCAGACATATACTTATGTCAATATTTACGTACTTTTCAATAAATAGACACAATACACAGTTGCTTTTTTTCCATGGTCATTGTTCAAAATTATTTAATTAGATACATGTGTACTTGTTGCTTTCTTGAGTTTATATCAAACCTTAAATATCTTTCATATCATTTTCTCCTTAATGGTTTGGGCCTTAATTGTTTGTTATCTATTTGATCAGTACCTACCCACCCTTTAGTCAAGTTTGTTATTGTTAGATCATTTATCACATGTGGATAATTATGAGCCTTTATCTTAGGATTATCTCAATGCATATATCAAGGAAGTCCTATAAGGTGTTTTCACACTTTGTTGATTCCTATCGTGTGATCCTTGATGGTATCAAGCATCCTTCTTTCATGTTGATAATAGGACACAGATTCTATGAGTGATTTTTAAGTTGAACTCATTTAAAGTGTCTATAACTTCCATAGATTGTTGTTGTTAAGTGAAATTTACATTTTCTATTTAAATTCATCAATAAAACATATTTCAATTAAAAATCATGCTAAAAAATATTTACATATAAAATGGACCTCTTAAAAATGATTTCATAAAAATAATAAATTAACTATTTTGCCAACCAATAAAAAATATTTTATTAAAATAGTAAAATAGAAGAAAAAACAAATTAAAAAACAATCTAATATACTAAGATAATAAAAAAACTTCTAAAAACACAAATTATTTTATAATTTTAATTTAGAATTCTATTATTATATATTATCTTATATTATAATATTTAATAATTATAATTATTTATAAAACTAAAAGAATAGGCTCAGGCCAAGGAGGATAGAGGTGTTGAACACCGAGAATACTGAGAGGGGGGGTGAATCAACTGTATTCTATTAAACTATTTGACCATAATCCATCCAATTAACAAAACATATCTAACTGTGACAAGGAATGAAAGCATGGAACAATCACAAGATCACATGACACATGAACACTAGTATTTTTATGTGGAAAACCCAGAAAGGGAAAAACCATGGTGAGGATTAGCTCACAATATATTTTAACTGGTTATAAGATATTACAAAAGGTTCACTTCCAGGACACACTGTCCAATAGGGCTCATGGCCAAAAAAAGAAGAATAGGAAAAAGATAGAAATGCCCACACAACTAAGATGTGAACTAATACAAAATGCACCTTCCTTGTGCTAAATTCAGTACCTTTGAAGCTCAATATATTGTCTCTATGCATTTTATCATATATAGAATACAAAACACTACTTTGCTTTATTGTCACTCAATATTCACAATATATCTGCAATAATTTTGATCATGTACATTCAAAATTCACATATTTGCATCTCATCAAACTTCTACAACCTCAAAATTTCCTTACATATATACCCAATTCATCTACATACATCAATTAGGTCGGCCTAATTAGATGTAGCCCTATATTAAATCAAAATTACCTTGCCAGCTCCACACTTGAATCAAAAACATCTTTGAGCTGAAACCAAAAGTGCAATGTTCACTTGATTTAGGTTGGCATGGACCTAAAATAGATCTCACTAGTTACATCTGCATTACATATTTAATCACTACAACAACACCAAGCATTAGGTTGGCCAAGAACTAGATCTAATCACAAAATATGCTAATTGATCAACACTAGCAATCAATTTGATCACATAATCATGCGCCATCTAGAATATATAATGTACTAACACCTATAAGCAATCTCCCAAAATTGCAAATTATGATTCCTATCACCAGATGAACGCAGACCGGATTACTCATACCCAAAATTGTATATCGAATTACTGTCACTTATATCTTTCAAACTATACATCCAAAACAACTGAAATCTTGAACATAGATGCACATAATGGTCAGGAACACCATATTATCATGACATAAGTAGATCTTATCATATGAGAAAATACAGAAAAAAATACCAAACTAAAATATCTCCATTGTGTTCACTAGATTAGAGTACATATCAACAGTCAATGTTGACATCAATGAAAACACATTAAGGGGGTCCTTCTTCATTCTTTCAAAAATCTCCCCCTTTGTCATTGATTGAAACATGTGCCAAAAATGAATCTCTCTAAAAACTCAAAACATCAAACTTCTCCAAAAACTTGACAAACATCTCCAATCATCTCCCCCTTTAACATCAAATACAAAGGGTGTGTCGGTAACACATATGTAAACTCCCCCTTAGATGCATATGTACAAAGAAATAACTGAAATGGATATGCTAACTCCCCCTTAGGGAGTTAACTCAAAATTTGAACCATTTGCATGTACAATGAAAACTGGAAAACAACTGAAACAATGAAAGAATACACAAGTGAAAAATGTTTAACTAGAGGAGCCACCTTCAAGCTCTTTGAGAATTTATTGTCAAGAAAACTTCCCTTCATTCCAAGTTCTCTTAGTTGTTGCAAGTGATTTGTACAATGATTCTAGCTCTACTATATTCTCCTCACCCTCTTTCGAGGTACTAGGATTTGGATTTATCTTTGCAAGTTTCTCAGCATCAGCTAGGTCACTTGACACCGATATATGCTTGGTTTTCACCAAGTACCCAAGTTGTCCAAACTGCCTTATGATATCCTCTTTCTACCTTTGTAATGTGAAGAATCTATTTTGTAGATATGAGATGGCATTTTAAGTGGTGCGATCTCTATCCTTAACCAGATCATAGGCATTGGAGGCATTAGTTATATTTGTGACTCAATTGAGTCCATTAATTCCTTAATGCCTTGAGTGGCATTCGGCCACTTCATGCAATATAAAAAAATTTATTTGCTTCATCTTCACATTCTTTGGCATCCTTTATGCATTTCTCCACAAAGTATTATGTGTCGATGCACATCTTTCCTACAACTCTAACAGTCTCTTCTCTACAACCCTTATAAATCCACTTCATTTTCAATTTGTCCTTTCAGACTGAAGGTGTACTCCTTAAGAGAATCAACTAAAAATTTAAGATTTTCCACATAAGTTAAAGAATTGCCAATTAAAGCACTAAGGGTAGCATCCTGCAAAGTCTTTATTGCTTCATTTATTAACTCGGTACCCTTTTGATCATTTTCAATTATTTATTTCCTCCTGAAAGCATGAAATACATCTCCAAGCTCCAACTTTTGAACTGGTGAGATCTTCTCCAGATCTACACTTCCTTGATACATTGGGAGATGTAATAATTGAGGACGTATTGTTGGTTGAAATCTTATTTGTCTTGTCAAAATATCCTTGAGAGGATTACCGAGGGAAGTTTCTCTGAAGGGCTTGGATAATTCCATGGTATTTTGAGCATCTTCTTCATTCTCTGCTTTATCTTCTTCACTGGAGGTTTTTTCCTTTTCCTTATCTTCATCCTCCTTCTTATCATCATCTTTCTTATTGTCCTCTTTTTTTCCTTGTTCTTCTTCACCTTTTTCATTTTTTATTTTCTTCAGCATCTTTACTTGAATCTTTGTCTATCAGTGTTGTCCTCAATTCCATATATATCATTCTTTTCTTTTTCTTGCTTGCACTATGTTCTTCCTGAACACTGGTGGGATTTTCAATGTCTTTCGGACGAACAAAAGTCTTTGGGGTAGCTTTTGTTTCATATATCGGTGGTGGCGACGACACTACATTCTCTATAACTTCAAACAATGGTGTTTCTTATCTTGTATGATCATCTTTACCTATCTCTTCTATGATATCTTTGAATACAAGAAATTTTGAATTAAGAGGAATATTTTCCTTTGCATTAGTAACCTTTTCTTTAACATTCTCCTTTTTGTGAGCTATGTCAGATGTGGAAGTAGTTATCATGCCAAATTTCTCCGCAATGTCTTTGATTGTTTTTACTATTTCCTGCTTTAGTTTATCCACATGACCCTTTTCTCTACCCATAAGAATAGTAACCCTTTGTTTAACTTTGAACTCTTTAGTATAAACCTCTACCAAAGTAGCTTTATCATCCTTAGATAAGGAGGTTCCAATTTCATCCAAGGCATCAGTTTTCATTTTATCTTCTGCTTCAATAGCTTCATGTCTTGTTTCTATCAAGGCATCACACACAACTCTAGGAACCTTTTTCTTGATGTTTCTCATGTTAGCCTCTAAAACAATAATGTATTGGATAATAGCTTCAATAATTGTATTTCTATCTATTTCATCCACTTCTTCATACAAATTTGTTATGGCTTCTAGCATATTGTCATAATGTAACATTTTTTTAACTAAAACATCTAGTTTCATAGGAGTGTGTGCCCTTACTAGAGGAGTCTTTTTCTCCTTTTTCTTTTACTCTGAAGGGCCTTCCTCTATCTTCTTTTCCTTCTTCTTCTTAGGCTTCTCATAAATGTGTACAATGAATGCTTCTTTTCCTCTTTCGATTTCTTCTTCTGAAGTGTCAACAATATAAACCTTTTGCTTTTTAGCTCGAATGCTTGCCTCTTGTGAAGCACCTTCATGACTCTTAGTAGCACTACTTATCTTTCTTGTCAATTGTTCTTAATTCTCTAAACCTAGTTCAATTTCTTCTTCAACAACTATACTTAGATTCTTTTCTCTGAAAGGATTTTTTTTCTTTCTCCTTGTAGAGGTAGTAGGGTTGCTACCAGAGTCACATTCTTCCTCTTGCTTGTTCTTGTGCTAGGTCTAGTGGGAGTAATGATTTCTTCAATTATTGGAGCACTAGGGTCCACCTTCTTTCCTTTACCAGTGAAAGTGGTAGCTCTGAAGTACTTAGGTAAAGTAGAGGCAGGGGTGGAAGTTGTTATTCCTGATCCCCTAGGTCCAGAGGTCTCACCTTCCATACTAGCTTCTCTTTCTCTAGCCTCCTTATTTTTTTCTTTTGTGTATCCTTCCCTTCTTTCCCATTCCTCTATAGTTTTCCTTGCATTCCTTTTGATTTCAAGTTTCTTTAGTTCCATGTGAACTTCTAATGATTTCTCTTCATATGCCTCATGTCTTTCTTGTGAGGGGTCCTTAGGAATTTTAATCAACATGTCCACATATCCATCAACCTCATTTTTAGAAACTTCATAACCAAGAGGCACAATCCATACCATTCTTGGTTCAACAGCCTCAATGATACACTCATTAGTTGTAACAAGGAAATTTATTTCCTTTGCATATTTGTCTACAAGATTGTGGAGAATTATCTCCCTTTCATGCATCTTCTTTTGAAAAATTATAAAGAATGCAATCAAGGAATCATCCTAAGCTTGTAAGTTTTCTAAGTTGTGCATGTAGTTCATAATTTGATGTGCCACTGGTCTTATTCTATCCCATATTATATCCTTTCTTCCAAGAAGCTCTCTCATGAAGAAAAATATGGTAAACATACAACCAAAGTACCAAACTTAAATGCATATTTCTTTTCTCTTGTCAATTTCAAATTCTTTAGAAGTTGTTACCAGAGCAACTCACACAATACAAAGTCCTTTCCATTCTCCACCATTTCATGTGCAACATACATAGTTGTGGTCGAAACTAAATTTTCTCTATTTGTAAAGTAGATCTTGTGACCTATCATCGTGGAGGCACATCTCACAATAGGGTACCTAATAGGTTTAGTTATCAAAGCTCTTTTTTCATAGGTGCCACGAATAATTTCCATAAGGACTTCATTGTTCACAAGTTTAAGTACCAGTATGGGTCCAGTATCGCACAACCTTGTAACATCCTTAATCACTTCCTTGGTTATGAGTCCAGGCATGTCAATCCATAGAAAATTGTCATAAATTATACTTAGTGCTAACCTCACATATTTGGCATCAACATCTCTACTATAATTAGGGAACTAGTTCCAAACATCTAGCTTCTTCTGCACTAGGTTAACATAAATTATGGTTTCACAAGGTGATTATCTCCAATAAGCTCATTGGTCCAAAGTTCTCTAATTTTCAAGTGATTATATTCTTCCAATTTCCCATGTATGTATTCCCTAGTATATTTCATAGGAAAAACCCCAATGGAATCTTTGAGAAGGCACCATCAGGGTCATTATCAAATACTTTCATTGGTTACCTTTTGAATTTTGGTCTAGGCCTCTCATTGATGTTAACAACGGTTGGGGTAGCCATTTTAACTTCGATTCGAGCTCAAATTCTTAAGAAATCAATTCTATTTTAAACCCACAAAGCCCATTAAGTTATAAATACCTCTTTATGCGCACAACGAGATCTAGGGTTTGAATACTCTACAACAAATTTTCTTTGAATTTCCTTCAAATATCCTTCAACTTGCTATGCTTTCTTTGAATAAAAAAATGTGATTAAAATCTACTTAGAAACTCACTTTAAATCTTTTCGATTTTCCCTAATTCTACATTAAATGCTTCAAATTCCATAAAGTTGATAAAACCCTTCACTAATAAGTAGTAAACCCTAAAACACTCCATATTTCTTTAGATTTTCATTTTTTCTATCAGTATCTTCTCCAAAAGCATAAGCATATAATTTTGCACCACATATCTTCATGTCACTCCTTTCAACACCTCATATTTCCAAGGGGTTGTTTGATTTTTCTATTATTGCTCCCTTAAGCCCATGCCCAGGTTTAACTTTCAAGGGAATTATCTGCACTAGAGGGAGGTACAAATTCATTTATAGTTCCTAATTCTTCTTTGTTCTCAGGTTCCCCTTTCTTTCTCCAAATATTCTCCATTTCCTTCTTGACTTCAATAGGACCAATTTTCTTCACAGGTTCATTTCTCTTTACCGGATTAGTCTATCTTCCATTCTTCTGCAAAATTTTGAAATGTGTCTAGGTTTGTTGCAACTGTAGTGCATACAACATTTTTTTGACCAAACTAACCTCTATTTAATCTAGATCTACACTGGTTAGCTTTATGTCCAAATACATTGCATGTATAACAATAACCATTGAAAGATTGAACCATCTGCCAGCATTATATCTATTCATCGTCTGATTTATGCACTCAATAGCTCTATGTCCAAATTTCTTGCATGCAAATTATTGTTTGGAGAAGGATCCATCCTTCTGATTCATTCTACTTCTGCATTCTATTACTTTATGTCCAAATTTATTGTATGAAAAGAAAATACCATTAAAATATGGGTACCTTTGAGCATTTGGTTGTTTGATAGGGGGTCTTCTAGCATTGCTTTTTTGATTCCTGGTCTCTTTATCATTTCCTTGAGTCTTCTCTTGATTTTCAACCTTTTTTGGGGTCTGGTTAGCCTTTGAGCTTTCTCCTTCTTCAAGTCCCAAAAATCATTTATTTTTAGATAGTTTTTTCCCTACAATTAGCTCATCCAACATTGTAGAACTTGTTTTGAATTTGTCCTCATGAACTCTTCCTTTTTCCAGATCTAATCTCAGAGTTACCACTTCTTCTTCAAGTCTTGTGCATTCATCATTCTTGATTTTTACCATTACATTCAGACATGTTCCTCAATTCTTTTCTTTTCTTCCACTTGTACTTTTAGTCTGGTGATATCTTCATTTGCTTTCTTGAATTGTTCATTGACTTCCCTATGTATTTCTCTGAACTTCTTGATTTGTTCTCTCAATTTTTTTGATGCATTCATTTGCTTCCTTGAGATTTTCCTTTAGATCTTTATTTTTTCCTTCAACTTTTTCAAGGTCTTCAAGAGCAACTTTGAGTTCTTTATTGGTCGTGCAATCACTTTCAGCAGTAAGATTTGGAAACTCTTTATCAGTCATGTGTTCAACCTCCAAGATCTTCCTCAAGTTGTTAGGCTTCTTAGAAGGAAACAAGCTTTGATACCAATTTTTGAACACCCAAAATATTGATATGGGGGGTGAATTAGTATTCCATTAAACCATTTGATCATAATCCATCCAATTAACAAAACATATCTAACTTTGAGAAGGAATGGAAGCTTAAAACAATCACAAGTTCACATGACACATGAACACCAATATTTTTATGTGGAAAACCCAGAAAGGGAAAAACCATGGTGGGGATTAGCTCACAATATATTATAACTGGTTATAAGATATTACAAAAGGCTCACTACTAGGACACATTGTCCAATAGGACTCTCAGCCACAAAAAGAAGAATAGACAAAAGATATAAATGGCCACATAGCTAAGATGTGAACTGATAAAAAATGCACCTTCCTTGTGCTAAATTTAGTTCCTTTGAAGCTTAATATACTATCTCTATGCACTTTATCAGATACAAATACAAAAAATCGCTCTACTTTACAGTTGCTCAATATTCGCAATACATCTGTAATAATTGTAATCATGTACATATAAAATTCACATATTTGCATCTTATCACACTTCTAAAAACTCAAAACTATCTTACATATATACCCAATTCATTTGCATACATTGATTAGGTTAGCCTAATTAGATGTAGCCCTATATTAAATCAAAATCGTCTTGTCGACTCCACACTTGAGTCAAAAACATCATCAAGATTAAACCAAATGTGCAACACTTGATTTAGGTCAACATGGACCTAAACTAGATCTCACTAACATCCGCATTACATATTTAATCACCACAACACATGCCAAGCATTAGGTTAACCAAGAACTAGACCTAATCAAAAAATATGCTAACTAATCAACACTAGCAATCAATTTGATCAAATAATCATGTGCCATACAGAATATATAATGTACTGACGCCTGCAATCAATCTCCCAAAATTGCAAACTCTAATTCCTATCACTGGAGGAACACGGATTGGATTACTTACACCCATTTACATTGTACATAGCCACAACTGTATGCCAAATTATTGTCACTTATATCTTTCAAACTATACATCCAAAATAGCTGAAATCTTGAACATAAATGAACATAATGGTCACTTGAACATCATATTATCGTGGAATAAGTAGATCTTATCATATGAGCAAATGTGAACTGAAATACCAAATTACTTAAGATATCTCCTTTCTATTCACCATATTAGAGTAGATATCAACAGTCAATGTTGACATCAATGACAACACATTAAAGGGCCCCTTCTTCATTCTTTCTGTAGACACCGAAATTTGGTTTAGGCCTGTGATTTCAATATTCTTCATAATTCTTATTCTTCATGGTCATGATTAAATAATCTTAATTATTTAATTAATTCACCTTAACATTAATTTTTCTATTGATTAAATAATCTTAATTATTTAATTAATTCACCTTAACATTAATTCTTCTATTGATTAAATAATCTTAATTATTTAATTAATTCATCTTAACATTAATTCTTCTATTGATTAAATAATCTTAATTATTTAATTAATTCATCTTCTTTTATTTCTTCTATTAATTAAATAATCTTAATTATTTATTTAATTCTTTCTTTATTCTATCGATTAATTAAATGCGCTTTTTGTTTGGTTATGTTTAATTAACTTATCTAGTCTTGTCCAAATTAAATAAATTCTTATTTAATTTATTCTTTATCATATTTCAACTATAATTAAATAAATTCATTATTTATTTAATTATTCATTTAAAATCCTTCATCATTTAATTAAATAAATATTATTTATTTAATTATTCTTCAAATATCGAGTCTTGATTAGTAGTTATTTGAATTCATTAATTCTATTTTAGCATTCTTCTATATTTTAGATAATTGTGTGAGTTATCTAAGTATTCACTTTTACTCGACTCGACATCTATTTTAATCGTTCAGTTAACTCTTGCTTTAATGTCTGAGTGGCGTTCTCGAGTAATCTCTTAGTCAAATCATTCAATCATCCAGTTCTAACTCATTGCGTGTACATGCGGATTAATTAAATATTCTTATTTAATTAATTAAATGTTGTGCGTGCATCCGAACAAGAGTTAATGTAATCAATCTTTATCTTTGTCATGCAAAGATATTTCTTCTATTTTTGAATACTGAACTGAGGATTAAATCATTTATTTGATCTTTAATTCTATTTCTAATTCGTATCACTCATGTCACTACTGACAGTTATCAGAATGCATGACCAATCAGTCGATCTCAACCGTCCATTGATCTTTCAATCCAGGCCTGTCGTTCGAATAATCAATTTTCTATAAATTGATTTGTCATTCTTCAATCCAATCTCTCTCTCGCAAAATCTTATGACTTTTGAGAGAACTTTGTCTTGAATCTTCGATATTTTGCTAATCACTATCTTAGGCTATACTTGCATGAATTTACGAAAAATTTGAGGGCAATTATACTACACAAGCAAAATGGAGAAGGGCAATCGAGATGAATCATGGAAATACGTTTGAAATTGGTGAGATTGTTTCAATTTGTTTACGTTTTAACTTCCTTTGTTCTTTGTTGCTTAACATTTAGATTTGCATCTTAGATTTTAGTATTGCATGTTTGCTTCTAATCTTCTTTGTTGTCTTTGTGCACTTTCTATGGTGTTACATTTGGTGAACCTGACATGAAGACACCATCTTCGCGAATCCGTAGATCTTTTATTTTTGGTTTTTGCAATTTTTTCGTACGGAACGACGCATCTAAAGTTTCCTTAATCGCAATTGATTTCCTGAACTGCATCTGATAGAGGAAATGATGCATCTGTATTTTCCTGAATCGCAATTGAATTCCCGAGCCGCAATTGAAGAAGAAACGACGCATCTGATTAGTAATACAGCGACGCAATTGACTGGTAAAACTTTATTTCTGTTTTCAGAAATCTAAAATTTTCAATTGATTTGTGTGTTACTAATATCTTATCTTCAGCGTGTGGCCTTTTGGAGTTAACAAGCTTTTGCAGGACGATTGACGAAGGCAATATTAACAACTACTAACAAGTTTTTCTGCAGGATGCTTGTCGAAGACCCTAGTTAATTTTGAAACAGATTGTTTGGTAGCGTAGCAAATTTTTCCTTTGGTTAAAATTAACGAGTGTCTATTGTGTTTGGTGTGAAAGCACAAGTCTGGTTACCCTTACAACTTGGTACATCGAAGTATCCTCTCCCCTTGCGCATCCGTGCGATCCTGGGTGTAAGAGAAACAGTTACCAACTCTAGAACTTGGGCCTGTTCTGGTGGGAAAAAGTACTCACCCCAGGACGACTCAGACCGGTAGCACCCTGAACCCGAAGGGACTTCCAGCCGGTATATAAAAGTGGGTTCTTGGGGAAACCCCAAGAATCACGAGTGTGGTTCCAACGAGATGGATCTGAAAGGGGACTCATGTCGTATGGATCACACCCCACGAACGGAATGCCCGTACTAAATACCTTTTGTTTTAGAGACCAACCTATTTGTGGTCGTTGCTTGGTATAGTGCAGGGTACAGTATCATGCCCGAAGATTACTCACTATTAATCCCTTTGAGTAGAGATAGCAGTTCTTGGGAGGTCATTTCCCAAAGAATTTGAAATTGGTGTGCTCGAAAGACGTTAATGAGCCGTGGAGGGGAGCCAATGCCACCAAATTTCTAAGCTATCCGCTCTCGAGAAGGAAAGGTGTTCATCACCAATCCGGGGTATTTCGGTGGGCTATACCAAGTATACAAACCCTAGGCCTTTGGCCTATTAGGATGTTCTTGTCTGTTATCAACTTAAACGTTCGTTGAGTCCAAAATTGAAATTGAAAAACACTTTGTCTTATGATTGTCTTTGATTGTCAGAATTTGATCACGGAAAATGGAGTCAGTTTAAATCTCATCACTGAAAATACACAGAGAGTCGCAACTATTCACCAGAAACTCGCAATTGATATCTTGAGTCGCATCTGTTAAATTCTGAGTCGCAACTGTTATTTCAGGTCACATCTGTTTAGTCTAGAGTTGCATCTGTCTAGTTTAGAATCGCATCTGCCAGTTTAGCTCGCAATTGCTTTGGAAAAACCACATGCGTTATATTCTGAATCGCAACTGTCAGTATGAGTCGCATCTGTTAAAAGGTTAACCGCATCTGACAGAGTCAAACTGAACTTCACCAGAGAAACGCAAGTGATTACTGAAAAACCGCAACTGATAAACTTGACCGCATATGTTAGATCTTGCAACGCATCTGTCTGATTATCAGAAAACCAAAATTCACAGTTACTGTCCAGTCAACACGGTTATACCAATTTCAGTTGTCTTTACACAAACAATCTTTGAAACAGAAACCTGAAAACAATTTGCTCAATTTTGCATCCTTTAGGTTCATTTAGTCATTACCATAGTTATCTTAGTTTGAAGTTTAGTTGCACCTTAGGATACATATTACCTTGCATTAGACTTCTAGAAAGGTCACTTTTACAAACTTTAGGAGTAGTCCACCATCTATACTCTAGAAAAATCATAGTGTCAACGAAATTTTTCATTGAACCTAGTCCTATCATCCTATACTTTGTCCTATAGAGAGTCCTCCTAGCTCATCAGTCTAGTTAGGAAACTCAACTTGTCTTTGATCCTCGTCCTACATTGGTTCCTTGACTTAAACTAATTTGACACCTTGATTAGACTTTAGGTAGTTGGTCCCTTCATCCTAGGTTTATAGAACTGATTATTTTAGGAACCTTGATTAGGCTTTGCATCTTCAGATCTTAGGCTAGTTTCATCCTAGAACATTTCTTATTTTGCATACAAAAATCCCAAAAACATAGACTACAGTCATACTATTCATAGATATAGTCTTGCATATCCCGCATATTGAGCTTATCTTACATGGTTGAAACTAGGTCTAAGAGAAGAGAGAGAGAGAAAACATGTCGAACCCAAACGAGTTCATCAATCCATTTTATTCAAGACCTCATAAGACTCTATTAGACAAATTCACCACTAGAAACACTCAAGGACACATTGCAGTAGAGGACATAGAGGCTACCGCACAAGACCCTGAATTTGCCTCTTTCGTAGATGAGTACCTAGCGAATGATCGACAACGATATTTAGCCAAATTGCTAGTTGAAGGTGCTACCTTACCTCCAAGATTTGACATTAGCACCTTACAAACTCAACCTACACAAGGGACAAACACAATGACTGCTAGTACTACTATACCTCAGGTAAGCACAACTATGTCATCTAGCACATCTACATAGAGTATGACAGTCCATACTTCCCCATTTGGTATGTCTGGCATGACATCGGGATTTAATTTCACTGTAGGGGCATCATCATCCACTCCCTTCGGTCCTCTTGTTGGGAGTAAAAGACCTAAAAAGTCAGCCCTTACATCTCATGTCGGTGTCACAAGTGCACAATCAACAACTATACCTACGGCTAGTATCACGGGTACCTTACCATAGTCGATGGCCATACCTAGTGCTCAAATCACTAGTACTATACCAAGGATTACACAAATAGGAGGCATTCCCTCCTTCCAATATGGCAATCAACATCCACTCTCCCAAACTAGCAGTCAGAATCCACTTACGTCGATCCCGAATCAGAGTCCTTTTTCACAGATTGGTAGTCAGAATCCGTCCACACAGATTCCAAGTCAAAACCAATTTACATTGATTCCGAATTAGAATCCCTTTTCACAGATTGGTAGTCAGAATCCGTCCACACAGATTCCAAGTCAAAACCAATTCACACTGATTTCGAATCAGAATCCACTTTCACAGAGTGGTACTCGGAATCCGTTTACACAGAACCCAGGTCAACATCAATTTATGCAGATACCAGACAAGAACATATTTACCAACATTCTGAATCTGAATCCACCTCTGATGCCAATGTTCAATCGAAACCCATCATGAGACTTTGGATTTCAGAACACATACACGGATCCGCATAATCCTCCTAGCACATCTTTGACCCAAGTTGACATCCTACAAACACAAATGCACGCATTACAAATGCAAATGGATAACATGTCGGTGTCAACTAAGAAATCATTTTCAACAAAGGACATATGCGCATTCCCCTTTGATAGATCATTGTACATGACACCTTTCCCTCACGGATATGTCATACTGAATCTTCCTAAGTACAATGGCAAACGAAATCCAATCGAACATATCAGGGAATTTTCTACCATATGCATAGATGTCGCTTATGACCCCACGTATCTTATGAGGCTGTTTCCACGAAGTCTCATAGGAATTGCACTAGAATGGTTTTCGGGTCTAGATTCTGGCATTAGATCTTGGGGTGAACTAGTTGAGAAATTTGTGGAACAATTCTCCTTAAACATAGACCACGAGATAAATATAGCAACCTTGTGCCATACAACGCAAGACGAAGGGGAAACATTCATTGCTTTCTTCCAGAGATGGAGAACTATTGCTAGTAGGTGTCCTGTTGAAATACCCGAAAAACAAAAGGTTACAATGTTTCAAGAAAACCTTCATCCAAAACTCAGGAGTAACTTAAGGGTACATTGTTGTACATCTTTTTCGGAACTAGTGGAAAAAGGGGTTATAATAGAGAAGGATCTCATTGAGAAGGGTGAACTCAAG
The DNA here is from genome assembly GCA_007258455.2 of Sequoia sempervirens. Taxonomy (NCBI): domain Eukaryota; kingdom Viridiplantae; phylum Streptophyta; class Pinopsida; order Cupressales; family Cupressaceae; genus Sequoia; species Sequoia sempervirens. The sequence continues at coordinate 209,403,899 of VDFB02000008.1, read as the reverse complement.
ACAACAACATCCAATAGAAACTCGGTCGTACAAAACACCCCCACGGACAGAAACAGATTTTGGTCTCGCAACAAAAATGTCACCAATGATGGGGTGGTTGATGCTAAAACGCTACAAGCGGGACCCCTCCTCACGTTACAAGGACCTCGTACTTTTTCCAACACGCTTAATGTTGTCAGTCAAGATCCTAATGTGGTCCAAAACACTCAACATCCACAACAAAGGAGATTTCAAAAACGTGAGTTCACTCCCTTAGGGGAACCCATTGAGTCGGTGTTCAAACAACTATTACAACATAACCTCATACAGCTGCAGGAACCAAGACAATACGATCCAAGACAATTTAAACCAGCTTGGTGGGATGACAATGCCTTTTGTGATTATCACAGGACTAAGGGACATAACTTACAAAACTGTCGACAAGTGAAGAATATCATACAGGATCTTGTTGAAAGGAGAATTATCGAAGTTAGTGGACAAAAACAAAAGTCATCAAACACTGATCATCAAGTCTTTTCTGATCCACTACATGACCATGGCAAAGGGACTGTCCCCAGTTCGAGTACTAAGACCAATATGTCAGCCAACTATGCGAGTATCAAGCATGACTATGATAGTGGCAAAACCATTCATTGCCTTCGTGCCGCTGATGAGAATATCAATACCATTAGCATCCATACTAATCCTGAGTGTGCGGTCAATACTCATCATACTAAGTTCACTATCCAAGGCCCTCCATCACAGTAAACACCCCAACCTTCCAAGTTACAATATAACCTACTTGACCAATTGGGGAAGACCCCAGCCCAAATTTCAATCTTGGAATTGTTGCGTATTTCTCCTGAGCATCGATCTATCCTCGATAAGGCTTTACAGAACACCACGGTCCCTAATGACCTTGATGTCAATCGTTTCCAGGAAATGGTGGCCTATTTGACCAATAATCACCATGCCACATTTTCTGAACAAGACTATGCAACAGAAAAGACAAACCACAATGACCCTTTACATCTAGAAGTCCTTGTTGATGATACCAAAGTTAGACAAGTTTTGGTAGACGGAGGAGCAGGGTTAAATCTATGCACTTTAAAACTAATTAAGGCATTAGGTATTTTAGAAGCATGCGTAGACACCACCAAGAGTATTTTCATTAAGGCTTATGACGATGAAGAACGAAAATCAAAGGGGGTGGTAACACTTCCTATCAGAATTGGTTCGGCGGTGATGGAGACAAAGTTCCAGGTCTTGGATCTCACCCTCCCTTATAACCTTCTGCTAGGTAGACCATGGATTCATGCCATGAAGACAGTCCCTTCCACGTATCATCAGTGTCTTAAATTCCCTTACAATGGCACAGAAATAACTATAGATGGTGATCCCAATCCTTTCCAGTATTGCACCAATCTAAAAGAGATCCCCCAACGTCAAGTGCCAGTGAACCAAGAGGCCTCATCATCCAAATCATCCTCTTATGTTGATCCATCTACACTCACTCGAACATCTATTTCACCCTCACTTCCTACCACTCCTAGGGTTGAGATCCAAGACAAGGGTTGTGGAGAGTATTACATGAAGACTTCTTATTGTGTTAGCCATTTGGTTCCTCCTAAGTCATATGGTTTACCTATAATAGGTAGGGTATAGTCTATGATCACTATACATGTTCCCCCCACAACAACTTTCACTAAATGGGGTGAATTAAGCAAAGAGGTTGTAGATGCAGAAGATGTCACTTCCTGGCTGTATAAGGAAGATAATCAGGAACCCCTTTTACTTGCTCATATTCCTAAAAGTCTATATGGAAAGGGTTTCAAAATCATGCAAAGCAAGGATATGATGGACAAAGTGGTTTAGGCTTAAACCAAGATGGCGAGAATTGAACCAATATTTGTTTCTCAGTGGCCAAAGGAGTAGGGCTAGGGTTTCAACCGATCCAAATTGGCGTTCTAGTACCCCATTACCCTTACTTGAGGAAGTGCGTGCTTGAGAAGATATTAAGACATCTCACGAACCAGTGGACCAATATCGTTGTAACTCCCCCGACTCTAATGATTATGAGTGGGATTCCCTATCCTCTACTTCTTCCATGGACCTTGACAAGTTATTTGGAGAACTTGACTTGATGTTAAGTTCCTCACCCAACCCCTTGAATTCCTGTCCACCAAAGAAAATGACAAAAGAGGAATGGTTTAAACACTACTATTGGGAATCACTTGATCCTACCTCTTGGCAACCGGAGCCACCTGTTTCCGATAGTCAAACCTTGGCATTAGGCCCACCTATTCATCCACCTAGACCCAAACCTAAGAGCAAAACAGACTTGGTACAAGATTTTTGTAATCATATGAATAATTCAATCTTTACCTTGACCCCATTAGACTTTGATAACTCCGACAATGATATGCCCTTATTCTATCCCCAACTTATTGATTGGGATCAACAAGATACACCCATCTTAGACACTTTTGAGAACGACAAAGCAATTGCTAAGTTCCTGGGATTACAAGAAGGCATACCTAATGGGGATCATAAGGCTAGTTTTACCATTGACTTGGACAACAAAGCATATTTTGGGGAATCTGTTCAACCCTCCAGTCACAAAAATGAGAAAAAGAATAAACAAGATAAAAAGGACGAGTCTCTAGGTGAAAACCGAAAGGCACCTTTAGACAATGAAAAAGTAAAAAGAAAGGACGCATCTGAAGGTGAAAACCTCTCTGAGGCACCTAAGGATGGAGGTTTGAACATTCTCCCCAGTGCATAGGAAAAGTCACCCATGCTCGTTGAAGAATCAGTAGAAGTCAACATAGGCACAAAAGAGAATCCTCGACTGGTTCATTTTGCAGCGTCATTGACAACAGAAGAGAAGCCAGAATTCCACGACTTCTTTGCATAGAGACAGATAAATTTTGCTTGGTCATATGCCGAAATGCCGGGATTAGATCCTGAACTTATTTTGCATCATTTTCCCTTACAACCAAGTGCCAAACCAGTGAAACAAAAGTTGAGAAAAATGCATCCACAAATTGCTTTATTAGTCAAAGCAGAACTCAAGAAATTGTTAGATGTTGGTTTCATCAGGTCTATCGACTATGCAGATTGGATCTCCAATCTTGTACCAGTCACTAAACCAACTGGGGGCATCCGCATCTGCACTGATTTTAGAGATATCAACAAAGCTTGTCCTAAGGATGACTTCCCTTTGCCTAACATAGACATGATAGTTGACTTGACAGTAGGATATGAGATGTTGTCCCTTATGAATGGATTTTCAGGATATAACCAGATCAGAATTGCATCTGAAGATCAACCTAAGACGGCTTTCACTTGTCCTTGGGGAACGTATTGCTGGAATGTTATGCCCTTTGGACTCAAGAATGCTGGAGCAACCTATCAACGTGCCATGACTACTATCTTTCATGATCTGGTACACACTTGTATGGAGGATTATGTTGATGACCTTATTGTAAAATATAATACAAGGGTAGAACATCTACAGGTTTTAGACAAGATATTTCAGAGGCTGGAAAAGTATAAAGTGAGACTCAATCCAAAGAAATGTGTGTTTGGAGTCAAGTCAGGAAAGCTGTTAGGTTATATCATTTCTAGACGAGGCATTGAAGTGGATCCGGCTAAGGTAAAAGCAATTATGGACATGCCTCCACCCACTAATCTCAGTCAACTAAGGACATTACAGGGAAGGTTGCAATCTATCAGAAGATTTATAGTACAATCAGCAGATAAGACACATCCTTTTCAACATCTACTAAAGAAAGAAGTACCCTTTGTATGGAAAGCTAGGTGTGGAGAAGCTTTTCAACTGATTAAAGAATATTTACTCACACCACCTGTCTTAATGCCACCTGTTGAAGGAAGACCATTGCTTCTTTATATTACAGCAACCCATTCATCACTTGGAGCATTGCTTGCACAGAATGACGATGAAGGTCATGAAAGGGCAGTCTATTATATCAGTCGGACTTTGGTCAGTTATGAGCTCAACTATAGTAACATTGAACGTGCCTGTCTTGCAGTAGTATTTGCTACCCAAAAACTCAGGCACTACATGCTAAACCATCAAACAATGTTGATTGCTAAAATAGACCCTCTAAAGTATCTTCTCAGCAAGGCAGCATTAACAGGGCGACTCGCCAAATGGGTTATGATACTTAGTGAGTATGATATCCAGTATGTAGAAAGAAAAGCTATTAAAGGATAGGTCATTGCTGATCAGTTAGCTGACACACCCATACAGGCAGATCACCCATTAGTTGCAGACTTTCCTGATGAGTTCATATTCACATTTGACACAAACATAACATGGAAACTGTACTTTGATGGCTCACATACAAATCATGGTTCAGGGGCTGGTATACTGTTTATCACACCACAGGGTGATTCCATCCCTAAGTCATTCAAGATTGCATTTCCATGCACTAACAACATGGTAGAGTATGAAGCTCTAGTGACAGGTTTACGCATGGCAATCAAGTGGAAAATCAAGAACCTACAAGTATATGGCGATTCCCAACTGGTAATCAGACAGATAAATGATGATTATAAGACTAAGGATGAGAAGCTTACTCCATACAAGCGCATGGCTGATAGCTTTAAGGAGTACTTTGACAAAGTCAAATTTCATCAAATACCTTGTGTTTTAAACAAGGAAGTCGATGCTATGGCTACAATTGCATCACTTCTTGATATTCCTAACAATGTGCCTAAGTTTGAGTTCTTGGTGGAACAGCTTTTGGTCCCAACCTACGATATCCCAAATTCTGAAATGGTGTGTGACATTGTTGGTCCTGATTCCCCATGGTACAAAGAAATCTATGATTACCTTCATGTCGAAGTCATACCCACTGGCCTATCCAATAACCAACGTAGGACATTCCTCTGCAAGTCAGCCAAATACACCATCGTCGGAGACACCCTATATAGACGCGCCTTAGATAATACCCTACTGAGATGCCTTGATTCTACTGAAGCACAAGCAACCTTGTGTGGGGTGCATGAGGGTATATGTGGTTCCCATTCTAGCGGTCCTACCTTAGCCAAAAATATTATGAGACTGGGTTATTACTAGCCTACTATGGAAAAAGATTCATATGTCTTTGTAACGAAATGTCGCCAATGCCAAGTTCATGGAGATTTGATACATGCCCCAGCATAGGAGCTCTGTCCTATCACGTCACCATGGCCTTTTTCCCAATGGGGACTCGACCTCATAGGAAAGATCCACCCCACATCATCTAATGGACATAAGTTCATTATCACTGCCACTAAGTACTTTACGAAGTGGATTGAAGCCATTCCTATGACATACATTACCGACACACAGATTTCTAGATTTATCCTGAACTATATCATCTGTCGATATGGTATCCCTTAGTCCATAATCACTGATAATGGCCACCCATTTAAGAACCAAGAAGTTCGTCATCTGTGTGAAGAGTTTCATATCCAACATCACTTCTCTACTCCATACTACCCACAAGGTAACGACCAAGCAGATGCATCTAACAAGACCATCATTAGAATCCTTAAGAAGACTGTCAATGATGTTGGTCGTGACTGGCGTTTACAGCTTAGCCCTGCCTTATGGGCTTATCGCACAAGTATCCGTACTCCCACTGGTGCTACCCCATATTCACTTGTTTTTGGGTCTGAAGCCATTTTGCCTATTGAGGTCAAGATTCCTTCCGTAAGGGTATCCCTGAAAGGCCACATTGATGATGAAGAGTATCGAGTGTCGAGATTCCATGAGCTAGAATTCCTGGATGAGCGAAGACAGAAGGCATTAGACCATCTCCAAGCATATCAGAATCTCCTTCGTCGTAGCTATAACAGGAAGGTATTGAACAGAAACTTTGACATTGGTGACCTGGTTTTAATGGAGAACCCAAAGAATCAAGCAGAAAGAGACAAACCGGGAAAGTTTGAACCTAACTGGTTAGGACCTTATGTTGTTACAAAAGCTTTTGGATCAGGAGCATACCAACTCTCTACTCCTAAAGGGGAACCATTGGCCTCACTAATCAATAGTATGCATCTGAAAAAGTTCTACACATAGCTTCTGCGAGCCTTTGTCTTAATTAGCAAAAATACAAAAAAATCATAAAATCATAAAAATCGTTATCAAGGTGAAAACCTGGCAAACAGGTGTCTTGGTAACATCAAAAAAATTAGATAATCTAGAAAATAGTAAAAAAAAATCATTCGTCCAATAGTGAAAACCGCTTCGGTGGCGCTTTGGATAGGTACCATGGTGAAAACCTGGCAAACAGGCGCCATGTGTAGTTAACTCTGCTCCTTTGTCTACTATTATTCTAATCTCTCTTTGTACATAGTACCTATCCCTGTACATAGTCCACTACCTGATACATAGTCCTTATCCTTGTACATAGTCCACTACCCGGTACATAGTCCTTATCCCTGTACATAATACCTATCCTTGTACATATCCCTTATCTTTCTTGTCCATCATTTGTATATACCATTCATTATAAGTGGTAGTCTTTCCCATAACTTGGAACGATTGACATCGAGAGCATTTCATATCCCCCGTTTTACCCTATTCATAATCAATTGGTCTTATATACTCGACTGGGGGCAAACATTTGACACGTGTCATATTGGTTCTTACATTGGTTGTGTTGAAGACGTAAAACCATAGAAAAATCCAAAAACATCGCAAAATGACTTGAGAAAACACAAAAAAAACATCAAAAAACTTCAAAGAGACAAAAAAAATCAAAACATTTCAAAAATCCAAAAAATAGAGTTAGAGTCAGTCGCACTTGTCAATCTTTGTCGTTTGTCGAACTATGTTGCCTCTGTGACTGGACATAGGCAAGGCCATCTGCCGATGTGCCCCCGAGGCATAGGTCAGTCTATTTTGGTTTGTCTGTATAAAATCATGATTTAATCCATATGTCTATATGACAAGATCATTGGTCGTGTCGAACTACGAGGTCTCTGTGTGTACAACGTAGGAAAGGCCATCAATCGATGAGCCCCCGAGGCCGCACTAGGTCAGTCCATTAGGGTTCGTCACATTCACTTTCACACATGTCTTCTATTTGTAGACAGTCTTGTCAGTTAAAGTCAAGTCGAACTACGAGGTCTCTGCGTGTATAATGTAGGCAAGGCCATCAATCGATGGGCCCCCAAGGCCGCACTAGGTCAGTCCTTTAGGGTTTGTTGTCACACATAGTCAATTGTCAACATGTCATGTCAAGTCATGCATCAATCTAGTGAACAAAGTCAGCAACGTCTCTAAGTCAAATCAAACAACTTGCCAAACAAAATAATCAAAATAGATCAACTAATGACTACTAACAGGATATGTCCTTCCTGGAAACAGGCATTATCATAACAATCAGCCTGTATCTTATTTAGGATGGGTCCTTCCTGAATACTGATATCAGCAATGCAATCTATGTCTTATACAGGATGAGTCCTTCCTGCATAATCGACAAGATCAAACATAGCCTTACACAGGTTATCACATCAACGGCATCTGACTCAACGTCTTCTACGATACATGTATTTCTGAAACCAGGCTTTGTCATGCCTTATACAGATAGTCATAACATCGAAACCAGACTCACAGTCTTATCTAGTATGTGTATCTCCTGAGATCAGGCTCTATCAATCAAAACAAATCAAACAAACAGATCAAGTTTTGGCAAATATTTTTATTGGCTTTTTGACTTTTTGACTTATTTATCTTATCATTTATCTTGAATTGATGACTAGGAATTATGTTACTAGCTTTCTCAAGGATGTCCCATGAAGGATTTAGAGAAGCAACGATGTATCACAATTTTGTTTTCTTTGACTGTTGTCTATCGACTGTCTTTTAACTTTGATTTTTGAGTCATGTTACTAGTTTCCTCAAGGATGTCCCATGAAGGATTTAGAGGAGCGATGACGTCTCATGACCCGTCTTTTACTTTGTTTGCTATTTGTGGTTTGTCCTGACAAAAAGACTGGGGCAACTTGTGCCTTTAGTATGAGTTAATGACAATCCTTGTCTGCGACTATCTGTTATTAGCAAGTGGATGACCTTGCACACCTTGATCTATGTCATATCATGGTGTTTTTCTCCATTTGTATTAGTCCCGCCCAATGATGATAAAGTGCAATACCTTTTTGTGATATAGCAAAATATCAAAGATTGCTAATACTAACATCTATCTTATGTCTTTCATTCTTTCTTGATCTTTCTTTCTGCACTAACAGTTCTTCTTTTTTGCATTATGATGGAGTCCTGTGACACAAAACATTATACATCATCCTACATCAACATACATGTTAGACAAACACATGCAAATAGGCATATTTCATATCTAGACATCATGGCATAATAGACATTTATCATCATACAATATATATCATAAGCATTCCATGTACAAAGTAATTGTAAATACATACATTTGTATAGAATCACATGTCGGCATTATACATATTCACATCGTATTGCATCTCATAATTATAGAATCATACATCACATAGAATCAACATTATCTCATTAGTTGCATAAACATCATAAAATAAATATGATCATCCATCACATAGGCATATCATATAAACATCACATGTACAAATAAGGACTGCATAATCAATGAATAGAAATGCATATCATGAGAATCGCCGCCAAAAATCATATATATATATATATCGCTCAACTGTGTCACAACATAATGTCATAATGTATCAATAATACATGGAAGCCCGCAGACTATAAGATCAAAATACAGTGTCTCGACAAGTGGTATCCCTATCCTGACCCGCCACTGCCATCATGCTGGGAGTGTGTGGGGAAATGATGATGGGAACCTGATGATCTCTAAGCTGAGGGAGGTCTGTCATATGGCCCTGCTCTACGTGGCTAATCCACCCCCTTTGTGCTAACCGTCTGTGTGTGGGTCCTGGTCTGGGACCTACTACTGTGTGCTGCTGAGAAACTGGGAGCTCGTCTCTCTAATGGAACCTCTGCCTCATATAGGTCCCGATAGTACCTCTCCCTCTCCCCAGCTCTGACTAGCTCTCTGGCGAACGCAGCTGATGGTCCTTTGCACAATGCCCTAAGCTTTGTGAATCTCTACTGCCTCGTCACGAAGCATGGCTCGATCCCCGCCCATCAGTTTCACTTCATTCGAGAAACCTTTTCCTGCCACTTTATTCCTCGCCTTCCATGCACCTGCTTCCGCAATGTACGGCACGATCCTTCGCCTCAGACATCCTTATCGGTCTCTGTTTTATCCTATCCTTCCTTTATCCAGTTTCCGTGATCTGATCTTTAATTTCATGATCATTATCCTTTACCGTCTCCCGGCACCTAACAACCCTGAGGTCAATCCTCTTCGCTTACCTTCCTGCGATCGCTTCCTTCGGCTGATATTCGATATCCGAGCGCAAAGAGCCGACTTTGTCTCGACCTGAGATCTTTATTGATTGTTTGCTGATGAAAGCCGGATGACAAGACGACTTTATTCGCCGGATTACATTTTTCGCTTTACTGATTTTGACCTGATTTCCATCTGGCGATTGCTTGTTTCGAATCCGCTATGGGATCGTCCTGTGTGCTGCCCACCACTGATCATAAGCTGCTGTGGTCCCTGGGTCTGCTGGTCCATCCCTCCATCCCCATGGAAGTGTCTATAGTGCATCAATATCATCCTTTGTCGTGGCCACTAGAATCTCTGGCCCCCATAGCGGGACCTCTCATGAAGATCTCGCAAACTCTGCTCTACCTCGAGGTACATCCTGCACCTCTCCAAACTACCGTAGGACCCGATCTGGCAATTGCCGCTCTATAATGTGCACATGCGATACAGTCTGCCCTACCAAGTACTGTGCCTGCCTGCAAAATGGTAGGTGCTCATCCTCATCTTACCACTGCTCACAGCCCAGGTATGGTCTCCATGTAAACTGCTCCATGGTGTCTATGGCGTGTCTGAAGTAGCCCGTATCCCCAATATGATGCTGTGTGGTTGCCCCCGCATAACAGAAGGCGTACAAAGCCCCATGAGGTAGCTCAACTGTCACAGGTGGCCAAAAGATCGCTATATGCTCCCACGCCCATATCATCAGGAGCGTGGTACCGCAGCTCATCGACTATGCCTCTCGGTAGACAATATCATGTAGATGGAAGTATAACATCCTGAGTACACAGGAACCCCAGGCATACACAACTCAATGCTTGAGCATGCCCACTAGCATCTCCCCCCATCCCACAGGAAAACCATGACCTCGACGGTCAGGCAGTACTATACCGCCTATCAATGTAGCCAATAGACAGTCCAACTGTCTATATCTCTGGGCCAACACCCACCACCTAATCTCATAATCATCGAACCCTAGCTGTCTAATGTCGGCATGGGGGTAGTACCTACACATCTTGGCGGCACCCCTCTAGGTATCATATGCTACCCATGTGCCTCTAATAGGAAGTCTAAGGATCCTATACACATCCTCTAATGTCACCGTGGCCTCTCCAGTCGGTAGGTGGAAGGATGATGTCTCTGAGTGCCACCGCTCACATAACGCTGTCAACAGTCCCCGATTTTCCCAAATCTGGGGCATATCGGTCACATGCAATAAACCAAGGTGCCATAGAACCCGTCGCTCTGTCGGCCGCAAGCTGTCTCTGAATCGAAACGTAGTGGGTCTCGACTCCTGTGTATAAATCGTGTCTAACACAATCTGCAATGGCATTATACATGCCTCATGTTAGCCTCAATCATCTATTTTAGTGCAAACTGACTATACTACATAAAATGAAAATGCGTCATTATTTTGCACATGCGTCATTCTTTTTCACATGTGTCACTTTTTAACATATGCGGTTCATAAACTTCATATGCGTCATTATTACACAAATGCGGTTAATCATATCAAATGCGTCACACTGGAGTCATATGCGTTGCAAACTAACACTTGTGGTGCATAAAATCCAAATGCGTTTCTAAATATACATATGCAGCTTATATAAATGCAAATGCGTTTCACAAATTCAAATGCGTTTCAGAAATAAACAAATGCATTTAAACCGCTAAAAACTATTCAAACCGGCCAACGTAAAAATTCAAATGCGGTTTTCCGCATACACATGCGTCGTTCACGCACGCATATGCGGTTCTTAACTAAAACGACGCAGAACTAAAAAATGCATTAAATACCTTAAAATGCGTGCAAATCAACAATTTCAAAAGACGAGTTTTAGGTACATACCGGGGGGTCCGCGCCAGCTGGTCTCTGAAATGTCTGGATCCTGTATGCATGGTGATGGGTGGCTAGAACTGGAGACATCGTCGCTATCAATCCAAAGCAAATTTTCAAATCTCTAAGCTAGGTGGGTGCAAATGAATAGATTTTCACCCCTATTCCTTTATATACCTAGGGCTTAGGTGTCATTTTCTATCCTACTAGCCATGTTGACTTCCATTTTCAATCAACCCGTATTCGGTCATCGTGTTTCCAAACTCAATTCTGCGAACTCCACTGCATTTCTGCCTATCCTTTGGACTAATCGGGATCATTTCCAAATTTTTCTGAACTTTTCAGAAATTTGTCAATTTTCCCGAGGGGGCATACCTTCACCTGTTCTATACCGGGGCATCACTGGGGCATTTTTTTTATCGATTTTCTTTGACACAACGCCGAAATGACATTGTATCAAAGAGGGGCAAATGTAGACACCGAAATTTGGTTTAGGCCTGTGATTTCAATATTCTTCATAATTCTTATTCTTCATGGTCATGATTAAATAATCTTAATTATTTAATTAATTCACCTTAACATTAATTTTACTATTGATTAAATAATCTTAATTATTTAATTAATTCACCTTAACATTAATTCTTCTATTGATTAAATAATCTTAATTATTTAATTAATTCATCTTAACAGTAATTCTTCTATTGATTAAATAATCTTTTTACCTCATTTAATTAATTCATCTCTTTTATTTTCTACACTAAATAATCTTAATTATTTCAATTAATTCACACTTTCTTTTTATTCCTATCCGACACTAAATAAACGCTTTATTTAATTATGTTACTAATTAACCTTATCTCGCCTTGTCAAACAAATAAATTCTTATTTAATTTATTCTTTATCATATTTCAACTATAATTTCAAATAAATTCATTATTTATTTAATTATTCATTTAAAAATCCTTTCATCATTTTAATTAAATAAATATTATTTCTATTTAATTATTCTTCAAATATCGAAGTCTTGAATTAAATGAATTATTTAATTCATTAATTCTATTTTAACGCGATTTTCTATATTTTAGATAATTGTGTGAGTTATCTAAGTATCTACTTTACTGACTACATCTATTTTCAATTTGCTCAGCTTAACTTGCTTTAATGTTCCGAAAGTGGCGCCCCGAGGAATCTTCTTTCACAAATCATTCAATCGCCCACTTAACTCATTATGTACATGAGAATTAATTAAATATTCTTATTTAATTAATTAAATGTTGTGCGTGCATCCGAACAAGAGTTGATGTAATCAATCTTTATCTTTGTCATGCAAAGATATTTCTTTTGTTTTCAAATACTAAACTAAGGATTAAATCATTTATTTGATCTTTAATTCTATTTCTAATTTGTATCACTCATGTCACTACTGACAGTTATCAGAATGCATGACCAATCAGTCGATCTCAACCATCCATTGATCTTTCAATCCAGGCCTGTCGTTTGAATAATCAATTTTCTATAAATTGATTTGTCATTCTTCATTCCAATCTCTCTCTCGCGAAATCTTATGACTTTTGAGAGCACTTTGTCTTGAATCTTCGATATTTTGCTAATCACTATCTTAGGCTATACTTGCACGAATTTACGAAAAATCTGAGGGCAATTATACTACACAAGCAAAATGGAGAAGGGCAATCGAGATGAATCATGGAAATACATTTGAAATTGGTGAGATTGTTTCAATTTGTTTACGTTTTAACTTCCTTTGTTCTTTGTTGCTTAACATTTAGATTTGCATCTTAGATTTTAGTATTGCATGTTTGCTTCTAATCTTCTTTGTTGTCTTTGTGCACTTTCTATGGCATTACACTTTCAACAAGAGGTCACAATCAAATGCTACAAGATTCATTCAAAACTTTTCATCTTTGATTCACTTATGAAAATTATTACAAATGCCTCAAATATATAGAAGATTTAGACAGTTACATAATAATTATGTCGAAGGAATTCCCTTTGTGAACAAAAGTGACCTTTCAAAATGTATCTACGGCTATCTTGACATCCATATCCATGCAAGACGATTGAATGAATCTCATCCATTATTCACTTTTCACCTTTTTCGTTGGTTTTTCGCCTATTTTTCCCTACCATTTTTTGTTGTTGATTTTTCCCTCACTGTAAGTTATTGGAGAGTATGCCTTTTCTTTAACTGCATGTTTTCCTTCCCTTCCATTTTTGTCTCAAGTGTGCACTCTCTAATTACAAGATGTACTTAATATTACTCTTTGTTGCATTA
>VDFB02000008.1:209267663-209390277 GCA_007258455.2 Sequoia sempervirens | reverse complement strand
TGACTTGTTGAGACTTCAGAGTGTGACTTGGTTTGAAGTATAATCTGCTCCTCACAAAGCGAGAGTTTTGATTTTTTTCAAACTGATTCTCATCCTTCATTTTCTACTTCTTGGTTATGCACCATTGTCTATGTACTAAGCTAATGATGTATGAGGCAAAATGCATTATTTGAGGCACATTAAGCTTTCTGATAATTTTTAATGCAATTAAATGCACCTGTAATAGGTCATGTGATGAAATTGTAATGTCATCCTTGATATTAATGCCTTCAATAATGTTCCTAAATGAATGAAAAAAAAAGAGACAAAGTGAGTGAGTGGCATCATAACACTAGATGCCTCCCTATTATAACTAGTCAAAATAAATTGATTACTTAGTCAAGGATGACCTCACCTTCGAATTATTGACAATTATAGCTTCAAGGTGACATGTCTACTTAATGATTGAGTTTGAACAATAGTTACACTGTGTGAATCCTGAGTGAATGTGTCAATCAAGTGAGTACATTGATTGACATGTCTTCAGTTGCTTGCATCAAGTGTTTAGTTGATTGTATTGTTAACTCTAGTGTTATGATAGACAATCATCGTAATGAGAGTTTTATCAAAGCATATGAGTGCTAGTGCATAATTTGCACTCAATTGTTGATGAATGTATAAAGTGCAGGTTGCTGTAGTTTAAAAAATTCTTCTCCCTATATCTTCCTAAACATAGTTTTGAATCTCAGACTCGTCAAAAACTTGGACTCAAGCTTAGCAAAAACTAAACATATTAAAAATTGCTTAAATTCATAAAACAAATAACACACAAAATACTGTGAAAAGCAATAAAAACTAAATTAGAGAATGCATGGGTATATTTACTTAGTTCTAGACCAAAATGGAGTACAATGCACATCATCATGTCATATGATGATCGATTGTCATCGTAGAAAATTATGAATCCAGATAATATCTTACATATTTCTTCTCTAACAAAGCTCCTCATTGACTGCACTTTTGAATTGGACGATAAAGATTCCTTTTTAGGAACAAATTCATCTTTAAGCTTGTCATTATCTAGTGCAGTTCCTTCTGTTGCTTCTGCCTTCACTTGCACATGCAATTTTGCTTCTGCCGTCCCTTCTACTACTACTCTCCTTAAAGTTAAAATTAATGATCTACTCAGTAATATGGTTGTCACATCCTTGACAATCAAAATATGGAAGTCAATTGCATCATGAATCTCCTTCCCCTCCACTTTTTTGATGCAAATGCGAAGTTGTATTCACAAAAATGAAGTCATTAAGGTGGTTTTGGGTCAACCAGTAGTGCTTCAGTTCATGTGGATGATTTAAAAATGCCCCAGTTTTGCTCACAACCAGAAGCATTATATGGCTGGCACAAAATGTAGATTGCTAGGATTTGAAGATTTGGTGTTTTTGCTCCATAATCTTCCCACCACAAATTTGCAAAGAGGGCTTGTATATGTAAACTAGATTTACACTTACTAAAGAAATCTAATATATATGAAACTTTGATTGAACTTTTGAAAGACTCAATTTTTTGTGTATCTGGCTATTGGGTCATTCCCCTTTGAATGCATAGAGGTAAAGAAAACAGCCTTCTTTCCACACCTTTGTAAATTACTAACCTCTCAAGAATAGTTGAAGTTAAAGTTACCTTGAGGATATTGTATATGCTTTGGTAATTGCATCATCAAAAAGTCTTCACAACCCTTTCCCCATTGGCCTTCTTTGAATATGGAGACTTCAACCATCTAATGCTCACAAATATTTGCATAAGAGATGTTATTGAGGATACAATGTGATAATGTGATGGAAAATTGTGCGACTCCTAATTGTACATGATCCTTTTTTTAGTGTGCCCCCCTAATCAAGACTTATCTAGTGATGTTTCTTGCTTCTTCAGCCATGGTATTCACCCATCCAAGTGTGCCTATGTCCTCACTTAGGGGATAAATGCAATGAGCAGCACAAAGATTCCAAAAAGGGTGGGGTGCTTTTCCTCAAGAAGTCTCCCTATTGCTACTTATGTTACTACATTGTCAATCACGTCTTGGATGACATTCTTGACACTCACTTCTATTATCACTTCCTTCAGCCTGTTGCACAAAGTCTCAACATTTTTCACTTTATAGGAGGCATCAATGGACTTCAAGAACTGGTTAGCCACCTGAAGCCACTAGAAAGTTGATCTAGGTTTGGTTCCTGACATCTGCCCACCCATCAGACAAAATACTGTAGCCCTTTTTGTGCAAAATTCACTTTTAATCTTCTGCTATCACCTTAGTATTTTTTCATGTCATTCTCCAATAGGGGCCCACTCAGATCATGTGGCCAATGTGCATTGCCCAATGACTCCCACTCAACATGGAATAGTATGTTGTTATAGTACCAAAAATTTGTGGTAGCCTTGCTTCATGCTGCTTTTCCTAGTTCCAAGTAATATCTTCAAGCAAAGGCTGCACACTAGGAGTATTACAAGGAACAAAGAAGGCCTGTGAATACAACAGGCTAGAACTCTTTCCAGTGGATGAGCCCCACATGTGTTTGCCTACTAATTGAGTATTTGAATAAGGGGGAGAATTTATCATAGTTGCAAGTGTTCCAATTGTCATTTTATTTTCTATATTTTTCTCCTCTTAGCTAGTGAAATTGAATGGTGGTCATGGGTGGTGAACCCAGATACATTGTTGAGAGATTTTCTCTTCTTGGAACTCTTTCTAAGAATCTGCATTCTCCTTCTCACGGGTATGTTGGTGAAGATATCTAGGGATTTTGCATGATAAAAAATACTTTGCTATGTTTTGGATGATTCTATTAACCTGTTAAGTTATTCCCCTGTGATAATGAAGAGATGGGGACATAGGATCTCCTTGCCTTAGCCCACAATAACATGAAAGAGTTCTCAGTCATAACATATGGAGTAATAGTGTAGTTAAGAGTGGAAAAGTGTGTCCATTGTGGACAATTGAAAGGCTGAGTCTAAATACCTCCACTGTTTTGAGGAGTAGTAACCAGCTGCATCTGTTAACGCCTTGAACATGCCAAGTCTGATAATGACCTGTCTTTTCTTGCTCTGCAAAGAGTGGGTTATCTTATGCACGACAATGATGTCATTTGTTAATTTTTGCTCAATTACAATTTATAAATGCTGATTGATGCAAGACAAGGCAAGACAGAAGTGAAAGGAATCGCCATGCTACAAGCTTAGAACTTATCAAAAAGTCATGCTGGACAGTTAGATTGGTCTGTAATGATCCATGGTCTGTACTATTGTTGTTTTTGGATTTAGTACTGATCTCATAGTATTAATACTTAGCATTTCCTGTTACTTTTTGTTTTCTCCACCATATCAGCAGGTTCTCCTTGATTATTTGCTAAAAGTGTAGGTACAATCATGCTGGAAATCCTTCTAGCATTGGGTTCTTGCCCTTTTGAAATGAGAAGATAATGTCCCTAAGCCCCTTTTTTGTGGCTGGTTTAGGTAAGGATTTATTTTTAGATTTCATCACCAGCTATGGGATATGTGCTAAAAGTTGTGATTGAGCTCTTTCCCTCTTATTTTTGTGGCATTCTTCTAGGAGCATATGAATGAATTTCCATTGCATGATTCAAAATTTCTGTTTTACCTTGCAAGCAGCTGCCGTTGGCTAGTTTGATTCTTTAACCGAGTTTATGATATTATATCCCTGATTGAGGATTGATTTGCAGAAGAATTGTGTAGTTGTATCTATTTTTTTGATCCAGATTGCATTGTAGTGCTGATGCCAAAAGAATTCTTATCTTCATGCATTTGTGAGAGGCCAGCAAGGACAGCCTATTATTGGGTTGCCATTGAGGTGGGAATTTTTGACTCATGGATCTGTCTATATAATACATTCATGTGATCTATTGATTCTCCAATTCTGTGGAAAATATTCCTAAGACCTTGTCTATTCCACTCACTTTTCTTTTTCGGATGCTGTAATTTTCCCATGAAGTTAAACATGGCATAGCCTACTGAAATCCACAGTTTCAAAAATGTGGGTGTGGCATTCACACATTTTCAAAGTTATGAAGTTCCTATTTCACAACTTATGATCTGGTCGCAAACTCAATCTCCCAACCAAATATTTTTTCATACTGTGACATGTTTTAGTAATGATGACCTTCCCTGGTAGAATGACATATATCAATCCATAATAGGTCCTAAGTCACAGTGATGGTAGGACTCTACTAGTATAATACTGTCTCGTCCAATATGTCACACTTAAAGCTTCATCCTAGGAATTTCAGCTGTTTCATGATGTAAGATAAGAATGCATACATAATCTTCAGTATACTGACATCGACATTATAAACAATAGAACTGCATGCTAAAACATCATAATATGATAATTCAATTTACACAAGGATACAGTCTCGTCTCTTCTGCTTTCCTCAATACTTGCTTGTATACTAATACATGCAAGCTCAATGTACTTGTCCAAACCACAATGCAAAAGCAAGAAAATAAAGAAAAAAGCCCGGACTGAGAAGTACCTTCAAAAGTGGTGTCTGGGTTGCTAAACAGTTGAAAATGCTGAGTATGGAACTTATCACCTTATAAACATCATACCTCCATGTACAGACATCTTTGCTGGACTGGCATACAACACAAAACTTCTTTTCATGAGAGGAAATTTTCAGTTGCCTTTTGTTTAATGTGGTCTTTCCTTTTATTTTCAAGCATGCAGGTAAAATACATGCAGGTAAATATATTTCATAATACCTTTTGAAAGAATGAATTCATTTTAGAATAAACTTTGTTGTCTTCTGTATGGAGATGTCAGAAATATATAGTTTTTTTGAAAAGACACTTACCTTAGTTATAACTCACAAAATTAACATATATCTTATATGTTTTTATTTTCATTTTACTACTTGTGATCATCTGAAGTTTAGGACACAAAGCTTCTATTGGCTTAGTAGATATCTTCAAAATTTGTACGGTATATGTCTAAGGAAACCATTCAATTAATTTCTTAAATGAATCATTGAATAGTCATCTAGATATGCGGGGGTGTGGGCAAAGGGAAACTATTTCAAATTATGTACATAAATAAGGCTATAAATATATTCACTAGAAGATGTTGGTACACAGATACGGACATAGTTCTTGTCCCTATACTGAAGTCTCCCAATGACCAGGCTTTGATGGTATGGACACAATTCCTATCATGAGACATAATATATCCAAACGTGTATCAATCTTAGATTAGCTTGAGAATGAGACTCAAATTTAATATATATAAGTAATGAGAATAACTCGAAAATAAGCACATGCATTTACTTATTTTCTTCTCTTCAGAATTTGTTATGAATTGGCTTGAATGCCACTTTATGCTTTATGTGTGGATAAAATCCATGGAATTCAGAATAGGAATGTCATAAACTATTTAAACAACAGAGTATCTGTTGCTTTGCACTAAAATATGTCTAAAAAAGTAAATCTACTAGAGTATTTTTGCATCCTGGTATTTTAGATATGATATATTTGTGGCTGAAGTTAACTAACTTAAAAACTACAAATTCCTTTGCTGGAAAGCCAAGTGAATTTCATCTAGGAAGATTTTCTCCAAAATGTTATGCTGCTGTCAAAGGGAATAGCCAAAACTTTTGTCAGCTGCACTCAATAGTTTGTTTCGGAACTGGCACGTATGTTCTTCTATTCATAAACACAAGGAAGAATGCTAAGGATTTTTGACTGTACTTGTTGTATGTAAGGAATATACTAATCTTCAAATTAAAATATAAATTCAAGTTGTATGGTCCCTCCTCATGAAAAATAGAAGTTAAGGTAACTTTAGGGCTATTGTGTTATTTTTCTTCCATGTAATCCTTGAATATCTAAATTGTTTCTCTGTTATTGCTTGTTTTCTCAGATTCCCGGGTGCTATCAGTTCCAATATCAAGGAATTTCACAAATGAGCTAGACGGAAGGCATTGTGAAGATCCCATTCAAGGCCATACAAGTTTGATTAACAAGACTGAACTTGATCAGGCCAATTTTTCTAGTTCTTTTTCAAGGCCTAAGTCTGCAGAGATGAATACATGTGCTGTTGCTGATGCAAGTGTTTCCAAATGGCAGTTGAAAGGAAAACGTAATGCAAGATATGTGAATAAGAGGAAATTTTGTAGTACTAATGAGAAGACTTTGGTTGAGATGGATAATAAATGCACTGTGGTTATTTCTGCAAAATCTTCTGAAGATAAGCTTTATGTAAATGAGGAACTTAAGACCGAGAAGGTTTCTGGGAGTGCTTCAGTAGAACCTGAAGTCTCTTCTAAGATTGAAAGGCAGTTAGGCTATTGTTTTATTCCTGAATGCCATCAGACATATGATTCTGCTAAAAGCAATAGTATGGACCTTGACCTTGCTGATGAAAGACAACAAAGAATAGGGAGTTCACTACCAAGGAAAAAGACAGAGATGAAGAGTCTTTTAAGTCAAGAATTTTTTGAAGATTCTACTCAAGAAACAAAGTCTTTATGTATTTCACATAAAAATTCTCAATTTCTTTTGCCACCATCATGGGAAATTAGAAAACAGGAGCGTTTACCTTTTGATGAATTACTGCAAAATCAACAGCTAGGTCAGACAGACAGCACACAAGCTCTCTGGGAAACAAATTCAGAAGGATTTGATTCGGGAACATTTTCAAGGCTAATGTGTGAAGCTCCAAAATCTCTAGATCATACCCAATACAAACACTCTAATTCACCAGGGGTCTCAAAGTTCCTGCAACTATCAGAACAGACTTCAATAGAATCTAGGTTGTTTGATGTGCAGATTGATGTGCGAGCAAGCTATCAAGGGGAGCATGTTCCTTTAGTTTCTTTGATGAGTAAATTAAACGGGAAGGCCATTATAGGGCATCCTATTGCAGTTGAGACTCTGGAAGATAGTTACTCTGATATTTTTCTTGCAGAGGATGGCTACTTAAATGTTTCTGTTGACAAGTTTCAATCATATGGTGTTGATAAAGTCAACGGTGGAGCACTGCAACCTGTCTGGCGAACTGCCAGAAGAACTTCAACGCGGCGTACTCGTCGACGTTGTTCCTTGTTGAATGACAATTCCAATTCATCACAGTATCTAACCCATGGAAATAGACAGCCACTGGGGAAAGTTTATCCAGGCATTCTTAATCATAAAATTCGATATATGAGGAAGAATCTCTCACACTTGCGTTATTCTACATTAGATAAGAAACTACCAAAGAAATTCTTGAAAAAAGTTGATTTGCCATCGCGGAAGACAAGGACATTGTCCTCTATAACTGTTGAACATAATTTAACAAATGAGACTAATGAATCAATCCACCCAATTAAAATGGCTGAAGTTGCTCTAGTTAGTTGTATTCCAATTAAGCTTATATTTAGTAGGATAAAGGAAGCAGTTGGCAGTGCATCAAAATCAGGGAGTCATAGGTTGTCACACACCAGTTTAGCTGTGGAGAAACCAAAATAATAACTTTGGTTAGATAAGTATAATATGGACCAATTTGTTGTATCTTCTTAAATTCCTGTACCTCATTTTTGCAGCTTTCAGATACATTATATTCTATGCAGGGTAAGTGGAAGCATCTTGCTCTAGTTGTGGCAGATATTCAAGAATTCAGCTATTCACTTGACTTTGATAGAAGTAATTGTAAAAGACAGTTCTAGATTCAAACATGGCATGAATGGATGTGCATAAAAATGAGATCTGGAGTCTGGAAAATCCTATTTCCATCATATCAATGCAACGCTATAAGGATTGCACAGGCTTCATCCTGCATTTTATGTAGCAGTCTGATGGAATGCTTGATCTTATGAGTGTAACTTTCTGTACGATATTGAGATCTTATATTTCTAGTTGCATTGAATGATTGAATCTCTTCATGCATTGAGATTTAAAAGTAGAAGCATGACATTATTAGTTGGATACCAAGCTTTCTATTCACAATTTTCCTGTAATTAAGAAAACAATCTGGTGGAAAACAGATTCTGGTCAATGATTTAATCTGTTAATAAATAGTTAATTTGTCAGAGAACTCATTAACTCACTTTGATTCAGTTGATGGAAGTTAAATATGTATTCAACTACTCTCCTGTGTTGATGTCAGACTATTTGTGATATGAACAGTTTGAATATGCAAGCACTTTTCTGGTGCCTTGCATCATGTGGCCAATTGGTTAGTTAGTATTTTAATTTGAATATCTTGAAAATAGAGAATAGGCGATCATTGCCAGTTCTTTACATTCACCGTATCTGCTCCCTAGTTGCAAGAACATTTTTGTTTCATCTTTTGCACATACATGTACAGAGGCGTCATAAGAATGAGTATTATTTTTTGTTATAGTAAGATGTTCAACTTTCAGGTGATAATATATCTGATTGCTTTCAAATTGCTGAAATCTATTTTTGAGAATTTCTGTGCAGATGCGCCCTTTATCCTCAGGCTGACTAAGTTTTCTGTGGGAATCCCTGTCTGGAATGTTATATCATGAGAAAGATTTAGGATGCATCCTTGACATGCAAACTAGGAAAACACAAAGCAGATTTCAACTTTCTTGAAATTCCAGGGTTCAATTTGTCGATAGTTTACCTAGATATTTTTTGCAGCACTGGTTTCATTCTTTGTACAGCATAACCATGGCACAAAAACCATTTTTATGGGATATAGCCACACAAAGAAGAAAACAAATATTTTGATTATCTAATCTGATCTCTAAAGCATCATTGGTGTATGTTGACCTGAGATGATTCTTGAAGATATTTGAAGCACAGCTTAATTTGATCACAGTCAAATCATCAATTATATAATTAATGAAGGCAGTTGAGAGTCCCTGAAGGCACTGCACTTCCAAACCCGTTTCATATAGTTATAGTTACTATCTTCAAGATTTAGTTGTATGCAGTATACAGTCAGATGGCAAGAAGGATGATATTTGGGTTTCTAATATTATGAAAACTCTGGTCAACTGCATGAGAACTGATTCTATTGGCATGAATGACTCAGATGAAGCCAAATGAGGTCTCAGTTGAGTACACGAAAATGTATGCATTCAATGTAGAATGAGGTTTGGTGGCATCTGTATAGGTTCTAGTTGCTTCTGAGGCTACAATCTGGTTGGGAACAATAAAAAGTTCTTTTTCCATTAGCTGTAATCGAACATGTTAGTTGCGCTGTCATATTTGAGTTATAGTTCAGCATTTTGCTGAACACAATTCTCCTTGTGAGCAGTTATTGAAGGTACTCTTGATTGGGTAAGAGTACAACCAACAAGCCATGTGTCTGTTCATCTTATATAGCAGTATATCGATAATAACCAGTCAAAAATGTTCATTTCCTAGTTTGGTGTTTTAATGATATTTGCATAATGGTTTAACTTACAAGATTAATTGGTAGTCTATAGCAGCAAAAATATGTTAGAAAAGAAAAAAGGAAATTACAGCATTGTTCAAACATCGAAGATTGTATAGCAAGATGGGTTAACACCAATTATGTTTTTGTATTAAGATTCTTATCCTCTTTTTCTGTCATTTCTTTATTACCCATATAGGGGCTTCGCGTTTAAGCTATGCTATCTTTCTAGAAGATGAAAAGGATGAAATGACTTTTTGGAAGTACAAGGATTATGCTGCATGCACAATATAGAGCACACATGCTTACTGAACTGTATTACTTATAAAAAATGCTTAAAGATTATGATACCAAATCAGTCTATATGTGGGATATATTTACCATTTTGCGACACTGATCTATTAGTGACATTTATCTAATTTGAATTTGGAGCCCAACAAAGCATGTGTTCAAGAAATGAATATGCGTATAGAATTTAAAACCAATTAACAGTTATATTTATGAATAATTCAGGGCTCTAAAGGGATGGATAATAATACAGATATTTTGGTTACAGAGGCAGAGCTGAAGAATATCGTGGTAGTTATAAACAATTCAGATTATATCCTTTATATTTAAGTGTTGTTTTTGTAATGTATCAAATTATATAGATATTTTATCAAGGTTCAACTGCTGAGTTTTGAGTCAATTTTTATGGACCTATATATCATGAGTACAGGTTGCATCACCTAAATCCAATGAGTGCTAAGTGGTCTATTCATGTTTGAGAGAGATGGATTCTTGTAAATCACTCTTCATAACATATGGAGTGATGAATATTGATTCAAAACTACACAGTTCAATCCCAATAAAACATCATATAACAATAAATTGTAAAACTTTTGGGAGATACACAATTTTTTTGCATTGATATTTCAGATCATACACTGATCCAGATTTTGGTAGACAACAGTTCGTAACTTTTTTGCATTGACGTTTTGGATCACACTTTATGAGACGACTGCATATAACTTTTTTGCATTGATGTTTAGGATCACACTTTATGAGACAATTGTGTATAACATTTTTGCATTGACGTTTTGGATCACACTTTATGAGACAACTGCATATAACTTTTTTTTTTTTGTCTTAGATCACACTTTATGAGACAATTGTGCATAATTTTTTTGTATCAATGTTTCAGATCACACTCCGTGTTCCATCATTTGGATCATGGAGTGTGATCTCAAATGTTGTAAAAAATTTATATGCAGTTGTTTACCAGAAGCTTTACAATTTATATCATGGACTGGAAATATCATCTTTAATCATATAATCAGATTATATCACCAAGATGGTGGATTGATTGCACAATAATGGAAAGCTGCAAGTTGTTGGAGAATAATCCATCTCAAGCTTTTTAAAGTGGGTGGCTAAGGTTGTGAAAGATTCCCCAAATGGTCGTTTAAAGAAACTAGTACCAGGGCAAAGAAATAACACTTTATAATTTAGGCAGTGCTAGAAGTTCTAAAGGAAGGGATTCATTTAAGGCTTATAGTGGGCACCACAGAATCTTGAATTTGTAGGTTGGCATCCTTTGTGGCCCAGAAGCTCAAACCTTTGCTAGGCGGACTTCTTTCATATATAGGACGTACCTTACTTTGTTAATTCTGTCATGGATTTAAATTAGAGGAAGATGGCATTTTAATGAGCTTTGACGCGGTTTCTCAAAATTCACCAAGGTAGATTCACACGGATGACGAAACAATGCCTGGTTGAACATTGTATCCTCTTTCTTTAGTTATCAGGGCAGCTTTATGAACAAATTGAGTATGTCCCAATGAGTTTCCCGTCCTCATGTGGTCGTCATCTTTTTTTAAGAGTGGCCTCAGCTCATTCCCATTTCAGTGGAAATGGGGGAACCAATTTGTAGATGGTACCAATTTGAATTGGCTGCATGACAAAGCAATGCTGAAGAGTTGCATGGACTCTTTAATAGCATTATGACAACATTACATTCACTAGAGAATTAGAGGACGGTGGCGTTCCCTTTTTGGATTTCAAAAAATATAAGATTGTTACCTGCATATAGACAATTACCCACATTCCTGTTCTCATCATCACTAGACACAAAAAGGTAGTTTCCTATAAGCTTCGTTACTAGAGCCTTCAAAATATCAAATAAGGACTAGGAACAATAGAAAGATGAAATGTTGGCTATTTAAAAGAAAGTTTACAATGATTGTTCAATTTTCAACCTGGCTTGTCCATAAGCGTTTAGCATTGAAACTAAGCTCATTTGGACACTAATTTTGAGATCTAATTTTAATCACCCTCTCTTCATTCAAATCATTGTTCATCTGTATTTCATGCATCCATTCTCATCCATTTGAAGAGTAGAAATTATATACTATTGAAGCATGTTGTGATGGAAGTTGATTTCCCTTTTTTCCACCTATATCTTTTGTCCCTTGCGCATATATATATATAATACAACAAGGGTGTCTCCGTGGTCCAGCAGCCCATACCTTGGGTACTTGGGGTGAGACTAGTCCCCTGCGGGTGAGATCCCCGTCCGCAAGAAGTCCCACCTCTTAAACCCAAGAGTGGAGTCAAATTGGTCATGACTTGCTATCTTAGTGTTTCAAATCCACACAAATTATTATCTTTGATTGGAAAAGTTTTCTTACTACATGAATAACTTACTTGAAAGGAAATGAATCAATTATAATATTTACTAGATTGATAGTGCGATCATGAGCAAATGTGACCTCAAGAACATCATACATTTTTATAATGATTTTTTTTGGGAAGTTTCTTCTCAATCTTTATTAGAATTATCATAATTTAATAACTATCATGCTTAGATTGAATATAGTCTTAAGTTTCTTCTCAATCTTTATTAGAACTATCATAGTTCAATAACTATCATGCTTAGATTGAATATAGTCTCTAATTCTTCTTTAATTAGATTGAAAATGCTTTTATCAATCTTGCTATCAATTGATTGTGTGAAGGAAATCACAAGTGCAACAATTTTTAGATTGATGTGCTTGCAATGGATTCTAGTTTTTGGATGGGAAGGTATATGAGACTAATTTTCTTTGATCTCTATTTTTTTGGTTGGAAATTTCTTATGAATCAAATATGAATTATCAATGCATAGATCAATTCTTCATTGTTCAATCATGCACTTGAATCAAAATCGAAGTAATTATCATCTAAGAAAAATATGACTCCACCTTGTAGAACACATTATGAAAGAAATAAAACAAATTTAAAATAATTGTTTTAAAGAATAAGAATTACAATTTCATCCATTGAAAATATTTTATATTAAAACAATAAAATTTAGATTCATATTCAATTAATCTAAAAATTAAAAAAATTCTAAGAACCAATAAATATTTGTAGGAATATGACACATTGAAATATATTCCAATAAACAGATACATTAATATGGTACAAGTATATCAATATATCTTCATTGATCCAACACAACTTTAATCAACAATAATAGAATTATAGTTCCAAGAAAAACAAAATCTATAATATAGATCATCATAAAATGAAAGTCTTGTCATATAGAAAATATAAAAGACATACAAATATGACTTAACATTAAAAGTACGTTATGTGATCAATAAAAGTCTCATCATATAATAGATACACAAACATGAATTAGTCTAAAAAGTTTAAGTATGTTATGTGATAAAGATTTGTTATAAGAAAAAAGATTTAAACTTTGATTAAAAATTAATAAAACTAATTTTATAGTTAATATACAATTAGTTTAATTAAAACTTATGTAATTTTTTTAAAGATGAAAAGATTTTATGTAAATAAAAAAGAAAAAAAATCAATATGAAATAAAATTAGAGTATAATTTTCATGAATTGTATTATTTGTAATTTTTTATTAATTATGTTTTATATATTTTAAAATGAGAAGAATATTCAAGAACAAAATAAATGAAAATTAAAGAATAGTAGAAAACTAAATATAAAAGGTGATGAAATATGTAAAAACTTCTTAATTAATTTTATGAGTCATAAATTATTTGATCTATACAACTTGTAGTAGTATTTTGACATGGTAACATCTCTAAAGAAATAAAAAGAATGGAAGAAAGAATAGAACAATCATACGAGACACCAATATACTATGAGAAAATCTTTTCAAGAAAACCCAACTTTTAAAGCATCAAAACCAATATGCTATCAACAAATGTAGGTTACAATACATACCAAGCTCTGAACTCCACAAGAGATCAACACTCTTAATCTAGGAGAAAATCTCCAATCAAGATATGGACCTATAATTTCCATCCAAAGCCCTCTATATATAGACAAGAGAGCAACATGAAAATTTACTATGTAAAACTATTTTTTTTATTAACATACATGACATTTTCTAAGGTGGGTACCCAAGTTTGAATCTATTCTAATAGATTAAAAGCTCTAAGTCCAATTCAAATGCTCTTTCCAATCTAAGTGTCAAAGATGGCTTGTCTTCATATGACCTTTCATCAAATGCATTTTACATTACCTTAAAAATTAAACATATTTCCCTAATGTGCCTCCCACCCTTTAAATAAATTTTTAACGTTACATACAACAATTTCTTATGAATATATGGTACTTCCTAAAGTACGACGCCCTACTCCAAATTGGACCACAACTTTACAAAAGATTAAATATTTTTTATTCAAGACGCAAAACCATTTTCCCAACAAAAAAATTAAAGATCTATAAAATTAATATTATTATTAATTTACATTAATTGTTTAATATTATCTCTCCTCTACTCCTAATCATTATTTTTCTCATAATATGTGTTATACAACAAATCATATAAAATAAAATAAAATGAAATAATCAAAACATTCATTTAAGGAGAGGATGATTATTGAAAATAAATAAGTAATTACCCAAGAGCTCCCACATCCACCACTTACATGATTGCTCAAACCCTTGATCCAAAGAAGGCACCTCTAATTTAATAATAGTTTTAAAATAAATATTATTTTGTGACAATAATTATGCATATCAGTGTTCTACTATCAATTATTGGTTTGTTAGTTTTCAATGTTCTAGTGTTTTCCTATTGGTGTTTACAGTGGTATATACATATGAGTTTGAGATTTTCACAAATTATAATAGCAAATTTGTCCATAAATTTTCTAAGTTACATTAAAAATTTCACTAGAGGAAAAGGATTTAAAAGTCTATTTTAATCAAGAATATGATAAGTATAGACAAAATTACTAATACAATCAAATGAAAAGAAGTAGAGTTTATTATGATATAAATGATAAAATATCTACAAGGATTTAGATCTGCATCCACTTTGTTGACAAACTTGATCTAAGAGGAAAGCATAATATGCAATTTAGAGAAGTTAAAAGACATAAATATCTCTATTTATGTGTGTTAGAAAAATATAAAAAGGAAGAAAATATATAATCTTCAATCATGTGAGAAAATTATTGGTAAGCATTTATTGCATTATTTTGATAAAACACACACAAGATTAATGAAGGAAAAAGATAAATAAAGAATAAACACTCCCAACAATATTATCTCCATTCCTTTAATATCACTAAAAAATATATCATGTACATATATAGCACAAAGGTGGAGAAACCACCATCTCAACCTCCAAGGCAACCACTTAATACACTTTAGTTGATTAGGACATGGTTAGTGCCAATCTAAGAGATATATGAAACATAGTGTAGGAAACAAACTCAAGTACGAATATGAGCATATCAGACAATCCTTCCTATAATCCAAAGCCAAAGTGAGATATTTGAACACACCAACAATCCCTTTGTAATATGAAGTTTCAAATCAAGTCACAAAAGATGACTTTCTAATGCATCCAACTTACCATCATCATATGCCAATGAGAGCAAATAATCTAGATAACTTAGGTACATATCAACTAAAAAACCCACAAAGCAAGTGATATCTATTACACACAAGTATACACTAATAAATTTTTGGACCAATCAAAATCCTATCACCAAAATCTCTTGAAGCAATGAAGGCGCATGCCGATATTGAAAAATACAACTCTAGCCAAAAAAGTGTTAATCCTCATAATATGATGACTTAAATTCTATCATGGAAATCAATAAACCAGTCAAATGATTGTGTTCCTCAATTGAATGCAACTATAAAGATAGGTGACACATTCTCAAATGCTATCACTCACCAAATGTGACATTTTTAATTAAGATGTTCCATCTAAAAAATTGGTGAATATGCACTCTCAATCATTCATTTATCCACTCCCCAATCAAAGATGATCAATTCAAAGAGTGAATGTCAATGAGTCACTCTCATAACTAGCGGTCACTCCAAAATCATGATGTGTTAGGTACTATCATTGACCATTCCGCTTAGAAATTCTAGAATTCATATATAGAATCACTAGATCTAATATCAAGAATCAAGAGACCCAAATGGATTTAATCATCAAGATACTCAATTGATTGACCCTACTCTAGAAAAAACCAATTGTGAAGTTACCATCTCGTCCATATATTAGATTTTGTCACTCTACAAAAGCTACAACTAATGTGACCAATTAATGGTGGATGTTGATGGCTAGTAATCCTCAAGTCTCATAATATTTGGGCCAACTACAATCCTATCATTAAAAATCTATCAAAAGGTCTATCCTACAATGTGGCATCTATATCACTATAAAAAAGGGACAATCGAAGTGTTGCCAATATGATTAATCCCTAGCTAATCACTTTAGGAGAACTCTACATCATCACTCAAATCAACTAAAAATATGTGTCAATTGTCATTTTGACAACCAACCAATTTGAAGTAGCAACATCCATTATGAGAATATTGCTCAAGGTAGGCATAAGCACTCATCAAGTGTACACATAGTTACAACCAACTCAAACACATGCATAATCAAAAGGGAAAAAATACATTTACTACTCACCAACTATAATCTTAACATCACAAGGTGACATAAGCATCTATAATTTTTTTTATCAACAATCAATAATCATTGGAATGGAACAACACTCTATAATCATGAAATTGAGAAATCACATCACATCGTCTATTCAACATGCAACAAGGCATTACATATAACCTAAAACACAATCATTAGGTGCAAAATCGGCACACATGACATTAGAGGAACAAGTGAAACATAATACCAATACAATATTTGAATCTATAGCACATAAGCAACATCTAGAGTTGATCTAAATCATAAAGGATCTTTGAACAGAACAACACAACTCCTCCTTGTAAGATCATCTTTCCACTATATCACCACTATGAAGTCTCCACTCAAATTTGGTAAATAGAAAAATTTCCCCATATGTTAGATGAGAGAGATACTAGTAATACCTCCTAGTGTGAGGAAAGAGTAGATAACACCATATGGATACCACTCAACCCCCCACCTAAAAAAAAGAAAAAGGAAAGTATCAAAACATATATATTTGAAATCAAGTGAACACAAGTACACTTAGTGATGCAATTTTGAATTTGCATTAGGAGTCCACCACGCCACATGTAGTGTAAAATTATACCACAATGTTTGTATGGACATAATTTCTACCAAGCCACACGATTTTTGTTAGAAGATGAGAGACACATGCTTGATATTATTAATTATTAGTGCATTGTTATGATTAAATCTAATAACCATTGTCATAAATACAATGTGTAGTGGTTGGTTTGTAGGGTTTTATAAATTTGAGGAAGGAGTTGTCATCAAATTGAGGAAAAATGTTTCTAAATGTGAGGCACTATGATACTTTAATACACCATCACTAGATTGTTTGTTTGAGAGTGGACATGGAAAGGGTGAACATGATCTGGTGTAGGAGCTTGCATCAAACATGCTCTATGAAAAATCAAATGAATTATCAAGGAGATTGTATAAATGACACTCATGATGTTGTTGAATGGTGTAAGAAAAGCTTTACATACGAGGCTAACACATCTTCAAGGAGGAACCCACATCCAACTAGAGTGTTCTAGGAGATATTAGGTACATGTATTGTTTCAAAATAGCTTGACTTGTTTAAAATATTGCTATTAAAGTTTTATAATTTCAACAAAATTATAATTATAATTTGTGATCTTGACATATATATATATATATATATATATATATATATATATATATATATATATATATATATATATATATATATATAATTTGTAGGTGTGGATAGAAGAACAATACATGGATGTAAGAGTTTAGAGAAAACACGATATTTGGATTGTGCCATAAGTACAAATAGCCAAACATGGACATTATGCATTAGGAGTTACTCTTATTTTTGTTATGATTGCATATTTGGAGATTATGAGAA
The DNA here is from genome assembly GCA_007258455.2 of Sequoia sempervirens. Lineage (NCBI taxonomy): Eukaryota > Viridiplantae > Streptophyta > Pinopsida > Cupressales > Cupressaceae > Sequoia > Sequoia sempervirens. The sequence goes on along the minus strand of VDFB02000008.1, from coordinate 209,372,557 downwards.
TTGCAAGTGCCAACAATGTGGATACCAATGAATGGAATTTGGTGCCACTAGTTGTTACTAACACATATGATGAAGATGATGAAGAAAATACATTCCTTCAAGATTTCAACTAATTATAACCATATTTAAGGATTGATTAAAAAAGGTACATATATATCACAATTCTTGTAACTTATATATTTTAAAATTTTAATATGATAAAATTTAATTTTAATTTGGTTCTTAAGCATTAGAATTCATGAAAATTCTTTTATTTTTTTTATTTCATTGTGGTGCGGTCGATGTTTTTATAGTTGTAGCAGAGGCTAGAAATATATAAGGTGTTAGTTATTATTTATTACATTGCACAAAAGAGAGGATGAAGTTAATAAAACCATAGGCAAGTGACGAAGTGTTACTTCCCACAAGTTCAATTGTAGTGCAAGGAATACATCTTAGACAAGTCAAGAAATTTCATCATAGGATTCATTTTATTGATTACCAACCTCACAACATGGTGTATCAATATAGTCACCTAGTGATTGATTCTAGTCTATCTTTTCATCCAATTCTACATGCACATAGACACCCTACTTGTGGAAACTAGATAGAGATGACCATGAGAAAATATTACATCTTATTGTTCAAGAGCTAGCTAAACCAATGGATGTGATATGAAAAATATCGATAAAAACTATCATTTCAAGTATTTACTAGACTTGCACTATGACAAAATAGGGTATGTGCAGGATCATCATGGAAAAAACAAGCCTTTAAGTAGCAAAAAATTTAGAAAAATCAGAGTTAGGCAACTAAGTGACGTAAAAATTTGAATAAGTTATCTATATTATTTCAAAAATATGTAAGAATAGAATCTATAGAAAATTGAATGTAGTTTCTAAACTACTAGGTTTATTTTTAAAAAAATCTATTTGGTGAAATTTTGAAATTTCAATGCAATAGCACTTAAATTTTAGGGAAAAAATAAGAAACTGTAGGGTTCATTGACCACCCTAACTACAATAAAATGATAATATTTTTTATAATATTTTAGATATAAGTAAAGGACTCATGTCAATGTGATGCATATTTTTTTGTAATTTTTTTCCAAGTAAATAATTAATTATGAATTTTTTATTAGAACTTTTAAAAAATATAAAAATGTGTATGTTTGACCACCTTAACTTGGTCAAAACTTCATGAAATTCATTTTTTTACTTCTATAGTACGTGAAACATAGAATGTGAGGCATGTTTTTGATTCAAAAAATGTGATACCGTTTGAAAGCTATAGATGTTTTTCAATCAGCCTATCAATTAGGACTTTAGTCATAATTCAAATAGGAAATGAATAATAATTATTTATTAAATTCAAAGTAAAGCATAATTTATATTGGTGGAAAACTGATAATTTCCTTTAAAAACCATTTTCGTTTCATCAATTTTGGGTAAAAAAAAAGGTCGTCAACCACATACTCTACACATACCCATCATATTGCCACTTTTTGGCCCATCATGATCCTACACATACCCAATATTGCCTTAGGTAGATACTAGGTGTGTTAGGCCTACTAGATCACAAGTGTCTTACATAGAGCTTTCAAATTTTAAGTAATGAATTTAAATAACTTTCATTTAATTTTTGCTTTTAAACAGTTCTTAATTTTTTAGAATTGAAATGATATCTAGATTCCAATACTTTTTTGATTTCATTGTGGTAGGAGATTTATTTTTTACAATCATACATGTAACTTGCACAAAGGATTTTAAATTATTATTTCATGTCAAGTAGATAATATAATATCTACACATAATATAACATAATATTATCTTATAGGTACTCTTTAACTTAGGTGTCTTAGGGACCCAAGTTAGAAGTTAATATTTAGAATAAGTGTTTCCGGTGGACCTTAAAGACCTTTAATCAAGTGTGTTTTTGATAAGGTACGCAACATTTACAGGGTGTTGTACCCTTTACACAAAGGGCCCTCGAGGCCAAAAAAGAGCTAGTTCAACACAGGATATGAACTAGATAAAGCTTACAAACAAGAGCCATAAGGCTTGACATAACAGGCCAAACAGGCTACACACAAAACAATTCCAAAATGTGAACAAGTGAGAGTCAACAAGTCAAAAGAAGAATTGGGACTAGACAACCCCTGAATCAAGGGGGATAGGACTGACTCCCACAACCTGAGGCCGCAGTTTGGGGAGTCCCTTCTTTTTCTTCTGCACAATAGACCAGGAAGGCTCAGAGCCAAGGTCAATCGAGCGAGGTGAGAAGAGTGGTGCATCCACAGTCACAACGGACAAAGAGTCACCATGCAACGAAGCTGGCAGCGTCGGGGAGGAGTCGAGATCATTCAAGGGATCAACAACAATGTTCAGCAGGGGACGGGAAAAATTAGTCGGTGTAGCCACAGTAGATCAGGGCAATGGAACCTTAGAAGGGACAACTGGAGGAGGAACTTGGAGGGCCACAACCACCAAGGAAGAGTCCTCCACAGAACTTTGAAAATTATTTTAATTTATGCTTCAAGTGTGTTGTAGAACTTTGAAAATTATTTTAATTTATGCTTCATACCTTGCATTTAATTTTAATTTAAATGGTTCTTATACTTTTAAGAATTCATTATCTAAAGGTTCTAATTTTATTACAGTTCAAATTGTGGCAAGAGATTTGTTATGAAATATATTCTTGAACCTAAAGGAAGATCTTTTAGATTGCACATGCATTGTTGGGAGCATCTTCATTGTTTCCATTTAATGATTTGCATTGTTGTATACTTTTTTATTGGGAGCATCTAAGAATTTTACTTTGCAATTTGGGATCAAGATATTGCCATTTTATTTATACATGTTTTATTCAAAGTGATTTATAATGTATATGTATTTCAATTACCTTTATTTATATATTTTATTCAACATGATTTATAAATATGATTTTGTAAAATACTAAATTGTTTGGTTATAAAATTTGGTTGATTGACATTGGATATGTTTTTTTGTATCATTTTACATATCAAGTTGAAGCTTCTCCTAATGTTATTCTTTACCTTTCTAGTGCTTAAGTTCACATGGTACTTTAGGTATTTTGTTAGATATCAACCTTCCTTGTGTCATACTTAGGTACTTTGTTAGATATGGACACATGGTTATATTATTTTGAGGTTTTAGGATGTGTAAAAATTTCATCATATTCCTCCCCTTCTATTTGTGAGTGAGGATGTTCATGGTGACTTGGACATGCAATTACAATGGTGAGGTTGATATAGTTTTTTACATGGTAATGGTGAGGAATATATAGTTTTGGATTTGATAGGATCTTCAACTAAATTTGATATAAAACTTATATTAAATTATCTCTTTAGCTTGATTCCTTTATTCCACTTTTTGACACGTTTCTCCACGATCTAGAGCCCTAAGTAGCAAAGAAGACACACAAGGTCATCACCAAATATTGGACTAGGTGAATAAGGGTATAATCCAATGCAACTAGGAAGATGCAAAGGCTTAGATCACTCAAGATTATTTCAAGCAATTATGGAATAGTTCCTTAATTATTAATTTAGGAATGTCTATTTGAAAATCTAGTTTCTAGTCTGTAAACCATAAATGTAAAATTGAAGCCCTAAATAACTATTTTAAAACCTAAAATGTCTACTTCAAACCCTCGTTTCTAAATTATAAACCCTAAAATTTCTATTTTAAACCAAGTATTTTTGAAAACCAAATATGTGGAGCTTTTGATTGATATTATAAAAGAATTTAAGTCTTACAATAATATCTATTTTAAACCCTAAAATGTCAAATTGAAACCCTAAATAGGTATTATAAACTCTAAAAAAACTAATCATAAGTAAAATGATGATAAGTTGAATTTCACTTTCACATTTCAAAAGAACATCAAGCATTGCATAGATTACAAAGCCTATTAAAATGTCTATTTTAAACCCTAGTTTCTAGATTATATACCTTAAAATGTGTATTTGAAACCATAGTTTATAGATTATAGATGCTAAATTTTCTAAATTATGGTTTAAAATTTAGAAGTTAGGATTTGAAATAGACATTTTAGGCTTTATGATATAGAAACTAGGGTTTGAAATAAAATTTTTTAGGGCTTATAATTTAGAAATTGGGGTTTCAAATAAACATTTTAGGGTTTTAATTAGATGTTTTAGGGTTAAAAATAGTTGTAGGGTGATCCCACAATACTGATTTACAAGTTTTGGCCAAACTGGACACTGAACTGATTTTTTCTAACTAAATCTTCACTTTCGAGCACCTATAGCTGCTAAATCGTGAGGAATTTGAAGATGATGCAAACTAGTGATTTGTGACATTTTGTCTATAGATTCTAAATATATTTTTTTCAAAATTTTAGGAATTAGATTGCACTTCTTTTTCCATCTCCTTTGGAAACTAGTTTTTTCACTATAGACCATTTTTAAGGAGTGATGCTCACCGTATAAAACATAACTTTTTTTCCATGAAGGAACAAATTCTATTTTTTTCAAATTTAGATTTGTAACTACGATATCTAGTTCTTTCATTTGGTTTCATAGTGTTTTATTGAATATTTTTCCTTAATCAAGTTTTGAAGTCAAACCAATTATAATTCAGACATAGACAGACTGTATACAACATAATTTTTTTTGTATGTATTGAAATTCTTATTTTTGTTGGATCAAGGACTTAATATCTAGTGCATTGATATTTTTCAACTTTTTTTTTGATAATCTGCTATTTTTCCACATGTGCACAACAAAGAGCTTGATTTTCGATGAAAAAACTATGTTTAACCAAACTAAAAAACAAATACATAATAAAGCCAAAACATATTAAAATTATATTTGTTGGATAGCTCGTTCAGAGGACTACCATCATACAGTTGGGTTTGTGAAGTCTCCTCCATTTTCATCCTCAACTCAAGTTTCGAAGGGAATTTTTTTGGAGAAATTTGGTGCCAGAGGGGGAGAAGGGGGAAAAGGGGTGTTCAAATGAACCTAGGTTCGAGCGAACCCCCCTTTCCACTAAGTTTCCCTTTTTTTTTCATTTTGGGAAATGTGGAATATGGTGGGACCCAACATTAAATAGGTTCACTCAAAAGGGAACCAAAAGTTCGTTTGAACCCCCAAAAACCAAAATTTTCTCCATTGGGGTATTTTTTGCAATTTTCCTTCCTCACTAGAATTGTAAACCAGATTTGTGGGTTTACCCTGTATAGGGTTTCAATTTGATATTTTAGGGTTAAAAATTAGTTGTATGGGATTTCAATTTGATATTTTAGGGTAAAAAAACCCATATGGGTTTTAATTGAACATTTAAGGGTTTCAAAATAGCTATTTAGGGTTAGTTTTATATGGTTTCAATTAAACATTTTAGGGTTTCAAAATAGTTGTTTAGGGTTAAAAAATAGTTGTTCATGGTTTCAAAATATAACTATTTATGGTTAAAAAATAGCTCTATAGGGTTTAAATTTGACATTTTAGGGTTAAAGATAACATAAAAAAGTATTAGAAAATCACATATCTAGTATTATAAAATACTCATTAACTAGAAAATTTTACAAGTGGATTGTCGGTAGGAAACCTCCATTCAAAGCCACATGGCACAATGCTAAGAAAAATGAGTGCTTGAAGACCCTTATCTACTTACCATGCATGCCATGTCAAAGTTGACCCATGAATTAGATGCCTAGTTGCACTATTCAATGCTCCTGTGAAATTTGAAAGAGAAATGAAATTTCACTTTTGATTAGGCTTTTTACATTAAAATAATACCTTCATTCAAAGGTCACCTTTGAACAAAGGTATTATTTTATTTTTTTAAACAATAAAATACTAACTTTCGATGAAGGTACCTCCATTCAAAGAAAAACCTTCATTTGAAGGTGTTTGCTAAATTTGGCCCCCCCACAAAATGAAAAATATAATGTCCCAAGTTTGGACTCACTATTGTGGGACAACCCTTAAGTGATAATAAAATTCAACCTATAGTTTGAGTTGAGACAATCAAATTGCAAATGGACAAGCACACTTTTTGAAATGGTAAAGATGGATTATAGTTACTTAGCTCTATGTATAACTTGATGGTAGTGATTGCAAGTTGTCACTTTGTTCGATCCAAAATATTGCTCAAATGATATCAAATATGGCTTTGTAATGCTTTGATAGGCAATGAACTAAACTCTTTTGCTTTCATATTGATTATTATGATGTAAAATTGATCCACGTTAATTGTACAATACATAATTGACCTTCTATGCATGAAATTGACCATCTAGGTTTAGTTATATAAAAAATAGTTTGCCTTGTTTTTTGAATAATTGAATCTGTAAGTACCATTTGGGAGTTTGAGGTAGGGTGTATTCTCCCTTGGTCAAACCCTAAGTGAACTCATTTATAATATTTTGAGTAAATATTGAAGATAATAAGCAACAATGCAATATGTTTCTCTATCGCTAAATATGTAGATGATGTAAGCAATGAATGCTTGGGGTGCACTTTTTGAATGATGTAACAAGTAGTAAAGGAGATCTCATCCGATGATCTTCCAAAAAATGAATTAGAGCATGTCCTAAATACGACACCCTAGAATACAATTTTAAATGTTTGTCACTTCATGTCAATAGAAAATAATTAGTTAGAATGAAACGATATGAACCTAATTTAAAATTTGAAATTTAAAATGACAAGAATCAATTTAACTTTACATAATTAAACTAGATATAAATTTATGCGACGAAATGAATATATAAATTAAAACTTGAAACTAATTCCTAAGATATAAAAATAAAATCAAACAAAATTTAAAAATACTAAAAATGGTATCTTTTAATAAAAAACGCCCTTACATCATTAAATAGCCCATTTTCATTCTAAGACTATGTTTATGAAGATGAGAACAAAACCTTAAAAATAAAGAAAGAAATAAAGCAGTCCTTAACCATTCGTCATTTATACAACCATAAGCAAGATTATAGAAAATACTTAGATCTCGATCAGTTCGCAGTTGCCTGCTATTTTATTAAAATCTGAATACAAATTCATCTAAGGGCATCTTCTTTATGAGTTGACTGAATATAAAAATGCTTAATAAAGTAGTTTTGGATTGGTGTCTGGTCTACTCACAAGAATATTGCCTGTCCCTACGGTGCCGTCACCATTCTTCAAATCGTGGATTCTTTTTTAATCTTTCCTTCTGTTCCGTGGCGTGGAATTGGCAATGGCAGCTCAGGTCTCCTTCTGAACAATAATTTATAAGTATATGAGCTCATATCATTGTCACACCACGTCATAACTGAAGATAAAAAAGTCAGAATCGCCCAATTGGCTTAAATATCATATATTCAAGCAGGTTTAATGGCCTACCGTTACAGTTTTTAATTCTCAAGCATGCACTTGTCAATGGAGGTGGCCGAACTTTTAATATTGTCAACGGGTGGAGATGATGAACTAATTCTACGCGGAAACGACGCAATAATTTGGAGTCTGTAATAGCATATACAGAATGGCGAGCGGGCTGTGCGGGTGGTGATGGTGAAAATGGATATCCAGAGAAGGGGAAAGACAGAGGTGAAGCTGAGCGTGTTTATTCTTCTGGTTGTTGTGATATATCCATGTCGATGTGGTGGCAAGATTTATGTGGATTCCATTCAAGCAGATTTCTCTGCAAGTGCTCTGGATCATGTAGACGACGGAGGGGCTTTTCTGGCTTCGCCGAATAGAACTTTCAACCTGGTGCTGGAAAATCCATCTAACGGACCTGGCTTTTATCTGTGCGTGGTGCACGAGGAATCCAATGTGGTGGTATGGTCGGCCAACCGCGCGGCGCCCATCTCGAATTCGGACCAGTTCATTCTCACACAGGCAGGCGCTAGTGTCAAGACGAGTCAGGGTCGAATCCTGTGGTCTGCGAAGGGCACAAACGTCGGGAGTCTGCAGCTCAGGGACGACGGCAATCTGGTCATGCGGGATTTGTCGAACGCGTCGCTGTGGGAGAGCTTCGATCACCCGACCGACACGCTTCTGCTCGGGCAGCGGCTGGTCCCGGGGACGAGCCTCGTTAGTAACGTAGCGGACGATGACTTTTCTTTGGGTAACTACGAAGTTTCGCTCACACAGGGCGATCTGCTCCTGCGTTGGCGTGTACAGGGATTCGATCAAGAGACCTACTGGAGCATGGCAGGGGACTCCCGGGTAATTAAATTGCGATCCAACGCTGATTTTACCCTTGCGTATGCCGCTCTGCAGCAATCCGGGCTGAATCTATATTCCAATTCCTCCTCTTCTTCTTCTTCAATGGTATTGCAGATCCCTATTTCAAATAATACAGTTCTGACGCGGGCGGTGGTCAAACCCTCGGGGGATTTCGAGGTGCTGAGCTTCGTCAGCGGGAGATGGGTGTCTGACATGGAGGCGGTGGAAGGTAGGTGTTTTTTGCCGGCCACCTGCGGCCCGCTCGGGGTCTGCCTCGTGTTCAGTAATTCTCAGGGATATCAGTGCTCCTGCCCCGCGGGTTTCCAGATGGTAAACCAGTCGGATCCTTCTCAGGGCTGCAAAGCCCCCGACGCCCCCAATTGCGGTTCCAATTACAACGATCTGCTATTGGAAAATTCGTTTGATTTCATCAAATTGGGAGACGGACTGGACTACTTCGCGCTTAAATTTGAGGCCCCAATTCACACGTCCGCCGTGAACTGCCAACAGACGTGCCTCAAAAACTGCTCCTGCGCTGCGTTTTTCTTCGACAACGCCTCGGCTTCCTGCTTCTTGGATGGATTAGTCGGAACAATAAGGAGCACTGGCCAAGGCTCCCAAGATGCCTACTTAAAAGTCATCCACAGAAACACAAACGCAGAAAAAGATAGTGAAACTCGGATGCTTCCCATTCTGTTAGGAGTAGCCGGGGCCATCCTTGTCTTCCTCGGGTTTCTCGCATTAATTATACTCTGGTACAGGAAAAGAATCAGTTACCCGCCGTCCAAAAAAGCGACTCCGGATTGCGACGCAGAAGACGACGATGTCCTGCTTTCGGTTCCGGGGCTCCCCACCCGCTTCAAATACGTGGAACTCCAGGCGGCCACCGACAACTTTGCCCACAAGATCGGGTCTGGAGGCTTCGGCACAGTATACGAGGGAACCCTTCCGGACAACACCAAAGTCGCGGTGAAGAAGCTCCAGAACCTCTTAGGCCAGGGCAAAAAGGAATTCTATTCAGAAATTGCCACAATCGGAGGCATACACCACATAAACCTCGTAAAGCTCCGCGGCTTCTGCGCCGAGGGTTCGAATCGCCTGCTGGTGTACGAATTCATGAACCGAGGCTCCCTCGACCGGTCCCTCTTCGGAGGTCCTGTTCTGGAATGGCAGGAGCGCTATGAAATTGCCTTGGCCACGGCCCGGGGGCTCTCTTATCTCCACTACGGCTGCCGCAAAAAGATCATACACTGCGACATTAAGCCCGAAAACATCCTTCTTGATGACAAATTGGAGACCAAGGTGTCGGACTTTGGACTGGCCAAGCTTCTAAGCAGAGAAGAATCGCAGGCCTTCACCACCATGCGCGGCACCCGCGGCTACCTTGCGCCCGAGTGGCTCACCAACTCCGCCATTTCCGACAAAACCGACGTCTACAGCTACGGCATGTTGCTCTTGGAAATCGTCGGCGGGAGGAAAAACAGTTTGACTCCCGACACCGGAGCTCAAGATCAGGACACCTTCAATTATTTTCCAACCCAAGCGCTTCGGCTCTGTGAAGAACGGAGGTTTTCCGAGGTGGCGGACCCGAGGTTGGAAGGAAGATTTCGCGTGGATCAAGTGGAGAAACTGGTAAAAATTGCCCTGTGTTGCGTCCACGAGGATTCGAACTTGAGACCCACCATGAGCAAGGTTGTCCTTATGCTTGAGGGGAATGTGGGTGTAGACGATCCGCAGGTGGATTCCTTGATGTTTTTGAGGATCTACGCCCGGAAGCTTAATTCCTCTCCCATGGAGAAAACTCCCGAGCGCTCAGCCACTAGAACTGTTCATACATATTCGCCCACGGACAGTTATAATAACGGCTCAATGATATCTTCGGTTCAGGTTTCAGGACCTAGATGACAAATCATATCTTCGGTTCAGGTTTTCCTGGTAATCTGCATTCTTCTGCACCGTTCCTCAATTTTACAACTGTGGCTTTTGTGGATAGATCCTGCAAAAACGCGTTAAATTGTTCACAATTCAGACATGAAACTACCAGAGTTTATATACCGAGCTATGTAATGCTTTGAGGTATTGAGAAAAGAAAAACACTAATTTCCTATAGTGTAATTTGTTTACTAAATTATTAAGGGTTTTCATCTATTTATTTTGATTCATTTGAATGTTTGTTTTAATGTATTAATTTAGTAAGTGGTATATTTTTTATAAGAATATAATGGTGAAATTTATTTTTATTACTTGTATGTATTTTGAGTGTATGATTTAATGTATTATGTATTAATAAATTGTGTAATTTTAATTGGATTCTTTTTTTTATATTGTTACTTATTCATTTATGTCTAATTATTGCCATTTACAATTTATTATTATGTCCTCATATTTAAAAGTATTCAATTGCATTCATTTGATTATCAAGTAATCATTCAAATATCATTCAAATTATGAAATGGGAATTCTAGGATCATCGTAGTTAGAACACCTAAAAAAGAATGTAATTGTGTATCACATCATCCTAAAGCATTTACATGCTCTAAGCTTGTTGTCCTCGACAATTCACACAACCATAAAGGTGATTTTTTCTAGGGGTTGACCTCGAAGAATGTTTACTGTAGCAACCCAACAACCCTCTAAATATATTTTTAAATATTGCTAGTCCTCATAGTAGAGTAGATAGTAGTGACTCAAATAAAGCATGAAACAAGAATGCACATTATATCATGTATCAAATTTGTGGCTAGAGATGAGATCTATAGCCACAAAAATGTTCTAGACTCACAAACTTAATTATTCATAGATTTGACATAATATTTCAATTTTGAGGGAAAATATTGATAGGAAAGGCCGTTTTCTAGTTTTGAGATTATAAGTACCTAAAATTGTATAGGCATACACAATAGTATTATGATGATTTGACAGTCCAACACATGACCCATATGGCATGAAAACCCTCTCTCAATTCATTCATCCTTGATGGAAATGCTTGGTTGTCTCCTAGGGCCCTCCTTTTCTCTTATTTCATATTTGTTGGCCACATACCCTACCCATGCATCCCATCTTCTAAAACAAACTTGTATTTTGAACTTTAAGTGGCATAATTGCCCTTGTTACTGTTGTTGTTTTAATTATAAATGCAAATTAACAGAAAATTCAACACAATGAACAAAGAACATAGAATTTATCTTGGGAAAACCCTCCTTCTTGAGGGAGAAAACCCAACCAAAATATATCTCTTATATATTGAATTTAAAGGAGCAGAAATCTGCTTACAATCTTGGCCACACATAAGGCCAATATAATGCAATAAATAATCGCACCTTGAACTTAGATGCAAATACACAATTATATGATCTCTCCTTAATGTCAATTTGCTTTATGCAATAATATGATCTGTTGTAGATGCACAAACTCCTTGATAAGTGTGAATGTCTCTTTAGAATAAAATCAATGATCAAATGAATGAGCATCTCCTTCCATATATACAAAGTAAGGTGCCTCTTCACAAGCAAGGTGACTCTTCACAAGGGTCGGCCTCATTCAAGAACCAAGGCAACTTTTCATCTTGGGTCAGCCTTTAAAATAATATTTATATATCATTCATTATTTCAATTTTTATAGAAGGATATCTCCCACAGCTAAAACATCAACACTCCCTCTTAGCTAGGGAGGAATCCTTCCAGATATCCATGTCATGGAGTCTCTCAACATGACATCCAGAATGGCTACACCCATTTGAGAAAAAGTTCATCACAGAGTCTCTCAACGTGATATTGTCATGGAGTCACTCAACATGACGTCCACCATGGCTACTCCCATGTGTGGAAAGAAACATATGCACAAGTGTCCATCACAGAGTCTCTCAACGTGATGTTGTCATGGAGTCTCTCAACATGACGTCTCGTCTCAGTCTAAGAGATGAACAAGGGCTCACACCTCATATTTCTTTGTCTCAGAGAAATATACACTACAAGGGCTTTCACCTCATATTTTTTGTCTAAGAGAAATATACACTACAAGGGATTTCACCTCATATTCCTTCATCTTAGAGGAATATACACTACAAGGGCTTTCATCTCATATTTCTCCGTCTCAAAGAAATATACACTATAAGGGCTTTCACCTCATATTCCTCCGTCTCAAAGGAATATACACTAAAAGGGATTTCACCTCATATTCCTCCGTCTTAGAGGAATATACACTACAAGGGATTTCACCTCATATTCCTTCGTCTTAGAGGAATATACACTACAAGGGCTTTCACCTCATACTTCTTTGTCATAGAGAAATATACACTACACAAATCTTCATGATGATGTGACTCCCTCTGAAGCTCCAAGTATCAACCTTCTGACCTCCTCATCCAAGGTTTCCTCTAATGGATTGTCAGACTCCCTCTGAATGTTAATTCCTCCTCTTCAAAGAAATGCCTCCAGTTATGTGTCACCAACTCAGTCCCATGGTAGCAAGCTGTGTCTTCATGTTTGTTCATTTCTTCAGCCTGTGTGTCTTCCTCAAAGGATGTTGCAAGATCTTCCTCCCTTGAATTCCTTATGCAATCTCTCATTATTCTTTTGCTCCTTGATTCGTCCTAGAAGCACTTTAGAGAGATTAATAATAGTTCAAAACTATCCTGAAGAGAAATATCAATGCTAGAAGCATACATGATTCATTATTCCCAATGTTTTTGCATGAATTATTATTAACTATATAAAATTCATGATCATTATTCAAACATAAAATACTTATCACTTTATGTTGGTCAATAGATGTAGTCAGGTGCTTGTCTTGCAGTCTCTTCTTAGCTGTTAAATGCAAATGATATAGTTCCCTAAAATCTATGAAGCCTCAAATGTATACACCATAGGTAAATTTCCAAACTTTACACTAATGCGCAAAAGCTCATATGACTTGAAGAATGAAAACTATTTTTTAGACTTGAGCATTCCATTAAACTCATATCCCATATGACACAAGAATGAGAGGAGATAGCATAGAACCTACACACCGTCTTCAACAAGAACCAAAACATAACTCCATTATAGCCTGCACAGATCTTTAGAACAATGTCAAGAAACCAAAATACCATCACACCCACTCACACCAACAACAACTCGTGATTTTCCACATACAACCACATCACAGTCATATACTTCCATATTTGTTCTCATAGTGATATCTAAACCCGACTTGCTGCCTTCAGATGCAATTCCTCCTAATATCTCTATATTGTTTTGTTGTTCCAATATTATAACAATAATCTATCACAACTGAAGCTTCAACTATCGAACTCCTTGAGAGCACCTAAAGCTTAAAAATAAAATCAAATTCCTCCACACCTGGTAGTGATCTTAAATTTGCAATTTCTTTTGATTGAATTTCCCCTGAACCCGCTCTAATACCATGTTGTTTTAATCAGAAATGCAAATTAATAGAAAATTCAACACAGTGAATAAAGAACACATAATTTATCCTGGGAAAACCCTCCTTGAGGGAGAAAAATCCAGCCAAAATATCTCTCTTATATATTGAATTTAAGGAGCAGAAATCTACTTACAATCTTGGCCACACACAAGGCCAATACAATGCAATAAATAATCGCACCTCACTTAGATGCAAATACACAATTATATGATCTCTCCTTAATGTTGATTTGCTTTATGCAATAATATGATCTGCTATAGATGCACAAACTCCTTGATAAGCGCGAATGTCTCTTTAGAATAAAATCAATGATCAAATGAATGAGCATCTCCTTCCATATATATAAAGTAAGGTGCCTCTTCACAAGCAAGGCGACTCTTCACAAGGGTCAGCCTCATTCAATACCCAAGGGAAATTTTCATCTTGGGTCGGCCTTTAAAATAATATTTATACATCATTTATTATTTCGATTTTGAGAGAAGGATATCTCTCATAGCTAAAACATCAACAATTACATTAAATCACCCAAACTATCTTAGAACCACCTAGGTGGTTCATTTACTAACAAAATAGGAAAAATTCCATTTTTATTGGCACATGAAAAATCATAGATCCAATCATTCTACATCAATTTTTGACACCCAACTTGAGTTCACTCCACTCCAATTGCACCCAAGCCTAGAAACCTCTTATTTTGAACCCCCAATCATGGATTTTAAACTTATTAATATCCTCCCAAAAGGATTTTCATTTCAATCTTTGTTGCTTTTATTTTGGAAAATCTCATTTTTTGCTCTTCTACATAGCCATAATAACAAGTTGAGAGTTTATCTCAAAGATTTTTTTTATCAAAGATCCATTCTCTTTATAGGTATTCTATAGGACAAGCCTTCTTATAATCTCGAGTCTTTCCAAATTAATTATTCACTACTCCCAAATCTTCAAAACCAATAACTATATAAATATATACTCTTGAGTTTGTGTTTCCTTTATCTTTATTTTGAGTCCTCCATTCCCTTTTCATTCTAAGAAGGATTTCAAATTTTGAGAAAATGAAAGAGAACTTGCATCGAGCTAGATCTCCAAGAATGTATATTCCACACCAATTTTCATTAGTATTAAAAATTATTTACATCCCATGTGTGGGGTTTATTTATATCATTTCTAATAATGTTAGAATAGTTTATTTGTATTTAAGTAAAGTAGAATAATTAAAAATAAAGTTAATTAGCTTCACATTTTTTTAGATCTACAAAATTTTGTTGTAGTCTACTAAATTTAGCAATTAAATAGATTAGATTGTTTTTATCAAGAAATAGATTGGATTATTTGCAAATTATTATTTAGTTACACTAGAGTGCCTCTTTCAAACATATAGCATGAGTCAACAATAAATAAGCAATCGATTCCAAAAAAAACCATTAACCCTATTTAGAATCCAAAAAATCACAAAACAAAAATAAACAAGCATTGATTTATCAATCCTATAAAAAACTAGCAAGTGAAACCTCTTTCATTTTATTTAACAAAGTTTCATTGTAAACAAAGAGATTTTTTTGGTCATTTGTAATCTTGCATTTATCTTAAGTAATTTAAGTAGTATTTAATTATTTACAAGAAAAAGGGAATAAAAACATTACTCAAGTACTCATTTTGGTTTAATATTCATTGTTATTTGATTATTAATTATTTATTACGTTGGAAAACTACAAAATGTAGGCTAGCTTAAATTCATTTCATTGCTCATGTTGGTACTTTAGCATTAGTCACAATCATTGAATTTTCCAACACTAAACTCATCAAAAATATAAGAGTTAAACAACTCATGACTTCTAGGTTCTTGCACAGTTGATCTATGAACTCTAAACTTAGACTTCAAACAATAAAGCAATAAATCAAAGTGAAAAAAATTGATAAGAAAAACATAAATAAATTCAAAAAAAGCATTTAGATAAGTAACTTTAAAAGTGGTCCTTATTCACATCCCTATATATCTTAGTCACATTTATATTTTATGCTTATGTGTCTATGTATCAAAGAGGGTTGGGTCAAAGTCACTCTATGAGATTTGAGGGAAAAGTGAATATATCTTAGTCACATTTATATTTTATGCTTATGTGTCTATGTGTCAAAGAGGATTGGGTCAAAGTCACTCTATGAGATTTGAGGGAACTTTTCCCTCCACATGAACTCTTTTTAGAACAAGAAGCATAATAAATACAAAGAGACTAAGAGGAAAATACTTGCTTACTCATTATAGAATTGAGACAACTCAAGGAAACTTTTGAGACCTAAAGACTATTCATCTTAACCATTTCCTAGATTACATTGGCTGATAGCTTGACACAATACAACCTACCAATATAAATATCTACATAATGATCATCACCACTATGCCTTTGTAGACACTCATGAGGACAAACACTCATATTGCCACCTTCACACCACAATTTAATACCTTAATTTGGTATTGAATATTCCTTTCTCATGAAGTGGGAAATTGACCAAGCATAAAAAAAGTCCTATCACAAACCACATTGCCACATTTAGAACCCTTCTCCCTCAGGAAGAAGGGTAAATGCATTAAAATAAGGGGGCTGAAAGGGGATCAAAAGAGGCCAAATTTTTCATGAGATTAACAAAAAAATAATGTTTGATGTGTAATTCAAGATACTCATGCTCAAAATTTCAAAACATAATAAGAACAAGATTAGTAGGGCTTGGAAATAGTTTTCAAAACACTATCTTTTTAAAAATGGTGGAGATTTTAAGAAGGTTGAGTAGGGGGAACACACAAAGTGGTTATACTTTTTCCAAAAAATATAAATAGCATCATTTGTGCTCCCCCTAAAATGTTGATTTTTTAAAATTATTTCATAAATTATTTTGGTGAAAAGTTGGCTAACATCACATAGTTTATGCTAGATTTTTTTGCCAATATTTAATGAATATATTATTTTTGACATATTTTAAAGTGGACACACCTTGAAAACAAAAAAAATGAGTTTTCTCCACCCTTAATTTTGAAAAAAATAATCAAATTTTGTTTTAATGTGTATAGAATGGAGTGTAGAATATAAAAATATAATTTGTTTCAAATTTTGACAAGTGGATTAAAAAGATGCCAAAAAATCAAGACACTAGAAAAATTAATCAAAATCAAAACCTTAATATATTTCTTAAAAACAAATTATATGGTTAGAAAGATAAGAGAGATCTTATGTTGTAGTGACATTTTTTGGAATAATATCTTAAATCGTGCAAACATGAATATCACACCTTGTTTTTAAATACTTTAATGACATGGATTTTTGGGATTTATTTTGATGTGCAGATAATACAGATTTAAAATGTGAATATTTATAGTTTCACTGCATTGACCATTTTGATGTAAATTTATGATTCATCATAGTATTAATTATAGATGTTAGTGTGATAATATAAGAATTGGAAATAATTTTGTTTGATGAATTGATGTGATTTTTGTTTATTAATCATATTATGATATTAGATCATTTATGAAGGCTAACTAGTTTGTGATGGCGAGGTGAATGCAAAGAAGTATTTTCCCCCTCCAAGAAGATGAGGGAGGGCATCATTAGAGAGAGAATGGTGGATCGAGATAGTGAGTAACCATATCATGCCACCAAGAATTAGCTATTTGTACACACACAAAAGGTGTCATCTTTGAACATAAATGTATCAATTTTATGCAATATTTTATCTTTGTTAATTTCTCCATAACTAGCTTAACCAATACTTGTGGTTAAAGGTCAATATTTTTTTTTGCATTTCAATTTGAAATTAGATGTGTTATTGTGTTGTTTTAAAGTTACCCTATTTTAGTCATCAATTGAGTAGTTGAATGGTTGGGAAGGAGAGTTTATTCTTTTTTTTTGTATTAGATATCAGTTGAACAACATAATACATTTCGATCGGTTGTAGGCTTATCCCATAGTTCTACCCCTTTACAAGATCATATTCCAAGACCCCCACTACAAAGATATATACATATGTTTGCTACAACACATACATTTACATCACTAGAGTATAAATTATCATCTTCACCAAAACTACATATGTATTTGTCAAAATTTGAGTTAATAGATGTAGAAAGGATCACCATGCCAAGTCACACCTGCCCTGTCAAAAAAAGGGGGTCACAACCTATATTGTGTTGGAATTGTTGCCTCAATCTCACAGGTTGAAACCTCTGAGAAAGCATGATCGCTGTGACTGGTGAGATGTTTGGCCAATTTGCTAGTTGATCCTGAACTGTCGCTGTGACCTCCTGAATGTCTTGGTGATCGGCATAACTTGAAACCTTCGGCATAACCTTGGACAGTCAGAATGATGTTTCGACGACTGTAGAAAGTCTGGCCGATATCGGCGTGACCCTTGGTCTGTCTGGCCAATGTTGCAATCAGTGTGACTTTTCTCTGTCGAAATGAGTTTTAGCGCTGGGAGAAGTCTTGCCGATGGAACTGTCCTGTTGATAGTCGTTGTGACTCTGGCCGATGGTGTTTGGTTAGAGTGACTCTTGGGGAGGGATGTCATTGGTGAGACTTGTGTGTTTGATGTGACCTTCTGCCGAGAGTGTTAGTCTTGCCAACAGTGTGGTTCCTAGCGGATATTAGAGTAACTCAAATGCTTCGGTATGTTGTCCTAGCAATATGGAAAGTCTTGCCGACAGTGTTATACATATGGAGTCATCGGGGTAACATAAGGGTTCGGTAGGAACTCTTGGTGATAGGGAGATGTCTCACTAACAGCTATACACTTGTGGTCATCGGGGTAACTCGTATGCTTCGGTATGAAGTCTTGGTGATGGGTGTTGGTCTCGCCAATAGTATATGGTCTTCGGGGTGACATGTTGTGTTCGCTATGACCTCTTGGTGATAGTGGTAAGTCTTACCGACAGTGTTCACATTGATATGACTTGGGAACATCGGTATGATGTCCCATCGAATAATGATGGTCTTGCCGAATAGCGATACATGTGTTGGATATCGGTATGATGTCTTGGCAACAAGGGGAAGTCTGAGCGATAACTTGTGAACTTGGTGTAATGTCTTGCCAATAGTGAAGAATCTTGGCAATAATGACGATCTGGTCTTGTGGCATCGGGGAGACATGGTTAGTGTCTCACCGACATGCGACACAAGTTGATCTTTGTTGACCATTTGGAATACTGTCCTATGTGGTGTGACTTGGACTTATCAGAGAGCAAAATGTGAACCGTTTGCTATTGTGATCCGACAGTTGGAAACAAATCGATTCACAGAGGCAGTAAAGAATGAATGGATAGATGTATGTGTTGGACGTTCTGAAAAAGCAGAGAGAAAGTAGGAGAGTGTTACAAAGAGGGCCGAGAGGCTAGCTAAAAGGCCGAGGCCATGAGGCCGAAACAGAGAAAACGAGAGGCAGGGTTATGCTGCTGAAATCTTTCCTGATCATGGATCATGGTTGATCTCTTTCTTGTTGATCTGCACTGTATACTGTGTGAGGGTATTGCAACAGTGCGAAGGTTGTATGGTCTGATGGATTGATGAGGAAATGTAAAGGGGAGAGTGTGCTAATAGTTTGTATCTAGAATGAACAAGATGTAATCTCTGAAAAGGCTATGAGCCTGAAATTGTATTGTAACCTTTTGTTACTGAGTAATACAATGGCTTGAACTTTGGAGGGTGGGGTTTTTTACCCGAAAGGGTTTTCCCCATGTAAATTTGTGTGTTCTAATTTTCTGTCTCATCTTTCATGTCTGTTGGTTCTTGTAGTAGAATCTGTTAATGCATGATGTTGAATTTACATGTGCTTCTCTCAGAAGGATTAATGTGGGAAATGAACTATGTCTGTTTCCGCTTTAGGACATAGTTGTACGTGTCTTTGAGGTAATTAATCAAAATTAAAGTTACCGAAGGTACTACTATTCTTGGAGGTTTCTTCGAGATGCCCTAAGTTCCCTTACATATTGTCAAAATGGGATTCACCACCGAGCATTAAGAACCTGGACCTGCCCCACTTCCATGATCTTTTGGATCTTTAAGCCTCAATAGTGCGCCTGCAACTTTAATCTCTATCCTAGAAAAGTCCTCAATACTGAGTAAAGGAGGAGCATCCTCCTCAATGCTATTTTGGTTCACATTTTCATTAAAATCCTTCTAGAAGACATCAAAAGCCCTGAGGAAAATCTCGGTTGTATGCTGCTAACTATCACCAAAGTTGACCTCTTGCAAGTTGACTGGAATTGTGCCATCTTCTAGTAACTTTAGAAACTTTTTCTTAGAAACTTTCAACATCATTGAGACCTGCACAACAGTGTTGTATAGTATGAGCCTTTTAGAAGACTCAATAAGTGCATGTTTGACCCCATTAAAATTTTCATCATTTCTCGCTTTCCATATGCCCCACAAAATTTTAGTGGAAATACCAATCCAAAATAGCATTAGTTCCTTCCTAGTTTTAAAATTTATTAAAGAAAGAATTATGTCCAGTCCAGGCTTAAGATTTGCATCCCAGATATTTTGATTATGGCAAAAAAGATTCCAAATTTCTCTTGCATAAACACAGTCAAAGAATATGTGAGTTAATGTTTCCAGCACCCCACATAGACAAAAAATTTCAATTTCACCAGATCTTGATTTACATGGTAGCCTCTACATGATTAGAAGCCACCTGAAGGATGATTTCTTTGGTTCAACTACATTTTACCATGAATTTTTTAAGTACTTGGCCCATTCATTCTTACTCATTCTTAGGTTCCAGACTTTATTTAGATGGTTAAATGTTTCTTGTTGATTGGTGAGGGTAGTATAAATAGTTTTGGCATTAACTTTGGAGAGTTTGGAGCCTTCACTCCATTTAAAATCCTTGTACCACTCAAGATCATTTACACAAATCACTGTGTCATTTATCACCTTACATGCCTCCTTAAGGACTGAATAAGTCCTCTAGTTGGTCTCAAGCAGATTATATTATGCTCTCAATTGGTTCCAACTCTTTAAGGCCCCTTCTTCAAAAATGTCATAAAAAATCCTTATGCCTTTATTGGCCCAAGCCTTGGTCAAGCATCCAGGCTGCAGGAGAGCCAAAGGCTTTTGATGGCTAAGATTCCACCAAATTGACCTATGGGAGGCCAGATTATTATTTAGGAGCACTTGAGAGTTTTGGATATGCATTTTTGTATGCTCCCATGCTTTCCATATGCTCTTAAATACCACAGATCTTTCAGGGATTATAGGGTATCTATTGCAGATAAGATCACTCAATGGAATCCCTTTCTAGGATTTTACATGCTTGGGTGTTTCCCTTTGAATGTTGCTTCTAACCAACACTTTCCATGACTCATCTCCCTCCAATGACTTGAGAATTCACTTAGTTGCCAAAAAAATTCCTTGTATTGTAAGGTCCTTTAGACCCAACCCACCTTTGGCCTTGCTTAAACAACACCAACCCCACTTTATGACATGTTTCTTCTTCTTACCTTTCCCATCTAACCATAGGAATAGGTTTCCTTATCTTCTTCTGAATTTCATCCACCTGGTAACTACTAAACAACCATATTGATGCAAAATAAAGACTATAGGATGCCGGGATTTTTTGTCATATCTAAATTCTCCCTGCTAAGGACAGGAGTTTCCTGTTCCATTTTCCAATCTTCTTTTCAATTTTCCCTTGGATCCATAGCCACATTTCTTTTAAATTTGGGTAGAATGCAAAGGGTATGCCTAGATATTTGACTTGCTTCTGGGGACCTCCCCATTGTAATCCAAACTTAGATAGCCATTTTGGAGGCCCCTTTCTTGCCATCTCAGAATAATTGATTTATTTATAAAGATTTTTGCTCCAAAGGTAGCACAAAATATATCAAGTTTCATCTTTAAGTTAGAGATTAGAGATATTATCTTCATTAAGTTGAGGAAATAATGCGGTATCATAAAAAAACTATTCATATTGAGTAAATCATTTTGGTTAAAGGTAGAGAAATACCTTTTACCATTGGAGTTCCATTACTAGTCTTGAGGATGTAATGCAAGGAATCTGAGGCAATAATGAACAGGGAAGGGGCAAGGGGGCAACCCTACCTAATTGACCTTTCCAAAATAAACTCTTATGTGAGAGATCCATTAACTTCTATCTGAGCCACCACATCTCTAAAGAGTGACAACCATGTTGCAAAATGCATCTGGAATGCCAAACACCTCTAGAATCAACCTGATAAAGTCCCACTCCACCCTACCATATGCCTTCTCAAAGTCTAGCAAAACCATTGTTGCCTCCTGATTAGATGCCTTTGCCCATTCTATTTCTTCCCAACTGGTGATTAGATTCTCAAGTATAGACCTTCCTTTGATGAAATAGGTTTGGGTGGTGTTTATAAACTTTGGAAGGATGCTTACTAGCCTCCTTGCCAGGACCTTATCTAGAATTTTATAAGATACATTTAGCAAAGTTATCGGTCTCCAATTCCTGATCAAGGTCTTCTCTCCTTCTAAATGGGAAACAACTTTATTATGCCTTTATTTATGTTCTTTCCCAAGTATCCTCTTTCCAAAGCCTCCTTATATACTAGGAAAAGATCATCACAACCCAATCACTGAAAAACTTATAGAATTCAGTTGGGAGACCATCTGCTCTGGGTGTTTTGTCATTTTCCAGGGAATTCATTATTTTTCTATTTTATTCTTTTGAAATATCTTTGCTCAGCTGGTTTGCATCATCAACCTCTATTTTTTTTGGGATGATGCACCCTATTAGGTCCCTTTTCTAGGAACAACCCTCCTTTTTATTTTTCAGAAGTGAAAAGGTTCTTATAAAAGTTAAATAAATGGTCAATGATGTCTTTCTGTTTAGTGAAGGCAACCCCCTCCACTTGAACTTGTTCTATGTGCTCTTTGATGCCCTTCTCCTTGAAGTATTTGAAGAAGAATTTGGATTCTTTATCACCGCTTTCCAGCCAGTTAAGCTTGGACCTTACCTTGAGCCCTTGGATTATGAAATTTTGTATCTTTCGAGCAAGGAGTCTTTAGCAGATCTAAGCTTGTTTCCAAGGTTCTCATTCTCAGGGTCTTTCTAAAGGAAAGCTTCATCTTGCAATAGGTCCTCTTGAAGGATTCCATACCCCCTCCTTCTATCTAGTGCCTTCTTTTTCCCAATTACTTGAAACAGAGTTTTCTAGCCTTTTGTATTTAATTCCCATCTTTCAATGGCACTCAACCCCTTATACATCCCTTGGTTAATCTTCCTGAGTGACAAAACAACAACACAATCACCATCATGGAGAAATTTAGAGTTCAGTATGAATCCCCCCTTTTTTGCTCTCACCCATAGGTCCTCTTTTTAAGACTATTCTTGCTTTTACGGGATGATGGTCAGAGAGAGTATATAGGTGTTATTCAACTTTGCATCCATCCCTTAAGGGTTCTACAATAAAATGATCCTCATTTATGTAGAACCTATCAAGGCGATAGTAGATTCTTTTATTGCCTTTTTGAACATTGCACCATGTAAACCAAATGTTGGGGAAATCTTTTTTTTGTCCTTCTATAGGGTCGACCAACTTTAGTTTGGATTTCATTTTTGACCAATTTTTTTTTTCATTGCCCTTCCAATCCATGTGCACTCCTCCATTCTTATCTTCTTTATTTTCAATCATATTGTAATCTCCCTAGGATCTAGGGTATATTTTCCAGATCACAACCATTTCTAGAGTTTAATTCTTTCACCTATTCATATATAGAGTAGATCTTGAAGGAGTCCTCCTTTTCAGACTGATCCATACCGCCTTGTTACAAGGAGAAGTCCAGAATTGGTTACATATTGACTCCACTCCTTGGATATAAGGATGGAAGCCCCCCCTTTACCCTTTTCATGCTGGGTGACAAAGTGAGAGGCCTCCCTCCAAATAAAGTTGAGGTTGGTTTCAAGTGAAAACCCCACATATTTTAATTCTTGCAGGAGCACCACATCCTTGTTTTTGCACTGATTGATGAACCTTCTCACTACTTACTTCCTGTCCAAAGACTCTAGCCCCCACGTTCCATGAGATGCAATTAAGGGTCATCAGAGTTTACCAGGGGGTTGGGGTCTTTTTTAGGCCTGAAGGCTTTGAAGCATTTGGGAACTTTGGTTTCAACCTCCAATCTTTTGGCCAAAGGGCTTTTGATAATTGCACTTATTTTTTTCCTCTTTTGTTTCAAAAGAGCTTTTAGGTTTTCGTTCCCTACTGGGATTGCAATGTCCTTTTCCTTTCTTGGCCTACCCCTTGACCTAGGGGCATTAGCTCCCTTGGATCTCTCCTCTTTAACCATCTTAGGTGGGGCAAAGTCCCCCAAAGAATCTGGAGTAACTGAATTAGGCTGAGCAGCAATCTAAGCCTACTACTTTCAGGAGGGCTTTCTACACACCTTACATCATTGTTGTCACCCACCATTTAGGCGCCATCATCCATCTCACCCATACCCATCGAGATATCACTGATGCATTCATTACATGCACCAATAAGATCAGGAGCATCTGCCATTCCCACCACATCGATCGATTGACCAGTAACTAGTCCATCAGTGATACTAGACTGTGTATAGGTGGGTTGAATCTTGGTCTCAAACATAGCGACAATTTCCATAACTTTATTAAGTTTTTCTTTGTCCTCCATATCCCATTTGTTACCATCTTTGACCTTGTACAGTTTAAAATCTTTCATGAAAAAGGGTTGACAACTGCGATCACCGATGGTTGATGCCCCATTTTCCAAGCCCACTTTTAAAATTTTTTCCAAAGGCTAGTTGTTGTGCATTCTTCCATCCCCCCGCTCATTATTATTAGGGGGGTGGGGTCTTCTCCCGAGGGAGATTTTACCACTGCCAAGTGGAAAAAATCAATGAGAGTTTCAAGGGCCTCTTCTTCAAGTCGATTCATTGCCAAGCCCCTCATTGATATTGCCATCAGTCTCCATGCTATCAAAAGGTATCTCCTCATACTCATCTAGAGTTTGCGATGAGGAGTCAGAGATTTCATCACCCAGAAGGGAGTCCACCTTTGCCATTTCATTGTTCTCACACAAGTTTTCTACCATTGGGATTTCCGCGGTTTCATTTTTTACTTTCGCAATTCCATCCTCAATTTCTAAATTGGCCTCACTGTTACCCAACTCTTTATTTAGTACCTTTCAACCGATTTTCCATTACAGTTAGGGAGAAATATATTTTCATTTGAGGTTTCAGAGATTACATTTTCCTCCCCCATATTTTCATTTACGATTTCAAAATTAATAGTGTCACCCTCTCGGGCTTCGGTTGGGGTACCCGCATTTTTCCCTCTGTTAGATAGGTTATCGTTTTTGTCTTGAGAATCCTTTTTACCACCCACGCCTACAGGGTTACTCATTCCGTCTGCTCTGCCTCTTGATTCAGTTGGGGTTTGGCCAACACCCATCTTTCCATATGCTGGATGCAAACCATTATTTTTATTGAGTATTAGTGGGCAATTTTTCCTCACGTGCCCCTTCTTTCGACATAGGTTGCACGCATTTAGGCCACCGAGCTTCTCTAAGGCACATTCGGTGCAACCACTTTCACGTTTTAGCATCAGAATGTCTGGGATGTCAACCTTTGGTAGAATAGAAATTAATGCCCTTGCATTAGTAGAGGACGATTGACACACTCGACCACTAGAAAAGAGGTACCACACCAGAGGCTTGTGTGGAGGAGGGTCAAGCCTCCTCCACCCACATGCTCAAACCCTAACACTAGGCCCTTCGGTTTTGAAAACCCCACTTGCAAAGCCAAGATTTTATTCTTTTGTCTAGGTTCTTTATTTTAAAATGATTTTTTTATTAAGTTGGAATATTGAAAAGTAATATAAATGATAATATGTAAATATAAAAACAGATGCATAAGAATATTAAATTCAAATTATAAATTATCTTACCTAAAAATCTATTGCAACACCTATTTGGGTTTTCTATCACTCCATATCAATGCCTATAAAGGAGGCGGAAGCAACTGAAATATGAGTAATCATGACTACACTGAAGTGGAAGTACGAGGGAAATAATGGTATGCACCATTTTGACGTAGAAGAAAGAGAGATAAAAATAAATAAATTGCATGTGGATTTTATTAAGGTAGGACTACAATTTTAAAAAAAGCAGGTAGAGAGCACATGAAGAGAAGAAAAGTTTGGGAAGGACGTTGATTCACAAGCATGGAATTATTTCTTATTTATTTGGTTAGAATATATTTCATGTACATAGGGTTGTTAAAGCTTCTCTACAAAATAGAATAGGGAACATAAGTAAAGAGGATTTGTCTTTTGAAATTTCTATGGTATATAATGTTGTACGAGTCATTACCCAAGCTCTATGAAATCTCTTTTATCAACTTTTTTGTAGTTTTTAGTAATTATTGTTTGTAGCACCATTTTCTTGGGTGCATATCTAATACCTTCCATGTTTTAATCTTTACCGATCATGTGTCATGTCTAAATATATTGTATGAATATATACATATGTGTAAATAAATATATATACACATATCATACAAATGTAATATGTGCATATTATAAAATACCCAAAATTCAATTTAACCATTTAGCAACTACGAATAAAATATACAATATTGTATCTTAGTTGTAGAAAGAAATAGCTAGTCGTAGAGGAAAATCCTAGGTCGTGAAATATTTACTTTTTTAAAATCCATAAAATTGTCATGAAAGAGTTCATTTGCTAATGAAGATTTCAATGACATGGATTCTTCTTTATTTTCCATAAGAATTCAAGAGCAATTGTTATTCTATTTTTGAAGGTGTCTATATTTCTAGCCAACAACTTATAATATGTTGATTTTTAAGCCAATAAACCCAACCAATAACTTCTTACCTTGTTCAAAATTCATTTATTTAGTCATTATAGTGAATTATATTTATGTTGATTTAATATAGTATAAACAACTAACATGATAAATTAAAAACATATTGCTCTATATTGGTCTAGGTGCCATAAAGTGAGTTAGTGATTATCTCTACCTGCTACAATACTTTTGAGTATAAAACCCTTGTAATATGCATTGTATATTAGAACTATAGTGCAACTAGAAAATAACTCTATCATTCATATTTCATATTAATTACCTCTCTATTTTAGTGCAATTGAAATTATAAATTTTTCATACATTTTTCATATAAGTACCTTTGTAGTGCAATTGAGAGCATAAATTCCATCATACATATTTCATATTAAGTACCCCTTTGTTGTAGTGCAATTGAGTACTCATACTCTATTATATCTATTTTGAATTTACCTCTACTTTATTGTAACTCTGTTAACTATTTATGTATTTTGAATATTGCTGTTCTTATAATATCTTGCTTCAGACATCAGTGAATATGATTACTATAGTATAGAATCATTGGACTAATTGCATATAAGACATTGGGTACCACTGTACAAATTAGACATGAATTATGTGAACATATGTATGTGTATATGAGTATAAATACACATATGCACATAGACATGTAACAAAAGTTATGAACCTTGATTTTTACTTTCAAACAAAAGAAATATTGGGTTAGCCAGTTGAATTTTAAGACTATGGGAGGCTGCCTTGCAAAGTAAAAATTGAATATAAGAAAATAATATGAGATTTGCTAAAGTATTTCAATTTATTACATTTATTATTAATATATTATTGAAGTTAATTATTAAGGCATACTCTAAGTTTTAAAGTTGGAATAGTAATCAATATTTTGTGTAAAGGGGTTAACCAATATTTGTATATAAAAGTTGATATAGATGTATGTATACATCTATGTGTGTATTTGTAACTATTTATATAGATAATGTAAATAGTGGTCTATATTATCTATTCTTAGTAACCAGAATGGAATAAATTCCTATGATCCAAAAAGATACATGTGAGTGTACACCAATCTTAGTATATGGAGAATTTATATAATTTTTGTGATTTTTCCCAATTTAGTGAAATTATTTTCTTGTCTACCACAGTTGTTTGTTGTAATAACATGTTCATGTGCAGACACTAAGGTCTTCTAATGAAAATTTTGAGAAATAAGCATGTGTGAACAATGACACACATATTCGTATAGGAATGTGATTTTTATATTTACAACTTTGGCTAAATAATTATATATATGTTGCTTGTGTTGTTAGCTCATTATGTCTTATAGGTTGCATTCAATCGAAGTTGTCATACTTAGCTAGAGGATATCTAGGGATGTACAATAGATTATACGTGACAAAGTTAGTACACTACACTAGTTCTCAAATGGCACAATATGGTTACATAATTTTTTATCTATTTCCCTCATGAAGGGTAGGGCAACTTCTAGTTGGAAGGTGTGTGGGAGATTGTTGATATGTGGTTGGAGGTAAAATACTCTAATGATGCTCTCCCTCATGTAGTTCAAGATTGTTAAAGACTTGCTCATGAAGGAAAAACTCTTTGTATTCATATGTATTCTAAAAATAACATAGACTCTATGTGATGTAAAGGTGTATGCTTTATTGATAGATAGATACATGTACATGCCAATAAAATATACTTGAATACAAATATAAAATAAATTAATTTCTTATTGAGTATAATGGTGCTTGCTTAATGGTGTGTATTTAATTATTTGATTTTGAATATCTTTAAATTTTTGTTCAAATAAATTGTGTTAATTTGATTATTTTGTTTTATTGAATGGTTGTTCATTACAATAATGGATAACACACTCAACATTTTCCTTTTTTTAACGTTTTATGCAAAACACATATTTGGGAACCTTACAACTAGGTCCAACCCTTTGGCTCAAATATCCAAGCCAAATTGAAGTCTAAGGGTTAGAATTTCCAAGGAAAAGATAAAATATTTATTTTCTTTGAGATGAAAAAATAGAGCAACAATTAGCAAAAGACCAAGACCTATGAGTTTGATCCCATAAACTCTATACAAATATTTATGACATATCATCATTCCTTTCTTTCTTTTGATGCATTTTAATCGTTCTTTGACAAAATTAACTACCTTTTTTGTCTTCCATTGATATAGTCAATCATTGTTTCTATTATATTGATAAATTATTTATCATTATTTGTATTGTTTAATAACTGAGTATTTTTAACCTTTTTTATATTCTAAAGTAGAAATTTATTAATATGTTGATTATGTTATATTGATATAGAATTAAGCATAATGCCAAAAAAAAGGAAAAAGTAAAACAGAAAAGGAGTGTGAAGAACACAGAACATATGAGAGAACTTCATAAAAAAACTAGGTAGTTAGACACTGAGAAAACATAAAATAATCAAATGTTAATTCAAGAAATTAATTGCAAAGGGCTTTAGTACTTGGGTCAAGTGGGAACTATAATGACAATAAAGACATGATGCAATGTATATTCCTCTCACCTTGGTATTGGTAATGAATGTTTGGAGTTTGATATGTGCCTTGGGTATGGAAAGGTCTTTAAAAATATACAATTTGAATCCACATTGTGTGAGATTGATCCCACTTGCCAAAAAAATGATTTAATGTGTAAAGTGGTTTTAAACCTACCAAAATGATCTTACTACTTGTATACTCTAACAACATATTTTACTTAAAATATTGATGCCTATTTTATTGTAAGGGCTAACAAAGTTTAAAATTACATTAGGGAAATTGCCACAATTGCAAATATCATTTTCTCCTAGATTGGCTTGCTTCATTATATCAAATTTATAGTCACGAAAATGATCAAAGACAGTAGCCTATAGTCATGCAAATTCCTTAGAATGATTTGATGCAAAATTAAGTTCCTTTTAGTGCTAGAAAATGAAATGTTATTGGGATGATTCTTCTCTTCAATATATATGATTTTCAATAATTTTGTGAATAAAAATTGCATGATCAAATTAGTGTCTTTAACTACCAAGACATAATAAATTATCACACAAATATGTACCAAATCAACTCCCAATGGTAACAAAGAAACCACGAGAGTTGACAATTTGAATTTTGGATAAAATCTACATCATCCAAGACAAATTTCATACATCATATAAATGGCCCAAAATGAGGGAAGCATGATCTCTCGATTAATAAATGAGACATATGTGTGGAAATATGTATTGATAGGGCAGAATATAGTCAAGTGGATGAAAATGCATGGAATTGAATATAAAAGAAGAAAAATAAAGATTAGAGAAGGAGTCAAATTAGTACAAAAGTATTTCATCTCATTATATAATTGTATTAGTACATTTTCTCCAAAAATTTACTGCAATATATATAAATTATTTTATTGGAAAGTAAATCACAACTTGGAATGTTGTTGACACGACCAGACTTAATTCTTTAAAAGAGTGAATTTCTATACTAAATAATTTTTTTAATTTCTGCTAGATTCTTTGTGAAGTACTTACAAAGCACGGCCTTGCAGACATTCCTGGCATACAACCAATATCTTGGACCGAAGAACACCCAACTGCAAACTTGAACTTTTCATCACCTGAAATGACAAGAGAGCCAATTTAATTTTAGAGTTCCTTTGAATATTGAACAAGCAAGAGAATAAATCATTAATTTATGTTTACCTTAAGCTGAATGCTGTACCAGACTATGCCCTCAGAGACGAATGTAGAAGCGTTCATCACATCCAGATTCTCTCGTTCGAACAACACTAATACATTAGAAAACAGAAATGGCGGAGATTCTACTGTGATCACCACCTCTGTCTTTGCCACCGCACTGATATTTACTTTCGCATCAAATAAAATTCCATGGTTTTGCTCCAAATGCTGTTCAAAATTCAGATTCGGTAGCCCATCTCTTGGTGCTTGGGAAGTTTGTCTGATCGCTAACAGTTCATCTCTTTTTCTCACCAGAATCTCTATTCGCTTCTGCAGCCAGGGAATATATTCCATGACTTCGCATACAACCGCAGGTACGCTCAATTTCTTCTGCAAAAAAACAAGTACTGAAACTAAATTTAAAACAGAAAAACGATGATTTTTTAAATTTTTTGTAACCACAGGGTATCCCTCCAACCCTGTCCAGCAGTCTGTATCTTGGGTATCTGAGGCGAGCAGGGGTGAGACTAGTCCCCTGCGGAGGGATCTAACAGCTGGCAAGCCGGTCTCAATCGGATAAACCTGAGAGTTGAACCCGAAATCAATGGAGAGCAAACCCACGGCTCAAGCCAACTCCATTACCTGTGCGGACTACAGAAATCAAGATGTTATGTTATATATAAAGTTACCATTGTGTTTGCATGGGGAAGTAAAGATCCCAGCGTTGCGAAAAGTGTGTTCAATTTCTTACGCCGCTGTCGCTCATTGGCGCTGTGGCGAAGCTTCTTAAGATCTCTACTCTCCTTTTTTGTACATATCAACAACTCATCTCGATCATCTTCTTGTCGTTGTTGTTGTTGGATTTCAAAGCAATTTGAGAGCCAAAGGAAGTCTTGCAGAGCACTCATTGTTCTACCACAGCAAAGATTTCAGTCTCTCTGCTGTATTTTCATTCAGAAATCTTCCGATAACTTTGTAGGCTCAAAATATAAGATCAAATGGGTCGAATATTTGAAGAGAAAAATGCAAAAGTGAACATACTGAAAAGTAGTTATTTTCCAGTTTAAATAATTGCCCAAGAAAATGACTGGAGAGAGATAAAGAAGTTTAGCTGATGTGAGACAAAATAGTGGTCGGAGCGCGTGCTCAGCCCGAATCAGCACGGGCTTTTTGCTGTCGACCACGAGCTGTGAACCGACCAGAGCTGACATGGCGCCAACTTAACTTCACTTGCGCGTGGTAACTGCCCCCACTAACATAAAGCAATAAGTCTTTTTAATCCTATCACTATGGCGGCTTTGCTTTTAATAAATTTTCTTTCTGAAACTTCTTCTTCTTCTCCTTATCATGAGCGTTGTTTTTTCTGTAACGTCCAAAATAAACCATCTGGTATCTACAATGGCGACAAAAAAAATTATGTGGTGTGATTTCAGAAGGCTTGATAAGTTACGTGTGGAAAAAGAAAAGGAAAGAAGCAAACGGTCACTCCCCAAATGAAAATAAATAAAATAATACATTATATATTAAAAATGAAGCATTAAAGTATATGATTAAATTTAAAAAATAAATGTTATGAGATCATGTTTTTTATTTATTATGAGACGAGAGTTTAGTTCAATAATCTGGAGTTTAATTCTTTAGAAGGCAAGCCTTCTTATAACCGACAAAGAGTAATAGGAGGGACTCTTGTAAAATCACAATTATCCCACCTATAATTTAGAAAATGTCTCTCTTTCATTTAACTTCTAAAAATAATTACATGATAATAAAAAAATACAGATTATTATTTTCTATTTTGATAGAGATATGTTGATAAATATTTTAGAAGATTAAATAAAGTAATATAAATGTTTTAAATATATCCATCTAAAGGACATGGTCACAATTATGGTGTACACTCTCATTAAGAAGAAGTTGCTAATTGGATTGGAGGTCATTCTAACCAATCTTATGTTTGGTTAAGGTTTTTCTATCCCAAATAATGTCATGTTGATTAATTTTGGAGCAACAATGGGACCCGAGATTTCGTTCCTCACCACTTCCAATAATAGAAATGAAAGGCTCACAAGACAAAGGTGAAGATCGTGGTGGACTTCTTGAAGCCAATTACTAATATTTTGAATGCTAAGGAAATTGACTAAAAATTTACTTTTGAAGATAATAACAAAGTTGAGGAAGATTGAAAATCTCAAGAGGGCTCTCTACTCCCCATTTTTGCACTTCTTAGCTATTAACTAGTAGCAGAAGAGACTATTCTGTTTAATGTATGGAATAAATCAAAGTTTTGGAAAGAAAACACTGATCAACCATATTTTATTTTCTATAGTCTATACAAACAAGTAGAGAATTCTGCAACTCCCTTTTTGGTAAGGGATTCTATATCACTTTACTATGGAGAATTGCAACATTAAGATGTGTCTTTTTCTAGAAGTTAATACAATGGAAGTGATCCCCCAATGCCACAGTTTACATACCTACACACATTAATAAGTGAGTAGGACATAAAACTCTTTTATTTACTTATAAAATCATTTTATTTTATTGTGGTATAGAAATATAGTAATTTATATTTGCAAGTAGCTTTATCTTGTTACTAATAATGGTACCTTCCAATCAATTAAATGTAAGAATTTTTTAAAATCAATATCAAAATTATTTTTAAATGTCAATATACACATTTTTTAAGAAAGAATGACAAAATTATCATGTGTTAAATCTTACTAGTTGAAATATTTGAATTTTTATGGTAGCCTACACATACATTTAGAAAATATTAATTACCTTCTCCAATAGAATACATAAGTGACAAGTGTCTATAGTAATGATTATTTAGCATGTATATATTTAATAATATATATAAAATACGCTAAGAGATATCCTTCTCAAGGTGCCTATTTTTAATCAAACTTTCACATAAAAATTGAATAGGTGCCTTGAGAAGGATATCTCTTGGCGTATTTTATATATATTATTAAATATATATGCTAGTAGCAGTCGCGACGCAACATGTAATATCTTAAATAAATTATATTAAATTATTATAATAATTAATATATTATAATATGATAGGACACTATTTGTAATTCAATTTTTAAAAATAATATATATAATTTAATATTTAAATGTTAAGTTAATATATATAAATATATTTTTAGTATATTTATAATATTATAATAAAAAAATATTATATCATCAATATTTAGTTAGGATTATTAAAAAAATATTTAGTTAGGATTAGTTTTATGTGAGAAAATTTATTAAAAATAGAAACCCTAATCAAAACCCTAATTGAATCTTGAATCTTTTTGTAATTGTAACACTAACCCTAATCCTAGTTGAATTATAACCCCAACCCTAACACAAAAATTTATCCTAGAACCCTAACCCTAATTAAACATCAATTGAGCCTAACCCTAATTGAATCTTAACCCTTATTAAACCCTAACTCTAATAGTAATTAATCCCCAACCCTAACCCTAACCCGTACTCTAACATTGACCCTAATCTTAACTTATAACTCCTAACTCTAATGTATTAATATAAATATAACCCTAACTGTGACTTATAACTCCTAACCCTAACCCTAATAGATACCTAACCCTAATTCAACACAAATCGTAGCATAAAGATCTATCTTAGAATCCTAACCCTAACCATAACCCTTATCTTGTTGAGACTCAACCCTAATTGAACCTAAACACTAATCCTAACTTTAAGTCTAACTGTAATCCTAATTGAACCTAAACACTAACCCTAACCAATTAAACCCTAAACTTAAGCCTAAATGAACCCTAACTATAACCTTACTTTAACCCTAATTATAATTAAATATTAATCCTAACCTTAGTCAACCCTAACCCTAATTGAATATAAACCCTAACCATATCCCTAATTAATTCCTAATTGAATCTTAACCCTTACCATATTTTTAACCCTAACCCTAATCCTAATTGAATTCTAACCCCAATCCTAAGCCGTACAACAAACTTTATCCTAGAACCTTTACCCTAATTGAACATCATTTGAACCCTAACCCACCCTAATTGAATCTTAGTCATAATTAAATCCCAACCCTCACACTAATTAATCATCTAATGTACTAACCCTAACCCTTACACAAACCCTAACACTAATCTTAATTTGTAACTCCTAACTCTAACCCTAATATAAATCTAACCCTAACTCTAACCCTAATTTAATGCAAACCCTTTAACCCTAGGATTTATATTAAAACCCTAACCCTAACCCTATTAAAATTCAACCTTAATTAAGCTTGATCCCTAACTCTAAGCCTAACCTATTGAATATTAAACCTAATTGAACCCAAACTACAATCCAAGCCCTAATTGAACCCTAACCCTAATGCTATGTACCCAAGCTTTAATTTAGAACCCTAACCCTAACTAAACCTTGACCTAACTTTAATCCTAGTTATAACCTCAATTGACCTCTAATTGAATCCTAATTGAGCTTAATCCTAACTGATCCCTAACCCTAACCCTATCCCTAATTCAACCCTAATCCTAATTAATTCTTAATCGTAACCCTAATTGTCATCCTGATCTATCTACAATCACCTAAACCCTCCAAGCTTTATCTTGGAATTTTTATTGAACCCTAACCTAATTTAATCATAATCCAAGTATCATATCCATCTCTCTCTCTATATACATATATATCTCCCTCTCTCTCCTCTAGGGATATATATATATATCTCCCTCTCTCTATATATACATATATATCTCCATCTCTCTCTAATATACATATATATCCTAATTTAATACATTTGTACCTCTCTCTACATATATCTCCCTCTCTCTACCTCTATTTATAACTTCCTATATCTTTCTCTCCCTCCACAGATCTCCCTCTCTTTGTCTCCCCCTCTTTTTATCTCTATTTCTCTCTCCCACTCTCTCCATATCCATCTTCATCTCTATCTCTAACTTCCTTTCTACCTCTCCCCTATCTCTATCTCCTTACCTCTCCCTGCATATCTCAAACTCTTTCCCCTATACTTTTCTAGTCTCTCTCTATATCACTCTCTTTCTATATCTCTCTACTTCTCTATTATCTCTCTATTTCTCTCCCCCCTCTCTCTCTCCCTATATATATCCCTCTCTATCTATATCTCAATATCTCTCCCTCACCCACTCACACACTCCCTATTTATCCCTCCCTATATTTATCTCACTCTCACACACAAACTCTCTATTTTCCCCTCCCTATATCTGCCTCCCCCCATCTATCTCTCTCTGCCTCTCTATCTCTATTACTTCTCTATCACCTCCTTTATCTGACACTCTTCCTATCTCTATCTTCCAATCTCTCCCTCTCCCTCGCTCTTTATATATCATTATCTCTATTCTCACTTATTCACTCAGTCTCTCCCTCCATCTCTCCTACTCTTTGTATATCCCTCTCTACCTCTCTCTATTTATCACTTCATATATCTTTATCTTGCTCTCTCCAACTCCCCCTCTTTCATTGTCTCCCTCTTTTGTCTCTATTTATCCCTTTCCCTCTTTGTCTCTCCTTCCATCTCTCCCTCTATATATTTATTGCTCTATCTTTGTCTTTGATTCTTTGTATCTCGCCCCCTCCATCTTTCCTAAGTTGTATCTATCTCTCCATCTCTCCTTTATATCCCTATCTCTCCCTCTTTCTATCTCTATATCTCCCTCTCTCCCCCTTTCTCTCTATCACTCCTTTCTATATCTTTATACTTCTCTCTCTTATCAATATGTGTCTCCTTCCTCTCCCTCCCTCTCTATATATTTATATATAACTATCCCCCTCTCTCTCTCTTATGCATACACACACACACTCCTTGTTTCTCCCTCCCTATTTCTACCTCTATCTCTGTATCTATCTCTCTACCTCTCTATATCTATCTCTCCATATTTATTCTTTCATAAATACCTCTATCTCTATCTTATTATCTCTACATGTCTCTCAACCCCTATATCTTTCCATCTCTACCTCTTATATATCACTACCTATATCTTTGTCTTTTTATCCACCCTCATTCTCTTCCTATCTCTCCATCTCTATATGTTAATGTCTTCCATATTTATCTATCCCTCTATCATCTTTCTCTATTTATCTCCCTCTCCTCCTTCTCCATCTCCATTTCCATTTTCATTTCCATCTCTATCTGTATCTACTTACCCCTTTGTCTCTCTCTTGCTCTTTCCCCTATACCTCTCCCTCTTTTCATCTCTACCTCTCCCTCCCTCCCTCCCTCTCTCTCTCTCTCTCTCTCTCTCTCTCTCTCTCTCTCTCTCTCTCCCTATTTGAAGCATAACATGAGCATATTGGTAATGGAGCTTGATTATCTCCCTGATTTAAATTTTTTGTTTTAGTTGTGTAGATACTTCTAAGTGGATGCATAATTGATTTGAATTTTCCATTTTTTTAATTAAAATTTGAGGCCTTTATTGCACAAACATCATTTTCTAAATGGACTACCAATTGACCTCATGTTTATTGCACAAATGTATGGAAAAAATAGACCAAAATTTTCCATAATTTACCTTCCACCCATCTTCGACATACCCATTGCACACCAAAGTGTGATTGCTAGTTTCTAATTGATTTTAGATGTGATCTTATTATGAAATGCTTTATATTAGACTATATATTTAAGTTGCTCTATTTTTGTACAATTAAAACTTTGTTTATAATATTTAATTTTGAATCAAATTGAATAATAATGATTTTTCCTTTTTCAAATATTTTAATTTTTTTTAAAAATATTGCATTGTTCTCTCTATTTTAAATATATTAATTTAGAAACATACTTTTATATGTAATAATAAATTTAGAGTATTTTATATATTTAATTTTCTTTTTAAAAAAAATAAATTGAAATACCTTAATTTATTTAGAATTTTTAAAATGATCAATTATTTTTCATTCCTTTATAATTTTATTTCTATTCTAATATTAGAAAAATATTTTATAGTTATCAATTCTCTTTGTTTTGGTTTTTTATAATTTTGTTTCTATTAGATAATATTAGAAAAATATTTTATAGTTATCAATTCTCTTTGTTTTGATTTTTTTTGTTTCATGAAATCTCTTTGATTTTAATTTTTTTGTTTCATGAAATCTCTTTGATTTTTATTTTTTTATTTCATAAATCTCTTTGATTTTTTTTTTTGGTTTCATAAATCTCTTTGATTTTGATTTTTTTTAGTGCAAATGTCTTTCATTTTAAGTGGGATGTTGCATAAAGTCTTAATGCCTCTTTATATATCCTTTAGTTATTTTTCATTTTTTAATCTATATTTATGTGTAGTTTAATTATATATTCATTAATTAATTGACAATAGATATCAAGTAAAAAATTATTATAAATATTATTTTATTATTTAAATATTCGTTGATAAATAAAGTATTTCAACTACATTTATAAATTAAATTGATCTTTAAGAAATACATTGATAATCAAATCAAAACAAAATTTTAAATATTTATAATAAGCTATGAATTGGAGAGAAAAACTAAAAAATGACAATTTAGGTAGAGATATTAATGTTTGAGATCATACTCTTATTAAAATGAAACATATTAAATATTATTTTGGAATAAAACATTATAATATATATTTTTTTCTTTAAACTAATTTATAGAGATTTTGAAGAAACATAATAAAAAATGGATTAAACTTCAATGACATCGTCTTATCAAATAATTAGTAAAATAATTATTTTATTAAATCACAAAATAATATGTGCTATGCTATTTGGAGGGCATAAGATGAGATTTGTTGAATGAGTTTTAGGCATGAAATACCCCCTCAACATCTCATTAAAACATCTACTAAACCCTTTAATAGTTCAATATACCTAGATTCAATGAGTTCTCATACCTGACCTATGACCTATGCTCTCGTAAACCATCATACCAAAAATATTTTCTATGAGAAGCAATAAGTTTTGGTGCATGTCTTCAACAAAAAAAGAAACATAATAATAATATGTATATACTACTATATTTAACAA
Source organism: Sequoia sempervirens (assembly GCA_007258455.2). Lineage (NCBI taxonomy): Eukaryota > Viridiplantae > Streptophyta > Pinopsida > Cupressales > Cupressaceae > Sequoia > Sequoia sempervirens. The sequence continues at coordinate 209,334,387 of VDFB02000008.1, read as the reverse complement.
AATAACATCCAAAAGAAAAAAAATAAATCTAATGATCAAATAATAATATAAAATATAATCTTCAAAGATGAAGCATTTATAATCTACAAAAGAGGAGCATTTCTCTTATGTTTGCCGTTATCACAACCAGATGAAAGATGTTTGCATGTTGAGCCCTTGGATAGCAAGCTAAGGTATGATAGATTTGCAAGAAATAGAGAAACAAAATAGAGTAAATACATATGGATAAATAAATATAAAAAAAAACAAAAAAAGAAAAATAACATAGAAGATATGAAAGGAAAGATCAATGACTTCTAAAACTAATGAATGATTCCCCATCTCCTTCCTCTTCAACCTGCACATGGAAATAAAGAACAAATAAAAAGAAAATGATATATCCTAGATAGAAATTTTTTCTAGCTATTAAACCCTAACTAGAAAATCGTAAGAAAAACAAACAAAAAATAATGACTTTTTTCCAAGTCTTTTCCTACCGCTTTAAGACCTCCCTATCTGCAATAGATAACAAAAGAGGGGAAAACAGAGAGAACCCTGTTCAATATGATATAGTGTAAGGAAACCCCAATAAATAAATATATATATATATATATATATATATATATAATATGAAAACCTTGAGATTTTCCAAAACCATAGAACGAATTCGGAGGGCAGAACGAAATTTCTCAAGTATCAAAAAGAAGGAAGAGGAAACGTTGAAATAAAGATTTAAAAAACTTAAAATAAATTTTAATCAAAAGAAAAAAATTGATGCCCACTTCCCCAGTCGCCCTATGGCTGGCATCAATCTCTCGTTCCACCTTCTTGGACGAGTAGCAGCCTGAGAGAAAGTTTTCAACGAGAGTGTTAGAGTATGTTTATTAAAATGAAAATTACGACCAAGATCCTAATAGTGAGCACTTTTAGGCTTTAACATTACCGCCTCTGCAGGGTCAGTCACCCTTGAAGAAAGGAAATTGCAAATTTTAAAGAGAAAACATCGAACTTAAATGTGAAGGAAATAGTGCAGGGAAATCGCCAGCCATCCCTGGTAGCTTTTGTAACTTGCAACAAAAGTTTGGTTGCCGCTTCCTTTTCCTCTTCTTAGCTGAAACTGAATACACAAAACAAACTTAGGGTTGTCGTTCAAGAGATCTAGCTCATAGAAATTAGGGCAAGAGCAGATGTAATATGGAGGTAGATCAAAAACTTCTTTTTTCAACGAAGGCTCTATTTTATGTGCTTATAACATGAACAGAACTAATGCTGCACCGGTTAATGCTTAACAGAAGGATTATCATAGGAACGAAATGGCATACCTGATGAGAAAATGCATATGCCAAGGATCTCTCACGTTTAGCAACAACTTCTTGTTTGCTCTGTGTCTTTGCTCTAATTTACTCCACAGTATGAACACGATCATCCCACTCTTCATGTGTGTGATCTCTAGAATGAGACTGCATCCCAGCAAATGTAGATATTAGGGCAAGAGCAGATGTAATATGGAGGACTAGGTTTCCATGCATGGAAGATTTGCCGTTACATGCAGCTAAACATGCAGCCATGCAAGCCGTTACATTCTGCAAATGAGCATTTAATTTTTCTTAGCATTTAATTTCGTGTCTCTTCCTCTTCGGATACTGGCGGCTGCTCGTCAAATTTTTCAAAAAAGAGTTAACAAAGATTTGGCTTCCACTCTAGATCGCCTCTCGGCGAAATTATTAATTTTATTTTTATATATTTTTCTCTATTTTAATAATTAGTAAAAATAATAAGCGTTTATAGATTTATTATTAGCTAATTTTTAAAAATTATTATCTATAATTTTATATTTGTAAAACATGACAAGTGTTAAATCATTTATTATTATTTAAAAATGGACAAAAAGTGATATGTCAAATATTGTCAACATCCTTCATTAATTAAAGATTCTATAAGTAGCGTATTAATAACTATATTATTTATAATTTTATATTTATAGCGTCTAAAACATTTGTTATGAGTTTTTTTTAAAATTTCTTGAAGTTAATATTAAATTTATGTCAAATGTTATTTACATCTTTTATTAATTATATATGTTATAATTGTTATATTAATTCAAAATATCTATTTATTCTATAATATTTGATTATTATTATGGACAATTTAATATTAAATAAAAATTTAGACAATTTGACTATTGAACATTCCATAATTGAATCTAGAAATTAAATTTTTTAAAATATTTAACTTAACCAAACTACTAACACATAACATAACCAAATACTAATTTTCAAATATATTTAATAGAAAGTGATGATTATATGACATTTATTTATTTAAAACATGAACACATAAATAAATAAATAAAACAAAAAACTATTATATTCATTGAAAAACTATTTTATTTATTGCAAATAAAAAACAATTTACTTAAATACTATTTTATTTTAGACATTATTTAATTTATATTTTTTTCAATAATTATAAAAAAATTATACATTATTTACTATATAATTTAAATATATAATTACTATAACAATTTTACTTGCTAAGCTATTTTATTTATTTATAGTTTTGACTAGATAAGCAGGGAAGGGCCATGATCCTATACAAAGCAAACAACCAAACAAAACAACCAACAAAATAGATTGACCAAGCACAACAATCAGTTAGAAACAACAAGACAAGAGCAACAAAAACAAATAGACCAGTAGTAAGAACAAAGCCACCAACGAAAGACAAAATAGAGATAGACAACCAAAGAGAAATAACTCAAGCATCAAAGCTTGAACCCGACAACTTTTCCCCCATGGGCATGTCAACAAAGACCTTTTTAGAAGTACATTTCTTCTTATGTTGTAAAATTATTCAGGAAGAATTAGAAAATAGATTGAACAGGAGGGGAAGAATTCCCTTTAGAGTAATTAACAAGAGGGACAATAGTAACCTTAGGTGAGGCAACCAAAACTAAGCTTGAAGCCATAGGATTCAGAGTTGAGATAGGGCCTCAGGGGAGGTAGCACACACAACAATAAGAACAACCTTCTCTTGAACCAACACAGTAGAAGCCATCAAAGGAGAAAAATCATCAACAACATGATTATTCATTTGAACAAAAGGAGAGGGAGGCCTGGAAAGCTCACTATCAGAACATCAGGATGTATGGTTAGATGTTCTTGAAGAGCATTCTTCCACCAAGTGGAGGAAGAAATAGGATGAGATCCATTAGGGCAGCATGAGCCAAGTGTTCAGTAGAAAAATAATGTCTGCAGTGAAAATGGATACCCTTGTAATCCACATGATGAGACCAAGACCAACCATTAATAGATGAAGCACCACCTCACTAGGTAAATCTTGAGAGAAATCTACCTCCACCAAATTCCAGGCAAAGGAGGTATGATTAAAATTCTTGGAGGCAATATCCACTTTTAAGAACCTACCGAGAGCATTATTGATCCCTTCATAAGCTAAGGGGCACTGAAACTGTAAGGGAAGATACAAAAATCTCACCCAAATAGGCATGGAATCAATAGGTTCCTTTAGAGGGTTAAAGGAATGGACCTAAGGCCTCATGGATAGAGGGTGAGAATCCTATTCTTACAAAACATGATCTTAAACTATCTATCTATCTTCAAAACAACACAAACTAACTACAAAAACCTCTCTATCAGCTCGGGATAAATCTCTGTCATACCTTCCACAACAAGAGACCAATGTCTTGAGATCTAGAGGTGTAGGTCTAGGAGGGAAGGCCACAAATAGAAAAACCTGTAGATAAGGGTAGTCTTGGAGTAGAAATCTATATAGTCTCTAACTTCCTGACTGAGAGAAATCACAAGTGAAGCATCAACACACTGCAACATATGTATAGCGCCCACCCCAACCTTTCTATTTTGCACAATATTCACAAAAGATGGACCAAAATAGAAAAATTATTGGCATGAAGTCCCTCAAAAAATCCCCCATTAGAAACACACCCGTAACCCCCTCTGCAAGAACCTTAGAGACTGATGATCCAGTGGTAAGATCAACTACCAGATCACAACCTAGTGGAGAGGAGAAGGGAAGTATAAAACCAACAAGGAGCGAGGAGTTCACATACATTCAATTTTTTTGCTGGGCAAGAAAGGTGATCTAGGTGCATGAGTCCATTGACATAGAATCAAAGAATTTAAATTATTTATTATAGTTGAAAGAATAAAACAATATCTTTTAATATTTTATTTTATAAAATTCAAAATCACTTTTTTTATCAATGAGTTGCGGACATGGGGCCCACTCCCATATATAAATATAAATAAAAATATAATAAAATTGCATCAACCCTTAAGCAAGGGTGCTTCAGAGTCAAATATTTCCTCAAAAATGTTTCCATTTCTTTGTTGATCTCAACATCTTTTGGTTCTTGAGATTTGGGGGGGAGGGGGGCCTTCTTTTGCTTGACCTCTATCCATTCATCCCCTGCCTAAGAAAATGACTGGGATTTGACTATTTTTACCTTTTAATTTGCCTTCATTTCTTTCAAGAACATTCACTGAAGTTTCTTATAAGGCTTGAGTGGCCTCTAGTATAGCTACCTTGGTGACTAGATTCTCCTATTGAAATGAAGGTCCTTCTAGGATATTGTCTTCAAGAGAAGCCTCATGCAACACCCCAAAAGTAGGGTCTTGGGGAAGGTGTGACAATGAATTATTCATCTTTGTAATGTCCTGTGGAGGAGCTTGGGAAGAGACCAAATCGCTTTGAGTGCTTGATGGGATGACAAAATGATGTGATTCTACCCTAATCCACCAAGTGGGTTTATCATTTAAGGTGTTTTCTTCCCTGTCATGAGCTTGCAAATTTTGAAATTGGGGAGTTGTATGATCAATTGAAAAACATTTCCTGCATTTGAATGTAATTTTTTCATAATCTATAGGTTTTTTCTAGCTTTTGTTTCCCACCTTTAGAGATATTTCTATAGGGTGGCCTTTGGAAAGATCCATTTCCACACATAGTCATGCATAGCTTGAACTTTCATAATTTATTGTTTCTTCTGATGTGCAATGATACTTTCATATTCTATTACTAATGGCCTATAGACTCTCTAGCTCCCAAAATTATAGAGGGAGGTAAGGTAGATGAAACCAAAGGAGAGTAGAAGAAAAGGTTTCAATTCAGAGATCAAAAGCCAAAAACTAGAGTTTCATGCAGAGAAAATCACCATTGAAGAACCACAACCCACTTTTTAGTACCAACTCTTTATCCACAATAAAATCAAATTCTAGGATAAAAACCCTCTAGCATAGGGGAAAATATTGATTTCTTACTCTATACTTTCTTTCCAATATTCCATCATCCATGAATGGAGATCACAGAGTTTGGACCATGTCTTTGTAAATCTATAAATGGGGGCGTGATTCTATAAATATTCCTCCCTATATTTGATTAACCTGTCCATACAAATCTCAGGGACATGCATCATGCATTGAATAGGAAGATGCCTGTCCAAATTTCCTATTGCACAAGATAGTGGAGGATTTGTAGGGAAAGTCATTGGCAGGGGTTTGGGCGAGCAAGAATCAATGGCACCAAAATTTGAGTTGCCCTTGTTCAAAACTTCCTTGAAGCTACACATCCTTTCAGCCTTCCTCTATACATCTTGATTTTCCTCACAAGGTATACGTAGGTTTGATTCACAGGTGAGGGGCATGTTTTCTTAGTCGCCATCTAGGTGCTGTCATAATAGTGGTTTACGATTCCTGAGAGGAACGAATTTTAGTTGAAATCACATATTTTTAGAAAATATAATGATTTAAGCCTTAAAAAGTTCCATTTTAAGGATTCCAATTGAAGAGGGTTTGATCAAATCACCTTAGATCAAACCCCCTTGGATAGAACCTCGCTAGTTTTAAACCATACCTATAAATGCGTCTCCTTTACACCTATCAAAATGCTGATAAAAATCACTTTTGATTTAGATTTTGGGGGATCAAATGAATTCATTTAAAATTTATTTGAAATGATTATGGTATTCCTCAGAACAAGCTATCCAATGAATATAATTTTAATATGTTTTGGTTTTGTTATGTATTTGTTTTTTAAGTTTTATTAAACATAGGTTTTTCATCGAAAATGAATTTCTTTGTTCTTCACATGTGGAAAAATAGAAGATTATCAAAAAAAAAAATTGAAAAATATGAGTGCACCAAATATTGAAGTCCTTGATCCAACAAAAAAATTTTTTTTTGACATATACAAAAAGTTACGCGTTATACGATGCGTTGTGTCTAAATTGTAATTTGTTTGACTTTGAAACTTATTAAGGAAAAAATATTCAATAAAAACTATCTAACTAAGTGGAAGCACTAGATATCGAGTTACAAATCTAAATTTGAAAGAATTAGAATTTTATCCTTAATGGAAAAAAAGTATGATTTTCACTTTTTAAAAATGTTGTTTTCAAAAATCTATTTTGGAGATGGAAAAAGAAGTGCAATTTGATTCCAAAAAATTTTGAAAAAAATATTTTTAGAATCTATAGACAAATTTTGATGAGACTCTAGTTTGCACCATCTTCAAATTCCTCACAGTTTAGCCGCTATAGGTGCCCGAATGTGAAGATTTAGTTAAAAATAATAATTTCAGTGTCCAGTTTGGCCAAAAATTGTAAACCACTATTATGGGATCACCCATCTGCAAGCTTCACCCATGAACCATGAGATTGAGGTTTTTTGTGCCTATTTTCCATAGCTAGGGTGACAATGTTTGACGCCTTCTTTGGGGTTGGTTTGTTTTTGTCTTTTCATAGAGCTAGATACTTCTAAAGCTGTGAGCTAGGATTCGAGAGTTGTGTAGAAGGAATTGCAAACGAGTTATGAGAAGTTTTGTTATATAATTTACATTCAAAATCACTCTTAAATGTGTTATATTTAGGAGAAAGGTCCTAGTTACCAAAGTAGCTAACTTCGTGCAACCATAGCTCCTAAAACGTATGTCGGATCAAAATTATTTTTTTGGGTTTTGTTCACACACGAGTTAATGGCATATAGCTATTATTTTAGCTTGTAGGAATTTATGATGAATGTGAGAGGGTTCCATAAGTGTGAAAGGGTAAAAAAAGTCCCCATTTAGACCTCTTGCTCACTCATAGCCCTCACACGTCCTGATTTCTACTCGCTATAACCATCAATTAATATTTAAAAAATTTCCTAATTATGTCAATATTAGGGTGCAATTATAACAATTTTATCATTCATATACGCTGAAAATTGAATGGCTCAAATTCATGGGTTAACGTTGGAGGTTTAGGTTAGCAGTCATAATAGTCCACACCTACACATTATTTTCCAAGCCTTAACACTGAACACCACTACACATTCACTCCAATCAATAATCACATCGAGTCCGAGGGTAGATTGTTTCCCATGGTTTTTGTGGGTAAAGTGATTATTTTCTATCATTTCACCACACACTCACAATTTGGAAAATGCTAGAACGTTCGCTGTTGTTTTCTCTCCATAGTGTGAGGTAATGATGAACATCATTCTCTTTTCAAAATGAAAACAATGGTACTCATAAATCTTTTTATTTATCTTTTTTGTGGACCCATGAAGGGTTTCTTGGCTGATTGAATAATGAAACTACTACTTATTTTTACCGATTTCATCATTCGTTTTCATTTCCTTTTTTCCATGTGATGTTTCACATTGTCGGGTCTAGTGGTGGATTATTTACCACAATTTTTGGCGGTAAAACATTTGATTTTTTCCTACTCTCCATTTTACCATGTGCTCAAAATTTGGTAAACCCTCCATGATTTCATGATTTTGTCTGATAAAATGATGAGGCATCTTGCGAGTTTGACCACATGTTTATAGAAAATAATGTATTTGTTTGCTTGGACCTTTTTCTTAATAACCCATGTGTATTTGGGCATATATCTGCAAACCCATGTCTCATTTCATTTGGTTAAGACATTATTGTCATGAAACTATTAGCATCTTATAAAATGTTGCAGTAACATTTTTTAGGGTCAAACCCTAAACTACTATAGGCGAATACCACAAAAAACCCTTTCTTATATCATTTTGGGCATATATCTGAAAAGCACTGTCTACTTTAGTGTGATTAAGGAATTATTCTCATGAAACCCTTGCTTGGTTTTTTCGGCATATATTTGAAAACCCATGGTTGTTTCTGTGTGACTAAGGAATTATTATCATGAAACCCTTGCTTGTTTTATTGGGAATATATATGAAAACCCAAGTCTGTATTCATTTTACCTCTATTTAAATTTGTATCCTTTAGCTATCCAATACAACACAATAGCATTCATTTATTGTAATTGTCTACTGTCAATAGGATTAATTTATTTTATGTGTTAGTAATTGTCTACTTTCTATTACACATACAATAGGGTACGATACATAAATAGGATGAACTTTGTATCATTTACTCTTTACTTCACATCTTACATTTTCATGAATTGTGCATTCTACATTCTACTTAAAGTTATTTTCATGAATTGCGCATTTAATAGAACTATATTCATATAGTGTCTATTTATATGTTATAAGTAAATGAGGGTTTTTTTTTATCACATGTTATTCCTTACAAACCCCATTTACAAATTCAGTAAACTATGTGTTCATTTACTATTTTTTGGTTATTTCTTAGGGTTTATATTTGTCAATTATTTCATAAAAGGCTCCTTTATATTATGTGTCTCTTGTTCATTCAAAAAATTGATATAAGCATGAGGAACCATCCTTTATATATATTTTAGTCAATTCATAGAAGGAACCATACCATTATATTAAAAAAAAGTGTACACATCAGCTTGCATTTTCATTATATATGTGTGTGTGTGTGTGTGTGTGTGTGTGTGTGTGTGTGTGTGTGTGCGTTTGTTTTACCTGGGTTTGAATTTCTATCCTTTAGCTATCCAATACAACACAATAGCATTCATTTACTGCAAAATGTATTAGTAATTATTGTTTAAATATTTTACCTGTGTTTAAATTTTTATACTTTGTATCCTATATTATTTACTTAACAACTTACATTTTCATTGTACTTTGAGATGTTCACACAAAGATACATATCTATACATATCCACATATATACATGTATACATATAAATATATATGTATTTATTTATATGTATATATATCTATTTTTATACATATATATGTAAACCCTCAATGGTTTGTTGATGTCTTGATCTCTCCACAGTCTGAGGTAATGATGAATATCATTCTCCTTTCAAAATGCAAACAATGGTACTCCTAAATCTTTTTATTCAACATTTTTGTGGACCCCTGTAGGGTTTCTTGGATGTTTGATTATTAATCACTACCTATTTTACCAATTTCATCAAACAACACAATAGCATTCATTTACTATTAAATGCGTTAGTAATAGACTACTTTCTACTACACATACAACAAACCATTGATGAAAGCCTCCATTGTATATATCTCGGTTAATTCATAAAATACAAGCATGCATTTTAATTCATAACAGTGTATACTTAAACATGCATTTTAATTATATATGTATGTACACACACACACACACACATATGTATAAACATATGCATATATATGTATGTATAGATACATATGTGTCTAGATGTGTGTGTGTGTGTGTGTGTGTGTGTGTGTGTGTGTGTGTGTGTGTGTATTTAATATGTTTATATATCTATCTATTTTTCAAAGGATGGTCATAAAATTTATAAACTCCATCTTGTACACTCTTTGAAAGTTACTTTCATGAAGTGTGAGTTTAACAGTTATATTCATGAAGTGTCTATTTAAATGTTATAAGTAGATGAGGGTCTATATTAGAGAGTACTTGACATTTAATAGAATTCTATTTTGTTGCTTCTTCTTAAAAAAGGTCTTCCCCAATAATAGGATGCTTCTTCTTCTTAATAAGGTCTTCCCAAAGTGCATAGGCAATACTAGAATCATAGATCGATCATCCATCAACATATCATGAGACCCAAAAAGATTCCTCTTGGCCACAAAGGGCATATAATCAAACTTAAGCTTTAAATACTTCAATACCTTTGAAATGGTTAATGTAATGTCCAAAATAGGAACTATACTAATTTTAACCTAAATTACCAATTTCCCAAGCAAACAATGGATTTAGAGAGTACCTTGGCTTGATTTAATCCCTACAAACAAGTTAGAGATCAATTATAATAATAACTTAGAAAGTAAGTATCATGGTTAAACATTAGTAAATCCATAGTAAATTCGTTAATCTAGTTATTACCTTATCCTGGGGATGCTTAACCATGGAAGAACATGGAAGAGAGTGACTCGATGGGGTGTCCTTAGCCTCTCTAGGTCCAAAAGCAATACCATTTGGACTAAAAGGCAATACCCCTTTGGCCTCATGTGGCCCATGTCATTCATATGAGGTGGCCTACCTAGTGAGGATTCTAATTTTTCCATCATCCCCTCATCTTGTCATCTTTCCCTATTTCCTCATGATTGAACTTTTTGTTACACCATGATAAGAGAGGGAGATTGCAAAGGGTGTCCTAGTAGCCAACTCTCTATGCCAAAAGGAAATACCCTTATAACAAAGGAAGTACCCCTTTGGCCCAAGTAGGCTCATCTTGTCCCCCCAGACCTAGTGTACCTAGATGAGCGCCCACTCATCGTGCCCCTTTTAGCAGTTGTCCCTTCTCCCATTATGGTGAAAATATGTACATAGCAAGATAACTAAGCTCATATATTTTCAAATAATCATACCAACAATACATAATGAATAATGAAGGTGATGCCATAAGTTATAAATAACAATATGCATGAACCATTGATCATATTTAAATAATGCATAATATTCCCATATAGATCCTACCACAAATATATTAACTTACAAATCTACAATCACAAGATAGCTTATGCAAACATAGATTCTATTACTTGCTAGCCGATCTGTGTTTTCTTCCTCTTTTTTAATTCCTGAATTGATATGCTCTTAACACTCAGAAGATATCATTAGTGTAGACCAAATAGATAAGAGGCTATCATCCATACCTATATTAAAGTATCATAATTACCCATATGTCTATACACACACACACAAACATATATGTATATATGTATATGTACATGTATATATATTATATTAAATTATTCTTGACCGATTTCAATCTTCCCATAATCACTTTGTATAAATTTATATATGTATACATACATGCAATTATATTCAACTTAATCCCCTTATTGATTTATCATTTATCTTCACTTATATCCCCCTGTTTCCCTTCTATGTTTCACTATATTTACCATTTTATTCCCAATTTGCTACTTATGCATAATTTTGATTGATTATCTATTTTAGATTACATTCATGTCTTTGCTTCTCTTAGAATTATCTTATATTTTCTTATTTATTTATTTCTCCATGATATGATGTTCCATTCCCTTATTCAGATCTCCTCCATGCCTTTATCAATTCCTCATTATGTGCCTTTAATACCTAGTAAAATCCCCCAAGAGGGGTGACCATATGGAGAGAGGTGAATTTCTTGAAAGGACATGTCTATGAGTGAAGAGTTAGCTATACTAGAGAAGCTCTAATTGTACTTTATATTAATCTTTTCAAAATGAAGCATCTCCTTTTAAGGGTCAGCCTTGACACATTTAATATCATTTAATTTGTTCGTAGGAGGTGACTTTCCTTCACATACACAGGTTATGCTTTATCGTTGCCTTTGTATTAGTTTGATTGCTTCCTTATAACTTTGCATAAGAGTTAGGAATTCCTTGCTTTAATTTGGTTGATGTACTTATATCAACGATAGTGAAATATCGATTATCTTTATACTAGCGCTTGCACCTTAGCAAGGCGCAATGATTACGCCGATAGGAGGGTATACTATGGTAGTGTATTCGAAGGGCAGAGAGGGGGAGAATGCATGGGGAAAGTGCAATCTGGTTTTTTGCAAGAGTAATTATTCATAGGGAATGTGAATGGGTGGCGGGATGCAAGTAGAGTTGAATATGCCAAGTGGATGAACAACGCAATATACTATCTTAAATGGTTGAAGTGGTGGAATATTATAGCTCAACTGTAGCAAGTACATTTGTTGGTAGTTCATGGTATATAAAATGTGCGCTATGAAAAGTCAAAAAATTGGTCAACAATTTTGCATTAGAACCTTTTTGCGAACAAAATACAGTACAATTGTTGGTGTTTGATGGTGAGGGGTTAGGTGTTTGATGGTGAGGGGCTATGGTATATGCCATTTGGCTTCAAGGCCTGGAAAGCAAAAGAAATGCTAACCCTAACCCTAATTTTGATGCAAAACCTACCCCTCATCCTAATGTTAACCATATTTCTAACCCTAACTGTATCTCTTAACCCTAACCATAAGCTTAACTATATCTCTATCCCTAATCCTAACCTAAGCCCTAAACCTAACTATATATTTTTACCTTTGAGAACATTTAACCATATATCTTAATCTTAACACTAACCCTATTCCTAAGTCATTGTCTATCCCTAAACCTAACCACATAATGACATTAAACCTAACTATATCTCTATCCCAAATCCTAACCATAAGCATAACCATAACCATGATGTAAATCGTAACCCTAAACCTACAATTGATCTTAAATCCAATTGTAACCCTAACCTTGATCCTAACTCTAACCCTAATTTTAAGCTAATCTTCATTCTAACCCTAATCCTAGTTTTGATGCTAGCCGTAACCTCGATCTTGATGTTAACCCTAACCCTAATCCTATTCTTAACTAAATTTCTAATCCCCTAAACCTAATGATATTTCTAACTCAAAACCTAACCCTAAGTATGACCATAACAACTATGCAAACCCTAACCCTCACCTTATTCGTAAACCTAACCTTGACCTTAAACCCAATTCTAACCCTAATCTTGAGCAAATCTTGATGCTATCCCTAACCCTAATTTTGATGCTATCTCTAAGCCTCATCCTAAAGCCAACATAAACCCTACTCTTAACTAAATCTCAACCCTAACCCTAATTGTAACTATATATCTAGCATTAACCTTAACCTTACCTGTAACCCTAACCATATCTCTTAACCCTAACCCTAACCCTAACCCTGATAAGCTTAACCCCAACTATTACCCTAACCCTAACTATATCTCTTAACCCTAAATGTGACCCTAACCCCTTTTGTAACTCTAATCTTAATGCTAAACCTAACCCTAATCCTAAACTATTCTTCATGCTAACCCTAACCCTAATTTTGATGCAAACCCTAATCCTCATCCTAATGTTAACCATATTTCTAACCCTAACTCTATCTCTTAACCCTAACCATAAGCTTAACTATATCTCTATCCCTAACCCTAACCTAAACCCTAAACCTAACTATATCTCTTAACCCCATCGTAACCATAATCGTAATCCTAAACTTGACCGAGAATATAACTATAACCCTAATCCTGTTAACCTTAACCCCAATTATTACCTCAACCCCAACTATATCTATTAACCCTAAACTTGACAACAAACCTAAATGTAAACCTAATCCTAATGCTAACCCTAACTATATCTATTAACCCTAAACTTGATAGCAAACCTAAATGTAACCCTAATCCTAATGCTAACCCTAACCCTAAGTTTGATGCTCTCTCTCTCTCTCTCTCTCTATATATATATATATCCATGCTAGAGATATAGTTAGGGTTAGGGTAAAGGGATATATCTTTGAATTATTGATTTGATTTTTGATTTTTTTCTTTGATCATTCAATTTATCATGGTAAACATTTTTATTTGATCTTTTCGATTTAGTTTTATCTTTGGATTATTTATTTGATCTTTTAGTTTATCTATGATACAATTTTTTAATTCTTAGTAATTTATATTTTATTGTTTTTTGATCATATCTCTTTGATTTATTTATTTGATCTTTCAAGTTATTTATTTATTATTTATTTTATTTTTTATTTTATCTATGATAAATATTTTAAAATAGATTTATCATTTTGATTTTTTAATTTATCTATGATAAATATTTTAAAATATTGTGATTTATCATTTTGATTTTTAAATCAAATCCCTTTGATTTTGATTTTGATTTTTCTTTGTGATTTTTCTGATTTTTGATCAAATTTCTTTGATTCTGATTTCTCTCAAATTTCTTAGATTTTTATTTCTCTTTGTGAGTTATCTTTGATTTTGAATCTCCAACAATTCATAAAATTATTTAATTCTTTAAAATAAACTTCAATTAATTAAAAGAATACTTATACAACTACCACCTATCATTAGGAGTAATTGCTCAATAATTAAGTTTGATTGTAGAAAGGTTGTATTAATCATTTCATTCTGTCTACATTAACTAATAATATAAGAACCTACCAAAATTAAAATGTATATACATCACTCTCAACTTTGAAATTGTTCAAAACATGCACAATTTGTTAGGACAAAATTATTAGAAATGGAATTGTTTTTGCTAGCTACAAATCAAAGTGAATGAAATAACTACCCAATTGACTATCCACAGTTCTTCGCTGCACCCATTGGTTTCTAGTTGAAATTTTAATCTATGATGTCCTTTTTTCCTAGTCTCTAACTATATATAAAAAGTAACATATTATTAATGAGGTGGTTACTTAATCGATATGTTTTCCTACAGTTTCCTGTTCAAATCTTGGAACTGCTTAACCTTTAAGTAGAGTTTTGCTCGCTTAAAACAAGCATTCATTCTTGAGGGATACTTTTGGGTTTTTAAAAGATACTACTGAAATGTTCTGTGTGATGGTAATTGCTCATTGACATGTTTGGCGCTTGATTGTTTTAGGTGAAGTGCTTAAAGTAGAATTTCACACATCTCAAATAAGCATTACAAGAAAGATTGAGCTCTTCTACAAATTATAAACAACTGGGTAATTTTGTTTCCAGATATCTTATTCAGATTTAGTTTTACTCCCCAGGGTCTTCTCACTGTTCAACCAGTGATTAAATTGGCTTTTTCACCTACCAAAACTTGTATTTGTTTGAAAGTTTCTAAAGTCTCTTTAATAGATTACATGTTCCTCCACCCAACGGTAGCCAATCCTCCTCAATTTAATGGAAATGGATACCCATGACTAAATCTTACTTGGCCAACAACCATTATGCAAACATTTATTAAGGTCCATACCTTGGTCCACGTCATTGTAGGCAATGCTAAGCCTTCCATACTTCGTAATTAATGTGTCTATTCTCTTCTTTCTTGCATCGATCCCCCTCATGCTATATTTAATTCAGACGTCCTCTCAAGTTATTGTTTTATTTGACCATATGATGGCCAACAGTAGACGGTTTTGACAAGGATGTGACAATATGCTGAAAGATCTTATGCACTTATCCATAAGTGCAAAGAAATGCGATTAATTTAGTTTTTTTACAATTTATGTTAAAAACCCCAAGATTTAACTGAAGGACATATTTTAAAGAGATAGAAATTTTTTTCGGTTCTAAGGTTTAGTTTTATTTTCCATTATAAGAGAGATGGACCCGTTCTAATTTGAATAAAGGTTTATCCTTAACACTATATTTAATTTTGTGTTTATTAAATGGTAAATTAAAACGCTTACAAATACATGAAAATATAAGAGCATTTTCTTTTTGGAGTGTAAGAAAGAACTCAGACATATTAGGGTAAATGCTTTGTGGCTTCAATAACATCTACACAATGCATAAAAAAACTGAACAAAAATAATAATATTCTACTATGCGTAGCATTTCAAAAACATAACCCTCCATTTTGATGGATAGGAGTACCTCACAAAATTGCATCAGAGCAAATGGAAGACCTCCAACAAAGCGATCAAGAGCTTCCTCAAGCCTGAAAATTAGATCTGGATATTCCCCCCTGCAATAAATTTATCACATGCAACAATGTAAGCCAAATTATAACTCAGGAAAGCTTTCTCGTGTGTCCATAAATAGAGTACCCATGTATCTCAAGGGCTTAAACAGAGATGCGTATGTGCCTCGAGTGGTCTCTTTGGGCCTCTTTCATCACAGGATGTCTCAGACACTCTCTGAAATAGAGTTACACAAAGTAGAGTATGTAAATCGATCAGCGAAAAGGTGCCCACAAAATCAGAAGCACGCACGCTTTCTAGTGGAAAAAGTATAGAGCTTGCTTCCAAAAATTACAGCAAGCTACGAAGTAAAATCAGACTGTAAGGAAGAAATCATTGCGTGGCTGGTCACTATGGATGAATGCTTCATTCTAGAGACTCTTTCGTGATGGTATAGTTGCCTTGGCTCACCCTTTCTTGCAGCCACAAACAGGGGAATCACCAACAGAGCATGATGAACGCGAGAAAAACTTGAAGGAAGAACTCAAGTTAAAGTATAAAAATCTGAAGCAATACAACCACAGTTTGGGATTTTTCCATGATTTCATTCTGCAGGAGTTGAAGACTACCGGTGAAGGAGAAAAGGCAGGGGATATTCATAGGACAGTACCAGAGGGCAGACACCATCGTATTCTTCATGGTCTTCATCGTCATACAACAGCTCATAAACTGAAGAAAGAGTCTAAGTATCAATACCTCCGTTTCGACGAACAGAAAAATACTCTCTTTCTCCCTGTGATATGGCTTTCTGGTGCTACAGAATTGATCTTCAGGAACCTCATGGCTGTGGAAGTCTGCCAAGAAAAAGAACTCACCGTTATTTCAGAGTATGTATTTCTGATCACAGGCAAAAAAAATTTGCATAAAAAAACTGAAACACATTCAGAACGGGTTAACATGCATCATCTTAGGTAAAAACACATCACATACAATGGGCAGACAACCTGGGATCATGACATCTCACACAACCTCAAAACAATTTACACAATCAGATTTTGGAAAAAAAATCCTTAACAGTAGAGCCAAATGAGGGCTGATTTGCTAGTGATAGAAAACCAGCTTATAGCCTGAAATAAGAAACACATGAATAGGCATATGCAAACATACATTTATTTCGTACATATGATCTATGAACTAACAATGGATTTGTTAGCTCTCTAAAGAATTTTTAGAGATCATTTTTCATTTTATTCTATAATTTTTTAAGGATTGCCTACTTTAATACATTAAAGTTTTAAACCAATCCCAGAAACATTTTCGTTACAGATGTGACCAAGTTTAAGTACTAAAAGCATCACAATTTTTGTAACAAGACCTAGATTCAACTCGTAGAACAGCTGATAACGTGTTATGTATGAGAAAATTACAGCATCGAGCTAACTCGGTGGAGAATAGCAGGGTATAGAAGAAGAGCAAAATAACGAACTTGATGGGGCATTCCAGACCAGGCAAGAGGGTGAATGTGAAGTAAGAGAAATACAACTCAATAGCGGAAATAAGCCGAATATTAATTTAATTCAAAAACAGATTTAGAAGTAAAGAGTTCATTTTTTCTAGAAACACAAAACAGAGAGTGTTCAGATTTATTACAGAGCTTGCTTCCAGAAATTACAGCAAGCTACGAAGTAAAATCAGACTATAAGGAAGAAATCATTGCGTGGCTGGTCACTCTGGACGGATGCTTCATTCTAGAGACTCTTTCGTGATGGTATAGTTGCCTTGGCTCACCCTTTCTTGCAGCCACAAACAGGGGAATCGCCAACAGAGCATGATGAATGTGAGAAAAACTTGAAGGAAGAACTCAAGTTAAAGTATAAAAATCTGAAGCAATACAACCACAGTTTGGGATTTTTCCATGATTTCATTCTACAGGAGTCGAAGACTACCGGTGAAGGAGAAAAGGCAGGGGATATTCATAGGACAGTACCAGAGGGTAGACACCATCGTATTCTTCATGGTCTTCATCGTCATACAACAACTCATAAACTGAAGAAAGAGTCTAAGTATCAATACCTCCGTTTCGACGAACGGAAAAATACTCTCTTTCTCCCTGTGATATGGCTTTCTGGTGCTACAAAATTGATCTTCAGGAACCTCATGGTTGTGGAAGTCTGCCAAGAAAAAGAACTCACCGTTATTTCAGAGTATGTATTTCTGATCACAGGCGAAAAAAATTGCATAAAAAAACTGAAACACATTCAGAACGGGTTAACATGCATCATCTTAGGTAAAAACACATCACATACAATGGGCAGACAACCTGGGATCATGACATCTCACACAACCTCAAAACAATTTACACAATCAGATTTTGGAAAAAAAAAACCTTAACAGTAGAGCCAAATGAGGGCTGATTTGCTAGTGATAGAAAACCAGCTTATAGCCTGAAATAAGAAACACATGAACAGGCATATGCAAACATACATTTATTTCGTACATATGATCTATGAACTAACAATGGATTTGTTAGCTCTCTAAAGAATTTTTAGAGATCATTTTTCGTTTTATTCTATAATTTTTTAAGGATTGCCTACTTTAATACATTAAAGTTTTAAACCAATCCCAGAAACATTTTCGTTATAGATGGGACCAAGTTTAAGTACTAAAAGCATCACAATTTTTCTAACAAGACCCAGATTCAACTCGCAGAACAGCTGATAACGTGTTATGTATGAGAAAATTACAACATCGAGCTAACTCGGTGGAGAATAGCAGGTTATAGAAGAAGAGCAAAATAACGAACTTGATGGGGCATTCCAGACCAGGCAAGAGGGTGAATGTGAAGTAAGAGAAATACAACTCAATAGCGGAAATAAGCCGAATATTAATTTAATTCAAAAACAGATTTAGAAGTAAAGAGTTCATTTTTTCTAGAAACACAAAACAGAGAGTGTTCAAATTTATTCAACAAAACCATAAGTTAGGCTTAAATTTATGATGGTAATGATTCTCTATGCATTACTCCCCTGTTCAATGTGATAGATGAAAACATGTATTCCATAAAAGCAGATCGAAGAAGAAAAGCTTTTCAGTTAAAATTGAAAATGATTAAAAAATAGATTTCATACCAAGTTTAGGCGATCAAATTGCAAAATAAGTAGATGAACTGTACTGAATCATTGGCGGGAATGGGATAAGTAATTATTTTATACAATCCCAAGGAAATATCAGACTCGATTAGTGACACCACAGGAATCTTGTTCCTCGCAGCTTCAATAATAGAGGAAGACTCCCTCTCTGCATTCATCGCCACCAGGCAATCTAGCCTCAGTGCAGGCACGCCTCCTATGATAGATCTACCGCCTGCTTTCCTCGTATTTGACAAGCGAATCCTTGTGAACAGACTGGTAACTCCAAAACACAGAATTATTCATCGCTCCTTGCTGACCTATGGTTGCTACGGATGAGGGGCCTGAAAATACAACTAGGGTTAGCTCCAAAGTATACGCTGGTGTTGCATAACCATTTAAGGATGATGATGAAGACAAGGCAGTGAAACAACAACTCAAAGCCGAGGTAAAAGCAACAAAGGCCATGAAGCATAAAAATAGAAATTACCCTCTCCCTTCTGATGTTTCCTTGCTCTCCTCCTGTCATAACCGCCATTGCCATTTTATTCTAAAGGCGGCCACTTGAAAAAGCAATAGAAATAGGCAAATAGGGAATACACACAGACATTACTTCAACTCACACGCAAAACCCCGAAAGTCAAGGTAAAATTAACACAGTACGCAGGGAGTAGCTGGTACAGTGTTCGATCTAAATGATTCATTTATTTTTCACCCATACTCCTGGCAGGACGCCCATACCGGGTGCAGAGGAACAACATACGGAGTCAAGAAAGTGAAAACCCAACCGCAAAAAATGCCTTCACATGTCTCAGGTGGGAATCCAGCCAGAATAGTCTCAGCCGGCATCAGACATGAGACTTTTCCGGTTGAATGCTCACCTATAATAGCCTATCGGCTAATTAATCATTTCCTTCTCATAATTGTTGTTGTTTTTATTAATTTATTTTATATGTTTTTTATTTTATATCTATATAATATAATGTATATTGATTTTTATATTAGTTTATATATATATTAAAATGTTTTTTGTTATATAATAATATCAAGCTTTTTTGATAAATATAAAATTTTCATGTCATTTTGACTGAAGGCAAGTTGATAAGTAGTCGAGAGGTTCCCTACAAGTGCCTATAATTTCTCAAGGTCAATATAATTTGTAACTCACGATTATTGCAATGCTTTGTCCAATATATCTCTATGGAGGGGGATTTTTTAGAAGTTCCAAGATGGATATTTGCACTAGACTATTACAATATTTTCTAAGAGATTGTATGTGGAACTTTGTGAGGAGGATGCAGTGGATGGTCCACATATGGTGACCCTACCATGTCTAGTGGTGAAAACACATTCATGATCTTTGTCATTGATTTTGATAATATAAACATGTGAAGAGCTATGGGGGATACATCCCACAATATTATCATATTTGTAAGGGGTTTTATTATATTGTGTCATAACCCAATTTTATTGCATATTAATTATAACATGGTAAATTAAATTATTGAAGAAATTCAATGAATTAAATGGAAAATTGAAATTTTTGAGATAAATTGAAAGAAGTTGACTGATGTTGACTATGCAATCTTTGTGAATTATCTTATATGTTATCAAGAATTGAATGTCACTAATAAATTTTTCAAGTGCAAGTGTGTGTAGTTGTAGGGTGACAGGTTGAAGGACGAGAGCATGGTTGAAATAGGATTGTTTAGCCTAATCAAATGATAAGCTAGATGGAATCTGGGTGCACACACCACAAAAATGACATGATATCTACATTTGAAAATTCATATAGGAATTATATTAAGCTGACTAAATATGAATTGATGATTGAAAAAATGTATTTTTGAAACGAAATTATGTGAAACTTATATTTAAAAAAAAAT
Organism: Sequoia sempervirens; assembly: GCA_007258455.2. Classification (NCBI taxonomy): domain Eukaryota; kingdom Viridiplantae; phylum Streptophyta; class Pinopsida; order Cupressales; family Cupressaceae; genus Sequoia; species Sequoia sempervirens. Next base: position 209,313,609 of record VDFB02000008.1, on the reverse strand, counting down.
CTTGAGCTTGTGTTTTGAATTTAGAGGAAAATGAAAGTGAGATTTGGTATGTGAAAGAATGTCTGAATTTCAATTTTACACTTAATATCATTGTCGAAATGAAAATGAAAGACCATATATATATATGCATACACACATACATACATACATATATATATATATATGCATATATATATATGTGTGTGTGTGTGTGTTTATGCATATACATATATATATCTATATGCATATACATATAAATATATATCTATGTGTATATATATGTTAATACACATATAAATAGAAAAGTACATAAATACACACACACACACACATATTGATACCTCTTATCAATGAACTTGAAACCGATAATTATCATTACCAAATAGATAAAATTTAAAAGAATCATGAGAAAATCCCACGATGGACGTGGTCTGCCATTGAAAAAATGGAAAGAATACGAATTTAGAATGGGGCGACAATATCATTAATTTCCATTATCATTTTGAAACAACCCTTAGTGGAGGCATTGGAAATGTAGGAAAGATGATATTCTCAAAGGGGGATATTGACTCCATCAAATAGTGAACAGGGTGTGGAATGAAGCGTGTAGGAAAAATCCAAAGGGAATTCCTTGTTATAGAGGTAATCGATGATTTTTCATTAAAAAGTTGTTTTTCAATTAATTTTTATAGTTTGTATCCCTATTACCATGCTCAAAATGAATCATTGCATTTCAATTTTATTGATTGAATAAACTATACCATCGATCTCTTATGCAATTTGTACAAAATAGAATTCATGGCTCTATTGTTTCTTTTTCTTTTACTTTCAGTTTTTCCTGAGCATGTAGATTCTACGGCTTGAAATGGTTGACTGTGTATGTATTACCTTGTAAGGGTGGTGTTGCCAACCCTGTGTTAAGATTGCATGTAACTCTTTTTTCTTTGATGAGCCCATCACAGGGCTATCAAGAAAACCCTATAGGCCTGTGATTGGGGGCAGTGTGAGTTATGTTGTCGCCACCCCTTTTGGGGTCAGGATGAAGCCAATACATAAAGATTTAATGTATAAACATTTCTCTTAATATTTCTCCAATCCAATGGACCCCTATTTGGGCTGAATCCTTCAACTTTGATCTTGCATCAAAGAGTACTATAATGTTATTGTTTGCTCATCACTTAAGGTGACAGAGGGCTATAAGGCCAGTATTGCATTACATATTTATGTCAATTTATACAGTTGCAAGTATAATATTATGTCACAAAAACATTGTAAAGCTCTTGTCACCTAATCCATTAAGGGTATAGGTTGAATGCTGAGCTTGTTCCCTTATCTTATTGCATGTAAACTATCATTCATTTGAATGATACCCATGTCATCTTTGGGGAGACTATACCCAAACTAAGGGTAGGCATTGTGGAACAGTCTTGACCCCTATATTTTGTGTAGCATTCAATGAATATAAATTGTTCAAAACAACAAAGGAAAAATAAATGTAAACTAAGTATGAGGGTTTCAACCTGAACCTAGTTAAGCTTGTTCCCTTGGTTATGATTATTTTATGGTTATTTATTGATGGTTAGCATGCCATCCAATTATTTTAAATTTCTTCCAAGGGCTAATAACAACTTCATTTTAGTTACTTCTCATATGAAATTTTTATATATAATCATTTAGAATAATATGGCTTGGAAAACAAAGCAATGGAACTTGAAGCTGCAACCTTAAATCACTATAAATGACATTTTTTTTTATCATAAACTATAACTATTTGGCTTGAAACAACATTGTATTATTGTAAATAGTGAATGTTATGTTGGAAACGACATTGTTTTGTCATAAAATTGTATCCGTTTAGCTAGAAACAACATTGTATTATTGTAAACAGTGAATGATCTATTGGAATGACATCGTTATGTTGTAAAAGTGTGTGTGTAGCTAATGAAACAACTTGTTCTGTAATTGTTAAATTGGTAACAATATTGTTCTATTTTAAATAGAGAAAGTGTTCATGTGTAAACAACATAGTTGAATGTTATGTAACTCAAGAATGTTACAAACAAAACAACAATATGTGGGAAATTGTTAATGCAGATTTAATTCTTGATTCAATTATTCTTTGAATTTTCTAACAAATGGAAATGTCAAAATGGAACATTATTAAATGCTAGCAATTTGATTTAGTGGCTTTATTTCATAATGTATGTAGAAATCCAATAAATTAAGTAGGCACATACATGTGTGTGCACATAGAATCTCATCTATGTACATACACATACTTGTGACATACCTTCTTTTATTTCTTAATTCATTTTAAATGGATAATGCTTTATGTTGAAAGTAAACATGGGTCATGTGAATGATATCACTGAATAATGCAATATACCATTCCATTTGAATCTTGTAGCTGATTTTTCTTTAGTGAGGACACTATTAATTTGATTATCTTTTCCGTAGAAATATGTGAGAAGAATATTCCTTTACTTGAATAGAATAATGATACCTAAGTAAACTAGAGAACCTCAAGGTAGATGCTACTAGAGGGTAGATAGGTGTTACAAAATTATTGTGTTATAGAAAGTTACCTTCTAGGATGGGTGCCAAAATGGAGTTTAGAGAGTATAGGTTTGCTTTACCAAAACCTATTGTTTGTTGTTGCAACAAATTTCTTATGCTTGGCCAAGAAATATAGTTCATTTTGTATCTATGAACTCTATGATATCATTCTCTACCATTCCTAGCATAGATCTTACTGAAGTACCCTAAATCTGCATGTGAAACCAACCTCAAATACTCATTAGAAGGGTTAGTCTACTTACAAATCTGCAAAACACCTCTATGAAATAAAATATCTATGCTAAAGAAATGCCACAAGTAACAAAAACAACATCAAGAAGACATTTCAAAAGCAAGATAATCACCTATTCCATATTGGATTAGTGTCACATGTGCTAGTGACCCTTTCCCAACCCTTGCTAAGAAGCCAAAATGATGAAATGCAAATGGAGATGATGAGCAAGATGAGTTCTCAAATCTAGAGAGTAACCTTGCATAAAAGTTGTGGATGGATGAATGAGGATTGAGGCCTTCTTTTATAGATTTTCTTGATGAGAGATTGGCCAAGAGGGTGAATGTGGGACTAAAGATCCACCAATGAGGAGAGGCCACTTGTCAAGTGATGATAGGCCAATGGATGTGCAAGATTTGGGAAGTGTGGCCATTAGAGGGAGAATTTGAATTCAAATTTTGCAATAAATTTAGAGAGGGGGACAAGAAAAAGTGTAATAAACGCAATGTTGGAGGGAAAAATCAACTTGCCATGTTGAGTGAAAATGGTGATTTAAATAAATCAATAAAGGGATTTATTTGTGCAAGTGGCATAATCTAGAGAATGCAAGTGGGATGGGATTAGCATTTAATCATGGTTAGATTAAATTAATGGTGATTAGGTTAGTTTGACTTTCATGATTTAAATATTTGATTTATTTAAATCAGAAAAGGATGAAATATGGATTGGATTTAATCAAATAAATGTTTGATTTATTAAATTAAAGGGATGATGTTTGATTTAATTTTAAATAAATGATCCTAGGAGATGATATTACCTAATGAATGGATGAAAGTGCACCTGATTAATTGATGAACGATCCTAATGTGAAATATAAATGAATGAACCTAATCAAATGCAGAATGTTAATTTTGCATGTCTACACTTACATTTTCTTTTCTAACTTTTAGATAGAAATTGCATGTTGATGTATGGAAATGCACCAGATTCTACCTTGCAGATTGTTCTCTTGTTAAACTTTCCATACAAGGTCGGGTATTCTTCAAGTTGGAAGAATTTCAAGGAAGCATAAGCTTTGTGGTTGGGTGGTAAAGCACTTCAACCATGTTCTTGTCCACCAGTGGAGGTGAGCATCAAGAGGAACCCTAGATGCACTCAAGACTTTTAGTCTATGATGTAAGCTTGATGTAATACTTGATGTACCTTGATGTAAAATTTGTATAATGTAATGAATTTTTGGCCTCATGAGCCAAGTCAAACTTGATATTGTAATTTGACTTTTGAATTGAATATATGAATCTTGACTCATTTTAATAAGACATGTGTTACTATGATTGACTATAGCTACTTAGTTATGTATTTTTAATTTGAATATATTCATGTGTCATTTGCAATAATATTCATTAAGTAATAATTTTGGATGGGTTATTAAATTTGGTATCAGAGCTTAGGTTTCAACTCCAGGCCTTTTGAGTCTACCTTAGTTTTGACTAGGGGTAGTTGAACCTTGGCCAAATTTAGTTGTCATGAGAATTGACCAAACCCAAAATGAATGCAAGTATGAGAAGGTCAAAGGTAGGACAAAGGAAGGGAAAAAAAAACTAATGGAACCTCACTTAATAAATTCATAATGGAAGAAAAAACTAAGACAAAGGTTGAACTTGAAATTCCCAACATTGAAACTCTAGCTCAGGCCCTTACACGACTTAAGCTAGAGAGAGGCTTGAAGATTAAGGAGAAGCAAACACCTAAGATCAAAAAGCTTTCCCCAATCTGGGACTGGCCTCTAGGGTGTGGACCCAACGCACCTTGGTTTTAAACTAAAGAGGAAAAGGAGAGCATGTGCACTCAACCATCCTCTTCTATAAAGTTTAATGTAAATTCAGATGAGGACCCAAAGGAATTCCCTCTTTCTGATGATGAAAAAACAAAATAATGTAACAAGAAGCCTTTGTAAATAAGGGTCAATTGAATCACCTTTAATATCAATAAAACAAGATAATATTTTTGGTGTGTTAAAAAAGACTCCAAAATATATTCATTATGCATGAATGTATATGTCTTCTATGAACAAGGGATGTATGCATGTGTAAATTATGTGATGTAGAATAAGAAAGTTTATTTGTAGAACGTACTGTTGAGATGTGATAAACATTAAGTGTGAGTCAACATGGTGACCACTAGGAAAGAGATGGGTGGTAGTGGTTCCAATAAAGGACCTAACAAGAGGCTAGAAGAGATTCTAGAGATTCTAAATTGACAAGAGGATTGCATGGATCACATAGAACAAAAATTATGAGTGGTGTGTGAGGATCGAGACCATAGGAATGCAAAAGTCAATCAAGGAGACAGTGGTCTAGGGGCAAGTCAATGAGGATGAGATTGGAAAGGATCTTAAAAGAGTAGCACCACCCAAGTTTTATGGTAAGGATATTAGAGTAGGAGTAGAGGCTTAGATTATTGAGATGGAGAAATACTTGGGGCTTGGTAACCTTTCTAACCAAACAAAAGTGGCATGAGCTACATATCAACTTTCTGGTGAAGCATCGACTTGGTGGGATAATTAAAAGTTAGAAAGGAATCTATAGCCTACTGAGATCACTTGGGAACTCTTCCTCAATTCTTTCAGGAAGCAATGGTTACCATAGCTTTTCTTTGACAAGAAAGTGATGAAATTTTAGAATTTAACCTATGGGAACATGACTATGATCTAGTATTGGGAAAAGTTCACCAACCTATTGAAATATGTGCCTCAGTATCAGGGGGATGAACATTTCCATATCCAAAAATTCATAATGGGATTGAGAACCCACATAGGAGCTGAAGTGGATATGCATGATGCTCTTACCATAAATGAAGTATTCCAAAAAGCCACCAAATAGGAACAAAAACTACATTAGTTATCCAACCTCCATAATGATTCAAATCCTAAGTCATGGTATGGGAAAAATAAATTTCATAAAGGAGACAAGAACCGTCAGTTCTATAATCTCAAGAGGGGAACTGAGTTGCAGAAGAAGGGTGAAGATGAGAATGGTGGAAAGAACAAGAAGGAAAACAAAAACAAGGGTAAGTACAAACAAAAGCAAAAGGGATTCAAAGAGGACATGCCGAGAGGTCGAAAAGGGCCTCGTGATGGATTTTATACTTGTGGAGGTGATCATTATGCCTCAAATATCCTCAGTGGTCAAAGCCATAGAAGAAATGAAGCTATCAACAAACTCAGCATCACCAGATCCACACTGTAGTGGATAACAAAAAAGCAGAGTATCAGGCTTTGCCATTTCAGCTAATGGGTAAGCTCTATGGCCAATCTATCTCTCGTTTGATTGATACCAGAGCTACTAAATTTTTTATAGATCCTAGAATAATATCCAAGATACCTATTAGAATTGGATACATGGAAAACTCATGGATAGTCCAATATGGTAATTAAGTAGAGAAAAGGGTAGATACATATCTCTTTTGTAGCGAGTTAGAGATTCCAACCTTCCAAACACAAGTCAACTTGTATGTGGCACCTTTAGGCTCATATGATGTAATTTTTGGAATAAACTAGTTGACCGAGCATAATGCTATAGTAAATTGTGAGGATATGGTAGTCAACTATTTGGATGACTATGGAAACCCAGTCTAGATTTGTGGAAGGAAAAGACCCTTGGAGCTTAGAAATATTTATGCAATGTAGCTCAAGAAGGCATGTTGAAAGGGATGTGAAATTTATTTTGTGCATGTCAGTAACCTTGATAGCAAGGAAGCATATTTATATGACTATCATATTCTTAAGGAGTTCTAAGATGTATTCCCTGATGAACTTATGGAGTTTCCTCTGAAGTGAGAATTCAACTTTTCTATTGACCTTCCCCTAGGAGCTGAGCCTCAATCCAGGGAACCCTATCGAATGAACACTACTGAACTCTGTGAGTTGAAGGCCCAATTAATGGAATTACTGAAAAAAGGGCTTATAAGACCTAGTGTATCTCCTTGGGGACCATTGGTATTCTTTTTGAAAAAGAAGGATGGAACCTTGCATCTGTGTTTAGACTATCAGATGTTGAACAAGGTGACCATCAAGAACCGATATCCACTCACAAGGATTGATGAGTTGTTTGATCAGATAAAGGGAGTGACAATGTTATCCAAAATTGATCTTAGGTCAGGGTACCATTAGTTGAGAATTAAGAAAGAAGATATTCCAAAGATTGCATTTAGAACTCGATATGGACATTATGAGTTCACATTAGTACCTTTTGGTTTAACTAATGCACTAGCAGCTTTTATAAACCTCATGAATAGCGTATTTAGAGATTGCTTGGATGAATTTGTTTTAATCATCATTGAAAACATCCTATTCTTCTCAAATTCTATTGAAGATCATGATAGGCACTTGAAGATAGTCCTTCAACGACAGAGAGAAAGGAAATTTTTTGGAAGTGTTCATTTTATCAAGACAAGGTGCACTATCTAGGCCATATCATTTCAGATGAAGGAGTCTCTGTATACCCTAAAAAGATCAAGGCATTCGTGGAATGGAAAATGCCTCATAATGTGTTAGAATTTTGTAGCTTCATGGGCCTTGCAGGATACTATAGGAAGTTTGTGCAAGGGTTTTACTAGATTGCATCTCCTATCACTTTACTCCAAAGAAAGGGAACACAGTTTGAATGGACCAAGAAATGTGAGTAGGAATTTCAACTACTGAAGGAAAGGGTCATGACAACACTAATGATGACCATCCCTGATCCTAATGGGAGATTCATAGTAATCATATATGCTTCAAGAGAGAGATTGGGAGCAATATTAATGCAAGATGGAAAAGTGGTAGCGTATAAATCAAGTAAGCTTAAGAAACATGAGGTGAATTATGCACCATATGATTTAGAATTGGCCTCAATAGTTCATGCCTTATAGATGTGGATGCATTATATTTTGGGGAATTCATTCAAACTTAAGACATACCACTTGGGATTTAGATACATTTTCACTTAACCAAACCTTGATGCATGAAAAAGAAGGTGGTTAGAATTCCTTAGTGGGTATGACTTCAGAATTGAGTATATAAAGAGAAAAGAGAATAGAGTGGCTGATGCTCTTAGTAAATGAAGAAATCTAGCAGCCATGATCTCGACAAGGCATAACTTGAGACAATAGGTGATTCAATATCTTCCAAGGGATGAACACTATGAGTGAGTGAAGAGTGCCCTAGTAGTCAATCCTTCATATCATCATTTTGATGGGTATGAGATCGAACCAGATGGTTTTTGAGATACTAGAGAAGAATGTATATTCCAGAATATGGCGAGCTAAGGAAGTTATTTTTAGAGGAGGTTCATAATGTGCCCTATTCAAGACACCCTGGAGTATTCAAATGATCGTAGAGTTGAAGACTATGTATTTTTGGCCTAAACTCAAGAAGGATGTAGTGGAGTATGTACCCAAATGCTTAGAGTGCCAGCGAGTTAAGGCTAAGCATGCACATCCAACCAAGCTATTGTACCCTCATGACATACTTGAGTATAAATGGTAGCTGATCAGTATGGATTTCATATAAGGGGTTTCCATTAAGCAAGAACATGCATGACGTTATCTTGGTCATAATTGATAAGTTGACTAAGGTTGCACACTTCATTCTAGGAAACCTTAAGGATGGATCATTGACCTTGGCCAAGAAATTTGTCCATGAGATCTTCTACTTGCATGGAGTTCTAGAGACTATCATTTCTGATAGAGACACTTAGATGACCTCAATATTTTGGATGACCTTGAATGTTGCATTGGGAACCAAATTAAATTTAAACTCCACTTATCATCTTCAGACTGATGGGAAAACAAACAGGGTGAAACAAGTAGTTGAATACATACTCTAGATGTATTGTATGGACCAACAATATAAGTGGGAAGAATATTTTCCTTTGGTAGAGTTTGATTGCAACAAATCTTATCATGCATCCTTAGGCATGGCAACGTTTGAAGTATTTATGGGTGAAAGTGTCATACCCCCATCAGTTGGGATAAATTTGAAGACATGTTCATAGTAGGACCTAAAATGCTTAAAGAAATGGAAGAAAAAACATGAGTCATTAAAAGAAGACTAAAGGAGGTGGTAGACCAACAAAAGAGTTATACCGACAAGAACTGAATGCTTAGATAGTTCACAATCGAGGATAAAGTTTTCTTGAGAGTTAAACCTCATAAAAGTTCTATTGCTTTCAAAAAGTCTTCCAAGTTTTCCTTAAGATATGTGGGACTATTTGAAGTCTTGGAAGTGATTAACTTAGTTGCTTATAGACTAACTCTACCACCTGCTCTGGCTCGACTTCATAATGTGTTTAATGTTTCCTTTCTTAAGCCATATCATCCTGATGTAGCTCATGTGCTTGATTGGAAATTCTTGCAGGTATAGGATCCAAGAATGGTGCTAGTGGAGCTAATTAGAATCATAGATAAATGCAATGTTAAGTTACAGAGCAAAGATATTGCTTAGTTTAAGGTCCAATGGGATTAGTATTCTGAAGACAATGGTACTTGGGAGGATGCGGAAGAAATAGAACACTCCTTTCCACATTTTCTTTCTTAAGAAAGAAGACATGACAAATTTTGTTTGAATTTCTTTGGATTGAAATACTATGATGTTATGGATGAGACAATTTGATGTTATGTTGAAATAGACATATATGCTTTAATTTGATGTGATGTTGAAATAGACATAAATGCTTTAATTTTGATTAAATAGACATCGAGACAATGTCTCTTCCAAGAGGGGAAGGATGTCATAACCCAATTTTATTGCATATTAATTATAACATGGTAAATTGAATTATTCAAGAAATTCAATAAATTAAATGGAAATTTTGAAATTTTTGAGATAAATTGAAAGAATTTGTCTGATGTTGACTATGTGATCTTTGTGAATTATCTTATATGTTATCAATAATTGAATGCTACTGATAAATTTTGCAAGTGCAAGTGTTTGCAATTGCAGGGTGACAAGTTCAAGGACAAGAGCACAGTTGAAGTAGGATTGCTTAGCCAAATTGAATGGTAAACTAGATGGAATATGGGTGCACACACCACAAAAATGGCATGACATCTGAATTTGAAAATTCATATAGGAATTATATTAAGTTGACTAAATATGAATCGATGATTGAAAAGAAGTATTTGTGAAACGAAATTACGTGAAACTTTTTTTTTTTAAATTTCAACCTTGAGCTTGTTTTTTGAATTTAGAGGAAAACAAAAGTAAGATTTGGTATGAATGAATGTGTGAATTTCAATTTTACACTTAATATCATTGTTGAAATGGAAATGGAAGACCATTTTTATATAAATGATAGATATGCACATGAAAAAATTTATATGTGAATACAAATATGTGTATACATATATATATAAACACACACAAATATATATACATATATATGTGTGTGTGTATTTAAATACATATATAAATATAAAAGTATATAAATACACACACACACACACCTTTTATCAATGAACTTGAAACCGATAATTATAATTATCTAAAAAGATAAAATTCAAATGAATCATGAGAAAATCCCATGAGGATGTGGTTTTCCATCGGAAGAATGGCAAGAATTTGAATTTAGAATGGGGCGGCAATATCATTAATGCCCATTATCATTTTGAAACAACCCTTAGTGGAGGCATTGTAAATTTAGGAAAGATGTTATTCTGAAAGGGGGATATCAACACCATCAAACAGTGAACTAGGTGTGGAACAAAGCATGTGGGATTTAAAGCCAAATGGAATTCCTTGTTGTAGAGGTAATAAGTGATTTTTCATTAAAAAGTTTCTTTTCAATTGATTTTTATAGCTTGTATCTCTATTACCATGCTCAAAACGAATCGTTGCATTTCGATTTTATTGATTGAATGAACTTTACTATCGATCTCTTATGCAATTTTTTCAAAATAGAATTCATGGCTCTGTTGTTTCTTTTTCCTTTACTTTTGGTTTTGTTTGAGCATGTAGAGCCTACGACTTGAAATGGCCAACTATGTATGTATTACCTTGTAAGGGTGGTGTCATCGACCTTGTGTTAAGATTGCATGTAACTCTTTTTGCTTAGATAATCCCATCATAGGCATATCAGGAAATCCCAATAGGCCTATGATTGAGGGTGATGTGAGTTATGTCATCACCACCCCTTTTGGGGGTAGGCCGAAGCCAATACATAATGATTTGATGTATAAAAATTTCAATTCTTAATATTTTTCCAGTCTGATGGACACCCATTTGGGTTGAATCCTTCACTTTCGATCTTGCATCAAAGAGTACTCTAATGTTATCAATTTCTCATCAACGAAGGTGACAAAGGGCTATAAAGCTAGAATTACATAACATATTTATGTCAATTCTTATAGTTGCAAGTATACTGTTATGTTATAGAGACATTATGAAGCTCTCGTTGCCTAATCCATAAAGGGTATAGGTCGAATGCTAAGCTTGTTCCCTTATCTTGTTGCATGTAAACTATCATTCATTTGAATGATACCCATGTTGTCTTTGGGGTGACTATACCCAAACCGAGGGTAGGCATTATGGCATGAACTTGACCCCTATGTTTTGTGTAGGAGTCAATGACTGTAGATTGTTTAGAACAACAGAAGCAAAATAAATGTAAACTATATATTCAAGGGTTTCAACCTAAACTTGGTTAAGCTTGATCCCTTGGTTCTGATCATTTTATGATCATTGATTAATAGTTAGCATGTTGTTTAGTTATTTAAAATTCCTTCCAAGGGTTGATAACAACTTCATTTTAGTTACCTTTCAAATGAAATTTATACAAATAATCATTTAGAATAATATGGCTTGGAAAATGAAGAAATGGAACTTGAAGTTGCAACCTTAAATCATTGTAAATGACATTGTTTTGTAATAAACTATAACTGTTTGGCTTGAAACAACATTGTATTATTGTAAAAAGTAAATGTTCTGTTGGAAATGACATTGTTTTGTCATAAAATTGTAATTTTTAGCTGGAAACAACATTGTATTATTGTAAATAGTGAATGCTCCATTGGAAACGACATTGTTTTGTCATAAAACTATAACTGTTTAGCTGGAAACAACATTGTATTATTGTAAACAGTGAATGATCTATTGGAACAACATCGTTATGTTGTAAAAGTGTGTGTAACTAATGAAACAACTTGTTTTGTAACTGTTAAGTTGGTAACAATATTGTTTTGTTTTAAATAGAGAAATTGTTCATGTGTAAACATCATAGTTGAATGTTACAACTTGAATGTTACAAATGGAACAATATGTGAGAAACTGTTAATGTAGATTTAATTCTAGATTTAGTTATTCCTTGAATTTTCTAACAAATGGAAATGTCAAAGTGGAACATTATTAAATGTTAGCAATTTGATTTAGTGGTTTTATTTCAGAATGTATGCACAAATCCAATAACTTAAGTAGGCACATATATGTGTATGCACATAGACTCTCGTCTATATACATACACATACTTGTGACATACCTTATTTTGTAGCTTACTTAATTCATTTTAAATGGATAATGCTTTATGTTGAAAGTAAATTTGGGTCATGCAAATGATATGACTGAATAATGTAATGTACAGTTCCATTTGAACCATGTAGCTGATTTTTGTTTAGTGAGGAAACTAGTAATCTGATTATCTTTTCCATAGACATATGTGAGAAGAATATTCATGTACTTGAATAGAACATTGATACCTAAGTATACTAGAGCACCTCAAGGTAGATGCTGCTAGAGGGTAGATGACTGTTATGAAATTATTGTGTTATAGAAAGTTACCTTCTAGGATGGGTGTCAAAATGGAGTTCAGAGAGTATAGGTTTTCTTTACCAAAACCTATTGTTTATTGTTATAAAAAAATTCTTATGCTTGGCTAAGCAATATAGCTCATTTTGTATGTATGAATTGTGTGATATCACTCTCTACCATTCCTGGCATAGATCTTGCATTTTATTTTCTAACTTGTAGATAGAAGTTACATGTTGATGTATGGGAACATACCAGATTCCACCTTGTAGATTGTTCTCTTGCTAAAATTTCCATGTAGGGTTAGGTATTCTTCAAGTTGGAAGAATTCTGGGGAAGCATAAGCTTTGTGGTTGGGCAGTAAAACACTTCAACCATGTTATCATCCACCAATGGAGGTGAGTGTCAAGAGGAACCTTAGATGGATTTAAGAATTTTAGTCTATGATGTAACCTTGATGTAATACTTGATGTACCTTGATGTAAAATTTGTACAATTTAATGAATTTGTGGCCTCATGATCCAAGTCAAACTTGATATTGTAATTTGACTTTTGAATTTAATATATGAATCTTGACTCATTCTTATAAGACATGTGTTTCTATGAATGACTATAACTACTTAATTATGTCTTTTAAATTCGAATATATTCATGCGTCATTTGCAATAATATTAATTAATTAATAATTTAGGATGGTTATTACTTATTGGATGTTATTAGTGTTGTTATTTACATTTACCTTGATTGGGTGAAGTGGAGGTAGATGGATTTCCTTGGGTATGCTTTGGAGTGGGTTTGATAGAGTTCTAGTTGATCATTTGGCAAGGAGGATAAAGTTCCCTCAATCTCTATGTATCCACGATCAATGATATCTTGACTATAGTTTTTGAGCTTCATGCATTTATTAGTTGCATGTCCTTTAATCCTATGATAACTCTAATATTCATTTTCCTTATATCAAGATTGTTTGGGTTTGGATTCATCAAATAGTTGTTTCATAGGAAATGTTACAATGTTTTCTTGTATGAGCTTCTTAAGAACATCTATGGGTTCCCCAAGGGTGGTGAATTTTCTCTTAGGATTATTTTGGGTGTTTTATTTTGGTTGTCCTTAAGGTACATAAACTGTGTTAGTGTCACACGGAACCCTGTGGAGGTGTTTTGAGTGGCATTTTATGTGTTGATAGCTTGAACATGTTTAGCATTGATGATGCCATAACTAATTATATTTTTATTTTTGCCCCAAATCATTAGCTTGTCATTATATTGTTTATCACTATTTTCTTTATAAATTTTTACTAAGCCTTTGTCTATAAGGGCCTTTTCGATGGTGACCCTTTTTTCTATTATCTCATTGAAGGTAGAGGCACCATGTACCTACAAGTGGAATGTCATCTCCAAGTTAAATTTCTAAATAAATATGTTCATGAGTTGTTTCTCAAGCATAGACCAAGGGAAGTGGCTAGTGAGTCCTCTCTACCACTATAAATATTCCACAAATATATCACCATTATGTTTGTTGGCATTACAAGGATCAAGCATGATGACTTCATGTTCAATTTTATAGGAGAAATGAACAAATTTTTTTTAGATGGGTTTGCAAAGGTTGAGACAAAAAAATGGGGAATGTGCATGAACCATTCCAAGGCTTATCCACCTAACTTATGAGGAAAAAATTAGAGAAATTAATGGTCATCATATGCTAGATCTCTTGGTATGCCATGAAAAATTCTTTAACATGGTCTTGAGGGTCACCTTTCACTTTGTATTTATCAAATTTTGGAATTTGAAAGAGTTGGGGAAACACACCATTATTATTAATCTGTCAAAAGGATAAGGACACAATTATTGACATTTTTTTTTTTGTTGTCCTTGTTGTAAATTCTTTAATAAAAAAATAATTTCCTCTCATTCTTAATCAAATTGTGTTGAAGGAGTGGGGGCAACTTTCCTAGCTACATTGGAGGGTACACATTGATGTGTAGGATATTCAATATTAGGTTGGGGGTAACATATTATTGGATAGGTGGGATAGTATATTTTTGGATAGGTAGTATGACATTTAGAAAAGAGAAAAATTATGAGTGGAATAGGTTTGAGATGTTTGGAGGGGGTATGAAGTTGTTGGCCTCCTACAATGATTTAATAACTAAGCCTTTACAGCTGTGATTCAAAGATTGGACATCTAACCTCAATAGATATCTTATCATCATGAAGGTGCATTTAAATTGTCAACCCAAGGACATAAAATTAAAATGGGTCAGCAAAGCATGCGTACTAGGAGCTCAAAGTAGCCATCTTGAGTCTACAGTCTAAGAAAATTCAATTCTAGAAAGTAAATTGCTGGAAAGGAATTAAACAAGACTGGAAATCAACTAGAAACTATCTTAAACTGAAATGCATTGAAAATAATAAAGATCTAAGTGAACAAACATGCAACTACTCTTTCTACTTTGGTTGCAGGAACAGTCACAAAATGATATTCTAGTGGTTGTAGGAATAGTTAGTGCCATATTTGAACTAAATACAAAGCAAGAAGTAATAACTAACTAAACTATTCTAAGGGATAGATTACTCACCAAGTGGTACCCCTTGGATGAGTATCCTCTAAGACTAACACAAACTCAAATGTTCAAACTCAAATATCATTTCATTCATTGAAAAATGTGTAAACAGAATAGTAGCATGACTGTGCTGAAAATGAAGAATACTTAGTACATCATCAATGTCATCTATCAATAACAACAATAAAGAACTAAGAACCTCCAATAAGAAGATTTGAATCCTTATTTATACTACCAGTTAAATAGGGCAGTCAACTCCTACTAACTGAGAGGATGTCATTTAGGGAAAGTAAGGAAAAGAGTGGTAGAGCGGTTATGCATGCATGGAATCCAGTCAAACATGCATGTCCAAATGTGGATCCAATGCTGCAATAATGCCTGCAATTGATCAATGCTATAAATGTAAGGCAGATACATTTGACTGTCAGGGGAATCTTCTATCGTAGCCCTTTAGTTGACTATTTAAAGGATTCCTCAGTTGATGACTTCCTTTCTCAGCTTAGCATCCACAAACTGTATCTGCATGGTAATGTCAGTACGCATAATAATTTCACATCCATAATCACCTTAAAGAACATTCATCAACCATATGCAAAATTAACATAGATAACCCACATAATATGCCAATGTCATTAAAACTTCATAGAGATAGGATTAAACTTAATGTCAATGGTTTGAGGGAAACATTATGCATATACCAACATTTAACTATTAAAGTTCATGACATTGCCAACAAATAGACTATAAATTCTACCCAAAATTTTGACCAAAAACTAGGCTTATCATCCCCCCAACCTAACGTCTTGTTGTTCCTCCAGCAGAGGAAGGGCTATTCTTTTGTTTGGTCAAAGATTTGAAGTTTGCAATTGCTAGCTACCTCACATCTATTTCAGTTGATCGTGACTCAGGATCCCAATAAAATCCTCCCAGTCTATAAAATTTATTCCATCTTTTTCTTTTTGTAGCAATATCATATTGGTAGAATGTAAAATTTGGTACTGGCCACATGAGAATGGGAGGCTAAAAAGTTAGGGGAAGCCAAAATTTCCCCTTGTTTCTACCAATCTAAATATACTTGTCAATTCATTTCAATGTTGCAGCATAATTATGAATAGAATGGGGCTCAGCCTATTTTAGCTCATCTGTTAAACTGTTCCCTCGTTGGGACAGATATTCTCTCACTAGCTCCTCTTTTGTTGTTGTCTTGACCTCATATTCAATGTAGACTGCTTCTATCCATGGCATAATTCTATTACCATAGCTAGGTCTAAGGAGCATTTTGAGCCATTCTCTACGAATATCTCTTGGATTACTTGACTCAACTCTAATGGCTAAGGGGATGTTAGATTCCATTTTTCTGTAGGAATTATACTTCTTACCCCATTTGACATCATTCTGTACCCATGACATGAATGCTCTCAATTGAATGTCTCCAACATATAGCAACAAATTCCAACCATGATCCTGCATGACAATGTAATTATGCAGGTAGAATTCACATAACAAGTTTTCATCTCAGGGGAAGCAATCCTGAAGGCATTGAAGAATTTGGTAGGGGTTTTAATGGAGGGGATTAAATTTGAAACTAATTTTAACAGTTTGAAAGAGAGGTATTTTTCTTTCAAGTGTAGGGCATAAACCCTTGGAGGGGTTATGCACTTTAGAATTTGTGGTACCAGGGTTACAATATTATCTACCTTCTTTTTCAAGGTAGTAATCTCCTCATCTTTCTCCTCAATGAACTCATCTCTCTTTTAGATTTCCTTTTTCAAATTTTTCCTCTCCTTTTTCCATTCCTCCTCTTTTTTTTTCATTTCTTCCCATAGATTTAAAATTGTTGTATGAATTGTGAAAGCATGAAGGTTTTGGATACCTACCAGTGTTTTCGTTGATGGTTGCCCCCCATATAATACAATTTCCATGGACTCAGGTGGTCCAGTTGCCTTTGGTTGTAGGGTACTATTTCTTCTCCTTGTTCTTGTTGCAAGGTGTCTTGTTTTGGCTCTTGGTTCTATTCTTGGTGTGGCTACAAGAATCCCTATTTGTCCTCAAATTCTTCGCAATATTGGAAAGGTCTACCAGTGTCACTCTTGCTGTGATTTCAAATATGTCCTCTTCTTTTCCTTCAACATTTTCATGCCCCATTGGGGCCTCGGTGTCCTCATGTGATTTTTCCTCATGCCTAGGGTTTTCCTATGGAGGTGTGCAAAAAGCTGGCCTAGCTGGTCTTGACTTCCTAGGAGTGCTTTTATGTTTCCCTTTGGCTGCAAGATGAATAGTATCAACCTTTCTCTTCCTAGCACTCGACACTTCTTTTTCTATAGGCTATGCTTGGGATTTTCCTTTTTCTATTTCTACCTCCCTCTTTTGTGCTCTAGTTCTCATTAGGGTTCCTAGGGGAACATCATCATCGGAGTCAAACTAAGAACTTGCTCTTTCCGAATACTCTATTTCAGAGGAAATAATTTATATGGCTTCTTCTATTGCTGCAAGAGGGTTCATACTAGAGCTAGCACTAGGAGTGGCTTCAGCTATTCTTAGTCTTTTGCTAATCCTATGGGGTTGAGGTAAAACCCTAGGTGGAAATTGCTCAACTCTAAATTGATCAATATTTACAAACTCCTCCCAGGATATTCTAGATACACTATTAAAAGATTTCTTAACCAACAATTTTATCAAGAAATGGTGGGAGATAGAGTTGTCCCTACCTTTTTGTGTTTGGGCTACCATGATGGAAGAAGGTTGTATAGAACATTGGGCACATTCATCCTCCTTTCGTGCCTCATGTGACTCAACAGCTTGAAATGCACTGAATGTAGGTTTGAAAAAAATCCCTCACATGTGATATACTTGATAATGTAGATAGTTATCTACTTCCATGGTTTAGGTAGAGATGTCCTCTTCAACCATTGTTTATCAATGCTAATTGGTGGGTTGCCATGTATTGTAAATTCTTCTCTGGCTGACTTGAAATCCCTAAAGGCAAGGTAATTCTCACCATTAGCAGGTAACCCTAAAAATTTTGCAATTCTCTCCTCAGTTGCCACAACTTCTAGTCCTTTTACTATGGCTCTGCCTTCAAAGAATGTCTAAGCAAATTTGAGTGCAATGGCTTCGTCAAAGCCATCTAGTTTCATGAAATAGTCAAACCAACCACTATGTTGAAATTCTACCAGGCATTGTGCATCTTGCAAAAAAATGGCATGAACTCAGGGCTCATTCCGAATTAGTCCTCCTCCCATTGTCTTTAATCATCTTTTACTTTGCGAATTTCCCTTCTCTAAAAAAAATGTCTAAAAAACCACACCTTTCTGCTGAATTTTCACTACTAATGTCAACAGAAATTTCCTTCTTTGTCTTTGCTTGTACCACTTACTACTTGTATCTAAAGATTACAACAAGGGAATCAAGGTAAGAAAAAGGATGATAAATGAGGATGATGATGGAAAGAATTGGTGGCTCAGTTAACATTACTTCATACATGCGAGCCAAATTTTCAAATTGGCTTATTTAAATTTCTGATGTAGCCACATTGTGATTTGACACATGAGTAGCATATTTCTATTTTTTATTCTCCCCTAACCTAAATTTGGACATGTGTCCATACATGGCAGGAGGGAGTGATGACTTGACAAGGCATAATGAAATATTGTGTAGTCACCTATATTAATCATGCCATGATTAAATAAATTCTCTTAAAAGGTAATTAAGATATGATAATTGCTTGCGTACATACCTAGGCATGTGAAGAATGCATTACAAAGATCATGGAGAGAAAGTACTGTTGTGTCTTATTTAGAAATAATTGAGAAATTAATGAAGTGAGGTGGAGTGAAGTGAGGTGTAATGAAATGATGGAAGAGAGAGACAGGTGGCATTGATGGACGGATAGGCAGATGGGTGAAGAAACAAACTTCCACTAAAAGTGAAAATCTTTATTATGGAAAGTATGTACCTTAATTTAGCCAAAAGGGGGACGCTAGGTCCACCACTTTCGGTTGTAGGAAGCTTGTTTGTTGAATGTGGGGTGAATTATTGTAGGAACTATTCCTTGAAGGCTAGCTTATGATATATTCTGAGACGATGACCATTGATGAGTAACTTGAATTTGACAAGGTCAATGGTGGTGAGATGAACAACTCCATTAGGAAAGACCTCAACAATTTTTTATGGTCCTAGCCACCTTATTTGCAATTTTCCCACATTGTCTTGATATCGTGAGTCATATAACAATGCCCAATCACCTAGCTAAAATTTTTTCTCCTTGGTAAATTTATCATGCCATCTCATCCTCTAGTTCTACACTACCTCAGTGTGGTGCAAGGATACTCTTCTCATCTCATTCAAAGCATTTAGCTACATGAATCTCTTTTTATGCCTCAAAGATATCCATCCCTAGATCTACTGCAATTCTAAAAGTCTTGTGCTCAAATTCAATAGGCATCATAGTAGTCTTCCCATACAATAGTTCAAATGGAGTAAAGCTTGTATTGGTTTTCCAAGTGGTCCTATAGGCCCAAACTACTTCTAGTAATTTACTAGCCCAATCCTTTTTGTGGATGGCTACTGTCTTAGTCAAAATGGCTTCAATTTCTCTATTGGTTACTTCAACTTGACCATTAGCATTAGGGTGATAAGGGGTAGACTTCCTATACCTTATGTTATACTCATTGACCAAGGATGTGACAAGAGTTGAAGTGAATTGAGCTCCTTGGTTAGTTATTATCTCTCTTGGGACCCCATACTGTGTGAAAATTTCTTCATAAAGGAATTCTACAACTTTATTATCTCTTGCATGCTTCATGGCCTTAACTTCTACCCACTTAGTTACATAATCAATACATACTAAGATATAAGACTTACCATTTGATGGAGGGTCAATAGGTCCCACAAAATCCAATCCCCACTTATCAAAGGGAGTGATCACTTTTTAGGGATAAAGTGAAATCTCATTAGATTTGGTTGGCCGGCCCATCCTTTGACACTTATCACATTTCCTCGTGTACCTTCCTACATCTTTGTGAAGTGTAGGCCAATAGTATCTTGTGTTCATAATTTTCATTGTTGTCCTCTTTGCTGCAAAATTCCCTCCACAAGGTTCATCATGGCATGCATGCAAAATTTCATATGTCTCATCTTCTCTCACACATATTCTCATAACATGATTTGGTCCAATATAGAACAAGCATCCAACAATCCATGAAAAATAGAAAGATTTTTCAATGAGTACTTTTCTCTCATTTGGTGAGAAATGAGGAGGAACTCTCCCTGTTACAAGATAATTAACTATGTTAGCATACCAAGGTACTTGAACATTGATGGAAAATAGATTCTCATCAGGAAAGGAGTCAGCTATGGCTTGACTGTCCTCAAATGTAGTTAGCCTTGAGAGAAAATCTGCAACAACATTAGCCTTCCTTGGTTTATCCACAATGGTTATTTCAAATTCCTGCATCAACAACAACCGTCTTATTAATCTTTCTAAGATCAGGGGTTTATTCATGAGGTATCTAATGGTTGTATGATCAGTATGCACAAAAATATGATAGCCTATGATGTAGTGCCTGAATTTGTTCAGGGAATAAATTACTGCTAGCATCTATTTTTCTGTCACAGTATAGTTAAATTCAAATCCCTGTAAATTTTTGTTGATGAAATAGATGGAATTTTCAATGGCTCCTTTTTATCCTAGGACTGCTCCTATGACATAATTTGAGGCATCTGTATGAATGTGAAAATGGATCTCCCAATTAGGTCCTTTCAAAATAGGAGCATGGGTCAAGGCTATCTTCAAGTCAAAGAATGCTTTGTCACAATCTTTAGTCCAGTGGAACTCGACATCTTTGGTCAAGAGGGTGTACAATGGTGTTTCTATTTTGCTAATTTTTTTGATAAAACACCTATAGTATCCTGCATGTCCCAAGAAACTCCTAACTTATTTTTGTTTTGCAGGTGTAGGAAAATTAATGATTACCTCAATTTTTGCAAGGTCTACCTAGATTCCTTGGTGAGAGATGTAGTGGCCAAGAACTACACCTTTGTGCATCATCATGAAGCAATTCTCACTATTTAAGGATAGGTTTTGGTATTCACATCTCTATAGGACCTTCTCGAGATTCTCTAATGCTTCATTAAAATAAAAACCATAGGTAGTAAAGTCATCCATATAGATCTCCATGCAGTTAAGGGAAATGCCTAAAAATATGCTAATAACTGCTCTCTGGAACATTGCAGGTGCATTGCATAGGCCAAAAGGAAGTATTGAATAGGAATATGTCCCCCATGGGTAGGTGAAGGTTGTCTTCTCCTGGCCCTTAGGTGCAATTTGAATCTAGTTGTAGCCACTGTATCCGTCTAGAAAATAAAATTATTGCTTTCTTGCAAGTGAGTCCAAGACTTGATCTACAAAAGGCAAGGGAAAATGGTCCTTCTTTGTGGCAGTATTGAGTTCTCTATATTCAACAAAAACTTTCCATTTTCCTCCCTTCTTTGGCATGATCACCAATGGAGACACCCATTAGTTGTTTGAAATAGGATAGATGAATCCAACATCTAACAATTTCTACAATTCTGCTTTAACAATTTCTCTTAATGCAAGGTTAATTCTTCATTGAGGCTACCTCACTGGTTGACAATCATCTCTGATGTAGATCCTATGAGTGCAGAGCTTAGGATCCAGTCCTTTCATATCATGATAGTCCCATGAAAATACATGCTGATGAGACTTCAGTAAGTTCACCAATTTTGACTGTTGTTCTTCACTCAACTTACTGTTAGTATTCAAGTATCTTCCTTCAGACACTTGTACTTGTGTAGTTAACTCTATCATGGATGCTTTATTAACACATGGTACCTTGAGTTCATATGGAAACATTTTGTGGAACATACCTGTTGTTGCAAGAAGTCTGTCTGCAGGCATAGTGGTTGTAGTAAGAGTTGTTGTAGGAAGATTTTCTGCAGGTAGAGCAGGTAGAAGTGTTTTTACAAGATTAGCATAACCAAATGTATGAGATGATGATGTCTCCTCAACTTCATAGTGGTTCTGAATTATACTAGATAACACTTCATCTTCATCTTAGAGTTGTAGGAAAGTACTTTTTCCTAACATCATGAGTTGCGCCAGAAAGTTAACTTCTTTGGATTCTTCACCAACATTGGGCCATACAGGGTTCTCTTCATCATGGGACAACTGAGCAGGTGGATAAAGGATAAGATTTTTGGTATTCCTACCATAAAAAATAGTCACGTCACTTGATCGACACCCAATATAAGTTTCTATTGTTGCTAACCATGGTATTTCGAGGATGATAGGATATCCTCCTAGTTTGGATTTAGGAGAGAGAACCATGAAGTCTGCTAGGTACTCCCAAGAGTCTAGAATCACAAGGTCTTCCACTATACCATCAGGCTTCACACTAGAACTATCAACAAGTTGCGGGACAATAGGAGTAGATCTCATGCTTGCAACATTTAGTTGGTGCAGGATGTCCTTGGTCATCACATTTATTGCTACTCCCAAGTCAATCAGGGCATTCTTTATTTGGATCTCATTTATAACAACTGCTACTATAGGACTACCAAGATCATTGTACTTAGAAATGGTCACTTTTCCAAGCATGATGTCAGTGAGTTGTCCCACCACATGAATTGTAGTTGGGTCTTTCTTCTTTCTCCTTGGTTTCTTGAGGCATGCTTCCTTGATTGCCTTGCCATATATAGGAACATCTTTTATGGCCTGAAATAGGGGAATCTATCCACATATGTGTTTCGATTGCTCCAAGATGTCAAAAGTTGTATCTTCTTTGTCTTCTCTATGCTTAGTAACTTCCAATCTCTAAGGGAATGGTGGCTCTTGTGTAGTCTACTTGGCTAGAACTGGTTTAGGATTTTTAGGTACGTTTGGCTAGATAAGATCATTCAAAGATTCCTCTTCTTCTTCCACAGGTAGCTCAGTAATGATGGGTGTGGAAGGAGTTGGTAAGGTGGTGCCTGAACGCAGATGGATGTCACTTACACTCACAACACATGTAGGAAATTGATTTGGATCAGCAGAATATACTGGCTATTGTTGTGGTTTTTTAGTTGGGTTAGGTGTGGGCTGAGCTAGTAACTGAGTAGGTTTAGGTGCACTGGAGCTTGAAATAGCAGGTGGAGGCATTATAGCAGGCTGTTGGGGTTGAGAAGGTGGCTAAATGTAACTAGTTGTTTGGTTTGGCCATTGTTGTCCTCTCCATTGAGAGGTTTGTTTCCAGTTTCCTTAGGGTGGCCGCCAAGGTTCTCGAAACTACTACCAATTCCCCTAAGATTGTTGCCATTGGGGTGAGGAATTTTGATAGTTAGACCAAGAATTTGGAGGGTTACCCCAAGACTGTTGTGGATATCCCCCATAGCTGGGTGGATATGGAGGTTTCCATTGGTTACCATATGAATAGGAATTAAAGTATGGCCTAGGGAAAGATAAAGGATCTAGTGGCATACATTGTCTTGGAGCCCATGGATTTATTTGTGCAAAAAAGTAGACTTGGTATTACTATAAGGAAAAGTTAAGGCATCTTAGAGAAACCTCCAAGAATAGTAGTGCCTTCGGTGACCTCAATTTCGATTAGATTGCCTCAAAGAAACGTACAACTATGTCCTAAAGCAGAAACAGACACAGTTCATTTCCCACATTAATCCTTCTGAGAGAAGCACATGTAAATTCAACAACAAGCAATAACAAATTCTAGAAACATAACCAACACAGATGAAAGATAAGATAGAAAACCAGAACACACAGATTTACGTGGGGAAAACCCTTTCAAGTAAAAAACCCCACACTCCAAAGATCAAGCCATTGCATTATTTAGCAACAAAAGATTACAATAAAATTTCAAGCTCATATCCTTTTCAGAGATTACATCTTGTTCATTCTGGAAACAACCTGGTAGAAAAATCTCCCCTTTACATTTCTTGATCAATCCATCAGACCATACAATCTTCACACTGTTGCAATACCCTCACCTAGTATACAGTACAGATCGACATGAGAGATCAACCATGGCATTCAATCCTTGATTAGGAGAGAATTCAGCAGCATAACCCTACCTCTCACTTCTTCTATTTCGGCCTCATGGCCTTGGCCATCCAGCCAGCTACTCGACCCTCTTTGTATTGCTAACAATATGGTTGCTCACCTGAACATATATCAATACCAATCATTCCCAACTTAGATGTTTCTATTTCCAATATAGAAGTCTCCATAGGAATGATCACAATCATCCAACTGCAAAATGGTTCGCATTCTGCCTTCTCTGATTTATCCAAGTCACACCACATAGGATAGTCTTTCACTCGGTCAACAACATTTACCCTGTGTCACATGTCGGTGAGACACTAACCATGTCTCCCCGATGCCACAAGACCTGACTGTCGATATCACCAAGAGACATCACTATCAGCAAGAGGTTACACTGAGTTCATAAGCTGTCACTCAGACTTCCCCTTGTCGCCAAGACATCATACTGATATCCATCACATGTATCATTATTCGGAAAGACCATCGTTATTTGATGAGACATCATACTGAAGTTCCAAAGTCACATAGATGTTAGCATTTCCACGGCAAGACTATTGTCATTTACCAAGAGATCACACCGAGCCTTCAAGTCATACCAAAAAGAACACTCGTCGACAAGACTTAGGCTATCGCTAAGACGTTACTCCAAATGTTCACACCTTTCACCGAAGACTTCAGTCAATAGGAGTTTCACTGAAGACACCCAATAACAAACATACAGTGTTGGAAAGACTTACCACTATCGCTAGGAGGTTACACCGATGTTCATACCCATTGGCGAGAGAACCAATAGTCGGCAAGACATCTCCCTATCACAAAGAGTTCCTACCAAACCCTTATGTTATCCTGATGACTCTAAATGTAGCACTGTTAGCGAGACATCTCTTATCACTAAGACACATTCTGATAGGAGCAAGTCATACCGATTACTACATTAGCCAGACAGATCAAGGGTCATGCCGATATCAGCCAAACTTTCTACTATCGCTGAGACAACATTTTGACTATTCAAGGTTATGCCGAAGGTTTAGGTTATGTCGATTGCCAAGACATTCCAGAGGTCACAACAATAGTTCAGGATCAACTAGCAGATCGGCCAAACATCTCACTAGTCACAACGACCATGCTTACTCAAAGGTTTTAGCCTGTGAGATTGAGACACACAATTCCAACAATTACTTAGTTTAAAACGGTTTGAACTCAGGTGGAATCTACTTGCTATCAATATTAGCTACCATCTTGAATCTACAATCCCTCTTCTTTTGTCTACAATGAGGGCAGTATTTTGTCAACATTGCCTCTACCTGCTCATGTTTCTTCTTGGCCTGAAGTGTATCTGCCTGAGTAGCTAGATTGTTTATAATATCTTGCTTGAAATCTACCAACAAATTAGTAATCTCCATCCTTGAAACTCAATTAGTAGATGACTTACCCAAAGAGGATTGGTAAGCTCTCCCTTTCTTTGAAGCTACTCTAGAATAGTTTTGACATATCTTCTTGATATCTTCCCAAGGAACTTGGGTAATATCTCCTCCTACCATCAGGTCCAAAGCATCAGTGCAAATCTCATTAATTCCTCTCAGGAAAAGTAACTTTTGTGATTCTTCATTGAGTATATGGTGTGGATATTTTTGCAAGCAAAATAGAAACCTTGAAATATAATCTTGCAAGCTATCATCTTCCTTCTACTACATCCTAAAGATATCACCTCCTCTCATATCACTACCCCTACAATATTCCTTGTTATTTTCAAGGAACTTTGTCTTCATGTCCTCCCAAGTCTCCACAGTATCTCTGCCTATGCTCATGAACCATCTTAGAGAAAATTCTTTCAGAGTGGTAGGAAATAGCTTAAGCCTATGAGCATCGGTGGTATAGTCATCACTCTTGTAAAGTATGTCAAACTTAAACAAGAAGGTATCTAGGTCTTTTGTAACAAGTCAATAGAACTTAGGAAGTGCTGAGGCAGGGATATTTTGATGTTGTCAACTTCATTCTGATGAGCAATGGGGAAAGGAAAAGATGGTTGGTTAGGTTTGTTTCTATTTGCATCACCCATGTCTTCTTGATGGATTTCCAAGGAAAAGGGGTTCTCAACTAGATTTTGATCTTTAGTGGAGGTTTCATAACTGGTTAGATTAGGATATGCATCAACAAAGGGAAATGGCTCTTCTTCTTCTTCTTCATTTTTGGGCAGATTTGGAAGCTCTCTTAACTAGAAGGGATCATTAGGAAGAAATCTCCCATGAGCATCTCTTCTTCTTCCTCTATGCATGTGATATCAACTCAACATTAGCCAACTCAACAAATAATGGGAAAAAGAATGGCGGATCATCACTTGTCTAAGTGAAAGGGGGTATTCTAAGAACAACTCAAAAATGCTACAACAGGAAAAACTATCAATGACTCAAAGAATTTCCTAGTTTGACACCATCCCTAACAACAATTCCAAAAATGTTGGCCTCCTACAATGATTTAATAACTAATCCTTTACAGTTGTGATTCAGAGATTAGAAAGCTAACCTAAATAGCTATCTTATCATCATGAAGGTGCATTTAAATTGTCAACCCAGGGACATGAACTTGAAATGGGTCAGCATAGTATGTGCACTAGGAGATCAAAGTAGCCATCTTCATTCTATAGTCTAAGAAAACACAATTCTAGAAATTAAATTGTTGGAAAGGAATTAAACAAGGCTGGAAATCAACTAGCAACTATCTTAAACTGAAATACATTGACAATAATAAAGATCTAAGCAAAAAAATAGGAAACTACTTTGTCTGCTTTGGATGTAGGAACACTCATAGAATGATATTCTAGTGGCTACAGGAACAATCAGTGCCATATTTGAACTAAATACTGAGCAAGAAGTATTAACTAACTAAACTACTCTAAGGGACAAATTACTCACCAAGTGGGCCCCCTTGGATGAGTATCCTCTAAGACTAACACAAACTCAAATGCTCAAACTCAAAATATCATTTCATTCATTGAAAAATGTGTAAACAAAATAGTAGCATGACTGTGCTAAAAATGAAGAACACTTAGTACATCATCAATGTCATCTATCAATAACAACAACAATCAGGAACTAAGAACCTCCAAGAAGAAGATTCAAATCCTTATTTATACTACTAGCTAAATAGGGCGATCAAATCCCACTAACTAAGAGGATACCATTTAGGGAAAGCAAGGAAAAGAGTGGTAGAGCGGTTACACCTATATAGAATCTAGTCAAACATGCATTTCAAAACGTGGATCCAATGCTACAGTAACATTGACCATTGATCAATTGCATAAATGTAAGGCGGTTACATTCAACTATTAGTGGAATTTGTTGTCACAACCCTTTAGTTGACTATTTGAATGATTCCTCAGCTGACAACTTCCTTTCTCAACTTAGCATCCACAAACTATATCTACATGACAATGTTAGTATGCATAATAATTGCACATCCATAATCACCTTAAAGAACATTCATAAACCATATACAAAATTAACATAGATAACCCAAATAATATGCCAATATCATTAAAAATTAACAGAGATAGGATTAAACTTAATGCCAATGGTTTGAGGGAAACATTATGAAAATACCAACATTTAACTATTAAAGTTCATGACACTACCAACAAATAGACTATAAATTCTACCCAAAATTTTGACCAAAAACTAGGATTATCAGAAGTGATAAGTGCATGAGATATTTGTGGAAGGTTAGAAGAAGAATTTTGTGGAATATAGGATGAAGAATCTTGGGGGATGTACATAGAGGATGTTTAGGGGATGTAATCTAAGGAAGATATTTGTGGGCTGTAGGAGGAAACGTTTTGAGGAATATAGGTAGAGGATGTTTGTGGGATATATGAAGAGGATGGTTGGGGGATGTGGGATGAGGCAAGGACATAATATGGGGAAGGAGGTTGATATGGGTGAGATGGAGGAAGGAATATATGATTAATAGAGGGATTGGGACTAAGAATATGAACCATGGTTCGTGGCATATTGGGATGAGCAGGGATAGATGGTATGGTAAGTTTGATTTGTGAGGTGGGAATTAGATCATGTCTAGGAATCAAGATGGATTTGGAAGGAAAAGAGAGTGTAAGAAGTGTGTTGTTTGGAAGTTATACCAATATACTATTACCAAGGTTTGGTACTTGTTAATAAAGATTACCCCATGGATTATTAGAGGGTGACTTGGGGATTTTTTTCCCTCATAATATCTCCTAATATGGACAAGTCAAAACTAGAGGGGAGTTTTTCACCTTGGTTTATGACTCATTTAAGGATGAAGTCTTTATTTAGTGTTATTATCATATTGATCATGTCTATATTTTCAAAATTATTCATAGTCTTAGAACCTACACAAAATTTTGGTTGTGACACGATTCCTTCTTGTTCTTCTAGATTCAGTTAGGTCGAGGACCCTTGTAGGTTAAAAAATCATGGTACTCATACCTAAGCATTCATATGGTGAAAGGTAGTTGTTGGTCCATTTTTTTCTTTGCCTGCAATAATGTAAGGGGCATAAAATTGGTATGTGTGGATGAAAATGTGATTAGATTTAGTGGTATACCTTTTAATTCTAAGAATGTGGTTTTCTTCGAGATATTTTTTGTTGAAAACAAGCTAAAACTAAGCTACAATATTAACTTATGTATGTAAATTCAAATCTGAAAATAATATTACCAAATTAAATTATATGTATGTGATTGGACATTCATCACAATAAAAAAATTAGCAAAAAAACATGACATGATACCAAATTTAAGTGGAGAAACCCTTTCGAGAAAAAACTCCGCATGAGAAAAGAGGGAAAGTATATTATTAATCTTCACAAAGGAGACACACCATAATGAACTTCACTATTGATATCTATGCATCCCAAATGCATCCAAATACTTTCAAATAACTCAATATGAAACTATCGTCCCATGGATCCAATATATAGAAGTTGTGGGAGGTAAAACCACAAAGGTAAACCAAAACAAGAGGTACTAAAACCACTTGCAAAAACCCACACCCCTTTCTTGGAAGACCAAGAGTCATGATAAAATATTAAATAAAATGCACAAGGCTCCAACATGGGCACCTAGCCCATAACCTTTTCAACTTCTTCCTTTCAGGACGCTCCAACTATTTTTCAACTTCTAGATGGAACACCAATAGAAACCTCTTTCCTTCCAAACTTGGGCACCCCACTCAAGACCTTTCACATTCCAAATATGGATGCTTAGGAGGGAGTGTAATGCCCTGCCACATAACCCTAGAGGACAATGCAAACACAAAAAAAGCGTAACAATTTTTCTTAAAAGTGTAATTAATAACAAGTAAAGTTAACTACACTTAACACATACATCCTCTAGGGTACGCGACAATGCTTACATTCGAATCCAATAATATACAAAAGTAAACTAATCCATAACATATAAATAATACTCATGAAATAAATAACATACATCGAAAGCATTAAACTCATCTCATTAGATACAAAGTACATTTAAGAAACATCCATAAATTGCATTCATTCCATAAAGTAGTTACAAGACTCATTTCCAAAATGAGGAAGATCATACAATAATGTTACAATAACAATGATACAAGAGTCCTCCTCGAATACAAAAGAGGAGTAGTAAATATACATAAGTATCCAATTGAACCTACACTATACAAGAGATGGTACAAGTAACTGGAACATGCGAGCTCTCCAATCTGGAAGATCCCGCCATCACAAACATGTAGTGGAAACCCAATGGTGTAAGGTGCATGTTCCACCCAACCAAGTGGTACACAAAGGCCCACCCCCAATGCTAGGAGATAGTAAAGGGCTTCCTAGGCAAAACAAACAACCTCTAGAAATAGGCAACACACAATACTTACCATACAAGAACAATACATACATAAAGGTTACATTGCTTCTAGAGTAAAATAATCAAGTATATCAACTGCACAATACATATTGTTGTCATAGGAGGAGTTTCATCACAAAGTTGCATGGGTTACCCTGGCAGATCTTCCTAGGCCTCGACCCCCATCTTGGGTTACTTGGTAGCCTCTCATGACCCCCAACCCCACATGCAAAATGATGGGAAATCAAATATATTTCAAAGATACAAGATAATGATCTTCCCATTCCAAGCCTTCTCATCTCATCCCAAGTCTAAACAAGACCTTGAGCCCATGAGAGGCACAATTAACAAGTTATATCATTTAAGCTACCCTTCCCCTAATACAATTATTTAATTTCCAGTGAATTAACTAACTCTCACATGAGTTACCCTAGCACCAGTTTGTGCACTAGCCCCTATTGAGAGCCACTCCCCTACTAACAACACAAGGATCTAATCTACAACCAAGGGTAAACACAGTGCACAAAATGGATATTAAATCCCAATCCAAAATATAAGAGGAACTACATCCCCGTTCATGGGAATTGGGTGTTTAACTGAATTACAACCAAGTGCACTACCCAAGGGAAATCAAAGGGATGAACCATAAAACACAACCCCCTCATAAAATAACATCATTTGAAAGACTTAAATACACAACTAACCAATTTCCCCAACTTATGTGAACAAAAGAAATCATAATTTAAATAGGCAATTCAAGTAGGAAATAAATATACCATTAGGATTTCCTAAATGCAATTTACATTGCAATAAAATACAATAATACATTGCCCAAAATAAAGTAACTTAATACAATTTCAATTATAGACAAAAGAGAAATTAAATCTATTTGTCTATTTCAATTTCTCAATTACATTTTAATAAAAAGAAATTTCTTTTTAAAAAAATAAAAAAATCAAAATCATCTACTTGTGCATTTACTGCATCTATTATAACAAAATATCCATTTAAATATATATATGTATATATACATATAATTATATGTATACATAAATATATTATTTAATTATTTAAAAATAAATTACAATTTCCAAACAATTTAAAAATATATATTTAAATATATATACATGTATATACATATATATATATATATACATAATATATATATTATATTTTAAAAATTAAAATCCATATTAAAATCGAAACAAAAGGTAGGCATATGAAATTTCTGTACCAGGTTGTATACACAGCTGGCTTCCCATATGGGGCGTGCGGCCTGTGAAGGCAACACTAGACGCTGCCTCCACAACCCGCATCCCCCTATGGGGGCGGTTGTGGGGCAGCCCCCCAACCCCCATACAAATTTCTTAGACCTGCGATTTTTTAATCACTGTATAGATTTTTAATTCCATTTTCACAAAAAGTTTTCTATAGGAAGTATTTACAAAATCTTCAAGAGGTTCTCAATTTCCTAGCCAAATAAAACTAATATGGAAAAAAAAAAAACAATAATATTCTATAGGAAGATCTTTTCCATACAAACGAGATTTTCCCCAAATTTTGACAGAAATATATTTTAAATCCAAAACTTCTATTGTTTTCCCTTTGGGATTTCTATTGTTTAAAAACAATTTCCTACAAAGGCTCTAAAAATTTTACGACAATTTTCCAATTCCAAACAAATCAAAGCTTAAAACAATTTCTACAAAGGCTCTAAGCTTTCACGACAATTTTTCGATCACAACAATCTTTCAAATTTACCAAATATATTAAAGCTTCTACACAAATAACATATTCTTCTTGTATGGACAATCTTTCCAATTTGGGCATAAATTTTTTTTTTTTAAAGAACCTTTTTCTAGATGCTTGAGGAAATGATGTTTGAAGTAGAGTTTTGCCTTCAAATTCCAATTCACCAAAGCTTCTTCCAAATTATCTACTTTTCCAAAAAGATGAAAACAAAACCAGAGCCAAAATTTCCTGAGAACTTTTTTCAATTTTCAACAACTTCCCTAAAATATCTTTTCTCATTGCCGTGAAGTAGCCTCTTTCCTCTTTCAGTTAATGCAAATATTCTCTCTGAGAATTAATTCCCAACAACAGTGCTTAATTTTTCTAACACATATCACTAATAAAATATATTTTCAACCAAATCATAGATATTTTGACATCTAAGATAATTACAAGATATTTATGTATTTAATACTTCATAATTCACATATTAATTTCTAATTAAATTTAATCACTTTATAAAATAAATTTTATCTTAAAGATTGAATCACTTTACAAAATAAATTTAATTTAATTAATTAAATCAAATATAAAGCTTCTAACAACATTAATCAAATTTAATTAAATAATCACTTAAAACCATAATAAACATTAATTAACATTAATTTCCCACATAACATACCTTGCAAAATAAATAAACGACAAGGAAAATGTGGACAACATAACAACAAAGCATACTGAAACAAGGACTAATGACACATTGTGACTAGGGTTGTGGTTTGACAAGGAAAACCTGCACTATCTCCCAATCAACTATTCCATTGGGCAATGGACACCCTCAAACCTGTGAAAATAGGTGGAGTCAATGTCCTATACCTACAATCCTACAATAAAATATATGTTGTACATGTATATAAATTATAAACAATCACACCTTGAAAAGAAAATCACAGAATCACAGGGCACTTGCAAGCGAGTGATGCAATCCCATTCCCTTCACCAATACAATGTCAGATCAAAACTAACGAAACTAAAAATATTAATTAACCACAGATGAGCATATATCAATATCAACTCAAATAAAAATCTATGATAACCAGAAAGCATGTCATAATCAATAATCATCCATAAAGTGTACCATCATTGCTCCAATGTTAGCAATGAAATAACAACATAGTATCATGGTCTATCAAAGTAAAAGCATTGTCTAAAAAACATAAGAAAATAAGAGGGGTGCTACATCCTCCCCCTAGGATCAGGATTACTCTTGGAAGCCTATGAAAAAATAGGGATAGAGCTCCCTCATCCTAGTCGCATCCTCCCAAGTAGCCGAAGTGTCATCTCTTGGATCCCATTAGACCCTAACCTATTCAATATCTTGACCCCTAAGGGTGAGTCTCCTATGCTGTGTGATGGCCATGAGCTCCAAAGCTATTTTCTCATCCTCTACCTATAAGGTATTCCAATCAAGGATGTGAGATATATCAGGGTGATAAGGCTTGAGTATTGAAACATGAAATATGTCGTGTATGCTCGAGAGACCAGGTGACAAAGAAAGATGGCACGCTACTGGATCAATATTATCAAGAATATCGAATGGCCTGACAAAGCGAGGTGCGAGCTTAGAGCCCTTTCCATATCAGATTGGACTCTTTCGCTAACACACTCGCAAAAAGACTCGGTCACCTATTGCAAATTGGTGATCCACCCAATGCACATCTACAAACTTTTTTTGCCTATCCTGTGTAGCAACCAAATGTTCCCTAATACAAATCACCTATTGCCTCATATCATAAAACATCTCAGAACCCAATAGAACTCTGCCCTCTAATCAATCCTAACTCAAAGGAGATTGACACGGTCGTCCATACAATGCTTGGAAAGGAGGCATACCAATCGAACTTTGAAAACATTTATTATAAGAAAACTCCACTAAATAGAGATAGTCCTCCCATCGTGTTTACTGGTCCATCACATACATGTGTATCATATCCTCTCGATTTGGTTGAACCTCTCGATCTATCCATTTGTCTCATAGTGATATGCTAAACTAAAGTTGAACTACGTCCCCATGATATGTTGTAATGATGTACAAAGAGCTGAGGTAAACATAGGATCCCTGTCAGAAATGATCTGATGAGGAATACCGTGCAACCTAACTATATCTCCCATGAACACTCTAGCAATGTATGAAGCATTATAGGATGAATGAATAGGTGAGAAGTGTGCTACCTTTGTCAACCTATCCACCATCACCATAATGGCATTATGTCATCGCAAAGAATTGGGTAACCCAACAATGAAATTCAATGAGATTATATCCCATTTCCATTCTAGCACCAAACGTGGATGCAGAAGTCCTACCGGATGTTGGTGTTCAGCCTTCTCTCACTAACACTCCAAACACCTCAACACAAAGTTAGCAATGTCTCATTTCATACTTGCCCAAAAAATAATTGTCGCAAATCAGCATGCATCTTCTTCACTCCTAGATGAGCTGAATAAGGCACTCGATGTGCCTCTATCATAAACAAGGTACAAATATCTCCAGAAGATGGAGCATAAATGTGCCCCATGTGTCTCAATAAACCATCTGACTCTAGAGAACAACCTGAGAATCTACCCTCAAGAGTCCTTCCTGCCTCTATCTTTGATCTCACCTCTTGATATCAACTATCTACAGGTAGTGTAGAAAGAATTGGACTCCTCAAATCCACACCAAGAGTCAACTTTGACAACTCATGACTTCATTTGATGAGAGTGTTGACAACTACATTCTCCTTACCCTAGATGAACTTCACCTTGAAGTCATACTCACAAAGGAATTCCATCCATCACCTCTACCTGACATTTATATTAGGTTGCGTGAAGATTTACTATAGGCTCCAATGATCACTATGCAAATCAAATCTATACCCCAATAGGAAATGTCTCCATGTCATCAAAGCGTGTACTACCACTTCTAACTCAAGATTGTGCGTGGGGTAATTCAACTCATGATCCTTGATTTTTATGAGATTCATACACTATAACTCGACCATCCTGCATCAAGACTACTCCTAATTCCTCCAAAGATGCATCTGTATAAACAACAAAATCTCTAGTCAGATCAGGTATTGAAAGAATCAGTGCACTGGTCAACCTCTCCTTCAGAGTTTGAAATGTTGCATCACACTGCTCTAACTACACAAATCTCTTCCCTTTTCTCTGAAGAGAAGTGATAGTATGTCCTATCCTAGAGAAACCCTAAACAAAGCGTCTATAATAACCTGTTAATCCCATGAAACTATGTATCTCTGCCACATTAGTGGGCGTAGGACAATCAATGATTTCTTGGATCTTCATAGGATCTACTACAATACTCTCTCCTATTATCACATGCCCAAGGTACTTAAACTCAGTCTTAAAGAACTTGCATTTGGATAGGTTAGTGTACAATTGATTATCTCTCAAACATTGAAAAACCTGCCTAAGATGTTCCTCATGCTCCTCTACTATCCTGGAATAGATCAATATATCATCAAGGAATACTAATACAAATCTATCCAAATAAGTGTGAAATACTTCATTCATCAAGCTCATGAACACAGATGGCACATTTGCCAACTTGAACAATACCACAATAAACTCATAATGATTGTAATGAGTGCGAAACACCATCTTATGAATGTCAGAATCAACAATACATAGCTGATGATACCCTTACTTAAGATCAATTTTTGAAAAGACCATAGCACCCTTGATCTGATCAAACAAATCATCAATCTTAGGTAAGGGCTATCAATTCCTGATTGTCACTTTATTCAGCTAGTGGTAGTCTATGCACAGACGGAGAGAACCATACTTCTTCACAAAAAATATTGGTGCTCCCCAAGGTGAAACACTAGGGTGGATGAAACCCTTCACTAGAAACTCCTCCAACTAAAAGCGAAGCTCCTTAAGCTCATGTGTAGTCATACGGTATAGAGCTCGCGAAATAGGATCAGATTCGGGTATAAGATCAATCTTGAAATCAATGTCATGCTGAGGTGGCATCCCTAGAATCTCATCATGAACTACATCTGCATACTCCTGAAGTATGAGGTGGCTATCAAGAGAAACCTTCTCCTCACTATCACCCAACTCCAAGTCATCTATTGTCACTGCAAACAACTAATAGCCCTAATGAACACATCTCCTTAGCTACATAGCCGAGATCACCCTCAATGATATGGGTCTCTGAACTCCCACTATCTCAACCTCTCTACCAGATACACCAATGCATCGAGTTGACTTGCATTGATAGTCAATAATGACCCTGTGAGCCTCAAGCCAATCCATCCCTAAGATGATGTCATACGACCCCAACGGTATAATGCAAAGGTCTACTATAGTGTGAAAGGATCCAATATCCTATCTATAATCAGGTACTAGGGAATGCGCTGCAACTTTAGCACTAGAGGCCAATTCGACCTACCACTTAATGTCTTGCTTTATTTCCCTCAGTCTACAATGTGCTATGATAGGTGATGAAATAAAAGAATCTGGTGCTCTTGAATCAAATAAAATGGTAAAACTATTACCCTGTAACATACTAGAAGTCTCTACCACTGTGCCCTGGTGATTAGCCCGATGATTATCAACCACAACAAATAATTGATGACCTCTACTCACATCTCCAATAGTCAGCTTTAACGCCATTGGCCTATGAGTATAACCTGATGTGGCCTTATTGGGACACTGTCATGATATGTGACCCTATTAGCAACAAGAAAAACATCCTGTACCCCTGTTGAATCCTCTACCTCTAGGAGGTACACTCGACTGCTGAACGCTACCCCTATTATAGGTAGACTGTGTACTCTATGTTGGCTACTCAAAGTTGGGGCATTTGTTTCGCCTCTAGTTCCTGTCACCCCCTGATTGATACATATCTCCCTCTCTCGGCTATAAATTCTTTCGTTTCCCCTATGAATTCTGATGCTAACCACTCTATGTAGGCACTTGTTGTGTCCTAAGTGGTCCAGCTCCCCGATCCTGGCCACTACATGAACTAGGTCCTATAGCTAAAGCACTGCCTATCTGCACTCTAGTATGGCCAGCCAACGCCATCATCAAGTTCTCCACCAGTCTGGCCTTCTCTATTGTTGTTTCCATAGTATTGGGTTCAATTACCCAAAAACAACCATTGATCTGGGCATTTAAGTCCCTAATAAAGTGTTGAAC
Source organism: Sequoia sempervirens (assembly GCA_007258455.2). Classification (NCBI taxonomy): domain Eukaryota; kingdom Viridiplantae; phylum Streptophyta; class Pinopsida; order Cupressales; family Cupressaceae; genus Sequoia; species Sequoia sempervirens. The sequence continues at coordinate 209,276,656 of VDFB02000008.1, read as the reverse complement.
AAGCATACCCTCATCATCACCAATGCCAGCGAATTACTTGAGCTCATAAAATTGATACTCATACCATTCCATTGACATGGCCATCTATCATAGAGCATGAAACTCGTCTCCACGACACTATCACCAATGGTCAGAAAGGAATCTAGCTCTAAACCTCTCGATGAACATATCCCATCAAACAAAATTAATGTCAATATGAAGCTTCTGCTCCTCCAATCTCCACCAGGTAGATGCAAAGTCTCGCAAGTGAATGATCGCACACCTGGCCTTAGTGTTGCTACCATAAGGGTGCATAGAAAAAAATTGGTTTAGGTCTATCAACCATGTCTCGGCCTCTAATCCACTATCAAAATCATTGAATGTGGGTGGATGAGCTCTAAGTAGGTCTCTAATGTGAGCGGCTATGACTGCCTCTGGCTATTCTAGTACCTCTCTCTCACTAATATTAATCTGATCTCTATCCTGCCTCAACCCAAGGTGAGCAAGAGTCTCCTCTAACAAATGACGCAATTGAGTGCCCTCAATCCCTAGTGGATCTTGATTCTGATCACAGCCTCCTAGAGCATTTTGGGAAGCCTGATGTTCCTCATGATTTGATTCATGGGAAACATGGGGAGGTGATCCTAATGACTACCTTTGTGACCACCTCCTTGGCCACAACCATGACCTCTACCATGACCTTGCCTAGGTGGCATGATCCTACATAGACACACCAAGGTATGAGACAAGGTACACAAACTTAAATCCTATGAAACTAACAACTTAATGGGTTCAAAATTATCTCAGAGCACCCAATGTTTAAACTTGGTCTTTGATACCATGTGTAATTCCCCACCACATAACCCAAGAGGATGACGTGCAAACACAACATAAGCGTTTTTTTTTTTTAAAGTGTAATTAATAACAAGTAAAGTGAACTACACTTAACACATACATCCTCTAAGGTACACAACAATGCTTACATTTGAATCCCATACTATAAAAAAGTAAACTAATCCATAGCATATAAATAATACTCATGAAATAAATAACATACATCCAAAGCATTAAACTCATCTCATCAGATAAAAAGTACATTTAAGAAACATCCATAGATCACATTCATTCCATAAATCAATTACAAGACTCATTTCCAAAATGAGGAAGATCATACAATAATGTTACAATAACAATGATACAATAATCCTCCTCAAATACAAATGAGTAGTAGTTATACATAAGTATCCAACTGAACCTACATTATACAAGAGATGGTACAAGTAACTGGAACATGTGAGCTTTCCAATTTGGAAGATCCTACCATCACGAACATGTAGTGGAAACCCAATGGTGTAAGGTGCACATTCCACCCAACCAGGTGGTACCCGAAGGCCCACCCCCCATGCTAGGAGATAGTAAAAGGGATTCCTAGGAAAATCCAACAACCTCTAGACACAGAAAACACACAATACTATACCATACAAGAACAATACATACATAAAGGTTACATTGCTTCCAGAGTAAAATAATCAAGTATATCAACTGCACAATACATATTGTTGTCATAGGAGGAGTGTCATCACAAAGTTGCATGGGTTATCCTGGAAAATCTTCCTAGGCTTTGGCCCCATCTTGGGTTACCCTAGTAGCCTCTCACGACCCCCGACCCCACATGCAAACCGATGCAGAATCAAATATCTTTCAAAGAGACAAGATAATGATTTTTCCATTGTAGGCCTTCAAATCTCATCCCAAGTCTAAACAAGCCCTTGAGCCCATGAGTGAGGCACAATTAACAAGTTATATGATTTAAGCTACCCTTCCCCTAATATAATTATTTAATTTCCATTGAATTAACTAACTCTCACATTAGTTACCCTGGAACCACTTTGTGTGTTGACCCCCATTGAGAGCCCCTCCCCTACTAAAAATGCAAGGATCTAATCCACAACCAAGGGTAAACACAATACACAAAACTAATATTAAATCCCAATCCAAAATATAAGAGGCAACACATCCCCGTTCATGGCAACCAGGTGTTTAACTGAATTGCAACCAAGTGCACTATCCAAGGGAAATCAAAGGACTGAACTATAAAACACAACAATCCCCTCATAAAATAACATCATCTGGAAGACTTACATATTACATAGCTAACCAATTTCCCCACCTTACATGAACAAAAGAAATCATAATTTAAATAGGCAATTCAAGCAGGAAATAAATCTACCATTAGGATTTCCTAAATCCAATTTCCATTGCAATAAAATACAATAATACATTTCCCAAAATAAACTAACTTAATACAATTTCAATTATAGACAATAGAGAAATTAAATCTAATTGTCTATTTCAATTTCTCAATTACATTTTAATAAAAACCAATTTTTTTTTTTAATTTTAAAATCATCTACTTGTGCATTTAATGCATGTATTATAACAAAATATCCATTTAAATAAATATTTATATATATATAATTATATATACATTTATATACATATAATTATATATATACGTAAATATATTATTTAATTATTTCAAAATAAATTATAATTTCCAAACAATTACAATATATATATTTATATATATATACATATATATATATATATAAGTATATAAATGAATATATACTTACATACATATATACATACATATATATATTATTTAAAAATTAAAATCCATATTAAAATCAAAACAAAAGGTAGGCACATGCGAAAGTTTTGTGTCAGGATGTATACACAATTGGATCCCCATATGGGGCACGTGACCTATGAAGGTAGCGCTGGGCATTGCCTCCATAGCCCGCCTCCCCCTATGGGGGCGACTGTGGGGGTAGCCCCCCAACCCCCATACAAATTTCTCAGACTTGCGATTTTTTAATCGTCGTATGGATTTTTAATTCTATTTTTTTAATATAATTTTTTTCCAAAATGATTTCTACAAGGATACAATAACATATAAAAATATACATATATATATTTGTATATGTATATATATATATTCATCAACATGAATGCTTCAGTCGGACAATTTATTTTCACAAAAACTTATCTACAAGAAGTATTTACAAAATCTTCTAGCTCCATTTCCTAGCCAAATAAAACTAATTGGGAAAACAAAACAAAACAATAATCTTCTATAGGAAGATCTTTTCCATACAAATGAGATTTTCCCCAAATTTTGACAGGAAAATTTTAAATCCATTCCTATAGAGATTTCCAAAACTTCTATTGTTTTCCCTCTAGGAATTCTATTGTTTAAAAATAATTTCCTATAGAGGCTCTAAAGCTTTTATGACAATTTTCCAATTCTAAACAATTCAAAGCTTAAAACAATTTCTACAAAAGCTCTAAGCTTTCACGACAATTTTCCAAACATGATAATATTTCAAGTTTACCAAATATATTAAAGCTTCTACACAAATAACATATTCTTCTTGTACAAGCAATCTTTCCAATTTGCATATATAAATAAAAACAATTTAAAGAACTTGTTTCCAAATGCTTGAGGAAATGATGTTCGAAGTAGAGCTTTTCTTTTAGATTCTAATTCACCAAAGATTCTTCCAAATTATCCACTTTTCCATAAAGATGAAAACAAAACTAGAGCCAAAATTTCTCGAGAACTTCTTTTTTCAATTTTCAACAACTTCCCCAAAATATCTTTTCTCATTGTCGTGAAGTAGCCTCTTTCCTCTTTCAGTTAATGCAAATATTCTCTCTGATAATTAATTCCCAACAATAGTGTTTAATTTTTCTAACACATGTTACAAATAAAATATCTTTTCAACCAAATAACGAATATTTCCTCTAAGATAATTACATGATATTTATGCATTTCATAATTCATAATTCACATATTAATTAAAGAGTCATGTACATGAACAAAATGACTCGTTTATGGAGGTCCAATGGTCAAATTCCTGATAGGGAACAGGCTTTGCATGACAAGGACCTGCATCATTTTCAAGCTCATGATAATAGGAATAATGTTTACCAAGGGCCCAAGAAAAATCACCAATAAAATGCAAGACAAGGGTATGGTCCTGTCAGATATAGGTTTTCAAAACCTAACTAGAAGCCCTATCATTCTAGGCGATTGGTATGAGGTAAGCAGCCTATCTTTGATTTATACAAAGATGATAGGGGTGTGTTGAGGGAGTTGGAAAATTTGACAGATGTTAAAAAGCCAGAACAAAACCCTTCTTATCTAAATACTTTTTTTTGAGAAAGCATAGGTAGATTTTAAATCCCAAATGAAGGGGACTCATCTCAACCCTTCTGGTGCTTCCTTCAATCCAAAGTTACCTCAAATTCCAGCCATACAAAAGGAAAATCCGAGCTTCCCAAAAGGGGAAAGTAAAGTGGAAGTGAATCATATAATTAACAAGGGTGAAGGGCAGACATGATAGAATGTTCAGAATCTTCCTGAGCCTCCCATTCTTATAGGGCATGATAATCTTCAAGTACCTATAAGCAATGCATCTCATAAGAAATATGCAAAAATGAAAAAATGCAAAAGGGTTCAGAATGGAAAATCTAATTCTCAGAAGAAAAGGACTTTGCAATGGAGGAAAAAATAAGTGGCAACGAATCAACAACAAAATGAAGATTCACAGAATAAGGAAACTTAAAGTGAATCTTTCAAGCAAACCCTTGGAAAATTTGTGGAAATCTCCTTTCCTAATAATTCTTTAGAGCCCCAGATTCAAGATCTCTGCCAAAAATCCTTAATAGGTAAGTTCTGGAAATTAAATTTGGATTTGAATGCTCTGAAAGATTTAATTTATGCAAAATGGGAAGGGGTTTCTCAAGTTTTCTACCTAGACAAGCCTGGGGGAATTTTTGTGATTTTATTTTTAAATAAAAAAAGTAGGGATGTTGTTTTTTGAATAAAATCATGGGTATTTTAAGGATCTAGTTTGTATTTACAACCATGGGTACCGCATTTTAAACCCCAAGACATGGTAATCAAGTTTCTTCCTGCATGGATACAAATGAAGGATTTGGCTTTGGAATATAGAGAGCTGAAGCTAATAGAAGTAATGGCTAATTAGATTGGTGTATTTCTTTGTCATGACAAGAACTTCTTTAAAGACCCTATAAAGCCTGTTAGATTATGTGCCCTTTTGAATGTAAATAATTCCATTCCTTCTCAAATACATCTAGTATCAAGATTTGGAAGATGGGTACAAGAGTTAATCATTGAAAATCAAGAAAATATTTGCTTTGCTTGTCATGAGTTGTGGGACATAATTTGGTAAACTATCCAATCTCCAAAGAACATTCTTCGAGATAGTTACAAGTTGATGTGTCAATGCAACAGTTAGTGCCATTCAAACCCCTAATTCTTAAATTAGATGAGAAAATTTGTTTATTCAGGTCTATAAACTCAAATATTTCTAGTGATGTTGGGGGTGTTAGAAAAGTTTTTTCTTTCAAAGTTGAAAGTACATGAATCCAAAATATTTCTCTTTCATAAGCTCCTTTCCAAATCCTTAAACTTATCCAACCCATCTATCTCTGCTAGGTCCATTAAGCAGATAGAGGAAATAGTGAAACAATCAATGTTTAGAGGTAAAAGGTCAGTAGAGTTTAGTTCAGATCATTTGATTGCATCTGTTTTGATAGCCAATGAACAAGCTAAGTGCATCACTATGGGGTACAATGATTCAGTTGCTAGCTTAAAATTAGAAGATTTTGTAGATCAGGTGTTAGCTTCTGTTGGGACATAATTTATAGAAGAGATTGCAAATGAAGTAATGAATGAGGACATGTGCCTTGGACAATCTAATTTGAGGGAATTTGACTCAATGGAATAATTATAATGAATTATAGATACTGAGTCAAAAGGGGAATTAAATATCTAAGTTTGTTTGAATATTCCTGTTGATGTTTCTTTTGTCTCTGAAGAAGAATCTCGAGTTGCTAGGCATCTTGGGAGTTTTGATTATTCATAGAATTTATCTATAACAGAAACCCCATCTAATCAACTGAATTCACCGAAAACTTTGTGTAAAAGGGGTCATAAATCTTATGCCACAAAAATGCAAGAAGCCATAACAGTTGGGTTGCAAACAACATTGGATTCTAAACTAATTGTGTCAGGGAATAAAAGATTGAGGAGAGAATGTTGCTCTCCTCGATCCCAATGAAGCTCTTCTCATGGAATTTCAAGGGTATTAATGCCCTTGGCAATAAATCTCAAATCAAGCAACAAATAGATGCTTGTAGAGCAAATGTGGTGCTACTTCAAGAAACTAAAACTTTTGAAAGGTTTTTTAATCTAATATTGGGAAATGGAAATTCTAGAATTCTATTCATTTTCTAGCACAGGGGGCATCGAGTGGCATTATCACTTTGTGGGATCCAAAGACAGTTACCTTACAATTGCTCATTAATGAGAAAAATTGGCAGCTTGTACAGATTTCACATTTTGATCTACACTTTCATCTTATAAATGTTTATGCTCCTACTGCTACCATTGAGAAGAGGTAATTATGGGAAAGTTTTCTAAATGCTCTAGATAATTTTAGAAATGAGAAAGTAATTATAGCTGTGGATTTCAATGCTATAGCATCCTTAAGGGAGAAGAAAGGAGGTATTTATTCCCCTCCAACAGTGATGGAGGATTTCTCAAATTTCATAAATGATAATGCCCTAATTGATATTTTGCAAGAGAATGGATTATTCACATGGAATAATAGGAGAAAATATTTCTTGTGCATTGCAGAATGGCTAGATAGATTTTTGGATTCTTCAAATTGGTTTTTGAGGGAAAAAGTCTTTTCTTCTCATATTTTACCTACTGCAACTTTAGATCACTATGTTGTTTCTTTAGACATAGAAGTACATCGTCCTACAGTTAAGCATACCCCTTCCTTCAAGCTCCTTAAGATGTTGTTTAGACATCCAAATTTCTTGCAATTGCTACAACATTGGTGGGTTTCAGCTCCTTTCATTAAGGGTTCCCGCATGTTACAACTTTGCAATAAGTTGAAGTTTGTAAAAGTGCAGATTAAACATTGGAATTGCAATGTCTTTAAGAACATTTTTCATCAAAAAGAGTTGTTTTTCAAGCAACTTATAGAGATAAATGAGAAGATCATAGCACAAGGTTTGGATGTTGTGACTTATGAATAGAAAAAGAAATTACAGTTGGAATGGGCTGAGCTAGTAGCAAGGGAAGAGATATATTGGCATGAAAAGTCAAGGGAATTATGGCTTAAAGAAAGAGATAAAAATATAAAGTTTTTCCATATGTCTATGTAGCTTAAAAGGGCATCCTCAACAATTTTTTCAATTCACCAATTAGAAATAGATGTGTTACTCATGTCAAAAGTACATATTCAGAATGAGGGAGTTAGATTCTTCTCACAGCTTCTAAGTAGTTCATGTAATGATGGTGGATCTTATCAAGATAAGGAACAAGAATTGCTAGGGTGTATTTCAAATCTGATATCTGAAGAAGATAATAATATGTTGATGTGGCCATTTACACTAGAGGAAGTAAAGAAGGTGGTAATCTCTTTAGCACTAGATAAGGCTCTAGGTCCTGATGGGTACATCATGCTCTTTTTTCAAAAGTGTTGGGAATTTGTAGGTGTTGATATTTTGTTGGCATTGGAAGAATCGAGGAAGTTTGGAATAATGCTAAATAAGTTTAATACAACACATATTGTCATTATTGCCAAAGTGCAGTCCCCAAAGACATTTGTGGATTTTAGGCCAATTTCATTATGCAACACTATCTACAAAATATTTACAAAAGCAATCTATTTCAGAATTCTACCCCTCATTTCAAGAGTGGTTTCACTAGAACAACAAGGTTGTGTGCCTGGTAGAGAAACTTCATAAGGAGCTATAGTTGCACATGAATTTTTGCATTCAATAAAGTCCACCAAAATACCTTCTTTTATCATAAAGCTTGACATGATGAAGGCTTATGACTGTCACATCCCTTATATTGAGACTATATGTTTGGTTATGTGCTTCGAATGCAATGTTAGTTGCAAATAACTGTTTTCATGTGATTATGACATTGAGAATGCAATAGTTCCTTTTGTCATAATGGTAATATTAATGAACTCTTTATTTTGCAAATGGATTTATTATTCACGTGAAGTTGAATGAGATCATGAGATTAAATTTGAATGCATATTATTTAGTCATTGAGAACAATCTAACCATAGTCCTCGTCAGTGGATGCAGGATTGCCAACGCCAAGAGAGAAAGAGAAATATCATCAGGGAGAGGACGTGGTTAAAAATGGATCAATTTATCATCAAACCTTGAGTTGTTGTAAAATAGTGTATCAAAAATCATAACTTGGACATAAGTGATTTGATATAATTATAGCTAAACCGTTTATTAATTATTAAATAATAATCACCATATTAAAATTGAGCAAATCAATTCTTGAATTATATTTTTGTGAAATTATAATATTTATAAACTATTAAATCAACAATAAAATTATAACTCATTTCTTATCGAATTAAAAAATAAACCTTATGTAAGGCTTTAAGTTAAAAATTAATTTAATTTTGTGGAGTGAGTCATCGATTGGTGGGAAGAAGTTTCCCCGCCACTTTTGTGCTGGCCCCGATTGTAATGGCCAAGATGGAGAAGCTGGGAAAATGTGTGTGGCTCTTGAATTTTGGAACAAAGGTTCTGAAGGTATGGGCATTAATCTGAAAGCCTCTCTTTTTCATTCATTTTTGGGGGGGGAATAGAAGGGGGCTTAGCTTGGTAAATATTTTAGCACTTACAATATATCTCTCTCCTCAGGAATTATCCATGAATCACTTGGTAATCTCGACCTTTTCTTTCTGCTACGCTTTTCCTCCATTGAATCCTTAAATGAATCATTCTCTTGTTGGGATTGTCCAAATTTCATTTTCCTTTGGTCATTCATTCTGGAGGGATAGCGGTGGTTTCCTGTTACTTCGTGTCAGTCATAGGAGAAAGTCGAGGCTAAGAGCAAGTCTCGGGTGCTCTGCACTGGAGGAATT
>VDFB02000008.1:209251239-209267563 GCA_007258455.2 Sequoia sempervirens | reverse complement strand
TTTTCATTTCTTCAACTCTGGAAAGACAACTGTTACATTTGTTTATTAGTTGTAGTATTTGTTAATTATTTTCTGGAAGCAAGGAAAAGTAATTATTAAATTTCTATAATGTTTTGTGTATATGTTTACATTTAATAATTTTTCTTTCAGTTGGAATTGGTAGTTTAAAATTTAGATGATGAGTTGTATAATGTTACAACATCAGAATTGATTTTCTTTATCGTCTAACTACAAAGGAAAAACACTAGTTTGATAGTTATTTAGTTATTGATCTACCGTGAATAGTTGGTGGAAAACAGTTAGATGTTGCATGTCTGCTGAAACTGAAATTTCAAAACATAGTTACATGTTTGAATTAGTTGAAGAAAAATAAATAATAAAAATTTGGAAACCCTAGTTTCAAAAACAAGTTAGTTGCAATTCAAGTGAAAGTTAGTTGACAGTTGAATTTTTTAAATGGTAGACCAGATAGGTTGTTACAATGACAGATTTAAATGGGATTTATTATTTCAAGTTTTGAAGAGGTTTTCCTTTAATAATAAATGGTGTAAATGGATTAGATCCTGTCTGGCTGGGGCTAAGTTTTTAGTTTTAATAAATGGAACACCAATTGGTTTCTTTAGTGCTACTTAAGGGGTTAGACAAGGTGATCCTTTATCCCCATTTTTGTTTATCTTAATGGCAAAAGCTTTGAGAAGTTCCATATAGAGGTCTCACAATCAAGGACTTTAGTAGGGGATAAAGATTCTAAATACTCAATCTGTTGCTACACACTCATTATTTGCAGATGATACTTTTCTATATGGGAAATCAACTGTTCATGAAGCTTACCAAATAAAGTTAACTCTTGACAATTACTGCTTGACTTTAGGGGAAAAAAAGTGGATAAATCCAAGATTTTCATTTTTAATGCAGGCTCCTCAATCTCAAAGAGAATCATTGATAATTTGGGATTTCAATCGGTAGAGTTACCTAGTTCTTATCTAGGTATTCTCTATTTTATGGGTCATACCAAGTATTGGAAAAAATGAATCATTGATCGACTCAAGTCCAAAATTATGACATGGAAAGCGAGGTGGTTGTCATTTCCAGGTAGGATCAGGCTAATTAGGATAGTTCTATCTTCAATCCCAAACTATTTTCTTTCCTTTTTGAAAGCGCCTCAATGTATTATTAAAAGTATTGAAAAAATTATTAAAGTTTTTTTATGGAGAGGCAATATCGATGAAAAAAGGAAAGTGCCTCTTTTGTCCTTGGATGCTATGTGTATGAACAAGCATGCCAGTGGGGCTGGTTTGCATAGTCTATTTGCAATAAATCTAGCATTGGAAGAAAAATTGTCATCGTGGATGTATAAGAGACCTAACCTCAAATGGTGTAACATAATGCAAGAGAAGTATCTAGACAATGGTAATCCTCAAAGGGTGTTTACGATAGAAGATCCACCTTCTGGTTCGGTCTTGTGGAACTTCATCATTTTATGTCGGGATACTATTCTTCCTTATTTGACATGGGAGGTGAATGATGGGGAGCAAGTTCACTTTTGGATGGATTCGTGGAATGACCTTCCACCTCTTAATTCGGTGCTAGAATTGCAGCCTTTGGTTCAAGTTTTTTTTGAAAGTATGGGGTATAAAGTTAATAGATTAAGTAGTTGCAGTTGATCTCATAAAGTTATATGGAAGGATTTTTCTATCCTTCATATTACTCCTTGCCAAGAGTCAATTCTAATGAGGGAATTGGGTAGAAGGGAAGTTTTCTTTTCAGGGAAAGCAGACAGATTATTGTGGGCTCTTGCAAAAGATGGAAACTATTCAGTACGGGAAGCTAGTATAAGTCAATAAAGGTGAGCGAATCTCAGTCCCAATCTCACAGAGCCTTCTCGTTTTGTTGGAACCCCGTGTCACTTCCTAAGGCTGGAAGTTTTGCATGGTTAACACTCAAGCAACAGATTTTGACTAGTGATAGATTGCACAAATTGGGCATAGCGGATCCTTTTACTTGTGTTTTATGTCAAGAATCTATTGAAAATGTGGATCATCTTTTTTTTTTTTTTTCTGTTGGGAAGTAGCTCAAGAATGCTGGGAATTTGTAAGAGGGAAACTTAATATTCATTTCCCATTGCCTAGTTCTCTATGGGACCCTTTTTTTAGTTGTCCTGTGTTATACAAAAATTCTTTTTATGCCTATATTTGGAGAGAAATACCTTCATTAGTCATTTGGTGTATATGGTGGGAGCATAATCGAAGGATTTTCTATCAACAATCACAATCACTATAGAAAATTTTCAAAATTGAAAAGCAAATTTAATAGGTAGTCAATTCTTATGCGAGAAATACCAAAAATCACTCATCTACATTTACCAACTGGGATAATTAGATTTTAAGTAACTGGGAATGCATATCCAAGCTAGTTTATGGGGTTAGTCAAGATCAATGCTCGATTAAAGTTGATAGATCTAAATTTAAGTGGCTACCTCTTGATCTTGGCTTTGTTAAACTGAATTTTGATGGTGCATGCAAAGGAAATCTAGAATTGTCAGGGGTGGGAGTTTTTATTTGTGATTCAAATGGCTCTTTTTAATGGACCAAGCTCTCAAACTAGAAGATGATACAAAAAATATAGTAGAGGTGAAGGCTCTACTTCAGGGACTGTATTTGGTAAAGGAACCGGGCTTGAATAAGGTGCATATTGAATGAGATTCCCTGATTATTATAAATGCATGAAAATTGAAAAGAATTTATAATTGGAAACTTTGTTATATTTTATGGAAAGCATGGTTATTGATGGACTCTATTCAAGAGGTGCACATTTCTCATGTTTATTGTGAGGGGAATAAAATTGAAGATAGATTGGAAAATCTGGGGTGTGAAGGAAAAGAGTTCAAGCATAAAGATTTGAATGCGTTGTTAAGAGAAGATCCAATTTTACATAATCTATTGCTTTCTAAATAAGGCTTGTGAAATTTATCAAGGTTATGAAAGTGTGAGGTGGGAATAATAACTTACCATAATCTTTGGTGTGCTAATGCAATATTGACTCAACATGTTGCTTCATAGAAAGCGACTAAGTTCTCCACGGTGGATAAGCTTATGGATTATTCATCATTTTTTCCTCACTTTTCTTTGATTGCGTAGGTACGCAGGTAATATAGAAACATAACTTGACCTCAGGGTTGATGCAATGTGTTATGGGAAATGTGTCCTCATTCAATGGTGGGAAGGGCATTCTTAACTTTCCATCATTTAATTCTAAATAATTACTTGATATGGCATTGCTAGGTGGAGGATTTTTATTTGTGTCGGAAGAAAGGGAAACATGCCCATCTTTCAATTTGTCTGCAAGCTGGAAAATAGAGCAGGTGGCAGTGGTTTCATGGTAAAGTCTACAAGCAAGGTTCATGTCTTCTTTGGGTGGTGATATCTATTCTTTTATCCATACACATGGCACATCCTTGGAATTTGAGGTTCTCCATACAAATGCAAAACTGGGAGAAGCCATTTGAAGAAGACCTCTCAGATGAAGACCTTTCTTTAATTTTTTGTATGGAATGTCCCAGAATAGCAGATAGTATTCAAATAGTTTTAGGGATGGAGATCATTAGGCTTGCTTCAAGTCGGGTGATTCTTCCTGAAGTCCCAAGTGTTATCAATCTTCTTTTCTAATTTTCTAGATATTTCTCATTCTTTGAAGGAACTAGAGTTAGTTGCATAGAAACATGTTAAATTCCACTTTCTTCATGGTCAAATCTTGCTATCGATAGTTTAGGGGTACTATTTTTTAAAGGGTAAAGGATTAGTAGGAGGAATCTTTTCACACTAACTTCTTTGAAAGTGCTAGGTGTTGAATGAGGTATATGAAGCCATGAAATGGGGTTGCAGAGTAAAAATGATCGTTATTTTCTAAAGGTTTTGAGAAAGCATTCACATTGCTTTTATGCTTAGTTGGAAATGGACATCAAAAACAAATATTTTGCAATTGCATTTCTCAATTCTCATGCATGCTTGTTTGTTCAAAAAAACCTTAATTCTAGGAAAGTGTGTACCCTGGATCAAGGAAATATACAGAAAGAGGATAGTCTGACAATGGTTCATGGCAAGGATAAGGGGAATGTGGCCGAATGGAATATGCCCATAGCAGCTAGTGGTACGAGTAGAGATATTGTAATGAAAGTTTATACAAGGCGTAAGAGAGCCAGGATGATGGAAAAGTTGACTTTTGAAGAAATCCAGGGTGAGAACGAGCCAGTTGACATGGAAGAATAAAAAAAATGGGTGCTTTGATCCTTTTTGTTAGTTATACATATATAGTATTTAGTTGTTAATTATTGGGGAAGTTTACAGTGTTTAGTTGATAGTTAATTGGGATGTTTTAGCAGCTAAATTAGGTTTGAGTTTAAATGTGGGATTTTTTGAAATGGATAATATGCTTGTAATGTATGGGAATAGTGATGTAGATAGTCCTATAATTAGGGTAGGGTGTTACTATTTTAGTAGATTCTAAAAGTGCATTGCCAAGTTTCAAATGGAAATCAGACAGTTTTTTGTTACAATTTTGTTATGCTTTTATAAATAATATAAATATATAGGCTTTATGCCTCTTATCTAAAAAAAATTCTAATTAATTTAAGATCACTTTATAAAATAAATTTAATCTCAAAGATTAAATCACTTTACAAAATAAAATTAATTTAATTAATTAAATCAAATATAAAGCTTCTAACAACATTAATCAAAAATTAATCTCACCCATGCATACTTGGTGATGATTTTTGGAGTTGAATATCCCAGGGTTGAGGAATTGGTATGTTCTATATTGGCTTTTGAATTAACTAGTCCTAGAGCTAGGCATTTGATCTACCCCTCTTAGGTTCTTTCTGTGTTTCTATCAAATACCTTGGATCTCCTTTAGTCCCTAGTAGATTTGGAGTTAATTGTCTCTAAATTTGTTAAACCCCAAATGTTGGATGGTGATACATTACTGCAAGTTGTTCAACAGTACAATATATTTGTGGGTGATGGCTATTTGGGTGATTTATTCCCTAGGGAATTTGTCAAAAATAGAGTGGGTTTTGATGTCATTTTGGAAGCAATAAGGATAGCATTAAAATTTAGAAATGGCAACATTTTACTCAAAGCTTCAAGAAGGAATTCCTGACATCTAGATGTCATTGAATTTTGACATCAAGGAAAAGTATTATGCAATTTCATTTCTTTGTGCTCATAAAATTCACCCACTTTAGAATTTAGCTTCTTTTGGTGCAGAAGAAGGTGGCATGTGGTTTGTGATAGGGTGTGTCTAGATAGATCCAATTCCAAAGGAAAATGTTGCACTAGTGGGAAACGTTGTTGGCCCGTTAATTGGTGTTCAAGATGTTGCTATGGTGAGGGCTCAAACTCTTTAGGTAGAGCTAGAACTAGTTGAAAATGTTAATCAGGTGGGAAATGTTGTAGTTTCTTTAGCTGGTGATCAGTATGTGGTTGTGGCTAGGGCTCACATCCTCCAGATAGAGTCAACACCAGTTGAAAAATGCCATTCCAGTGGGTAATGTTGAGGGATTTTCAGTTGCAGAGAAATATGTAGCAGTGGCCAAGGATGGAGAGCGTTATGTGCCCCATTTTGAGTTAGATTTCTTTGCAAAGGAATGTTGTTTGGTGGAGACAACTAAAGGTCAAGATGAAAAATTGATTATTGGAGAGGATTGTATGGAAGAATAATTTCTGGCCTTTACAAATTATTAGTTTTTTGTGGCTTATAGTAGATATATGAAATGCTTCTTCTATTTAAATCATTTTTTGTTGTAGAAATATCAAGGATATTTTCATAGGTTTTTGAAAAGACATATATATTTTGGTACTATGATGTATTTTGATAGGTATTTTAGATATGTGTTGCAAATCAAAATTAGTATATGACAGTAGTATGCTTTAGAAATTATCTAGAAATCTGCCTTCTTTTGATGATATCAATGTAAACTTTTCTCATATATTATATATAATATATATAGGCCTCTGTGCCTTTTGCCTAAAAAAAAATATTAATCAAAATTAATTAAATAATCACTAAAAACCATAATACACATTAATTAACATTAATTTCCCACAAAACATACCTTGCAAAATAAATAAACGACAAGGAAAACATGGACAACATAACAACAAAGCATATCAAAACAAGGACTAATGACACACTGTGACTAGGGTTGTGGTTTGACAAGGAAAAATTGTTACTATCTCCCAATCAACTATTTCATTGGGAAATGGACACACTCAAACCTTTGAAACTAGGTGGAGTCGATATCTTGTACTTGCAATCCTATAATAAAACATATGTCGTACATGTATATAAATAATAAACAATCACACTATGAAGAGAAAATTGCAGAATCATAGGGCACTCACAAGTGAGTGATGCAATTTTGTTCCCTTCACCAATACAATGTCACATCAAAACTAATGAAACTATAAAAATTAATTAACCACAATTGAGCATATATCAATTTATCAACTCAAATAAAAATCTATGCTAACCAGAAAGCATGTCATAATCAATAGTCATCCATAAAGTGTACCATCACATCACAATATAAAAACCATCATCTCTTCAATGTCAGGGATCAAATAACAACATAGTATCATGGTCTATCAAAGTAAAAGCATTGTATGAAAAACATAAGAAAATCAGAGGGGTGCTATAAGGAAACTTTTTCCATAATGATGTGTAACCTCTACCAACATTAAATCCTCTCTTGAAAATATAATTAAAATATATGCCAATATTTAATCAATTTCTCTCATGTCCCTTAGAACACTTTCCAAGAAACACGGAGATAGATAAATGACATAGGTTTGCAAGATTAATGTCACCTAACCCAACAATTTTGTGAATGGGTGGCTATAGTTAGTTTCCTTTCAGCTTTATGCAAGATATTAAGGTGATATTTATTTGGTATTGATTTCTTACTCGAGATAGGTTGAGTTCTCAAGTGAGGAAGTGTGGATACAAACTATGTCTTTGGCTCTTCAAGGATTTTCAAACTTGAGATAGGCTATGTTCTCAAGAGAGAATTATGAGGTGCTTTCTTGTGATTTAAGATCTTGATTCAAGTTTTTGAAGGTTTGATTTTTTATTCTAAATGGTATAGTGTCAATTTTTTAGATGTGTAGGGGATGTGTTGTAAGTTTCTCCTTGTCAGGAGAGGTATAATGTTTGGTTTGACATATGGTGTTTAAGGTGAAGGATGAAATTTTTTATTTTTGAATATGGTGTGTGAAGGGTGTTTTATTGTTTCCTTAGTGTTTAGGGAGCTATATCTATGTTTCGAGCCAAAATTTTACTCTTTAGTTTTTTAGTGGAGAACAAAATCATTGAAAGATATAGCATGACCACGTATTTGGAGATAATACCTTTGAATGATGGATGAAATTTGGGACTAGGAGTTGGGTACGCCAAGACTACCCAAACCTAGGACAAGGTTGTCTAAACAAAGATTGGTGGATTTTGGAAAAAATACTAAACAAAGAAGGACCACCTAAACACAGGACAAGGCCACCCAAATAGAGACTTGAATTTGGCTTGGGGGTGACCAACCTAAAAATTCAACATCCCCAACATATTTATAAGGGTTGTAATAGTTTTTCAAACTTCACCCTTCATGCTGACAACTTATTTTCATTCAATTTTGATGAAACGAAAAGGGTTTGTTTAGAAATTTGGCAACATTATACTAATATAAAATATGATTTATTTTGAATTTAATAGGTAATTATTATTTATTTTCTACATGCACTATGTGCAAAGTCTTGATTGATAAGCTGATTGAAAAACATCTATAAATTTTAAATGGTTAAGTTACATTTTGAATTTGAAAGATGCATCACACAATATGCTTCACAAATTATAGTTTAAAATAAATAAATAAATTTCATAATTGTTTGACCAAGTTAGGGTGTTTGGACAAATGGTTTTTAATATTTAAAAAAATTCCTCCTAGAAAATTCATAACTAAATATTTGCTTGCCAAAAAAATTAGGGTGGTGGAAAACACCTACTTTTTATTTTTTTCCTAACAAATTAGTACTATTGCATTGAAATTTCAAATTTCCACTAAATAGATTTATTTTTTTCAAAAAGTGACTAGTAGCTTCGAAACTTATATTGAGAGATTCAAAATTTAATTTATTTTTTTCTCCCCATTAGGGTGGTTGGACAAACACCTCCTTTTTATTTTTTTCCTAAAAATTTAGTATTATTACATTGAAATTTGAAATTTTCACTAAATATATTATTTTTTCAAAAAAAGACTAGTAGCTTGGAAACTAGATTCAATTTTCTACAAATTCTATTTTTACATATTTTCGAAATTATGTTAATAACCTATTCAAATTTTTATGTCAAGTTGCATAACTCTATTTTTCTGAATTTTCATTGCCACTTAGGGGCCTAGTTTTCCCCCCATGATCTTGCATTGACCCAGAGCTAAACCAATACAATATTTACTAACTCAAATAGAGACATTCCAATGGCTCTTTTTTGCATAATCCTATCTAACCATAAAGCCTCAT
This sequence comes from Sequoia sempervirens, assembly GCA_007258455.2. NCBI lineage: Eukaryota > Viridiplantae > Streptophyta > Pinopsida > Cupressales > Cupressaceae > Sequoia > Sequoia sempervirens. Next base: position 209,258,999 of record VDFB02000008.1, on the reverse strand, counting down.
ATAACTTCTTGTGCCAATTCTTTTGATTTTCATCTACAAGCTTCTTCATGATTGACACCAATTTTTTATTGCTAGATTTAGCTTGACCATTACCTTGGGGGTAATAATTAGATGAATGAGTTGGAGAAATTCCATGTTCATAACAAAAAGATGATCTTCGAGGATGAGATTTTTTTTGCATTATCTATCACCAACTTTTGGGGAACTCCAAAATGTACCAAGATGTTCTCAATAAAATTGTAGACTACTTTTGAGGTAGTACGCTTCATTGGTATAGCCTCAACCCATTTAGTAAAATAATATATAGCCGCCAAGATATGGGTGTGACCAACACTTGAAGTAGGATTAATTGGCCCCATGAAATCTAACCCCCACTATTAAAAATGCTCTTCAATCACTATTAGTTTTAAAAGGAACAATGATAAGTTGAGGTTTACCAACAAATTATTTGCACTCTTTACATTTAGATACCCAATGATAAGTGTCATTAAACATATTTGGCCAATAATAACATTATTTAAGAATTTTGAAGGTCATTAGTGAAGATGAGAAGTGGCATCTAAAAACCTCATTATGAAGTCTTAGTTGGCATTAGATCTTGTCTTATGTTTTTTCATTTAATGCTTGTGCCATATGTCATAAAATATTAGTTGTCTCATGACATAGGATTTAGATAATTTTCATTATCTTTTCTAGTCCTATGTCTCATATTGGCTATATAATCAAGGGTTCTCATGTGTAAATAACAATCATAAGAATCATAATCTATCATTTGCATCCTTTGATAGAATAGCATTATTCTTTCATAGGTGATATCTCTTGTGCTTTCATAAAGTTCCTAGATCTTTGGTGGCTATAATATTTAGTCAAATCTTGTATGGTTTAGAGTATTCTATACCAACTGTTATACATATGATATCAGAGCTTGTGGGATTGCTTCTTGTTAGTCTTTATTGAAAGATCTAGGTTGCAAATCTTGGTAGATCTTGAAAAGTTGAGGATGATCTTCTTTTACATCAAATGATCTAGAGAAAAAAAATCCTTGGAAGAAATACCAAATTTGGGGTTTCTTCTGTGTGTCTTTGTATTGTATGTCAAAATTGGAGATTATTGGTGCAGATATGAGCTCACCATTGAGTCCAAAGGGTTTAAGAAATTCATTTTTTCCTTTTTGTATAAATTGGATATTTGAAGCTAGATATATGAGGGTTTGAATTTGAGAAGTGATTACTAGATACAAGAGGTAAAATACAATTTTAGAGATATTTTGAGTCAAAATAGACCTTTCCATCATGTCCACGAGACCCAAAAATCCTAATATTGATTGTGGAATTATTAAAATCCAAGCACTTCACTTGGAGCTTGATGAAAAATTTTCCCTCTTTTTTCATCCATATGACTACCATAATTATAGGTCAAAGTTGTAAAAACTAAGTTGCTCATGTGGTATGATGAGAAAAAAATCAATTTTTTATTTAAATAATCTTTTGATTTAAATATACATATATAATTAAAAAAAAATGAGTAGAACTTGTATGTATTATGGAGAAGTCTTGTAGACTTCCTTTAGTGTCAAGTTTCCTACAATCATGCCACGTGGTGCAATGCCATAGACAACCGTAACCCCCTCAATGACTTCACCATACCATCGTCAATAGAGGATATTCTGATAGTGATTGAATATACCACCCACCTAAATATTTTGGCTACCATAGAATTTCTCCAACCACTGATTGGTGAAAGAATATTTTATATTTTATCACTAGATTCTATCATTGACATCCCAAATATTTTATAGAATATTCGATAGAATATTCCATATATGTAGCATATTTTTCAATCAAATAATATTTTGTCAGCCACTTTTTCTAAAGTTAGCATTGTATGAGGTTGATGTGAATAGGCTGACCCCCAATTTGGGCACCTCCTCTCTAATGTAGTTTTCATTTTGGAAGGAAAACTTCAGAGGCTCATAACTCAGGCTTAGGACCCTTTTTGTAGCATTATTTTTTATTTGGGATAGAATTTTGTGCTATTCATAGTGATGTAATTTGGCACCTAATTTCTCCAAAAAATATAAATTCACACAGGTGTTGTTGATTTGTTCTCATTTTTTGGGAACTTTTAGGTCTCCATTCTCACTCCTATAGTAACATAATTTTTGGGTGTAATATTTTTGAAAGTGCATTATTTTTCATGCGAATATAGTGGTTTTATCAAATTGATTCATTATATGTAAGAAAATTTTACTTTGAGTTTGTGGCCAAATTTGATATTTGTAAACACTAAGATCAAGTCCACTTTGCTAATTTTGGCTAGTGGCACTTTTAATCACACTAAGCATAAAGTTTTGGATCATATATTGTTGGGGGTGTTTATTGATTGAGTAATTTGAGGGGTAAATCTTGTGGTGGTTGATTGCTTTATTTTGTTAGTTGTATGTTCTTGTAATGGAAAAATCTCAAATTGAACTCCTAACTCTATATAATTATGTTTCATGGAGAAAAATAGTATGAAATCATCTCATGGGAAAAGGTTGTCTAGGCCATCTAAAAGAAACCATTCCTCAACTTATTGATTCTAAAGAGTTAGAAAAAAGGGATACTGACTATGAGAAAACTCTTGGATGCATATGTTCATCAGTCTCTTTTTATTTAAAATTTCATGTTGAATCATGAAAAAAACCTAAAGAGGCATGTGATACTTTTGAGAAATTATATGTTAAAACTGTTAAGATTAGGGGATATCATATTGACAATGATTTGGTGAATCTTGATCCTAAAGGTTTTTACCACATCCAAGGTACATCTCCAAGATTAAGGAACTAATAATACAATTGAAAGATTGCAATATTGGTAAAGGATTTAAAATTTATTTTAAAGATATTATCCAAGGTTGGTCCTGAGTATTTAGTGTTTGTTTCTAGCTTTCATACCATCAAATTTCTATGGGAGAATCATACGTTGATCTTAAATTTATCTTTTCAAATCCCCTCATCAAAGAGGAAGCAAAATTTATTCACATGGGTCTAATCAATTCTTATTCATCACAATCATTGTTGGCTAGTGAGCCTAAGGTACAAAAAAAAATTAGGGAATCCTGAAAAGAAGAAAAAGAAAAAAAAGGCTACATAAAGAATATGAATCCTCTCACTCTCAAGGGGAATCATCTAAGAAGAAGAATCCTAAATGTTCATATTGCAAGAAAAAATGGCATGATGAACATCTATATTTTTAAAATATATTGATGAGTTGAAGCATCTTCGTAAGAAGAATCAAATAAAATGTCTTTCAACATCAAAGGGTTCGTATTCTTATTCTTTATCAAATTCTGAGACATAAGGGGAAATATTTTGTTGTAGTTACATATTCTAAGTTAGAGAGGTGGATACTTGATTCAAGAGCCTGACATCATATGGATTCATTAGAGAGTATGTCCTCATTTGAATCTTGTTCATCACCACACATCTTGATGGCTAATAACATATATATGTGTGTTTTTGGGAAGGGATCCATTGACATGGATGATAGATCATTTAATGATGTTCTTTACGTGTCTTCATGGTCAACCAATATCCTTTCTATCTATTAGATCACACATGGTGGAGCAAGAAAGAGTGTTGAGTTTTGATTATATTTTATCATAATCTAGGATTTACATAGCAAAGATATAGTTGTAGTTGGGGAGTTTGATCACCAATCTCGAGTCTACACCTTCTCACATTTTTCTCCTATTGTTCCTTTAGTTAATGTTCACACTCAAGCATCTAGTGTGGATTTAGTAGATTTAGTATGGTCATTTGAATCTTGGTATTCTTTCATCTACTAAGGATCTAGAGACGTGTTGTTATTTCATATCCTTTATCTACTGTTGCTTCTAATGATGCTTGTGTTGCCACAATTTTAGCTTCTTGCAATTCAGTATAACAAGAAATTTAATGTCTTCTAGATACTTTGGATGAGTACTTGAAAAAAATTGTTGGTTTGTTTGTAGAGTTCCATATTTCATTTTGGGAGACACCATTGATTGCATACATATTCTCTTTGATGAAGATGATACTTCTTCATTTGTTGTGAGGGAACACTCTAATCCTCTTATTCATTCTCTACATGATCATTCTTAATAGTTTTATATGAGTGTGGATTCTTTTGAGTAGAAATTTGAAGAGGCTTCTTTTTCTTTAGAGGAGATATCCTTATCTTTAAACTATGTTCGACATCCATTTCTAAAATATTTTGAATTGTCATCTTCTATAGTGTGGCCTAGAATGTCTGTTTGGAGTGTGTTAGCTTTTGACATCAACATGGAGACACTTGAGCATACTTCAAATACATCACACATCATCTTTCTTCCTCATTTTCCTTTCAAGAATGAGAAGACACCATGCATACCATCTTATATTTGTTTCTTCCTAGTGGGAGGAATGTTATTCAACAAGATTGGATCATATTTAGCATTCATTATTGAGCATATACCATCATTGCAGGAGACTTCACATTGAAAGGGGGTTGCATAGTCTCTATTCTTCTTTCTTGTGGGGGTATTTTTTCTTGCATGGGTTTTTTACCTTCTCATTCTTTAGTGAGAGATTTTTATTTTTATCTCTCTTTTGGGAAGGAGTTTTGTCCCATTGGGTTTTCTCATTTTTTTTTGTGAGAGATTGTGTTTATAGATGGATAGCTATAATGGCTTGTAGCTAGGACCCATCCATGAATCCTTTTTATTGGTTTGTTTCTCCCTAAGTTACACTTATTGGGGGTGTTGGTGTGAATTATGTATCTTACCTAACTAGTTAACCTAGTAGGTTCTATTCACATGCTAAGTTGATCCATTCACCCATACCATAATAAAGCTTTCAATATTGAAGTTCTTATAGCCAAACACAAGGTTAAGTGAGTCATATATGATAATGTATAATGGGAATCTAAGGTCACTATATTTCTTCTTGTATAAGTGGTTCAACATTGCAATCTACTACATGTCAAGTTATTGATCTTGACCTCCCATATAGCATCCTCCTTGGCTTCCCATGGGTAAAAAATATGCAATTAATTCCATCCACTTATCATCAATGTGTTAAATTTGCTCACAACAACATTGAAGTTACTATCTATACCAATCCCTATCCCTTTGAGTACTATCAGACTATGGAAACATCTTATCAATAGTTTCATCATTGTCCAAGTACTAATGTTGTGACTTCCAGCACAACTAAAGCTTCATCTTACATCAATCCAAATATATTATCATCTTGATCCACCTCATCCACCATCCCCAATCTCATACTCCCCAAGGTCAAGATCACTCACAAAGTTTGGAGATAATATGAGTTGCATGATTCCTTTCACATTGACACAATGTCTCTCTCTCCTTGCTCATATGGTTGACCCACCCAATGAGAATAAAAAAGCACCAAACACCAAAGAATATGAAGCCACCATATTTTCATCGTCATGCACACTACAACTTGACCAAGATGTTAATACTTGGATGTAAAAGGATCAATATAATACAAATAATACTCTTCTTGACTACCTATGGAAATAATATCCTATCCCTTTTATATCAATAAAAACATGAATTAAAAGGGAAAAATATTGGGCATTAATGAACAAGGAATTTTACAAATAATCAATCCTCCAATTAAATCATAGGGAAAAGGTCTTGGGTACATACCTCCATAAGAACAACCCACAAAACAATCAAATGCCCCTAACATGATGAGACTACTTCTGACATTATGGATAATACTGTTTATAGTGGAATCATTATAACCTCATTTGATGACTTGGATAGATTCCCACTCTTCATTGATAACACCATCTTTATCATTGAACTTCCACTCTATTATCTTGAACTTATAGATTGGGATCAACAAGGCTCCATACCTCTTGAAGTGTTCCAAAATGGTGAGGCATTCATCGAGTTAATGGGACTATGGGACAATTTACCTCTAGGTGATGATAATTAAATATGTATCTATGAATTGAACAATTATGCGTACTTTGGGCAAGATGAATTCCTTACTTGCAAAAATAAAAGTCAAAAAAGAAAAAAAATACCCCCTAGTGAAAACTAAGCTATGAGACACCATCGAATCTATAAAAAGTCAAAATAAAGGATGTATCTTCTAATGAAAACCTATACAAGACACTAGATTATGAGGAATTCAAGCTCCCCCTCATGGATCCACAAGGACTAGAAATATCTACATTTGTGATTGAGGAAACCAAAGAAATTAATTTGGACACAAATGAAAAGCTAAAAAAATAATTACATGGTGTCCACCCTCTCATCTAAAGAAGAGAAATTTATCTCAACTATCCTACATAAGACATATAATAACTTCCCATGGTCCTATTCTAACATTCTTGGATTAGATCCATCTTTGGTTGTCCATCATCGAATGGTGCACCCTAATGCAAAGCTTGTTAAGAAAAAACTAAGATGCACCCCTGAATCACTCCCTTGGTTGAATCAAAGCTATAAAAAATTCTTGAAGTAGGCTTCATTTGTCTAATATATTATCCAAAATGAGTATCTAACATTATGCAAGTTTTTGAAGTCACTAGGGGAATTTGTATTTGCATTTACTTTAGAGACCTTAATAAAGCTTTCCCAAAGGATGAATTCTCATTGCCTAATATTTCAACACCATTATAGATCATACAATTAGACATGCAATGTTATCCATTATAGACAATTTTTAGGATATAATCATTATCCATATAACCATAGATGATCAACATAAGATAGTGTTGATCACAACATGGGGAACCTTTTGCTACCAAGTTATGCCCTTTGGTCTCAAAAATATATGAGCTAAATATCAAATACCTATGATAGTTATATTTCATGATCGCCTTCACATCATCATGAAGGATTATGAGGATGACCTCCTAAGTAAATATAAGACAAGATAAGATCATCCTCAAGTCCTTGAGCGTATATTTGATCTCTTAGCTCAATATCAATTATGCCTTAATCCAAAGAAGTGTTTCTTTGATGTTATTGTATGAAAGTTATTGGGATTCATTGTCTCACAAAGAGGAATAGAGGTAATCTAGAAAAGTTAACAACCATAATAAAATGCCACAAACTAAGACACTCAAGCAACTATGTAGCCTTCAAAGCAAGATCTAGGCAATTTGAAAATTTATTGTCCATATTGTAAACAAGGGTCAATTATTTTCTCATCTATCTACAAGAACATAGTCTTCTAGTGGGACCACACTTGTCAACAATTTTTTTTGTTGAAATCACATAATATCTAGCATCACCACCTATGTTTATTCCTCCTATTCTAGGAAATCCCTTGTTATTATATATTTCTATGATATCATTAGCATTATGGGAACTTCTAGCATGACATGATGAAAATGGAAAGGGTCATATACTACATCAATTTCACTTTCATTGACCATGAGCTTAACTACACTTCCATGGAGAAATCATGTCTAGCCATTGTTTTTAATTCACAAAAGCTACGATATTAAATGCTTAATCATCAAACCAAGTACATTTCCAAGGTTGATCCACTCAAGTACTTTCTATCAAAATAATCTCTTACAAGGTGAATAGCTAAGTGGGTCATGATCCTTAGTGAGTTTTACATTGAATATGTGGATAAAGAATCAATCAAAAGGAATGTTGTTGTGGATCAATTAGCAAAGGCTACCCTAAAATATACAGATCCTTTGATATAATATTTTTTTGATGATTCCATCTTCAAGATTCTTGATACACCACTATGAAGCTTT
>VDFB02000008.1:209170421-209251139 GCA_007258455.2 Sequoia sempervirens | reverse complement strand
AGAGGGGGAGGGTGTGACCCAGGTAGAGTGTTCAGAGATAATGTAGATCTTGAGGGAGAGCAAATACCCTCAAAGAAAATAGAAGATGAAGCAAGTGTTGGCACTCCAAGGGAAAATTGGACCATAGTGCAAAGGAAAAGAAAGAAGAACGAGGTAAATTTCAACATGCTACTTCATTCCCACTCCAAATGTGGATATGTTCTGTAATTTGGTAGTTATTTTTTTGGAATCTCATTTATGAGTTTTCTAACATTGGGTCTGAGGGTTATTTTGTAGGGTAGGTTTTTAGGTGATAATGTTCTATGGTTGGTTTGCGTTCATTCTAGGGACAAAGCCCCACGTTTGTGGCCTTACTAGTTCATAGCTCCAATCAAAAGTGTTAACGCATCAAAAACAATATATAGTTTATCTAATTTAATTCTAATATTATTTTTTCAAAATATAATTAGGCTTTAAATTCATTAATAAACTTCATTTTAAATACTTTTTATATTAATATTTTATAAAATTTTATCAATTAAATTGTCTCAATTACACAAAATAAATTCTTAAAGGAAGGGAATCCTCATTATGTCTATCAAACTAAATTTTATTTATTCATTTATATTAATTTATAAAAACAAAATAAATAAGTCATATTTTTTATATATACATTAAATATTATTTAAAAGCTTCTCTTTATTTATTTATTTAATTCAACTTCCATATTTGTAATATAAATATCTAAATTAAATAATAATTAATAAATTTTTGAAATATAAATGACTTAATTAAACTTACTTTTATTATTTTTAATTTCTTTTTAATTATATTAAATTATTTTAATAATAATCATTTAATTAAATGAATTTTAGAATTAAAATCTTATTATTTAAAACATATAAATTAATCTTATATATTAAATGAATAAATGAATAACAAAACCATATATAAATTTAAATTAAATCATTTCATACTAAGTAAAATTTTATTTAAAAATTTATTATTTAAATCTCATATAAAAATAAAATTTATGTTTTTAAAACTTTAAATAAAAATTAAGAAATAGATGAAATTAAACTTTTTCAAAGGCCTTGTGGCCTGTGTACATATAACTAACTTTAATATATATATTAACTATTAAATTATAATATATAAATATTTATTTTTAAAATAAGTTATAAAATTTAATAAAATTTTATCTATTTTACAAATGTTATTTCTAATTTAAAATATATTTTTAAAGTAAAATCTAGTTTAGATCAAAGAATCATGAAAAAATTAGAGAAAAAACTTTTTGGAAGATGTTTGCAAGTGTACACATAATTTCTCCCACATGTGGATAGCCTGTTATCCAACACAATGGAACATCTACACATTAAAATAACCACCTTATAGTTCTACCTTAAATTATGATCTCGCCCCATACTAGAAGGGTCATCCTTGATATCATTTTGTACCAATCTTGTGGCCCGGAAAGGGAAATCTTTCCATCAACACTTGACATTCATCCCCCCATTAATTTTAGGGAATACCCCTAATTTGCAGCTAAATCTACAACTTGGTCTCCTTCCCTACCAATATGAGAAAATCTAACCTCCTAAAAACCTTCAATCACACACTTAGAAACCTCAATGATGGACTCTATTTTCCAACTTTGAATTGCCCCACCCTTGTTGCTCCTATAATAACTTTTGAGCCTCCTTCTATCCACAACTTCATCCATCCTTTTTCTTTTTCTATCATTAATCCCAATAGCATATCTCTTGCCTCTGCTAGATTATTAGTTTCATTTTCAAAGTCATAATAAAAATAATCCCATAGGTTGAACTTTATCGTCTCTGAAAACCCCACCTCCTCCTGCTTTCACAAGATTTCCTTTAGTTGCACCATTGAAATTCATCTTGATCTAATCTCTATCTAATTTTATACATCTAGCTTGACTACACTTATCCTTGACTAAAAAAAATATTTTTTAATCCAACTATATCTTGGCTAGGCATTCACCCATTCTCCTTCTGAGTTCTTGATATCTCAACTATCATCTTTATGTTTCCCCCTTGTTCACTAATCACACTTTCCACCATATTCCAAACTCTTTTGACTGTTTTAAAGAAGATCCTCCTATTTCTTTCAATCCAAATTTTTCAAACAATAATAGATGGAACCAAGTTCTATATAATTTGCAAACTCAAGCTTTTAACCTTGAACACCCAACTTTCCAATAAATTTGAACTATTAGCTAGAGGGACCTAGTTTAAACCCCATCTTTTCAAAAATGCCAACCATAAATTTGTAGCATATTCACAATGAATAAATAAGTGGTTGCTACGTTCCTCACACTCATCGCATATAACACATTTGGAAGGGTTGATCTTACCCAACAATTGTATTCTATCCCAAGTGAGAGCTCATCATTGCCATGCAATCTAGAAAAAACACTTTAGTTTTCAGGATACCTTTTCTAAGAAAAACTTTACCATCTACCAAATGAGAATTGATCTCTTCCCTATAAAAGAAGGTGTGGAAAGCAGCTTTGGTCATGACCTTTCTGTTGCCTTAACCCCCACAAACTAATATATCTTCCCTAACTATTCCAAAAATTGGTCGTTTGTTGAGCTTCTCCTGAACCTCAACACAAACATCCTTCAACTCATCCACTAAGGCATCCAAATCCTTCATTCTTTTGGTTGGGGGATTACCCACAATGTAGTTCTTCACTAGTACCCCCACATGATTCTCAAAATGAATTGTATTTGGTCAAATAGTAGGATATCCCTTCAAAGCCTTATCCTCAATCAATTGTCATGCTAGAACCTAATCTTTTCCCCATTCACAAGCCTCCATCTGATATCCATAGAAACAAGATTGTTGCATGATCTAATAACATTGCATATACTTGAACCTTTGGGATATTGTAGGAATTGATGAGGATGAGGTCTAGACTGTTCTAAAGGTATTTCTCCTGGATAATCTTGCACATTTTATCCTTTTCTTCATAAATTCTCCAAGCCAACTTAGCACCTAATGCCTTATTCATTTCCTTGCAGTTCCTAATTCTCAACCCCCAACATAACAGACAAACATACTATTGTCCATTTCACAAGGCTATATTTGAACTATTTTTCGCTCCCTTTTGACAAAAAACATTGCTTTAGTTCTTATATGTTCTTTGTAACTTTTCCTAGTACTTGAGATACTGACATAGTGTATACTAGAATAACTGCCCTTGAGGCATTGATGAGTGTTATCCTTCCCACCAATAAAAGCCACCACCCCTTCCATGAGGCCAAAATACTCTAAATCTGGTTCAACCTTTCACTCCACTTAAGTTATGAGGACCTTTTTCTCAAAAGGGGCATCCCGAGGCACTTACTAATGACAAATTATCAATTTCAAAAACTAAGATTCTATGTATTTCCAATTTGTCTAGGCAAGATCCATATGAAAATAAAATTCTTACCTTTTGTCTTGTCGTTGCTTCATATTGAAGTAAGAATCTTTTGATAATTGTAGTTTCCCTAATCATGGCCTCACGAAACAACAAGCTATCATCTACAAATTTTAGATGTGTGATGTTGCTAAAAACCCCTAAAGCTTGCAATCCTTTAAAGTTTCCATCTCTAATATCCTTTTTAAAATTTCTACTTATAACTCTTGCTATGATGACAAAGTGAAAGAAGATAATAATTTAATGGGAAACTTAATAGACATTAGCAGTTTGAAAAAATGTATTGAAATTTCTGAATTAAATTGTGTATGATCTCTTCACATCAAATTATGCAATGAAGATAGACATAAGACAAAACAATGAGAATGGTGTTTTAAAGAGTGTGAAAAGATGAAATGACGAGATTTTTGCGTCTTGAGCCACATCATTCTTGTCGTAAACTTCACGCTACTTAAAAAGCCTAATAAATTTCTTCTTTTCAAAAAGATAAGATAGGTAAGATTCCATGTGTTGATAATCACATCCATTTTGAGTGGCTGAGACATTGCTCATTCATGTGGTTTCGTACACACCATTTTAAATGCCCCCAACCCTTCACTCCTCGTAACTCTTCCTGTGATGGTTCAAAATCCCTTCCAAAGACTTTCTTCCTTTGCACTACCCATATCCACTATCTCTTATTGTCTTCACTTCTTTATGGCTTTTCTTCCCTATGACTTCTCTTCATTGGAATGTCCTTTCTTTTTTACCTCTATTATACTAGGCCAAATTTTCTTTGTAGATTAGTATTCATGGTAGTGAGCTCCCTTTTGTCTCCATCTAGTAGCAAATAATCTTTTGGGAGATAATTTTAAGCATCTCTCATGGTCCTTTGATTTGAATTTCTATTTGTACTATGCTTTGCTATCTTTGATCCTCTCACTCATAAGTTTTCCTCAAGACTGTCATAATATTTGGTCATTCATAGGTCATGTGGACTATTTATGAGAGATCATTCATCCCCATGATTCTACTCTTTCATAGGTTTTGTCATGGCATGTATCCACCTTGGAGCATGCACTGCTCTTTGACCATAATTGTCAACTTTGCCCTTTACTAGCCATCACTTTCTTCTCTCCGTCAAAACTCCTCTCTCACTATCCCTACTGCCACTGTCCTATTATGTAATATGATACTAATACATATTTTCTTCTTCAATTTCATCCATATTTCTACTTATTTTCTCTTTTGGTCTTCAATTTTAATGGTTATTTGTTTGCCTTCTCATCATTGTTACACTTCTTTGGTTTTAAATTATACATGTGCATTTTACATGCTTTCCTTGGAGGGCTGTGTAGATGAAACAATTGGTACCACTTTGGTCATTTCCAAGAACAAATAATGTGTAACATAAGATATGTTATTTTGAGCTTATAAATTTATTCTTAGCTTCATAAAAATTTGGTATTAAGAATCCAAATTCATTTTTTACTTTTTTTTCTTAGTACTTATTTTAGCTAATGCATTGGTTTCAACACTCATTTTTATGCCCTTCTTGAGGTTTTGTTGAACTTTGAGATTTAGTTGTTGGCTATCAAAGGGAATTGATCCCTCTTCTCAGATTGTCATATAATGGTGACTGTCCTCTTAAATATTTCTTGTGACTATCATATCTTGACATGTAGACTGCCACTTACATAAGAATGCCCCTCTTATAATATTCATGGACTAAAAATTTCCTTAGTGAACTAGAATTACTAGCTTAAGACTTTGACATAGTATTTAAACATGTACAATCCTTCTACTAGAGATTTTAATACAATTTTTTGAAATAAAATAGGTAACTATCCTTCATTAAATATCATTGCTTCTTGTTTCTTATCACTATCCACAAAACACTATCATCAATATTTTCCTTTGAATTATATGATCACTGTCCTCTTTGCGTTTCATAGTAAAAAATGATAAAAGTCTATATGAAACTGTCATGTCGAGACATCCTCCTACTTTGTGAGGCTTCTCTTTCCTACAAGTCTTTTACATTATATATTTGACATTTTCTCATACTCCTTTTCTTTTTTATGATTGTCACCTAGCTTGTCCATTATCTTTGGAAACTTTGAGATGTGCTACTCTTATTACTCATAGCATTTTGAATACCTTTTATGTGATAAATATCCTCTTTAAGCCTCACAATTATTTACCATTGTCACTTTATTTGTGACTATCCTTATTCACTCATAAATATTGTTTTGTCCTCTTGAGCTACTCACTCTTCACTACCTTTTTGATTATCCCTTAGAGCGTTTCCTTCTATTACTGTGTTCTTGTACCTTACACTGCACCATCTATGTTCACTCTTTTTCCATAACAAATTGTTTGGCTATCATGATAATCTTGTCTCTATCTATTTGAATTTTGTGAATAGACACGTCTTTTCTCAAACTACATCATAGTCTTCATATATTAATCAATAGGAAACACAAACTATTACCAATACTTGACTAATACACCTAATGCTTGTCCCAACTAGCATAGTTTTGCAACATTATTGAATATCATTCTGATGATACAAATTGTGTCATTGTGGTAATGTTCATATGAAACCCATAGTCTCCACCATGTCTCTATCCACAATCCTCTTGCACTATCTATTCTATCGTGAAACACTATTGACATTGAAACACCTAAGATCATGGCTTGTTGTGTCTATGGTCCATAATATTTGTAAATCTTCATAGGATACTATCATGTATGTACATGATTAAAAAACCCATGTCACCCTAATACCACTTTCCATTACTAGTTGTTCTTCTTTTTTCTCGCATGTGATAGTCATTTTCATTGAGTTGAATATCCTCTATATTGTGCTAGCTTTGTAAACCTTAATGTAGTATATTTCCCCTTGTGATGGACCGAGTGATAGACCTTCTTGCAATAATTTCCAATACACTATCATTAAGGCCACTGTCTATCTTCTATTTTGCTGCCATACATAGTAACCTTTACCACTTATCTAATGACTATCACAACCTTCCTAAATGAGCACATGGAATAGGTTTTCTTTGTCTCTACTCTTTGTTCATGCATGTATAGATGCTCATTTAGGAAACCTTAGGGTTCTCAAGGTTTGAAACCTTTAGAAAGACTATCATACTTACAAATATTTTGAATAGTCTTTGTCATCAAATCTCTATTCTTTAACTCATTTCCATAGCCTTCTCTTAACCTTTCAAAACTTCGGCTTTTCTTATTTGATGTTATGAAGGGCCTCTAGAAGTCTTTCTAGACATTATACCACATAATATCTTTGCATGGTTTTCAATCAATGGCATTCCTACAATGAAGACAACACTAGGGAAAGATCCAAAGTACCTAGTAAGGATATCCTTATAAATATTTGGAAACTCAAATAACCAACATGAAACACACCCGATGGGAATTTGTTGATTTGACCTTTGATTCATTAAGGAATAGGCCCACCACAAACAATGCAAGCCTGCTAATGAAGAATTCATGTCAAGCCATGTCACCTTGAGGGTAATATATGACAACCAAGTGCAAGAGAATAAATTCAAAAGAATAGGTACAAAAAACTTGCACTATGAAGGAGCTTTGCATTGTAATTAGTTTCCACTTGGAAGGAGGTCACCCCAACAGACTAGGCCAAAGATTGTTGCATCAGAGAGGAACACAGGGCACCTAAGAAAATATGATGACCTCAAATTTTACTTTAAAAATGATCCTACAATATGAAGTAGATATGTTCTCCAATAAGAACTCACCATGCATCACCAAAGTATGGGATTTGAAAGCTTGAATACTAGGTCAAAGATGGAATAGTCGAATCCAGATGTTGCTAGAGAATGAGATCATAAATTTGAGTCTAGCGTGTATCAAGAACTTGTGCTATGAAGGTGAAATGTGTTGCAATGAGGACATTACATGTAATGCCTTAAATCACTCTTGTAAAAATTCTATAATTCCTATAACCTTTTACCTGAGCCCACACTTAGTAGGTGCCATGTGTCATTATAGTGTATTAGCGCATGTTTTATCTTTTCTTCCTTTGAGAAGTTGCACTAAAGTGAAAGAATATGATACCAATAATAACTTATCATCTGTAAATGATATAACTTTTATTTATGAGGCTAGCACAAGTCATCAGGATTAACACATGGTGGTATAGAGCGTGAAAGTGAATTTAATGAGCTCAACCATTTATAACTTGCACTGCAAAGAATTCATGCACTTTTAATAAGATGAAAACACCTCAAAACTTCATTGGATCCACAAGCAAGATAAAATTGAGAAGGATAGTATATAGTGGGATCCACGTGGCAACATAATATATGAGTGCAACTTTAAAGGGCTCATGGATTATGAAGATATTCTATAAAGGATAGATGTGTTGTAATAGGATTCATACATGTGGATTCCAAGTGAGAAAAGGTAGGGACCACCATTCAAGTGCACTCACATGAGATTTAAAAGTAATTTTCAAAGGGGCGTGATTAATTGGATCGATTGATCACTAGGATAAAGGGGTTATTACAACAAACAATGTCATTGACATGGGACACAACTTAAAATCTAACAATGACCTAGAAAAGCCACTATAAAATTAAAAGATATAGATCATTCACCAAAACTTAGGGTTTAGGGTTTTAGCTTAAATGAATTGGTCTTTTAGGATATGAATTAAATCCCTAGGAAATTTTATAGTGTCAACAAATCCCTAAACCTTATCTTTGAATGCATGCATACCAGGAATATCCTTTGTTTTCTAGACCGTCTATATACACTGCTTCAAAATGAGATCAAGACTTAATATATATACGTAATTATATTTTATAAGTTGCATTTAATGTGTATATTTTATGTGAGTATACAACCTTTTCTAGGGCTCTTTTTCCTAGATAGTTCTTCTATGACTACTACCCACAAGGGGAAGCATCTAAATTAAAAATAATTAACCTCCATGACCATCACTTGTTTTATACTTTTATATAATCCTT
Source organism: Sequoia sempervirens (assembly GCA_007258455.2). Lineage (NCBI taxonomy): Eukaryota > Viridiplantae > Streptophyta > Pinopsida > Cupressales > Cupressaceae > Sequoia > Sequoia sempervirens. The sequence continues at coordinate 209,242,712 of VDFB02000008.1, read as the reverse complement.
AGTCCTATCTTAAAAATAAAAGCATCACCCTTGAATCCATGTAGTGATAGCCCTATCAAATTCATAACTCCTTTAAAAAAAATTCATGAAACTTTATGATGGTTTATTAAGTTTATTCTAAAATATTTTGGTTCATATGAATTTAGTTTTTTAGTTTGTGATCCCTTGGATTTTAAACAACATGATGTCCCTTATTTCTTCTTGGTGATTTATGGGGACGATGCCATAGATTCCACTCTTGCAACTACTTTAGGCTATAAATATAGTAGCTCAAAGACTGACGACATTACCCATAAATATGAGCCAGAAGCACTGTTGATACCGAATGCTATTGATTTTTGTCTCACGTCTTGTTTAAGGTTTACTAATCTATGAAAAGAAAATTTGATAAGTTAAAGTTTATTTTGCAAAATAAATTAAACTATCGTGCTCATTACTTGGATATAAATACTTATTACTTTTGTAAAATATTTTTTTTAATCGGTTACATCAAATTTTTTTAGCTTGGTATGAGCCTGCATGGAGGCCACAATTGGGTGACCTCCTCCTCGGCATGAATACAAGTATATACCATGCAAAGGAACATGACCCACGAGCACACCAACCCAACAAAGGAATGGGCCTCAGGCATGAATGCCATCAACAACCTCAATATTGTGGGTCAAGCCAATGAGCACTGGGTCAAGCCTACGAGCACATTGGATCAATGAAGGCATAATGGTTGCAATCACAATAGCTTAGCAGAGACTTGAACCCTAGTGGCCACAACAAAAACACTACCACTTAACCATCACACTATGGGATGAACTCCACTTTTGTAAAATAAATTAATACTCTAATCAAATTAACTTAAAAATGAATAATTTTATAAGTTAGAAGATTAACTTAAGCTAATAAATTAAACTTTTCATATTCAATTTAAATCTTGAAATTTGATATTCAAAATAGATACTTAATGCATCAAAGATTCTAAATATTAAAACTAATGTTTGTTTAAATAAAAAATATTAAAATATTTATTTTTATATTTTAAAAGTTTTAAAGAAACTATTTTAAAGTGAAAATAAAATTTAAAAAATTCCTATGATTCAACGTATATAGTTTATCAATATTATAATGGTAAAATTACATATGTGTATTCGAGCTTCTACCTTTCTTCATTGATGTCACCCTTGAAGGATGATCCAGATGCTGCAACTAGGGATTGCTTGAATGGAGTTGAGGGATGAGTTGTTGATGGTGATATGAGGTGTGACAACACTAGAATTAGGCTGCAGAGACCATAAACTATGATCAATGATGAATACACTATGATGCAAAGGGGAATGCAATAGATTCAAAGGAGGATCTTTCCTTCACCGTGAATAATGGCAATGCTTTTTCTTAGATTTCCAAGCATCCTCTGGGTGCCAAAATTTGTAGACCTACTGCAACTAGAGAATTCTAGTACTTGGGTTACGAAGGAGTCACCTATTCGACCCCTTTGTTGTACTGCCTCTCCTCCAATAGTGGAACTGGGTGATGAGATCAAACATGAAATAGTGGAAAATGAAGAGTATTTCATGGAGTTTGGTTTGCTTGGGAGATTTCAAAGGTTTAGATCGAGGCTTTCAGTATTACACCAATGGATTTCAGATACATGGCACCCCATTTTGGATGGGGATATCCAGATATATCCCTATACACGAGGTTTCTTTATGGGGGCTTTTGATAATGTATCCAAGACAAACATACAATTTTATTTGACTATTAATGGAGCTATGAGTAGTATTTTCTAATGTTAAAACCATGGCACCTAGGTCCTTCAATCTTGCTCTAGAATATTTTGATGCAACCCCAATTTTGGTAAGGCTCTTGAATCTTCCTTTACAATTCTAGTTTGACTCTTGCTTTGAAACTATAAGTAATTTTCTAGGGAAGTTTTTGGGGGTGGATGAGAGATCTTCAAAATTACATGCACACAACCTTTTCCCATATTCTAGTGGAGATAGATATTACCAAAAATTTACTAAAAAAGATCTCATAGTTGATTGACTATGAAGGGTTACCCTTTCATTGTCGAAAATATTTTAATACTGGACATATTACTACTCAATGTCCAAAGCATACAATTGAAAATCGGGCCACTTGGTGGAAGGATGCCTCCCCTCACCATTATTGGGTTGACAAAGAGGTCTCAAACTAGAATGGTAAATCCCACAACGCTGCCCCAAAGGAAAGCAACGACGAAAACATTCACAAGAAGAAATCAAGTCTTGCAGAACCAAGGGCCACGATTGAACTTCCTCTTGTGGAGAGGGGTAGCATTAAGGCTACAAAGAGTTCTGAGTCAAAGGGGGAGGGTGTGAACTAGGTAGAGTGTTTAGAGATAATGTAGATCCCGTGGGAGAACAAATACCCTCAAAGAAAATAGAAGAGGAAGCAAGTGTTGGTACTCTAAGGGAAAATTGGACCATAGTGCAAAGGAAAAGAAAGAAGAACAAGGTAAATTTCAACATGCTGCTTCGTTCCCACTCCAAATGTGGATATATTCTGTAATTTTGTAGTTATTTTTTGGAATCTCATTTATGAGTTTTCTAACATTGGGTTTGAGGCTTATTTTGTGGGGTAGGTGTTGGGCGATACTGTTCTATGGTTGGTTTATGTTCATTCTGGGGATGAGGCCCCCCGTTTGTGGCCTCACTAGTTCATAGCTCTAATCAAAAGTGTTAACACATCAAAAAAACATATATAGTTAGTCTAATTTAATTCTAATATTATTTTTTCAAAATATAATTAGGTTTTAAATTCATTAATAAGCTTCATTTTAAATATTTTTTTTACATTAATATTTTATAAAATTTTATCAATTAAATTGTCTCAATTATATAAAATAAATTCTTAAAGGAAAGAAGGGGTTGGGGCCCTAGCTCGGTTGGCTAAATCTTTCTTGTTGCATGAGGTTGGTCACAAGTTCTAGTCTCCCCCACCCTCATGGTACTGGAGGGCGTGTCGCTCTAGCGCCACCGATCACGTTAAAAAGTTTACCAGGTGCACTGCAGTTTAAAAGGGGTCGTGCTACCCGATTTCTGCAGTCTAAAAAAAAAATTCTTAAAAGAAAGAAATCCTCATTATGTCTATCAAACAAAATTTTATTTATTCAAATATTAATTTATAAAAACAAAAAAACAAGTCATATTTTTTACATATACATTAAATATTATTTAAAAGTTTCTCTCTTTGTTTATTTATTTAATTCAACATACATATTTTTAATAAAAAATCTAAATTAAATAAATAATTAATAAACTTATGAAATATAAAACTTTTATTTTTTCTAATTTCTTTTTAACTATATTAAATTACTTTAATAATATTCATTTAATTAAATGATTTTAGAATTAAAATCTTATTATTTAAAACATACAAATTAAGCTTATATATTAAATGAATAAATAAATAACAAAATTATATATATATTCTATATATATATATATATATATATATAATTAAATAAGGTTTTATTTGAAAAGACATTATTTAAAATCTCATATATAAAAATAAAATTTATCATTTTTCGAAACTTTAAACAAAAATTAAGAAAAAGATGAAATTAAACTTTTTAAAAGGCCTTGGCCTTGTGGTACGTGTACATAAAACTAACTAACTTATATATATATATATATATATATATATATATATATATATATATATATATATGATATTAACTATTATATTATTAAATATTAATTTTTATAAAAAATTAAGTTACAAAATTTGATAAAATTTTATCTATTTTAAAAATGTTATTTCTAATTTAAAATATATTTTTAAAGTAAAACTTAGTTTAGGTTAAGGAAATATGAAAAAACTAGAGAAAAAATTTTCTGAAAGATGTTTGCAAGTGTACACATAATTTCTCCCACATGTGGATAGCTTGTTACCCAACACAATGGAACATCTACACATTAAAATAACCACCTCATAGTTCTAGCTTAAATTATTATCTCACCCCCATACTGGAAGGATTATCCTTGATATCATTTTGTACCAATATTATGGCCTCGAAAGGGAAATCTTTCCATCAACACTTGACATTCACCCCCCATTTATTTCAAGGAATACCCCTCATTTTTAGCCTAGTCTGCAACTTGGTCTCCTTCCCTACCAATATGATAAAATCTAACCTCCTAAAAACCTTCAATCACACACTTAGAAACCTCAATGATGGACTCTATTTTCCAACTTTTAATTGCCCCACCCTTGTTGATCCTATGATAACTTTTGAGTCTCCTTATATCCACAACTTCATCCATCCTTTTTCTTTTTCTATCATTAATCCCAATAGCATATCTCTCACCTCTGCTAGATTATTAGTTTCATTTCCAAAGTCATAATAAAATAATCCCACATGTTGAACTTTATCATCTCTGAAAATGCCAGCTCCTCGTCCTTTCACAAGATTGCCTTTAGTTGCACCATTGAAATTCATCTTGATCTAATCTCTATTTGATTTTATACATCTAACTTGACTACACTTATCCTTGGTTAGAACAAAATATTTTTTAATCCAACTATATCTTGGCTAGGCATTCACTTATTCTCCTTCTGAGTTCTTGATATCCCAACTATCATTCTTATGTTTCCCTTAGTTCACTAATCACACTTTCCACCATATTCCAAACTCTTTCGACCGATTTATAGAAGATCCTCCTATTTCTTTCAATCCAAATTTTTCAAACAATGATAGGTGGAACCAAGTTCTATATAATTTACAAACTCAAGATTTTAACCTTGAACACCCAACTTTCTAATAAATTTGGAATATTAGCTAGAAGGACCTAGTTTTAAAACCCCATCTTTTCAAGAATGTTAACCATAATTTCCTAGCATATTCATAACGAATAAATAAGTGGTTGCTACATTCCTCACACTCATTGCATATAACACATTTGGAAGGGTTGATCTTACCCCACAATTGTATTCTATCCCAAGTGAAAGCTCATCATTGCCATGCAATCTACAAAAAAACTTTAGTTTTCAAGATACCTTTTATAAGAAAAAATTTACCATCTACCAAATGAGAATTGATCTCTCCCCTATAAACAAAGGTGCGGAAAACAGCTTTGATCGTGACCTTTCTGTTGCCTTGACCCCCACAAACTAATATATTTTCCCTAACTATTCCAAAAATTGGTCATTTGTTGAGCTTCTCTTGAACCTCAACACAAAAATCCTTCAACTCATCCACTAAGGCATTCAAATCCTTCCATCTTTTGGTTGGGGGATTACCCACAATGTAGTTCTTCACCAGTACCCCCACATGATTCTCAAAATGAATCGTAATTGGTTGAATGGCAGGATATCCCTTCAAAGCCTCATCCTCAATCAATTGTCATGCTAGAACCTAATCTTTTCCCCATTCCCAAGCCTCCATTTGATATCCATATAAACAAGCTTGCCACATGATTTGATAAATTTGCATATACTTGAACCTTTGGGGAGATTGTAGGAATTGATGAGGATGAAATCTAAACTATTCTAAAGGTATTTCTCTTGAATAATCTTGCTCCACTTTATATCCTTTTCTTCATAAATTCTCCAAGCCAACTTAGCTCCTAATGCCTTATTCATTTGCTTGTAGTTTCTAATTCTCAACCCCCAACATAACAGACATACATACTTTTGTCCATTTCACAAGGCTATATTTGAACTATTTTTCGCTCCCTTTCCACAATAATCATTGCTTTAGTTCTTATATGTTCTTTGCAACTTTCCCCAGTACTTGGAATACTAACATAGTATGTACTAAAATAACCATCCTTGAAGCATTGATGAGTGTTATCCTTCCTGCCAATGAAAGCCACCACTCCTTCCATGAGGCCAAAATACTCTAAATCCGGTTCTACCTTTCACTCCACTTAAGTTATGAGAATCGTTTCTTTAGAAGGGGCATCCTTAGGTACTTACTAGGCAACTTATCAATTTCAAAAATTAAGATTCTATGCATTTCCAATTTGTCTAGGCAAGAACTTCATAAAAATAAAATTCTTGCCTTTTGTCTTGTTGTTGCTTCATATTGAAGTAAGACTCTTTTGATAATTGTAGATTCCCTAATCATGGCCTCATCAAACAACAATATATCATCTACAAATTTTAGATGTGTGATGGCAATCCTTTAAATTTCCATCTCTACCTAACATCCTTTTTAAAACTTTTGCTACGATGAGAAGAGAAAGAAGATAATAATTTAATGATACTTAATAAGCGTCAAGTGTTTTGAAAAGTGTGAAAGGACAAAACAACATCACCCACCTAATACTATTCATAAACTTATCATATCTAAATCTTCATCAATCTTTACATTTATTTATCATTAAACTAAATATATTTGTTTTGTTATTTATATTCTCTTAAATTTTAATTACTAGACTTAATACTCATATTTACAAAATATTTTTTTCCCTTTATAATAATTTGACAATTAAAAAATATGTTAAAAATAATAAAACTACTTTGAGAAAAGTTTTGAAAGAGCATAGAATATTAATCTGTCTCCTCCTTTACAAAAGTAATGGAGAAGTGATTATTGAGCCATGGCATCTTAAAACCCTAAAAACATGAATATTGAAAAGACTAAAATTAAAGCTCTCCACCACTTTTTCCAAAGTGGATGCCATTCGTCTCTAAGTTATTCCAACTCTCACTTGCCTTTAAATGGTGTAAATCTATAAAGAGAACGAACTTGTCCTTAAAGGGATCTCGTATCGCGCCTGTTGATTAAAGATGTGTGGATTAGACTTAAAGAAGCAGGACATCATGTGAAAAGAAGGTATGTATAGTAATTTGATGGCTTTGGAATATGGTACAAAATATTTAGAATCTATTAATTCTGTATTTTTTATCTTTTGGTTTTGGAATTTGGTACAATACATTTAGAATCCACTCGTTCTTAATTTTCTTCCCTTTGGTTTTGGAATATCATTTCAAGTGTATAATGAACGTATCTAAGTATAATGTATAAAATCATATTAGATTGATTCAATGTGATTAGTGGGGGCAGTTACAGTTTGGAAAAGTGTGAAAGGACGGAAAGACGAGATTTTCGCGTGTTGGGCCACATCATTCTTGCCGTAATCTTCACGCCACTGACAAAATCTGAGAAATTTCATCTTTTCAAAAAGATAAAGATAGTAAGATTCCATGTGTTGATAGGCACGTCCATTTTGAGTGGCTGAGACGCTGCTCATTCACCCTTCACTCCTCTTAACCCTGCCTGTGACGCCTCTGAGTTTTTATCACCTGTTTTTGCCTGTGACCCTTCATTTGTCAGAAATCGAAACCCCTCTTTCTTCTTCTCTCGTTGTTCGGTTCAGTCTAATTAAATGGAAATGGCTTCCTCTTCCACATCCAGGCAAATTCTAACTGAACCAGAAAACGCCTTTGATGGGCTTGCACCTTATTCTGCACCTAAATCTACAGAGCCTTGGGACATATTTATTAATCATTGTGGACGTGATGTGAAACACACATTAGCCACTACCATCTACGATATACTTCATTCCATGGGATTGCATGTTTTTCTAGATAAGGATGCCCTTGAGCCCGGCGATTCTTTTCCAGCAGAGTTACAACACGCCATAACTAGTGCTACCTTTCACATCGCCATTTTTTCTCCCAACTATGCCCAATCCGCATGGTGTTTGGCTGAACTGTCTTTAATGCTCAAAACTCGTAAAAAAGTCATTCCCATTTTCTATCGTGTTGAGCCCTCAGAACTCAGATGGATTGATCAAGGGAAAGGAAAATACGCCCCTGCATTCGCAGAGCATGAAAAGAAGGGCAGATACACATCAGAAACGCTTGGTGTGTGGAAAAAGGCACTCAACGACAGTTCATTCCTTCACGGCTACGAGGTCAACAATAATAAGTAAGTATTATTTTCTCTATTTCTTCGATAGTCAAGAGTTACATAGATCACCCATAGTTCTAGTCTGATACCACAAGTACTTAAGCAATATAGTGTGTTATGTTTTGATTTTTATTTTGGGTTCAAACTTTTTAGGGATGAAGCCGAAGTTTTGAAGAAAATTGTAAATTTTGCATTGAAAATCATGAAGAAAGCTCCATTATGGGTAGCCGAACATCCACATGGATTGGATGAGTGGGTAAAAGGCTTCGAATCAGTTGCAGGAGAAGAGGAAGTAAAAATCACGGGGATCGTGGGCATGGGAGGCAGTGGTAAAACCACATTGGCCAAAGAGCTCTTCAACAGGAACTCTTCCTCCTTTGAAAGACGCAGCTTTGTTTTCGACGTGCGAGATGCAGCGTCCAAAAATGCTCTGCCTGAGAAGCAGAAAGATCTTCTAAGAGACCTCGGAGGTGTCCCTTCGTCGTTCAACCATGTAGATCAAGGCAAGACCGATCTTGCAAATCATTTGAGCTCTCATCGGGCGCTCATCGTTTTGGATGACGTGGATCACATCGACCACTTGAATGCTTTATTGCCAAATAAAGACAATCTTGGATCCCAAAGTCTGGTCATTGTAACAACCCGCGAAATGGGCGTCCTCATATCATGGGGTCTCTCCTGCATTTATAGAATGCCAGGACTTAACACGTCACATGCCCAGAAGCTATTCTGCTGGCATGCTTTCTTGCAGCCCTCTCCACCCCCTGGATTTGAAACTCTAGTTAAAGAGTTCTTAAAAGCTTGCAATGGTTTGCCTCTGTCACTCAAGGTATTGGGTGCACAGTTATATGGCAGAAAGTCCAAAGATTACTGGAAATCCCAATTGAATAAAATCTTAAGAATATTGCCTGTTGAAATCAAACAAAGGCTACAAGTTAGCTACGATGCGCTCGATGAAGAAGAGAGAGAGATGTTCTTGGATGTAGCTTGTTTTCTCATTGGAGAAATGGACCACAGGGCTATAGCAGTGTGGGATGGATCCAGTTGGAGTGGACTGCATGGTTTAGAAACACTCGTGAATAAGTGTCTTGTGGAGCTGGTCGAGGTGGCTCCATGGGAATTGCGGGGAAAGGGGGAAAACAGAATAAGGATGCATGATCACCTTAGGGATATGGGAAGAGAGATTGCTAGTGGACAGTCACCAAATCGTCTTTGGTGTCCAAAGCAGATTGATGACATGAAGAAACATTCCACGGTGAGATTAATATAAGCTGCCCCATTCTGCATTTTTGTTAGCTTCGAATAATTAGATGAATAGAGGACTGATTTCTTATATTGTCTGTTTTCATTAATCAATGATAAGTGATGGCGATAAAAACTAGTTCGTCTTTTCATCTGTCTCTGCTTTCAGTGAGTTTGGATGAAAACCTCTGTATGTCTTATTTTTTTATTCAGAAAAGAAAGTCGATTCGAGGGATACGACCTGCAGAAACTTTTGTGGCGTTCAAAGAATACACGCATCAGTTGATGGGAAGCTCAAGCAGACGATTTAAACGCCTTAGATTCTCAAATGAATTACAAATTCTTTCCGTAAAAGGATACGAGTTTACGGAAGAATTAGCATCATTGTCAGAAGACCTTGTGTGGCTTCGCTGGGAAAGCTTTCCCCTAAGAAATCTTCCATCATGGCTTACATTAAAAAATCTAAGTGTTTTAGAGCTTCGTTCAGCTTATGAGTTGGAAGAATTGTGGCAGGACAATGCAGATGTAAGTATTTTGGTTTCGTGGTTCAAGAATATTACTTCAAAACTTATTTAAAGCTCATGCTTTTCTCAAATGAATTGAATATAATAACGGTTGTCTGCAGCTTCCTTTGCAATTGAGAGAGCTTATTTTATTGCAATGCGGAAAATTACAATGGCTTCCAAGCTCAATAAAACATCTTCAGAGTCTGAAATTGCTTGTCGTTAGCTTTAAGGGTAGCAATTTGCCAGATGAGTTCTGTGACCTCCAATCACTGCAATATTTGGAATTATACTCTTCAGTATTAGATTCACTACCTGATGGTTTTGGCAATTTAACAAGCTTGAGGGGGATAGATCTGGGCTATTGCAAGCAGTTGAGAATGTTGCCAGATTCTTTCAGTCAGCTGACAAACCTGGAAATTCTAAATTTATCCTATTGTAATATGCTATCATCACTAACTAATGGTTTTGGCAATTTAACAAGCTTGAGGGGGATAGATCTGGGCTATTGCAAGCAGTTGAGCATGTTGCCTGATTCTTTCAGTCGGCTGAGACACCTGGAAACTTTGGACTTATCATATTGTGAAATGCTATCTTCACTACCAAGCTTTGCAGATTTGGTTTCGCTGAATACATTTAAAATGTGGAATTGCCCCAAAGTTGAGAAAATAGAAGGTTTGGAACACGCCAAGTCATTGAAGATACTGCACGCGTCGACATGCTGGAAGGTCCCAGGTATACAGGGTTTAGAGAATTTGGAAGAACTACGCCTGGAATGTGAGACAATATCAGCTCTGAAACCTTGTATTCAGTCTCTAAAGGGGAAGGTATTAAAACCTTTTACGAATTCTGAGTTTTTCGTATTATGTAAATGCTAGATGTTTATGACTGAATGTTTTGCGAACAAATACGATTTGTAGGAATGTTTAAGGAGGGTGCGGATAGAAGTTAGCATTGTCGGTTTGGTGGAGCCAATTGCAAAGTCTTTGGAGTTCCCTGATCTTGCGGTCAAGGAGGTGGACAAGCTGGCCCCTATATTCAATATTCCATGTGGGGAACATTCAGATGCTTTTTTGTGTTACGTGGAGGGGGTAGGTGTATGTTATGATTCGGGGAACTACATCTTTGCACAATATAATGTAATACAATATAATAAGTTTATGCTCTATATAGTACGTATGTAATATAAATTAAAAAATAAGATTTTTAAGCTTTTGACAAGATTTTAACAGTCTTTAAAATAAATTCAAGACATACAATTTTGTTTGTTTTTCCAATGGATTAACATTGTGGCAGTGCTGATAGACCGGTACATTTGTAGGTTTAGCAGCATCAGATACACATGGTGCATCCTGATGGTTGGATAGCCAATGGCAATGAAAAGAAGGTACATGTATATTATAATTGGCATGGCTACATCCATGGAATACAATTTCACCAGGATAAAGCAAGAGAAATGTGGGGCAAAAGAGAAAGAGTTGCAGAGGCCTTTTACCAACTATTGGAACTTTTGGAATAGTTGGCAGCTACACAAATGCATAGCATTGCCTTATTAAAATGTAGATTTTTTTTTGTTTTGTTTTGTAAACAGTTGTAAATATAATTGACGTTTTGTATTTGGCTAATGTTTCTCTTTCTTAGCTGAAAGTATTATGAATATTTTTATTTGGTAGTGCATGCTTATTTGTTATCACTCTTTTGTTCTTATATCTCTTTCTTAGCTGAAAGTATTATGAATATTTTTATTTGGTAGTGCATGCTTATTTGTTATCACTCTTTTGTTCTTATATTTAAGTATTGAGTGATTTTGAAAATGTCTAGTTTTATATATTTTTGTTTGATGTCATAATTTGAGTTTATATAAAATTTGATTATGATTTTATGTTTTTTTAAATAATTTTTTGATAAATATAATGATCAACATAAATGATTATTATAGATATTTATAAAATATTATTTTTATATGTAATTATTGATTTAATTTAATTTTATTTTATAAAATATTTTATTTTAATTGATTTATTTAAAGGTATTTTGTTGTTTGACTCAAATTATTATAAAGTAATGTACATTTTTTAATCTTTTGTTAATAATCTAAGTGATATTAGAAAAAATAATGCAAATTTTGTTAAAAATATTTTATTTTAATTGATTTATTTATAGGTATTTTATTGTTTGACTTAAATTATTATAAAGCAATGTAAATTTTTTAATCTTTTGTTAATAATCTAAGTGATATTAGAAAAAATAATACAAATTTTGTTAAAAATATTTTATTTTAATTGATTTATTTAAAGGTATTTTATTATTTGACTCAAATTATTATAAAGCAATGTAAGTTTTTATTCTTTTGTTAATAATCTAAATGATATTAGAAAAAATACTGTAAATTTTGTTAATTAGATGTTCAATCCACTTTTTAAGTAGTTTTGTCATACCATCATCTCCCTTATTTTTCTATTTTTTGGCTCTCAATTTCATGCACCCATCAAAATCCTTTATAAACTTACCTTTGTATTATTTTTTTAAAAAAATTAAATTATTTTCATTTATTTTCTCTTTTGGATTTTAATGCTAGACTATTTTTGAATCTCCTTCACCACTATATATTTCTATGCTAGTTGTTATGAGTATTGGCTATAAGTCAAAGGCATAGACCTAACAAGTAGAAAATTTAGGCATTAAGTTGAAACTATTAAATTGTTTAAATTGATTTTTGTAAAATAAAATTTCAAAAACTTTATTAAAAAATCAAATAAAGCCACACTATATAATATCAAGGGAAACACAAGTCAAGATACAAATAAAAGTAACAAACAAAGAAGAAATCAAGAATTTTGATCAAAGTCATAATGATCAAATTTAACATCTATGATGTATATTCTTAAATAATTGCCCCTCATGGAAGAGCCCCAAATGGATTTTCCAAGCTAGATTACAAAATTCTTGATTCAAAATACATAAGTTCTTAGAAATATCTTCCATGTCCCTTGGATTGGCATGAATTGAAGTAAGGGTAGTTGCTTGGTCTTCAAGAATATGTCTCCAACAATCGCCATCCACACCCAACTAAAAGAGGAGGTTATTATCACTATCTAGAAGTTCTTGAATGGAGGAGTATAACTTGTGTAAGTGTAATCTCTCCTCCCCCATTTCTCGAGTATGGGCATTGCCCAATTTTGGCAAGTTATGGAGAATGGACATAAGATCATGAAAGGACCTTTCATGATCTTGAGTCATCGAAGCACACTTGGTGGCATCCAAGTTTATGCTCATGGTAAGCCAAATTAACTTGAAGGCCTTGAAAGGATTTTTAGAGGACATTGAGTATATGTTAAGTCCACATATGTAACAAGCAAAAAAAAAGGTATTAAACAAGTTGAAACTATTAAATTGTTTAAATTGATTTTTGTAAAATAAAATTTCAAAATTTTATTAAAAAATCAAACAAGGCCACACTATATAATATCAAGAGAAACATAATTCAAGATGGACATAAAAATAACAAACAAAGAAGAAATCAAGATTTTTTTTATTGAAGCCATAATGATCAATTTAACATCTATGATTTATATTTTAAAAGAATTTCCTCTCATGGAAGAGCCCCTAATGGATTTTCCAAGCTAAATTATAAAATTCTTGATTCAAAACACATGATTAATTTAACATCTATGATTTATATTTTTAAAGAATTGCCTCTCATGGAAGAGCGCCTAATGGATTTTCCAAGCTAAATTATAAAATTCTTGATTCAAAACACTGTTTTTAGAAATATCTTCCATGTTCGTGAGGCTAGCATGATTTGAAGTGAGGGTAGTTACTTGGTTTTCAAGAATATGTCTCCAAAAATCACCATCCACACCCAGTTAAAATGTAATGACCTCCATATGTTAAAATTAAATAATTACACACACTACACATAAACAAGCATATACAAATGGCATGTGTTCATTGATCAAGTATAGAGACAAGGATTTGTATTAGATAGAAAGTTTTGAAGTACAATGCCAATCTTTTGGTGAACATAAAGAAATGTATTTCTTACATTAGACCACAAGGTTGAGTACAAAATATTACAATGAATCATATCATGGTCTTCCCTAATAGGATTTTTGCGACTCTTAAATCCTTCGATCACATCAAGGGTGAGAACATTGTTGGAGCATGTTTCCACCCTACCACAAAGTGAATCACTTCCCCAAAATTCTTCCTAAAAGAAGAATACCCGACTTAGCACGAGGAAAACTAGCAATTCAAATCTGTTTGGAGTAATATAATCATGAAGCATGATGCCTCTACCTCTAATGATAACATGATAAACATAACAAGGAAAAAACTGGAAAACAATCATGCATCAAGACTTATGTAGAAAAAAAATCACATTAAGCATTATAATAGTTCATTTCTAGCATTCATGATCATCATTTTCCATAAGCAAATAAGGCACAACCTTTTGCACCTCGCAATTATTTTGTGTCGAATGACAGTATTGTTATCACAAATATGCAAGCATACACAAATGCGACTAATTTTCATGCCTCAATAATTCAAGAAATGCAATGGTGCCAATAATATAAGAGAATGTAAAAATAATTAAGGAAGGTGTATCACATGTATGTATTTATAGGTACATATATATGTATACTTATGTGTACAAATTCCTATAAATAAAGTACTCATGTGATCTATTATGGTGTTGCCGATTTAAGAATACAACCACATAGCTCTAATCCATGTTCATAAATAGGAATCTGACAACCCTTGCAAATCAATACTAGGAACTATCATATTCATAACAATTTGATCTAGTGAATTTCATAGGAATAATTAGTGTAAATGATTGATTATCGAATCGCTAACCAAATGTACTCAATGCTCACACAATGATTTACAAGTCAATAATAATAACTATCCAATATTAATTATTGTTACATTGATAACCAATTCATGCATTTGATCATCAAATATAACTTTACTGATGAGTATTAGAACATTACTTATCTAATATCAAGACAGTATCCATGCAAGACCTTCGATTATCAATTCATTAGACAACACATAATGCCCATTAATAAAATTAATGAATATCTATAATAATAATATGATGGTTAGGATATTGTAGCTAGTTTCCTCATTAATTCATTAAACCAGTATAAGATTAAATATGTTAAATAAAAATTCATGAATGGTAGACATTCACCCCTTACTAATTTATCTATCCAAACAAATAAGCCACTTATATTCTTGAAGAACTCTTGAGAATCATTTAAATATTATGATCTCATAGATCCTCTAATACAAACCATCCTCTTAGAAGGTTAAAAATTGTATTTCCAAAAACCCACACACTCATATATATATATATATATATATATATATATATATATATATATATATATATATATATAGACTTATATTGTCATACAATAGTTAAAATTTCAATGTATGTAATTGCACTTGTACATATGATTGAAATTTGCACATATATGTACTTATGCATTTTTATCCTCTTAATTTGTAAGCACATATAAACATAAATGTAGGGGAGAATAGAGTAGTGTCTAATTCTCCCATATGAACATATGTTTGTACATAAACTTATTATTAACATGCCAGTCATTCAATGGAATCATAAACGATACCAAATATTGCAGACGTCTTCTATACAAAGAGGCAATACTTACCCTCATTGATGCCACTTGACAACTCACATTGCTTTAAGACAATATCGCTATTAAATCATATAATATGGATTGGTTTAAATGTAGACTTAACCATTGTTGAGCCCATAAATAAATAACTAGCAGTCACATGCACAGGCATGCAACAATTAGTTGATAGGGGTCCACCACAAAAGGCTATTGAATGGGGGAGGAGGGAAATTTTTTGTTGAATGTAATGCGAAATATAAATAATCAATAATATTTACAATTGTTTGATTGAGTGGAGAAACACAAAGAATGTTAAGAAGTCAATAGGAAGTAAAGTGAGATTAGTTCATATCTCATTAGCTATGGTTTTGACATTACTAACCTTTCCACAAAGACGAGAAATTGATCTATGCATTTCCACATAGAAAATTACTAGTTGAAAATTGATAAATGAAAATGTAAAGTAAACCCATAGGCCATGTGTTGAATGAATCTAATTAGTTACAATGTATCCATTAATTTTAATTTTAAGCAAGTAATCATGAATAACTTTTTTTTTATTAATATGTAATATTTAATAATTTTAGTTACAATAGTTATTAAAAATTGATTTTACTTAATAATGTTAGGAATACAGTAAATTAATTCTCAACAAATACAATTTTTTAATAAATTTATTCATTAAAAATGATAACTAAAAACTTAAATCAAATATAAAATTTTAAATAATTATTTTTTCTAACAATAATAATTTCTCACCAAAATTTAAGGTATAAGATAATTTTATCTCTATTTTAGTTTTATATTTATTAGCCCTAGATGCACATGTATATTTTAGCTTTTTGTCTAGGTTATTCAATCAATTAATTCATTATTATTTAATTATGCTAAGATATGTATATGGATACAAATACATGACATATTTTTTAAAGAGTTATTACCCATACGTTTAATTACTAAAATATTGCATTAAAAAGTATACTTTAAGAAAGGTAGTCGATAACTTTTCATATCACATATTTTTGAAGAAAGAAAGATGTTTAATATTGAATACTTTTTATAAGTACTATTTAGTCTATAATTTTGTAAATTCAAGTTTTAGTATGCATGAGTTTTTTGGGTTAATAGTAGTAAAATAAAATGGAGAGAAGTATAAAGGATTGAAAAGTAGTCAATTAGAAGGAAATTGAGAATAAAAATATAAGTTTTTAATGAATTACTTCATAGTGCAATTGAAGACTTAGTGACAACATCTTTGATCCATAACAAATAAACAACCTTACAAAAAGAAGAGTGTGATGACGCAATACACATTTTTTTGCATTGTTAGAATAAATGAGTAAAAAATATGCCTTGCTTTGAGGTGACATGACAAAAGTCTCAAGTGCTTCCCTACCACTTGCTATGACATAAGGAACATGTTATAAATTATGCTTTTTGAATCCAAGTGTATGTAAGAATTTGTGTACACATGTATCTATGCAAGAAGAAATATATGGTGTCAAAAGCCAAAAGCCAAAACCCACGCCCGTTATCCACCCTACCATATTGGCATCATGGAGCCTCAGGGACTCTAGCCAAACGCCCGAGCAATAAAAGTTTGAAATGTCCATAGAAAATTTTGTGGAGTTCCATTATACAGTTGCACAATATCAAACTTGGGAAAAATCTAACATTTCCATATATGATCTGTCATATTGTAGTGTTTTTTTATTGTAGTAAGTTTGTAAAAAATAATCATCGTGATTTTGGGATAGTTTTCCATGCTTTAGGCTAGTACCTGCAAATAGAAGAGAGAGGCATGTCAGTGGACCGGCAAGCAAGATTGGGAAGGAACCATAAAAAATTAGTAAGTATATGGGTAAAATCAATATAGACAACCTGAAACTAGAAATAATGAATAATATTTACAATTGGTTCACCGAATCTATTTATTGATAATCAAAAAGTTTTGTACTTACATGTATTGTTGATAGTGTTTAACAAGTGCAAGAAGCATTGGATTGAGTTGTTGGGGCATTAAAAAATTTGAAATAAACAATTTAGAATACACTAACTTTTTTGGATGTCTATTGTATTTGTGCAACATTATAAAGGAAATCATATAGATCTACAATAAAAGAGGTTAGCATTATGTATTATAAATAGAAAGAGATAAAATGGAAATTTTTGAATACATGATGAAATATATAGTACAGTCTATAATAACTAAAAAGGTGTATCTAACTTCACAAATATGTGTATCACTATAATATTTCTGTTGCAAGTGCTTATATTTGCATTGATGGCTAAGACGTACATCTAGAAATGTGTATGTGAATCATTGCCACATATAATAACCAATAACCAGAATGGAAAAGCAATTATTTTGTGGAAAAACAATCATACATTTCAGTAGAAATGGTCATCGAATTGACAAGCCAACTATTACATAGTCTGGCAACTGTTACATAACGAACAATTTACTTTGCGGGACTAGGAAAAATAATAGCACAAAACATATTGATACAACATAAGCAATCTATATGACAGTGGATGTGTTGGACATGGAAGCGGAAGGGCAAGCAATTTCCCATGTGAGGGTTAGTGCATCCTAGCATTGTTGTATGATGGCACAGGAGGAAGTAAATGGAATGTTTGATGTTGTAGTGTGGGAAAGTATATTTATTTTGCTTGAATTCTCATTAGAGGGTTTGAACACAGATGTGCTCCGAAATGTGCAAGGAAATATATTGATTAAGTTGCATTGTTGAAAGAGTCATTGTGGTCTTGGTTCAAGACAAGACTATAGTAAAAAATGTCACCTTCGTCTTGGTTCTCATTTTGTACATGACTACATTTTTTTCCTTTCTGGTTATTGGTTGTTATATGTGCCCATGTTTCACAAACATATTTTTGCATATACACCTTAGCCATGGAATGCAAATAAAGTCATTTTACATAGGTATTTTGCATAGATGATTAATTTATTTTTGATGTCTTCTTGTTATATGTTTCATCTTTGGCGTTATACCCATTTTGCAAACTTTAAAGAGATTATCATTCTATGTGGATGGAGAAATTGTAGTTAAAATGAGAGTTTGTTATAATTTTTTTGCCCTTGGTTTATTGTTTTAGTTATCTATGTGCATCTTTATGCACCTTTTTATTCATTATACAGTCTTTATTGTGTGCGGAATGAAGCTTTTTGGATGACTCTCTAGTTCAAATAGATGAGGAAACAAGAATATCATTAAACATATCAATACAAGATTCAAGCTACGTTCTTTGGTAATAAATATTGAAGACAAGTAGAGAAATTGTATAAGAGGTGTTAGAGTGATTAATTTATTGTTCATGTCTTTCGCTCTCTACTTATTATTCTTTGTTATGTGTTTGTATCTTTGATGTTATACCCATTTTGGAGACTTCAAAGAGATTATGCCTCTATATGGGTGGAAAAATTATAGTTAAATCTTCTTTCTTTTGTCAGAAAATATGGTTAGGGTTAGTATTTTTTTCACCCTTCGTTTATTGTTTGTAGTTATCTTTGTGCACCTTTGGCATTATAGCCATTAACATAGGAGCAATTGTAGATTAACATAGGAGTAATTGCATATATATATATGCAAAAGGTTAGTATGAAAGCATAAACATTTTGGAGATAAAAAAAATTTTAGTGGCTGTCAATTGTTTTTGATAAAAGGGTAAAACGGGTTTTACAGGGACCCGAAACCACAAAGTTTACAAAAAAGAAGAGAGGACTAAAAAGTCCAACCACAAAGACCAGCTACCCTAGAAAAGATTAGCAGCAACCAACCGAACAAAACCAAAAGGATGAAATAGAGAAAAAGCAAAGAGAAAACAAAAACCCCAGCCATTACTTTAGAGTCTTGAGGACAGACTCCGTCTCTTCCTCCAACTTCTGCATATCATTGACACCCTTTTTAAAAGTTTGAATCATCTTAGAAGTAGGGGGGACCTTGTGCTTCAGGTTGGCTCTAGTTCTTTTGGAAATGCCTACATCTGTGTCCTAGATTTTGTCCTCAGTTTCCTCTAGATCCACCACCAGAGATCCCTGCTGGGTTTTATCAAGCTTCTCACCCATTGCATTAATGATAATGGCATTGTGTCTGGCCATTCTGTTATTTTGCTCAGCGACGATCTTGATGATATTCATTATATAATAAACCTTGGATTCAATATCTCTATTACTGTGACCATGGACCCCCCTGTCCACATCTTTCTTATCAATGTCAGCAATTTTAGCAACCAAATCTTCAATTTTTCTTTGAAGGACCTAGTTTTTAATTTTCAATTCATTGATTTCAGTGAAAGTCCAATCCAAGAGTTTAGAGTGGGACTCAGAATTAGCTTTGGAAAGGTTCAGAAAATCCAGAGAGGGCTCATCACCTATATTAGGAACAATTTTCTCAGTGTTAGGAGTAACAGGGGAGTCAACTTCAGCATGTTTGTCTGGCAGAGGTTCAACATTAACCATAGTTTTGTTAGCATCAAAATCCTCTGAATCAGAGGATTCTTCAGAATAGGAAACAAGACTTTTAGCCTGGGGTTTCTTATGAATGGAGCTGTTCAAAAGGGAAGTGCTATCAAGCTCAAGCTCAACACGAGCTTTACCAGAAAGGGGAGAGGGGTTTTTTTTCCCAGAAGCGCCAGCATGCAAGCTAGGGACTTTTCTAGCCAAACTAGGGTTGGGAGTATACTTCGAGCCACTGGGCTCCGTGTCGTCACTCTTAGAGTCAAGAGTGGTATCCAGGATAGTGGGGGCAGACATGTTTTTGAAATGCTCGACAATCAATCTTATTAACCCCGTATGCAAGATGGGAAATCTATTGGGGTTTTTCTTATTATCCTCCAAGCTTTTCTTCAAGGAACAGAAAAGATAATAGGGAAGAGAGACCCTAACGTTGTGGCAGAAGTGGTTGAGAAGAGCAAAGTGGTAGCCATAAACTCTGGTAAAGCACCCATCCACTGTAATGTATTCCATAATGACCTGCAAAACCTTCCTCTAGATGTCCTTTATGGAATCAGCATCAAAGTAGCTTCTAGCAATTTTGACCAAGCTTAACCTTTCTTTGTATTTTTTAGGAAATCTAATTGCGACTTCATAAAAAAAATCCCTATCCCTGAAAAACTTCTTCCCTTCAGTATATAAGCCTGTAACTTCAGCGATTAGATTTTCGCTGAGCTCAACAGTCCTACCAAATAGGGTCAGATTATCATTATTCCAATTTTTAATAAAGAGGTCCGTAGCCTCCTGGCTGGAGCTATGGAGCTTCTCTAGGAAAGGAAGAAACCCTCCACTTTTAACTTTTTCCCAGGCCTTGGCATTTTTCATGTGTGTTTCATAGCTGTCTGGCTCAAGACGCTTTCTGTCTCCTCCCATCTCAGCCGACACAGTGGGGTAGACCCAAACGAAAGCTTTACTAAAATTGGCCCCACCACAACTTAGCACCCACAAAGTGTGTAGAACTTTCTTGTACGTTAAGCCGCTTGGATCAGTCCCATACAATCTAATTATTGTGATGTGAAAGGTCTTATCTATCTTCATTAAAGGGATAACACGCCGCTTTTCCATGTGATTTATCATAATTTAATAGGGCGTAAACATTAGAGTTTAGATCATTTGTATTTAGCCAAGTACGCACATCATTACTCTTAACTCCTTCGTTAGCAAAAAAATCCACTACAGCATTGGCTTCTCTGTAAGCATGTGATTTTTTAACTTTATCAAATTTAGCCAAATTCAATTTGGCCTCCTCAATCCAAGATTTGATGGTCCACGAGGGGGGAGACTTATCCTTAAGATAGTCAATTATATTTTTGGAGTCTCCTTCAAGCCACAGATATTTAATGTTAAGTTTTTGGGCTAAATTTATGATGTGAAAAGCTCCAGCAGCCTCCGCCAAATGATTAGTTTGGGTGCCAAGAGGAGAAGTCATCGCTCCAATGAAATTTCCAAAGGATTCCCTTATAACTCCACCACAGCCTACCGCCCCCAGGTTACCTTTAGCCACACCATCAAAGTTAGCTTTGATCCAACCGTTTGGCAAAAAAGACAAGCAAACACCCTCTCTGTCCTTCTTGGCTATCATTGAGGTTCTAGATGGGACAAGACTTATGTTCCACTCCTTAGCAATAGTCAGGTCATAGAGCGAGTGCTCCACTTTCAAGGATATGTTGTCCTTCTGAACCAAAGCATTGAAATTTTCCTTTAGAAATCTGACAATTTTATCAAAGACAATATCCTCAGAGGCTTCTTTACTTCTATAAATTCTATTGTTGTGTTCTTTCTAGAGGCCCCAAGTAACATGAGGGAATGTTAAATCCCAAAGAGATGTGAGCATAGGATTTCTTATCAGAGCTTTCCATTGAGAGAAGAAGTCTTCAATAGACGAAGTGAAGACCCAAGGGAGGTGCCATAACCTGATGATTTTTCCCTAGATAGAAGCAACAAAAGAACAATGAACGAATAAGTGATGTATAGATTCAGCCTCCATCTTACAAAGAAAGCATCTATTAGGAATTTGAAATCCACATTTACACAGGTTATCAATCGTTAGCACCTTGTTTTGGAGAAGGATCCAAAAAAATATATTGATTTTAGGTATCAAAAGTTTAAACCAAGCTTTAGACCAGAAGGGAGGACGGTCCAGAGAAGAAGTAATCCTGGCAAAAGTAGAAGACACGGAAAAATTGCCAGAGGGATCATCAATCCAAACCACGCGGTCATCCAGCTGCTCAAAATTAAGTCTAATAGCCAGTAGAGAAGACTAGATAGGAGCCAAAGCCTGACTAAGACTATGCAAGTCCACCCACTTACGATTCACTCTGTAATCTTTCAAATAATTTCCAAACCTTTCCTTGCAGGTATTATCCCATTCGCTGAATGAGTTGTTTTTTATAATGGGCTCCTTTAAAATCCATTTGTCCTCCCAAAATCTAGTATGATGACCATTTCTAACTTGCCAGCCAATACCATCATCCACAATCTTTTTTCCTATGATTATATTATTCCAGCATGTTGACCCTCTGGGAAGGAGGTGGATGTCCTTATTAATTATGGAAGAACATTTGTTTTCTAAGTATTTGTTAGCCAGGATATCAATCCACTCCCCAAAAGAAGAGGAGATTCTCAAAATTTGTTTAGCAAGGAGGATTTTGTTAACAGTTTTGATTCTTCTTAAACCAAGTCCTCTGGCCTTTTTAGGTCTACAAACCAGATTCCAACCAATTAAGGGAAGTCTTTTTTTTCCTCAACACCCGACCATAGAAATCTTTTTTGGATTTTTTCAATGGCATCAACAAATTTAACAGGAATCTTAAAAGGAATTAGGGCATAGATAGGGAAATTCTGGAGAGAGGCTTTGAGAAGTTGAAGTTTTCTGGCTTGACTTAGCATGGCTCCTTTCCAACCCATGAGCTTTTTACTGAATCTTTCAAACAGTGAGAGCCAGAATGACTATGGAGGTTTCAAACTTAAGGGTAGACCAAGGTAGGTGGCAGGAAAGGAATCCACTCTGCAACCCAGGATTCTAGCAATTTTAGCTTGTCTATGATCCAGAGTGTTGAAGAAGAACAACGAGCTTTTTTTTATTATTGATCAGCTGTCCAGAAACTCCCCCATACTTGTCAAGAAATTGTTTTATGGTTTTACCTTCAACCACCGTGGCTTTACCCATAAGCATAGTGTCATCAACGAATTGTTGATGGGAACACACCAAATTGCCCGAGGAAGGTTTAGACCAGAAAGAAATTTGAGGTCAACCAACTTTTTCAGGTCTCTATCTAGACTTTCAGCCATAATAGTGAATAAAATAGGAGAGATAGCATCACCCTGCCTTAGACCTCTAGTGCTCTAGAAAAAGGAGGTGGGGGATCCGTTGACCATGATTGATATTGAAGCCGTGGACACAAGTTGTTCCACCATTTGGATCACCCTGTTACAAAAACCAAAAGCCTTTAAAATTTTAAATAAGAAAGTCCAGTCAACTCTATCATAAGCTTTTGAAATATCGAGCTTTAATAAAAAGCCTTCAGTCTTCGACTCAACTAAGGAGTGAATATTCTCATGAACCGTAACAATAGAGTCAAGAATTTGTCTACCAGGGACAAAGCTATTATGTTGAGGAGAAATCAAGGAAGGAAAAAAAGTTAGGAATCTAGAGGTTAAGACCTTGGAAATGATTTTGTATAAAGAATTACAGAGGCTTATAGGCCTAAAAGCCTCAAAATTATTAGCTCCAAGTTTCTTGAGAATAAGAACCAAGAAGGTAGCATTTAATTCTTTTAGAAGACTTTTGGAGCCAAAAAATTCTTTAACAACATTAATGATAGGGAGTGGGGTTGAAGGAACCTATCATTGGTTCCTGCTCTAAGTCTTTCCTTATAAGACCTCCTTGGTGCTTGACTTCACCCTTCTCACCTATAGGCCCCTACTCACAACTAGGTGCACCTGGTTTTTCAGACCAACCCCTCTCCTATCAACATGCACCTCTTCTGCCAACCAACCTTGGTGCTGCCTCATGTTCTCTCCTTTGGCCCTTAATCTGCCCTAAAGGCCAAATAACCTCAGCCTTCTTCTAGGTTCTTGCAGTGGTTTGAAAAAGGTTACAAAGACTTCAAAATGGATTTTCTAGGGTTCTTAAACAACCACAAGTTTCTATCTTACCATCGCTTTCTCAAAATGCTCTCCTAGGGTTTGAAAAAGGCTATAAGCCTTGAGCCACTAATTAGGCCACTAAACAAAAGTAAAAGGCTTTTCTCTACTAAACCCACCAAAGGACTTAGGTTATTTTTTAGTGTTTGATTTTCTCATGCCTATGCCTCAAGGATTCCAATGTTTTTTAGCCCTATACAGGCCATACACTGTCCAAATACAAAAGTTGTCAAGAACCCTAGGGTTTTAAGCTGCTAAAAATTGTTTTAGGACTGTCAAAAAGTTCTCCTATAAAATGAGTTGTTGGAACCTTCCCCTAACCACCATGCATATCCAATACCTTCCCATAAATTCTGTAAAAATAATTTCTTCAAGATCTCACGTCTCCTGCAAGTTATGGCTCTTTTTCTTCAAGTCTACCCCAATTGGACCTGCACCGGCTCGCCTAGGGCAAAGCTTTTCTTGCAACTCCTACACTACCAAAAACCCTACCAGATACCATATTTACAAGGAGAGATCCTAGACACAAATCCCAAAATGTTGTACAATTTGTACAGTGGGAGAGTGCCCTAGGACTCCATTATTTCAAAACTGCCTGTTATAGGCCTGAAAAAAACAACAAACAAACTATGTACAAGAAAAAGATGAAAATGATTTGCAAACACAAAAGATTGGTGCAATAATCCTTCACAATGTTAGTACTACGTTCTACAAACAAGATGATAGAAAAACTACTCCATTAAATCTCAATAACAATGCAAAACACAGAAAATTGTCTTCTTGAACGTTGTTTCCTTCAATATTGCAAAATTTTTCCAAAACACTATATCCTCCAACCCTATCACAAGGTCGAAACATGCCTTAAATAGGCTTCCAAAACCATTTAGGAGCTTGGGTCGAGCTCATAGATGACCTAATGATGCAATCTATAAAACCCAATGTGTTTTCAAACACTTGACTAGATTGGTAATGATGACAAGTTGGAGCTCCAAAACCCATTCATGATTTCCACCTCCCAATCCATTGATCAAAGATAGATCAAGTTTTATTCAAACCAAAAAAACCTAGCTAGATGGTCAACATGACCTCAAAATAACACAACACAAAATATAACTTCAAGCCAAAACTTCAATAACCTTGAACTTTGCCAGGTGCTCCTGCACTAATTAACCACATATTCTTCAACAATCTCCCATAGCCATTGATAGAAAAATAAAGGGAAACCATCAAGCCCCAGAGCTTTACTTCCTTCAAAGGAAAAGACAGGCTGCTTGACTTCCTCGTTGGTGGGGATAGATGTCAAAAAAGAGTTATTTTCCTAGTTGATAACTCTTGGTATAGATTCCACTAACTGATCTTGCTCATTCTGGTTTATTTCCTCACTGGATGAGAGAAGGTGTTTAAAGAAGGAACTCGCCTACTTTCTAATGTCCTCCTCCTCATACTTGGTTCCATTCACTTCTATTTGAGATATTTTGTTTACAGCTCTATGTTTTGAAGCTGAAAGATAAAAGTACCTATTGTTTATGTCTCATGCAGATAACCAAAGAGCTCTCAATCTTTGTCTCTAGAAATCCTCTTCCATTCCAATTATGTCATGCATCTTCGTAAGGATCTCATTCTCTTTTTCCTTAGTATCATTCAACTAGCCCTCATTCTAAATTTTAAATTGAACTTCTCCCAATACCATCTAGAGGTCAGACTTAATCCTAAAGATGTTCCCAAAAGATTCCTTTTTCCATTTTTTAAATTGCATTTTACTTCCCTTAACTTTTTAGCAACTCGGAACATAGCAATTCCTTGAATTCTTATATTCCACCATTTCCTTATTTCCTCTTTAAGAGCAAGATGATAGATCCACATTTTTTCAAATCTGAAAGGAGTGTTCCTCTTCTTTTTTATTGGATCCACAGTGAAACTGATAGGAAAATGATCAGAACCTATTCTAGTAAGAGCACTAAGGGAGCAGTAATAGTCAAAGTACCAATGATTGGAAATTAAAGATCTATCTAATCTAACCTATATGAGATCTGACCCCTTTATGCGATTGGACCAGGTGAAGGAGGCTCCTTGGAGATCCATATCGATCAGACCTTGATTATCAATGAAATTCTAAAGATCCTCTTTGCTTTCCAAATTGATCTGGGATCCCCCAAAATTTTCTCCATTCATTAGGGGGGTGTTGAAATCCCCCATAACAATCCAAGCTTCTATATCAAAAATCCTCCTAAAGGTATCTAATTCCAACCAAAAAGAATTTCTCATTCCTTTTCCGTTTGGAGCATATATATTCACTTGAATCCAGCTGAAGTTATCTCTTATATGTGTAAATCTAATGGCTATATGATTCGTACCTTCCAAGATCAAATCACCTTTGATTATGTGGCTATTCCACAAAGTCACAATGCCTCCAGAAGCTCCACTCAAGTTATTACCCTGATTAGTGGCTATCAATTATTATTTTAATAGCTCTTTTACAATTTCTCTATTCACTTGGGTTGACTGCCAAAGAACGTTGCTCAGATTTTTGATTGAAAACTCAACTCTTACATATATTTATTATCTTATATTAATATGTTTAATGTGGTTTTTAGATCATATGCCATTTACTTGTGATTCTTAAGTGTTTTTCTAATAGTTCTTTTACAATCCCTCTATTTTGTCTCTAATATTCATTGCCAAATAATGTAGCTTGAATTTTGAATTGAGAAGCTGAATGTTACATAGATTGCTTGTGTTGTATCAATATCCAATTAGCCATAACAAATTGTTCATTATTGTAGGTCACATTTTCTATTCTCAATGGTCTTAAGGTCTATTTAATGTGGGTTTCCTTCCATCTATGCTTTTCCTATGATTATTAAGTGTATTTCCACTTATGTAAGAGGTATTAGAATGGAACTTATCTAGTCCTAAATATTATAGAGAAAAGACACATTAAATAGAGTTTTAAAATATGTAGCATAGAAGTGGAAAACTATGAGAATGAACAGTTGGTTATGGGGATCTGGAAAAAAGAGTACCATGAAGAACAGTTTGTCATGCAGAACTTCAAACAAATGAGGGGAAATAAATATCATGGAACATATTGATAGATCACATATAACATGTTCCATCCAAAAAAAATAACCACGACAATTAACATTTTGTTAGAAGGAGCTTGAAAGAGATGAGGGAAAAAGAGTATCATGAAACATATTGGTACAAGGCAAGCAGTCTATGTAACAGTTGCAAGATGTATTAGAATAACACTTTAGAATCACACGTAAATAGGATATCAACAGGAACCATTTTCCTTTTTTCAATTTTTTTAGCCTGTGTATGTTTTTCTACCTCTCTTAAACTTGTATTTGATGTGGGTTTTTTGACCATCTCTCATTTACCTATGATTCTCAAGTGTTTTTGTTACAAATGTTTTAGAATCTCTGAAATGGCAGATCATCTAAAGTATAATTTAAATGGAATTTTAACATATGGATAATAGAAGTTTTAAACCATAGATATGAAAACTTTCTTATATAGAGCTTCTAATGTAGAAAATGCATATACCACCAAGGATGAACATAGATAAAACGTACATAGCTAGGGCCCAAGGAGCATACACAGACCAAAAATAAAAAGAAACCAGTCAAAAGGTACATGTCAATCTTATGTTTGATGAAGCATACAACAACTAAAATATGACAAAAAAGACCTTGTTATAGGCAGCTTCAAAGAGATGAGAGAAAGAGAATATCATGAAACATATTAATACAAAACAAGCAATCTATGTAATAGTTGGCATTTAGCTATCAGCTATTTGTTTGAAATTTCCACAGGTGTTTCCATAAAAGGAAATTATAGGAAGACATGGAAAAATGTAATGTGTACAAAAAACTATATTTATTGTAATCAAGTGCATGTAAGAATCCATGCATGAATGTATATATATAGCAACAATTATATGGAGGCTATCTAGCCATGGAGGAAGAAAAGGGTTATACAAATCTATAAAACAAACCTTGTTTATGCTTACAACTATGGTTGTCTTTCAGGTAGCAATTGTCCGACACATGGGATTCATATATCCTTGTCCATCTATGTTTGTATTGAACCCAACATGATATCACTGCAAAGCAACATTTTATTTGAATATATCAAAATATATGTCTCTAGTTAGATGCATATGGAATGACAAAAAGGCATTGAAAAATGACTTACAACAACAAAAAAAGTCAGAACACTATAGATTGCAGAGTGAAACAGCTGGGAAGCTCTCCAAACTGGTATCTAATGGAGGTGGATGGTAGCTTTTTTTAGTAGTTTTCTATGAAACCAACACTACGATGCATCATTTCACAATGGAAGAAAATAATAGACATCCTCATATTAGAACAATCAATAAATTACATGTACTCCCTTTTGTGGCATCGCGCAACAATGCTAGGATCTATCAACCCCCACATGAGCGAAAACCTACCATTATGTTGCTTTTGAACACAGCAACCAGTTCCATGATCACCAAACCACATGGTCAACAAGCTCCATCATCATTGTAAACAATCCTGAGAAACCCGTC
Source organism: Sequoia sempervirens (assembly GCA_007258455.2). Lineage (NCBI taxonomy): Eukaryota > Viridiplantae > Streptophyta > Pinopsida > Cupressales > Cupressaceae > Sequoia > Sequoia sempervirens. The sequence goes on along the minus strand of VDFB02000008.1, from coordinate 209,214,208 downwards.
ACAAATAGCATGGAGTTTTATTATATATTAGAATAAAAAAAGCAATGTAGACAAGACTATATATTTCTAAATGCAATATACATGAAGTGTGAAACAGTGAAATGATGAAAAGAGAATTTTTTAGATCAACATTTGCAGCTATTTGAATCAAATAAAGCTAATATAAAAGCTAAGAAGAATACAAAACAATTTTTGGAAACAAAGCATGAAGGAAAAATGTCAAAAATCAGGGTATATAGGCACAAAAAATAGAAAACACAACATGGTTGTAGAATTTTAAACTTATTAGTCAAATGGAAGACAATTTTTTTTTTAGAATGTTTCTAGAGTATGTGCATATATAGTTTAATATACTGGAATGTTCAAAACACACTATTGAATTATAAAAATTTTGGGCTCTACTTATTATTGGTTGCAATCTTTGTGCATCTTTGACACTTGAGTTTGTTTATATGTGTATATGTATCAATTTGTAACAGCTGCAACTGTATGTTTAGAGAACTACATGTTAAAATCAGTTGAAAGAGAATTGTAGGTAATAAGGTATGCTAATAAAGGATTGATATCATGGAATTTAAAAACACTTGGACAAACATGGATAGGTGGAATATATAGAGGAGTGTATTCTTTTGAATGCCATATACAAAAATTATCACAAAAAAAAATGTTGAAATAAGAAGTCAACAGATTAATATTTATGGGTGCATATTTGCACACTAAATTTAACAAGAACTGTGTTGTTGAAGATACAGAAGATAGCAAACAAGAACAAAATTATGTTTAATGTGTAAAGCTAAAGAGGATGCAAAGCATTGAATAAATGGGGGAAATTTATTGTGGCAGTCAAACACAGAGTATATAGTCACAAAAAATGGGAAACAAAGTACAGGTGCATAATTTAAAACCAATCAGTAAAATGCAACACAATATTGTTGAAAATTTTTATGGAATAGTTGAATATATACTTTAATAGAATGGAATGATCAAAACATGCCACTAGCTTGTACAAGTTTTACCTTATACTTATTGTTTCCTAGTATCTTTGTGCATCTTTGGTATTATACCCATTTTGCACAGATTATTACTTGGTATATTTTTTGTAAAATTTAACCTAGAAATCCTTGAAAAGACGATGGTATATATAGCCTGGGGAAAAATGCGAGCATAATTATTTTTGAACCTTTTTTTATAAGCCGGAGCATGGGCTAGGGCTGAAAGCATCTGGCAAGGGTTGGAGTTGTTCCAAACGTGTCTCTTTGTTGCGACGTCGAGTAGTGTATTTGTTGTTGCTAAGTCTGGAATATCTCTCAAATGAGAATGTTGGATCAATGTGGAGTCTTTCAATTGATTTAACACAAGATCTATAGTTGTAAAATTCAACCCTTGCCTCTCTTTTCTCCCTATGTTTATCATTGCTCTATCTAATGTTAAGCCTTGTACTTTATGTATTGTGATTCCTCATGCCATGGTGAGTGGAATTTTTGTTCGACTACCCTGAGTTATAGCTGGGATGGGGATGTCTCTTGGGTTTTTTGGGTCCCATGGTCATACGGATCTGGTGGTTTACAATGTGCATGGTACACAATAGCTATAACAAGACCAAGGGATCCATTGACTAGGCCAGCTTGAATCCAAAAAAAAAATTTAGCATCATTTGTTCACCAACACAAAGTAGCAATTTTGGAAGAAGCTAGTCATCATCTCCATGATCTGATGCATGTTATTCTACTCAAGCAATGCTATTGGCTATGGGTAGGTTTAACTATTTGATCATTTTTTTGTTGTGGAATACGACTAAGTCATTTGTGGCAAACAAATGGGTAGCAACATCAAATTTTTATCTTTCTGTGGCTGAGAGAATTTTATTTGTTTGTTTCATAAGCCCTTCCTAGTCATCATGGAGAGCCTCACCATTTCTTCTATGGAGAAGGATTTCCCAAAAAAATTGTTGGGAAGGGCTATCTCCTTTTTGCCAGAAAATAGTGTCCAATGTTAACGAGACTATGAAAGTATGCCATAAGGCTATAGTTGATGAGCGTAAAACATAAATAGGGGTATCCATGGTAGGAAGCAACTAGGCAAGATTACCAACAAGGATGATAGAAACGCCATCGAATGGCTCCCTCTACTTATCGGGGAATGCTTGGCACAATCGACTATCTATTTTTAGCAACAACTTTGGGCCTAGAAAACTCATTTCATCTATCAAAATGTATTGAATATATTTAAATTATTCTTGGAATATTGTCAATGGTTGGCCTTGCAAAGGATTCATATCCTTTATGGGAATTTGGAGGGTTGTATGAATTGTGGAGGCGCATATGTTGTACACGGCAACACCTGTGGGGGCCAATGTGAACAACGAGCTATTGGATCTAGTAATAGAGGTGTTTACTTGTCGTTTGATACAATTTATCAAAAAGGATTTTCCAGTGCTAGTTGTCCCTTGAATGATCGTGTAGAGAGGGGCTTTATGGGAAGGCTGCATGTGATGGGACTGCATGATTTGAATGACCAATTGTTGTTTTGGAAAAAAATGTATCGTAGCTTACTCACGCTGCGCCCTGGCTAATGGGATAAACTGTAAATAAATATTATGAAGTTTTTCAGACACATGGTTTGTATTCCATGAATGGTTAATATCAAAGTCCTACCTACCCAACAGTTGGATCTGATTTATACTGAAGTTAGTAGTAGCACCAAACCAAGAGAAAACTTCACATTCATATTCATCCATAGAAGGTCGATGGTTCAAATCATCAATATCACTGCCATGTTCTTCTTCAATCGTGGAAGCAATTGGAAGTCTGTTAACATGCCAAGGATGATAACCAACTATTTTTAAAACTTTCCAATTTTATAGTATTATCTCTTGTTTGACAAGACCTATATCTGTTTGTATGTTCCAGAAAGGTTTGTATAACATAAGTTCAGTCCAACAAAATGTCTCAAATATTTCTATATCTTCAAGGGGAACAATCTTGAACAACGAGTACACAAGAACAATTGCAGTTTGGTGTCCTGATTTCCATTTGGCCTTTTTACGCTTCTTTGAATGTGTATATAAGCAGACCGCATCAATTAGGGATACACCACCTAGCTCTTGAGGCCTTTGCATATAGCAATGAATATAATTTGTTGGCAGGTCTCATCAACATCATCTTTATTTATATGAAACCATGCCTTTTCCAACATTCAAAGGAACATATTGTTGGATTGAAGCATGAAGAGGAAATTCCTGTAACATATGGCACCACTGAAAACTTTAGTGGGAAATCTTCACCAATTGACGAATTCTAGGAATCAGTCGACTTGAAATTGGAAAATTTCTCTGATCCACAGGGTGTCCAAATGGCCCAGATTTTATGAACTATAGGTCCAATGCATGTTGATTTGCCAATGATTTTTTTAATGAGGCATATTAAAGCAACAAATTCGCCATTGTCAAACTACACTTTTCAAATGGACTGACTAATATGTTTGTCTGGAATCCAAAAGCATTTAATAAAAAACACCTACATATTTGCCAATACTATTAAAACAACATTGTATCAGGACCCATTTCACCAATTAAAAATTACAAATAGTTTATTTTGAAGACCCATTTCGCCAATTAAAATTTATAAATTGTTGCTTATGAGGACCAATTTTGCGAATAACATTATAAAATAATTACATTTGAGGACACATTTTTCCTTGAAAATTACAACGTATCATTGTATAAGCATGTTCTTCCTAGTTGGTCCCTCTTTTAAAACAAATTTTATGCACGTGCATATTTTTTCCACTTAAGTTCTTCTATCGCTTATCACCAAAATCCAACCCGTCAGGTTCATTACCACGATGATGACCCTTGATCTCACCATGTGTCTGCATCTAACGATTCTAGTGTTATTCTAGAGGTTTCAATTCACAAATCTAATGCTTGAGAGATATACTTCTGAAATGCAACTACAACCGTCCATCAAAAATTCATAGAACGACCATGGTCCATAATGTTGCGTGGTTGCTAAAACTTGGAACCTTAGAACCAAAGTCTGAAGTTTCAAAATTTTTGAAACTTCCAACCCACTGACTACAAAGATGACCAAGAAAGTTATGAAAATTTTAATTGGCCAATGAATTTTTTTTATTAGTTTGATATTATGTTTAATTCGCCAATGTTTTTCTTAATCATTTGAAAAGAGGTTTAATTTGCCAATGAATTTTATTTTTTAGTTTGAAAAAAAAATTAATAGCCAACAAAATTATTATTTTTGGTTTGAAAACAGGTTTAATTCACCAATGGAATATTTTATTGGTTTGAAAATAGATTTTTAATCGCCAATGAAAATATTTTAGTGGTTTTAAAAAAATATATTTCACTAGGATGTTCCATAGACTTCTAGCGATTAGAAAATATTCGCCAAAGGGGATTATTTTTTCTTTCACGAAAAATGAAAAAATTTGTCTCTAAATTTTATTTTTTTTGGGAAGTACAAAAGATTCAACAGGATTTTACACCTTCTCTGAGGGGGGGTTTCTTAAAGTTTTCCTTGTATGGCAAACCTCTTGTGCAAAGATGTTACACTCCACAAGAATATTTAGCATGAATTTTTGATATGCAAGCAATGCTCTATCCTCAAGTATATCCAAATAATTTTTTGATTTCTTCACAGATTTAGCTACATATTTAGAAATAATTTAAAACAATTTTCCTAGAAACAACTAATTGACAGTCAACATTGGCACGCCAAATTGAAAGCATGGATGGGCTATGAATATTTAGGCGATCATCATTTCTTGTTGGCTTGTAGGATTCGTTAGACTCAACATCAAATGTCAATGTAGAAGTAGGTTGTTGCTACCAAGGTGCTTTCTACAAACATTGTAATTACTCTTCTTTTTTCCTTAAATAAGTATATTTGAAGCATTTTGTGTTCCTTTGAACTGTATTTAGCAACACTTTCATAATCTATAATTGGATCATTGGAAAGAATCTAGCTTGTGGAAAGAAAACACAAATTTTCTTCAGAACAATGATACATTTTGAGCAATCTTTGTGCAGGGCAATGTGGATTCCAAGCTGAAACATATCTATCAAAAAAGTTCCTTGCTATGGTAACATCATGGTCATTGGACCAATCAAGAGTGTCCATGTTGGGGGCTTCTAGAAGCCATAAAAAACCATGCACATGTGCAGAGCCATGATGCTACCATTCATATCTATACCAATAATATTTTGCATGCAAAAGCTTTTCAATCACCTCCTCATGGAAAATTGAGAATCTATGATGCAGATATAAAGATGTTATATGTTGATTGTGAACAACACTATCTATTAGCATCTTTGTTGAAGGTTCCATCGCTAAACGAGCCATAGAAGAGAAATTTTTTTGAAGATCAACCCATTTTGTGTCTGCACAGCTCAAAGTGAAAAAAGGGTGGGTATGCCAAGTTGTTCAATCATTGCAAATAGTTGGGCCCGACAAGAGTTCCAAAAAGAATAGGCCCCACACAACGATGCACCAAAACGCATCAAATGCTCAACTATTTGGCCATCAGGAGCAACTTGAAGTTGTTCACGCAATGCAAATAATGACTTGGGGATTTTTTCTTCCAAATCTGCCCTGAAAAAGATAGAAACATTTTTTTGGCTGCAATGTCTCATTATCAAGTTGTATAGGAAATACCTAAACCTGACATGTTTTCCAAATCTGTGGTCAAAATATCTCACTAAGTGGAGGGCATATTCATGCAAGTGAATTTAACATTTCTCGGTTGAAGGGGAAATGTTGCTCCAGTGGGGAACAATGTTGGAAAGGCCATTGTAAATAAACCTTCAATGTTGTATTCATTAACAGGAGAAGAGCTAATTCCAAGCCAATACAAGATATTTTTCTCTTCTTTTTCAATTTGTAACACCTATTTGATTGCTTGGAGCTCTCTTCTAGCATTTTGCAAGGAAGGGATAAATGATGAAAATTTTGAAGAACCATTTTCATCCTGAGCAACATTTTTTGAGCTGGTTGATGGCATTAGCTCTTCATCGAAAACTTACTCTATTGTATGCAAGAAATTGGAGACATTAACAACAACATCAGGTAACATATTAAGAGTCTCAACATCATTGTAGTATTTGTCATATTGAATTTTGAATTTCAATGCATCCATGACACGATGTTTATTAACATAGAAGTCGTAATTGTCACCTTCAATGGTGGGTCGGTGTATGATCACGACCTCAAGGTCTTGCAATCGGCGCGACAAAAGTTTTGTTATGCTCAAGATATCTTGAGGAAAGCTTATTGTGTTCCCACTATATTTAAATTTCCCTCCTCTAGCATGGGACACCTATAAAACTTGAGCCACCCTAGTAATAAGCATTTCTTTAACCTATGTTAGCTTTTTTAGAAACAATAGTTGTGGCCCTGGGTCCATGCCATTTGTAGAGTCGAAGAGGTGGGTGCCTTTTTCAAAATAAAATCTTACACATGTCATTGCTGACCCTGACATATGGGTGCACATCCCTATGTAGATTTCTCTACATATCTAACAAACAAGGCTAGAAAGTGAATCTATGCGGTGTCGGAACTGTTTTATCGTAGAAAGGTAGCAATCATTGAATATTTCTTTGAGGTGTTGTGCTAGTGCAACAGGGGGATTGTTCTGAGATTGTATAGAAGGGGTGGCATCTACCATTGCAAATGGGGACTGTGAGGGAGGGTTGTCAGTAGGAAAACCTATAGGTGTGCTTGTTGCAATTAGCCTTTGTTGCAAATATTTTCTACAACACTTCACAGATTTTTCCTCTCTATGTTGGATATAGTACAAATGGTTTCATTGCTATTTTTTAGCCTTTTTAAATTCAACAATCGATTCAGTTGTGGAACTTGAATGTACTCGCACAACCTAGGAGCTCAACGACATTAGCATATATAAATATACATGTATAACCATAGATATATTTAAAGTAATAATTACACATAAAGATATAACAAAATATATGTGTATCCATGTGTACATAAATGTATATCTATGGATGATCTCAAAAGGAATAGCATAGTTCAAACATTGGAATATATAAAAATATATGCATAAGGAATTTATTGTTTTTTATGTTAACCATTTCCACTATTCCACTATTGTTATATCCCATGTTTAGAACAATGCAATATTGGTTGCACACAACCAATTGGAAGTTATGTTTGTCAAAGCCAAGTGTATATAACGATTTGTGCAGGGATGTATCTACACAAGATCAAATATATGGCATTAAAACCAAAAGCACACAACCCACAATCAATATACTCCCCACCATTTTTTGTATCATGGGGGCTCACGGACTCTACCAAAACCCTCGTCCAAGAACATTATGGAACACCCACACAGAATTATATGGAGTTCATCACACATCACACAAAAACAAAGTTGAGGAAAATATGTTATCTTCATATATGATCTATGATATTGTATTGTTTTCTTTGCATCCCTCTCAACTTTATGTATACATATACATACATATACACATATATACACATACATATACATATAAACACACATACATATACATACATATACACACACATACACATATACATATACATATACATATGCATACACATATGCATACACATATGCATATACATACATATACATATATATACATACATATACATACAGGAGTTGGTGGCCTCAGTACATGGAAGCTGAATGGTAAGTGTTTGCTTGTTCAAGGGTTAATGTATTCTGCCATTGTTGTACGATGGGGGTGGGAAAAGTATATGTGGGCAGGCGTAGTAAATGCAATATTGAATGTTGTAGTGTGAGAAATTATACTTTGGTTAAGTTGCATTGTCGAAAGAATCATTGTGGTATTGGTTTCATAGAAGATGGGGTAAATCGGTTGTCTTCATATCTAATCTATGATATTGTAGGGTTTTCTTTGCATCCCTCTCAACTTTATGCATGCATATACATATACATATACATACACATACATATACATACATATAAATATATAAACAAATACATATTGTATATACATATACATACACATACACATACATACATATGTACATACACATACATATACATATACATATACATATGCATATACATATACACATACATATACATACACATATACATATACATATACATATACATGAAAGGGATGTTTTTATGTGTTTGAAAATATCATTGCGTATCTACTTCCACATCTATATGCTTTGTCAGGTTCACCCATGTGTGTATACACATTAAAGCCAAGAAAACTGGAAACAATAACACCAAATTTGCAATAGGTATAATAAAAAGGAAATTTATACTTACGGTATCAGGATCTAAAGGTTGGTGGATCACACCCTCAGAGTTGGACTCTATAGTAGGACGAATGGGAGATGCCAGCAAATCAATATTGGGGGGCTTTGGAGACCCATCCACAAAGCCCATTTCTGTAGACATAGTTCTAGGAACTTTTTGCAGGGGCAATATGTTGTAATTTGAGTTGACTAATTGACAACTCTATTTCACAATAAAAATAAAAGATTAATGTATACAGGAACAAGAATAGAAATGCACTTTTAATATTGTCCAAACACCAGGGGATACATCAACAAGAATAAAAATGATAAATGCAAATGTATATACCCCTATATGTAAATGTCTATCTTTGAGGTTGCTTATATATGTATCCATACAATTTTTTATTATTTTACTATATTTCTACATATAGCTATATGTAGATATTTGTATATGTTGCTAGCTAGTCCTTTCACCCTTTCTTATCCAAACAATAGGGTACACAACAATTTGAATAGAATTATTAAGTACATATATGCATTGAATTTCCCCTTTGTCTGCACATTTAAAAACACACATATAACTAGGGTAAAAGCACAAACTTGTGTCACACTTTATAAAGGAGTCAGCCAATAGCAAAAAAAAAATTGAACTTCGACCACATAAAAGTGGTCTTTATGTTTTGAATTTCAAAATGGTCTAAACTAATGAAATGTAGAACTTTTGATGAAGTTTATTTCTGTAATTTTTCAAATTTAAAAAAAAAATTGTTTTCATTATGTTTTTATCAATTTAAGGACACATTTTGGAATGTTGAAAATTTCAAAAAAGAGCAACTTCATGGGATGTCAAGAAACAAATTAAAAAAAACCTCATTTCCCCCTAATTTTTTTCCCATATAGGCAACTTCAATATCTTGTGCATGGAAAAAAAAATTCAAATTTTGACATATTTTTCTCGTAATAACATTTTAAAGTCAGACTTGTCAGAATTTGACAATTTTCACTGGATGCCAACTATTGTCAATTTTTTAAATCATTTTCAAAAGAAAATTATACCCTTTTGAAGAAAGCTCTCTCCTCTTGTGCCCCATATAATTTTTTTTAAAAATATATGTTTTACTAGATTTTTTAAAAATTTCTAATCAGCCTCTTTTTCAACTTTAACAACCTACTTGTATTATTTTAAAAATAAAATATATTAACACTAATCAAAATATTAAAAAAATTACATATTCGGATTCACCACTCCGAGCTCTATAAAAAGGGTTTTTTTTTTTTTAAACATCATTTTGACTAAAGAAATACTTAGCTAAAGTTGAAAGTTTTGGAAAATTTTGAAAAAGTTTGAAAAAGTTTGAGTTGGCTGCCAACTAGGATGCATCACATAGACAGTTTTGGTAGAAATGCTTTCTATAGAAAGGGTTTTAGTTGAAACCCTTTTTATAGAAAAAGTTTCTACCGAAACCCTTTCTATAGAAACCTCACACATTAAAAAATCCAATTTCAAAGCAGGAAAAGGAAAATTTTGATTTTTTGGGATTTGGCCAAAACCTGTGTGCCATGTAATAGTCCATATGGTTTCAATCGAAACCTATTCAACTGAAACCTTTCTAGCCGAAAATATTTTTGCTTGAAAATATTTATTTGGCCGAAAGTGTGACACAACTTTGTGCTTTTACCCACCAGATATATATATCCATATGTACACATGTATATATCTATTTATATACACACTGTTATATCTAAATAGATGTTTCTACCATATTTTTTCCTCACTATGTAACTCCTCCCCTTCAAATTTATGAAGAGAGAAAACATCTAGATTGGATTTCCCTCAATTGACTCATAGAGAAGGCTACGAATTCAAACCATTTGTTGCCTATAGGATATTGTCTACTCAAAAGCAAGGCATTACTATAGGCAACAAAAGGTTTGAATTCATAGCCTTCTCAACTAGTCAATTGAGGGAAAATCTAGTGTGGATTTTTTCTCTCTTCATAAATTTCAAGGGGAGGAGTTATTAATGTGCAATTGCTCCTATGTTAATGTGTATAATGCCAAAGATGCACAAAATGGGCATTATGTGAGAGCTGCACAGTGGGAAGAATGAACAATAAGCAAAGGGAAAAAGTTGTCCAAACTAGCAACACGTTTTAAACTTCACATTTTATTAAAATATATATTCCACAGAGGGATTCCTGGCCACCTTCGAACACAAAAGCGGAATGGCGAAGGGTTGCTCACAGTGCTAGACAATGGCAATCAAGATGGCAAGACAAAGCAAATGCAATCTACACTATTTTTGGTGTTTTTCTATGTATTTAGTTTCAATAGGGACATTCACTGCCAAGGCATAGTCAATTTTACATCTTTCTTATGAACATGTTACACATACTGCACCATTAAATGCTTTGTTATTAACATCTCAATGTTATATCATTTAATGCTATGGCTATGTTGTAGCAATTTTCTCAGAACCTAAATAATACTTACATATGTTATTTTTAACTCTTTTTAAATCAAAGTCTACCCAATACAAATAAAGATAGCATACACAGCTATTTAGATATACATGTGCATATATAAATTCATGTTGCATTCTCAACCAAGCCACACTAGTCTTCATCTATATATATATGGATATATATTTCTACCTATATGTATATTTTTAAATATGAAACGGGGAATTCAATACATATATATACACATAAATTTGAGCTACATTTCCTGGCACTAAATATTTCTTATGAATGTTGTTCCACATACTACACAATTAAATGCTTTGTTATTAACATCACAATGCTATATCATTTAATGCTATAGTTGTATTGTACCAATTTTCTCATAAGCTAAATGATACTTACATATGCTAAATTTTTAACTCTTTTTAAATCAAAGTCTACCTAAATACAAATAATGATAGCATACATAGTTGTTTAGATATACATGTTTGTATATAAATTGTTGCATTCTCAAACGAGCCACACTAGTCTTCGTCTATATATATGGATATATATTTCTACCTATATGTATATTTTTAAATATGAAACAAGGAATTGAATACATATATATACACATAAATTCAAGCTACATTTCCTACAACTAAATATTATAGACAAATAGAGAAATTGTAAAAGAGCTATTAGACGACAAATCCTATTAATAGCCGGATTGATGAGAATCACAGTGGAAACTTCAAAAAAATAGCCTATCAGCTAAAAATATAAAGTTGAATAGATAAAAGAGCTATTAGAATAACACTTAAAATCCACTAAACTATTTTTTTCTCCATGCTTATACAGATATCTTTTGAACTTTCCAAATCAATTATTTAAACCCAGTTCTTTATGATGATACTTATTTTCTCTAGGCTATCACAAAAATTATATGATGCAAAAATATCTACAAAATGCGTATAATGCCACAGACTTAATTGTAAATTTGAGCTACATTGTTTGACATTAAATATTATAGACAAATCATTTATGCAAAATACCCTTGTAAAACTACTTGTAGCAAATAATTGTTATTGTAACACCTATTATACAATTTCTCTATTTGTCTTGAATAGTTATTAACAAAGAACATAGCTTGAATCCTGTATCAATATGTTTTGTGATATTCTTTTTTTCTTGATCTGCTTGAAACTCCCTAGAACAAACTGCCTAGGTCTATTTATGTAAGCAATGGATCTTGCTAATTATGTGGGATGAAAGTGTCTTATATCAATATGTTTCATTATATTATTTCCCCCTCATCAATTTCAACTTCCCCAAAACAAATTGTTCTTCATGGTATTATTTTTTTCAGTTCTGCATAACAAATTGTTCATTATCGTAGTTTTCCTCTTCTGATGAAAAATGAAGATAAATTATGTAGCTTTAAAACTTGTAAACCCTATGAGACTTTATATTTAAATAAGTATTCTTTATTTAATTCTTTTTAGATGATTATTTGTTTAGATTCTTTTTACCATTTGTAGAAATTAGATAGAAGTTGTAGAAGAAGAAGACTAGAAGAAAGAAGTTACACAACATACACCATGGAGAAACCCTTTCGGGGAAAAAATTCCACCAAGAATAAATGTATTATTTAATCTCAAAATAAGATTACAATAATTCCAATCCTTGCTTGAGATGCTTCTTTTTCCTTCAACGAATCTTCTTCACAACCTGCAATAAAATCTGATACAATTTCTGTAGCACAAACTATCCATGCATTCCATGTGACCAAACATGAATCCACACATCACATGCCATGCTTCAAACCCTCACAAATGTACAAGCTCAACTTGCAAAAAACCTCTCTTTTTAACTCTCTTCAACTTGCTTGAGATAAAATAGGCAATAATCAACCTTGCAAAGTCCAAATGAGTTACAATTACAAAGCTCAATGCTTATCATCAAAAACCTACACCTATCTCTTGCAAGTAGAGTTATACCATGAAGAATAATGTCAAAACAAGTGCTTCATCCATTTGGGCATCCCAAACTGAAGTGTTAACCTTGTGGTTGTCAAAAAATATCTTATGCAAGCTCATCCTCAAAGTAGGCACCCAAACTGGGTCCCACTTAATTGAGCATTATAAATATCTTTTCCATGCAATAGTTGTAACTCAAAGATGCCAACTTGGGCACCCAAGGTGGGCCCAAGTTAATCTTTGTTAACTAAAACATCTCTCTCCACCTTTCATGCAAAATATCACGCATGAATGATCACCCTCTGTTAACTGAAAGTATCAACCTGTTATCTGACATGCAACTAAAGTCATTAACCATGCAACTCAAGTCAACTGAAGTCAACAATATGCAACTCAAAATAACTAACATGCAACTGAAGATAACTAAACTAAACTAAACTGAATTGAACTTAACTAAAACTGAAACTGAACTTATAGTACCACTCCACATACATTGTAACTATCAATCCCTATTTTTTAGGAAGAAAACATGCATTACATAAGAGTTATCAATCTGTCAAACAGTTAACCAAATCAAGGTGTGTCCCACCTCCCATGTGTGCACCCATGTGCTCCTATTTTGTAGGAGCTCTCCTAGGGCATTGACACATGCTCCTAACATTTAGAATTAACTACAATTGTCAAATTAAATGTTTATTTCATTCCAAATTAATCTCTTCCTAAGCCTAGTGTTGTGAAACACATTCCAAGGAGTTAGGAGATACATGAAATATGATTAGAATCCAATTAAATGGCATCCTATTCCCAACATCTTCTATTCTCCATATTTTAAAGTTCTATTTAATGTGGGTTTTAAAATATCTATCATTTTCCTGTGATTCTTAAGTGTTTTCTTAATAGCTCTTTTCCAATTTTTCTTTTTGTCTTATACCAATATTTTTCATCATATTCTTTTTTCTCAACTATTTGAACTTCCCCATGTAACAAACTATTCTGCATGATATTCTTTTTTCCAGTTCCCCATACCAACCTATTCATTATTGTAGTTTTCTAGTTCTATTCTCCATATTTTAAAGTTCCATTTAATGAAAGTTTTTCAACATCTGTCATTTTCTTGTGATTATTAATTATTTTTCTAATAGGTCTTTCCATTTTACCTTGACCAAAAAAGTTTAGATATCAACTTCTATGTATGTGAAATTACTTACAAAAAATATTCAAATTCAAGAACCTAGTTCAAGTCAAATGCATATATAGATTTGAGTTTGCAGCATATTCTTGCTTACCTGAAATTCTATCACTATCTAGACAAGGTGTAACAAAATTTCTATGTAACAGTTGGCTTCTCAATTCAAAATTCAAGGTACATTATTTGCCACTAAATATTATATACAAAATAGGGAAACTATAAAACAACTATTAAAAAAACACTAAATCCAATGAGTAGCAATAACCCACATTAAACATAACTCGTAATGCCAATGAGTGGCAATAACCTGTACAAAATTCCTATAATGCCATAGACTTAATTGAAAATTCAAGCTACATTGCCTGACACTAAATATTATAGACAAATAGAGAAATTTTAAAAGAGCTATTACACGACAAATCCTATTCAAGGTTGGGCTAATGAAAATCTCGTTGGAAACTTCAAAAAAATAAATTGAATAGATAAAAGAGATATTAGAAAGAATAACACTTAACAACCATGAAACTAATTTCATCTCCAACATGTTTATGCTTTCATACTAACCCTCTGCATATATATATATATATATATGCAATCACTTCTATGTTAATTTGCAATTGGTCCTATGTTAATGTGTCTAACGACAAAGATGCACACAGATAACTAAAACAATGAATGAAGGGCAATAAAATTACTAATCCTAACCATATTTTATGACGAAAGAAACAAGATTTAACTACAATTGCTCCTATGGTAATGAGCATAAGGCCAAAGATGCACATAGATAACTACAAACAATAAATGAAGGATGAAAAAATTACTAACGCTAACCATATTTTTTGATGAAAGAAAGAAGATTTAATTGCAATTTTTCCATTCATACAAAACCATAACGCTAGAAACCCATACAAAACAACTTATAGATTTTGAACAACAACAGTTTTAACATAAACATAAATAAATCATTTATGCAAACACCCATGTAAAATGACTTATAGCTTGTAGAGAACAACAGTTTTCAGACCCTCTAATCTGCCATAAAATAGAACCGAAGCTGAAATTTTTTACAATAGTTCCTATCAAACCAACCAGGGAATCGAAGGTGACAATTTTTAGAATAGTCTATTATCAATCCAACACCACAATGGCTCTTTCCACAATGCAACTTAATCAATATACTTTCTCACACATTATGTAGCACATCAATGTTAAAACCCTCCAACCTGCTATCAAAGGAACAATAAGCAGAGAATGAAAGACATAAATAATAAATTAATCATTTATACCAAATACCCATGTAAAATGACTTGCAAATTATGTAGCACAATATTTTTAAAACCCTCCAACCTACTAAAGAACGAAGCTGAAGGTGACATTTTTAGCAATAGTCTGCTACCAAACCAACACCACAATGGCTCTTTCGACAATACAATTTCATCAAAGTATACTTTCCCACATGACAACATTGAATATTGCATTTACTTTTTCCACCGCCATTGTACAACAATGACAAGAAGCGTTAACCCTCGCGTGATGAAACACTTACCATTTAGTTTCTGTGTATCGAGGACACCAATCGAGCACTGCCAACCCACATAATTACCAAGCTACACATCACCACAAAAAAACCGGTCAAGTCGCCGCTGACTGGGACATCCTTGGCACCAGCAAATCCAATTCACGACTGGGTTGACAAAAATCTTGGCGAAAACTTCAAACAAAATAGCCTATCAGCTAATTATTGATAGCACTATTCTAGTCACTACTTAATTCAATGTTAGATGCTAAATTGACTTGGTAGAATAGAATGTGTAAATACAACTACTTGCACATTATTAGACTAAGGCACTGAGAGCTCTTAACAGGATATACACTGTGAGCCCTCCATCACCCTGAATTCTAATTACAAGCATACAAAGCCATACAAATTAGGCAACAACCCTAACACACAAAATTCCAATACCAAGTAAATTTAAAGCAAAGTCTGGGAATGCATTCATCAAATCTCAACAAAGAGAAGTTAAAAGTAGAGGAAGTAAATATATCCATCCTAGTGATGTATAGTAAAGAAGGAATTATTTAATTGGTGCACTCAAGTATGAGAAATGTCAAGAAGATTTATGTTGAAAATGATGCAGCTATGGGTATGTGCAAGATCATGATGGGCCAAAAAGTGGCAATATGATGGGTATGTGGCTGACAACTTTTTTTTAACCCAAAATTAACGAAATGAAAATGGTTTATAAAGGAGATTCTTATATTTCCACCAATATAAATTATGCTTTACTTTGAATTTAATAAATTATTATTATTCATTTTCTATTTGAATTACGACTAAAGTCCTGATTGATAGGCTAATTGAAAAACATCTATAGCTTTCAAACGGTATCACATTTTTTGAATCTGAAACATGTGTCACATTCTATGCTTCGCATACTATAGGATTAAAAAAATGAATTTCATGAACTTTTGACCAAGTTAAGGTGGTCAGACATACAAGTTTTTATATTTTTTAAAAGTTGTAATAAAAAATTCATAATTAATTATTTACTTAGAAAAAAAATTACAAAAAAATATGCATCACATTGGGACATGAGTCCTCTACTTATATCTAAAATCTTATAAAAATATATTATCATTTCATTGTGGTTAGGGTGGTCAGACAGACACCTACTTCTTATTTTTTCCCTGAAATTTAAGTGTTACTGCATTGAAATTTCAAATTTTCACCAAATAGATTTTTATTTTTAAATAGACCTAGTATTTTAGAAACTACATTCAATTTGCTACATATTCTATTCTTACATATTTTTAAAATAGCATAGATAACTTATTCAAATTTCTACATCAGGTTGCCTAACTCTAATTTTTCTGATTTTTTTGCCACATAAGGGCTTGTATTTTCCATGATGATCCTGCAGATACCCCTATAGTACATCTATATATGGTTGAATGAAAATTTGACTCAGCAGGCCATTCTGAAATCTAAGTTTCTTGATATTTAAGGATCGAATAAGTTTTTCAAAGCTCTACAACTCTGAGACTAATATCGTAAGACAAATATATTTAAGCATATTGACCATATATTTTAATCATCTTCAAGAGCAATGCCCAAAAGAGAAAACTCCATATTATCCTTAGATTTCATCAACAACAAGATATTGCAAGATCTATAGTTTTATTGTATGCTAGATCTGAGACAAAGCTATCAAGATTTTAAACTTCACTCCCCCACCCCTTTTTATCATCTCTAGTTTTATTTTACTTTTATCTTTTCCCTATTATTCAATATTTTTGAAATAATAAAAATAAAATAAGCGTAAGGAATTTTTTTTAATAATAATAACATTCATGTATTACAATTTACTTAATAGTTAAATTCATGCACGAAAATGAGACGTGACATAAAAGAGGAGGCTATTATCACTATCTAGAAGCTCTTGAATGGAGGAGGATAACTTGTGTAAGTGTAATCTCTCCCCCCCATTTCTTGAGTATGGGTATTGCCCAATTTTGGCAAGTTATGGAGAATGGACATAAGATCATGGGGGGATCTTTCATGATCATGAGTCATCCAAGCACACACTTGGTGGCATCCAAGTTTATGCTCATGGTAAGTCAAATTAACTTGAAGGCCTTGTGAGGATTTTTAGAGGACATTGAGTATATTTAGGTAGCCTTCCTCTTGCCTTTAAAGCCAAAAGAAATGGGAGCAACTCAATTAACCTCAACATAATGAAGAAAATATCTTGAGAGGCCACCCTTAATTTCAATATTGAAAACCTCATATGCATCGCTTTCCCCTAAAACATGAGCAATACTCATGAACTCAAGTAGTCTAGAAAACATTGAGGCTCTTAATATTAAGGTCACATTTACCTTGCAATCCGATGTGTATGTTATGTATCTCCAACACTCTTTGAAGGTGTACAAGTACAAACCTAAGGCATAATTGGAGACATAATTTATAATTTAGATTCTCCTAGAATCTTTCCATTGGTTAACATATGCATTCATGAGGGAGATGGAGCACAATGTTGGTAGTTAAATTTGTCTTTGGATTGATTTATGGAACTTTCTCTTTCCTAGGCACTAGAGGAAGAAGTTGAGGATATTATCATAATGGATGGGACCTACATGAGTTAGTGGACTCTAATATTGGAGTGCTAGAATCAAGATTTGAGCCATTGGAGATTTATGGGTCAAAAATTTCTTTGCAATTACGTTTCTATTTGGGGACTCATTGATTGAGCCCATGTGATTTCTAGGTGAAATTGAATTGTTTACTATTATTGGAAGATGATATTGAAGGTGAGAAAGGGGTTTCCAAATGATATGATGGTTTTGGTATCCAGTGTTTTGTTGAAGCCATTTATGGTTTTGGCTTGTCTCTTTGCCTATATATTGGAGGTGTGTACATGTTGGTATATGGTGTTTTACACCATTGCATAAAATGTTATATTATAATGTTGTAATCAAATAATTATTTAGTTGTGATGCACTTTGGTGGTGTGGTTAATCACACCATGTAATTATTTTGGGACCACTTTATTTTGTATTGTAACATTGCTTTATTATTTAATATGTGAGAGATGTGAGATAATAATTTAATATTGGGGAAACATTAAATAAAGTGAAAACTTAATACCCAATATTAAATGAAGGATTAGTGGTTTTGTATTCACATGGTTTTATGATACATAACTTTATCTTACCACTTGGTTGCATATTTGTGTGAGCTTGTATCTATAAAAGCAAGCACACATTTAGTGGTTAAGGTTGGTGAATGGGATATCACTATTAAGTCTTTCTAAGGAGTGCATGTGTGGAGCATGACATGAGATGTGTGGATAAATTCTTGGACACATGAGGATGCATTGGAGAGGCTTGATGCTTCAGTGGTATTCATTGTAACTCTTGTATTGCTTTACTGTTGAATAATAGATGGAGTATGGATGCTTCTAGAGGTTGATTTTTTCCCTCTTGAGGGTTTTCCTAGGGTATATCTTGTATTATTTTGTGGTTTTTCTATATGATCTATGCATTATGGTTACTTGCATGCATGTTTATCTTTCATGGAGTTATGTAGGAAATTGATTAGGATTTTGGGTTATGATGCATTATTTCCTAACAAGTGGTATCATAGCTATAATGGTTGATGAGAGGTGTGAGCTTCCATCTTTTTGGTTATAACCTTGTTTGAGTAAATTTGGTACAAATTTGAATCTATGGACATGCATGCTAAATTTGAGACATTACAAGATATGAAACACATGTTGTAGGTTTTTTTATGTAAATTTGGGCTTTTTGGTTGTTAGGATTTGTTGGGGTTATTTTAGATTTGAAGCATGCAAAATATGGGTCAAACGGGTTTCTAGGATTGTGCTTTGATATGAGGTTTTTATAGAGGAAGTTTTGTAGATGACCTCTTGAGACAAAATGGACCTGACCATTGGATCCAAGATGGTTGAAAAACCAAAAGTGACATAAGACTTTGGACCCTATTTCGGAGGAGTTGAAAGAAAGACAATTTTTTTACCCTCACAACCTGTTGTATGATCATATGACCATATGACGTCTGCAAAAGGTAAAAAATATTTTAAAAATAAAAAAATGCATTGACCTATTAAAAATTATTAAAATGCTACAAAATAATTTTAAATTGAAAAAAATTAAACCCTATAGAACTTTTTATTAGAAAATCATTTTAAAAAAATTAGTGGGGAGCATGGGGTCCGCAAACCTATGCTCGCCCCTATAGCCTCTGTCATGTCACAAGTGTATTCTTTGTCAATGTACATGTGTTTCAGCCCATGACTTGTCCTAGCCACCTATAAAAGCCTTTGACTAAAATTGTTGGCCCTTTTAAAAGGTTTAACTCTTTGAATCATTTCAAAATTAAAATAGCCTAAACTTTGCACTTATGAAAATCTAAACTAAATGACTTCTAAACCACCCACCCCAATGTTTTAATTCTAAAATATTAAATAAAAATCACCACTTTTAAAAATAAATACATTTTTTATTTTGGAGTGGGGCCCACCAAAGAGTTGCTTATATAGAAAAATTGGACTTCTTCTTTTTTTAGATAGGCATTGGAGAGCATTTACAACATACTACATAGTGGATTAGTTATATTATCAATTTGTGGCGCATGGAATGTACGGTACTTGTTTGATCACTTTTAGGTGCCTAGGATTTGAGATGTGATTGTGTGAGAATCTAGAGAGTCAAGAGGCAAAACCTTGAAGGAGTACATATGTTTTTATATTATATTTATGATGGTATAGTTAATTATCAATTTGATGCTTCCTAGTTCAGGTTTGCAGGTGTTTTTTCATTGTTGGAATTTGATGGTGATAGGTACACATTTTGTCTTTGGTTTTGAGGATATGTTTTGACACTAGTGGAGACTTGGAGTCTCGTATGGGTGATATTTGAGTGTAGGTACAATTTTGGCTATGATTATGGTGACATGGATATGTAGGTACATTTGAGCATTGACACAACATGATCATGTATTTGGTTGTTTGGTGGTGATTTGAATTAGTGTTAAGAGGTTGTTATTATCTCTTCAATGCTTATTTGGTTCTTTGACTATGGTTACTCATTTGTGGACATGTTTGGAAAATTAGATCTATGGTTGATTTGGTGTTTGAGTCTTGATGACTATAGGATTATCTTCTTTGATATTTCAGTTTGCATGTTTCTAATGTGATGATGAGTTTGTTTGCTTCATTGTTTTGGACCTATGACTTATGTAGGTTTCTAGATTAGCTATCCATATTCTTGTAGTGCAATAATTTGGTGTGGACTATCTATATCCATGAGATTGATTCAGTTTTAATGCATATTTTGTTATTTGGCCTTTTCTTTGGTCATTTTTTCATTGGTATGCTGCTTTGGGATGAGAGGATGGATAATTAGAGTACATGATTAGTCAATTATTGGGACTTGTAGCATGCCATTTGATCACAATGCCATGATAGCTTGGTTACAGTCATTGGTTATACACTTTCATTGGGAACTTTTGACAATGATGACTTGGTGGTGTAGGATTGGTTCTTGATAGTTTGATGGCAATTGTATCTTATTGGCTTGGAGATCATGGTTTCACTTGTTCTCTAGAGTTGTTGGGATTTCAATTGAGTTTGTATGGACCTAGATGATCTTCATGGAGGAGATGGTTATTTTCATGTGATTGGAGATGGTTATTTTCATGTGATTGGAGATGTGGTTCTTGGTTTAGAGTGTGGTTTGTATTGTGTCATGGTTTACTCTTGATGCCAATTTAGAGGTTTGACATGATACATGATTCTCTTGAGACTAGGATGTATGCATTGGTGCACGTGATCTCCTAGGAGGAGATGGTTAGATCATGGATGTCATAGTAGGTTCTTGATTTTGTAGTTGAAGCTTTGACATTGATCTTGTAGGTTCTCTTGGTATTGAGTACATTGGTCATTTTCTTGGGAGCTTCATGATAGGGTGGTGTTGCATATGGAGCTTGGCATGGATTAATTGGTTTTAGGTGCTCATGGATATTTGGAGACATGGGTGAGGTTGGAGTTCTCTTGTGATTAGAAACATTTTCTTGAGACAATTACTCTTTCAAGGCTTCAATAATAAGACTAGGGAGATTTCACCTAGGTATGGATGTGAGTGCATGATGAACCTATAGAGTAGATTGCTCTTGGAGTGATTCATGATGACTTGATTATCTTGGAGGAGTATTCTCATTCCCCACTCTTGGTCTACTCAGCAGTTTATCATTTAAGAGGTATTTTCACATTATTTATTTCAGATGTGTTATATTTTGTGCTTTGATTTATCATGGGAATGAGTTGAGTCATGGTGATTGATTTTTGAGACTCATTTGAGGATTTTTTAGCATGAGTTTATATTGTTTTATCTTTCATAGATATGGATCTTGAGCTATGGATAGTTAGTTTTGGATGATTCATTTTGAGAGATGTTTGGAATGGTTATCTCCTTGTGCACTTGAGTTTATGTTATCATTAATTAATGAAGAGTTTAAGAGATGGTTATTGGGTTGATTTCTTGTTTTTGGAATAGATACTTTGAGTATGATCTTCTTGGTTTTACATCCATGTTAGCATTTACACGATTCATATGTTGTTTTTGATCTAAGAGATTAAATGTTATTTTGGGTGTTGTTGAGACTTTTCATTTGGTGTTGTTAGGAGATCGTACTTGACATAGTGTTACACTTTTGAGGTGTTGGTAGGACATTTTATGGTTTATAGGTTTTCTCTCTTCATTCTATGGTTCCTTCCTAGAGGTTCATGTTCATATGATTTGGGAGGATAGTGGTGACATGTTGTGAGATATTACATAGATATTTGGGTTGCATGTGTAGATCATTGTTATTATTCTTGGTACTACATATTTTCATCATTTATCACACCCTGATATAGTGTTGATTGATAGACTTGATAAGATTTGATATTACCCGTGCAATGGGAGTTCTTGGATATGAATGTTCTTCATTGACAAGTTTGATACAAGGAGCTTGTGATTGTGGTTTATTAGTTGCATATAATGTTGGCATGAGTTTATTGATATTGTTTATACTTATGAGGTATGGATGGTTGGATGTATTAGCATGTGTTGTGGATGCTCTTTCTAATCGTGTGATTTTTTTACATTTTATAGTAGCTTATTTGGAGCCTTTTTTATCACTTGAATTTTATGTGTGTTTTCTTGGATTGGTGCATCTTCACCTTGACATGTTCCTTTTCTTCCATAGGTGGCATGTTGGAGGCTGAGATTTTTTGTTTGAGATGGTGGTCACTTTGATTTTATTATAGGGATCTTGACGGAACACAAGAGTATGTTGGAGGTTCTTGTGGTTACATGTATGGCTATGATGATGTACTTCATTGATTGGTCCCTTATGTAATGTATACAAGTGGGAGAATGTTGGGATATGGTTTTATACAACATTGCATAATTGTTATATTATAATGTTGTAATTAAATAATTATTTAGTTGTGATACACCTAAGTGGTGTGGTTAATCACACTAGGTAATTATTTGGGGACCACTTTATGTTGTATTGTAACATTGCTTTATTATTTAATATGTGAGGGATGTGAGATAATAATTTAATATTGGGGAAACATTAAGTAAAGTGAAAAATTAGTACCTCCTCATCATTTTTCCTTACATTGGGCATTTTTTTGATTAATTTTATTTGACACAATGCAATAAATTGTATTGTATCAAAGAGGGGAAAGTGTAGACACCTAGAAATTATGACAGCCTGTCAATTTATTAAAACCCTTTTTTTCATCTTTGATAATTAAATAATCTTAGTGTGAGTCACAATTAATGCTATTGACAATTCTATTAAGGGTTTTTAGCAAGGTTTTATTAGTTGCCTTAGATTGGTTGTTACCTTGAGGGTATTAGGGGTGGACCAATGATGTTGGACGTGGTAATATTGCATAGGGTAAGAACTTCATTATTCTTAAATGGTTTTCCATTGTTAGTGATAATGGCAGATGAGATACTATAACAAAAATTAATATGGTAAAGAATGAACTTGGATATTTTGGTTCCAATAGTAAATGTGAGGGGAATGGTTTCAACCCACTTCATAGAATACTCTATGGCAATAATTATGGATTTATGGCCATTGGAGGATGAGGGATAAATCTTTCTAACTAAATTGAGGCCCCATTAAGAAAAGGGCCATTGGTTAATAATAGGTTGAAATCCTTGAGAAGGTGTGTGGATGATATCTTCATGTTGTTGACATACAAGGAACCATTTGACATATCGGCATGCATCTTGCTCCATTGTGGGAAAATAGTATCTTATTTTGAGAATGTTTTTAGCCAATACCATACAACTAGTATGTGCCCCACAAATACTATAATGTACCTCCTATAATGCAAGATTTATTTATATCATGTTTAAAAATCAAACAAGGAACCATTATAGCCTTGATGATAAAGTGTATCTCCAAGGAGGGTGTAAGATAATCCATGTTGGATGGAATATTTGTGTCCGTTGTGGGTGAGGTTAGGTGGTAAAGGATTGATCATGAAGATAGGTGTTTATATAATGGTACCAAGGAGATTCAATACCAAAAAATTTTCATATTATCTTGGAATTAGGTACATCACATGCTAGGGTTAGTAGCTATTCCATGAGAAAATCATGTTCTTTAACTATCTTGTGGTATTTATAATAAAGATCTTATGATGGCCATGGCATTTGCTGATTTTTTATTGAAGCGGGGAAATTATTTAAAATGGCTATGCATGAAGCACTATTTGAAGCTATCTACCATGCACTTTTTTAAGAGGAGCTTGTTTTATTTTTCTTGGTACTCATTATTAACCTATTTTATTACGAGATAATAATCTCCATAGGCTTGTAGTTTTGTGATATTCCATTTAATGACCATTATTAGTCTTGTTATCAAGGCTTCATACTTTTCCATGTTATTGGTGCATGGGAATGCTAGAATGAAATACTTTTGTATGAAGTCATATTACAAAAAGCTTCATAGTGGTGTATCAAGAATCTTGAAGATGGAATCATCAAAAAAATATTATATCAAAGGATCTGTATATTTTAGGGTAGCCTTTGCTAATTGATCCACAACAACATTCCTTTTGATTGATTCTTTATCCACATATTCAATGTAAAACTCACTAAGGATCATGACCCACTTAGCTATTCACCTTGTAAGAGATTATTTTGATAGAAAGTACTTGAGTGGATCAACCTTGGAAATGTACTTGGTTTGATGATTAAGCATTTAATATCGTAGCTTTTGTGAATTAAAAACAATGGCTAGACATGATTTCTCCATGGAAGTGTAGTTAAGCTCATGGTCAATGAAAGTGAAATTGATGTAGTATATGACCCTTTCCATTTTCATCATGTCATGCTAGAAGTTCCCATAATGCTAATGATATCATAGAAATATATAATAACAAGGGATTTCCTAGAATAGGAGGAATAAACATAGGTGGTGATGCTAGATATTATGTGATTTCAACAAAAAAAATTGTTGACAAGTGTGGTCCCACTAGAAGACTATGTTCTTGTAGATAGATGAGAAAATAATTGACCCTTGTTTACAATATGGACAATAAATTTTCAAATTGCCTAGATCTTGCTTTGAAGGCTACATAGTTGCTTGAGTGTCTTAGTTTGTGGCATTTTATTATGGTTGTTAACTTTTCTAGATTACCTCTATTCCTCTTTGTGAGACAATGAATCCCAATAACTTTCATACAATAACATCAAAGAAACACTTCTTTGGATTAAGGCATAATTGATATTGAGCTAAGAGATCAAATATACGCTCAAGGACTTGAGGATGATCTTATCTTGTCTTATATTTACTTAGGAGGTCATCCTCATAATCCTTCATGATGATGTGAAGGCGATCATGAAATATAACTATCATAGGTATTTGATATTTAGCTCATATATTTTTGAGACCAAAGGGCATAACTTGGTAGCAAAAGGTTCCCCATGTTGTGATCAACACTATCTTATGTTGATCATCTATGGTTATATGGATAATGATTATATCCTAAAAATTGTCTATAATGGATAACATTGCATGTCTAATTGTATGATCTATAATGGTGTTGAAATATTAGGCAATGAGAATTCATCCTTTGGGAAAGCTTTATTAAGGTCTCTAAAGTAAATGCAAATACAAATTCCCCTAGTGACTTCAAAAACTTGCATAATGTTAGATACTCATTTTGGATAATATATTAGACAAATGAAGCCTACTTCAAGAATTTTTTATAGCTTTGATTCAACCAAGGGAGTGATTCAGGGGTGCATCTTAGTTTTTTCTTAACAAGCTTTGCATTAGGGTGCACCATTCGATGATGGACAACCAAAGATGGATCTAATCCAAGAATGTTAGAATAGGACCATGGGAAGTTATTATATGTCTTATGTAGGATAGTTGAGATAAATTTCTCTTCTTTAGATGAGAGGGTGGACACCATGTAATTATTTTTTTAGCTTTTCATTTGTGTCCAAATTAATTTCTTTGGTTTCCTCAATCACAAATGTAGATATTTCTAGTCCTTGTGGATCCATGAGGGGGAGCTTGAATTCCTCATAATCTAGTGTCTTGTATAGGTTTTCATTAGAAGATACATCCTTTATTTTGACTTTTTATAGATTCGATGGTGTCTCATAGCTTAGTTTTCACTAGGGGGTATTTTTTTTCTTTTTTGACTTTTATTTTTGCAAGTAAGGAATTCATCTTGCCCAAAGTACGCATAATTGTTCAATTCATAGATACATATTTAATTATCATCACCTAGAGGTAAATTGTCCCATAGTCCCATTAACTCGATGAATGCCTCACCATTTTGGAACACTTCAAGAGGTATGGAGCCTTGTTGATCCCAATCTATAAGTTCAAGATAATAGAGTGGAAGTTCAATGATAAAGATGGTGTTATCAATGAAGAGTGGGAATCTATCCAAGTCATCAAATGAGGTTATAATGATTCCACTATAAACAGTATTATCCATAATGTCAGAAGTAGTCTCATCATGTTAGGGGCATTTGATTGTTTTGTGGGTTGTTCTTATGGAGGTATGTACCCAAGACCTTTTCCCTATGATTTAATTGGAGGATTGATTATTTGTAAAATTCCTTGTTCATTAATGCCCAATATTTTTCCCTTTTAATTCATGTTTTTATTGATATAAAAGGGATAGGATATTATTTCCATAGGTAGTCAAGAAGAGTATTATTTGTATTATATTGATCCTTTTACATCCAAGTATTAACATCTTGGTCAAGTTGTAGTGTGCATGACGATGAAAATATGGTGGCTTCATATTCTTTGGTGTTTGGTGCTTTTTTATTCTCATTGGGTGGGTCAACCATATGAGCAAGGAGAGAGAGACATTGTGTCAATGTGAAAGGAATCATGCAACTCATATTATCTCCAAACTTTGTGAGTGATCTTGACCTTGGGGAGTATGAGATTGGGGATGGTGGATGAGGTGGATCAAGATGATAATATATTTGGATTGATGTAAGATGAAGCTTTAGTTGTGCTGGAAGTCACAACATTAGTACTTGGACAATGATGAAACTATTGATAAGATGTTTCCATAGTCTGATAGTACTCAAAGGGATAGGGATTGGTATAGATAGTAACTTCAATGTTGTTGTGAGCAAATTTAACACATTGATGATAAGTGGATGGAATTAATTGCATATTTTTTACCCATGGGAAGCCAAGGAGGATGCTATATGGGAGGTCAAGATCAATAACTTGACATGTAGTAGATTGCAATGTTGAACCACTTATACAAGAAGAAATATAGTGACCTTAGATTCCCATTATACATTATCATATATGACTCACTTAACCTTGTGTTTGGCTATAAGAACTTCAATATTGAAAGCTTTATTATGGTATGGGTGAATGGATCAACTTAGCATGTGAATAGAACCTACTAGGTTAACTAGTTAGGTAAGATACATAATTCACACCAACACCCCCAATAAGTGTAACTTAGGGAGAAACAAACCAATAAAAAGGATTCATGGATGGGTCCTAGCTACAAGCCATTATAGCTATCCATCTATAAACACAATCTCTCACAAAAAAAAATGAGAAAACCCAATGGGACAAAACTCCTTCCCAAAAGAGAGATAAAAATAAAAATCTCTCACTAAAGAATGAGAAGGTAAAAAACCCATGCAAGAAAAAATACCCCCACAAGAAAGAAGAATAGAGACTATGCAACCCCCTTTCAATGTGAAGTCTCCTGCAATGATGGTATATGCTCAATAATGAATGCTAAATATGATCCAATCTTGTTGAATAACATTCCTCCCACTAGGAAGAAACAAATATAAGATGGTATGCATGGTGTCTTCTCATTCTTGAAAGGAAAATGAGGAAGAAAGATGATGTGTGATGTATTTGAAGTATGCTCAAGTGTCTCCATGTTGATGTCAAAAGCTAACACACTCCAAACAGACATTCTAGGCCACACTATAGAAGATGACAATTCAAAATATTTTAGAAATGGATGTCGAACATAGTTTAAAGATAAGGATATCTCCTCTAAAGAAAAAGAAGCCTCTTCAAATTTCTACTCAAAAGAATCCACACTCATATAAAACTATTAAGAATGATCATGTAGAGAATGAATAAGAGGATTAGAGTGTTCCCTCACAACAAATGAAGAAGTATCATCTTCATCAAAGAGAATATGTATGCAATCAATGGTGTCTCCCAAAATGAAATATGGAACTCTACAAACAAACCAACAATTTTTTTCAAGTACTCATCCAAAGTATCTAGAAGACATTAAATTTCTTGTTATACTGAATTGCAAGAAGCTAAAATTGTGGCAACACAAGCATCATTAGAAGCAACAGTAGATAAAGGATATGAAATAACAACACGTCTCTAGATCCTTAGTAGATGAAAGAATACCAAGATTCAAATGACCATACTAAATCTACTAAATCCACACTAGATGCTTGAGTGTGAACATTAACTAAAGGAACAATAGGAGAAAAATGTGAGAAGGTGTAGACTCGAGATTGGTGATCAAACTCCCCAACTACAACTATATCTTTGCTATGTAAATCCTAGATTATGATAAAATATAATCAAAACTCAACACTCTTTCTTGCTCCACCATGTGTGATCTAATAGATAGAAAGGATATTGGTTGACCATGAAGACACGTAAAGAACATCATTAAATGATCTATCATCCATGTCAATGGATCCCTTCCCAAAAACACACATATATATGTTATTAGCCATCAAGATGTGTGGTGATGAACAAGATTCAAATGAGGACATACTCTCTAATGAATCCATATGATGTCAGGCTCTTGAATCAAGTATCCACCTCTCTAACTTAGAATATGTAACTACAACAAAATATTTCCCCTTATGTCTCAGAATTTGATAAAGAATAAGAATACGAACCCTTTGATGTTGAAAGACATTTTATTTGATTCTTCTTACGAAGATGCTTCAACTCATCAATATATTTTAAAAATATAGATGTTCATCATGCCATTTTTTCTTGCAATATGAACATTTAGGATTCTTCTTCTTAGATGATTCCCCTTGAGAGTGAGAGGATTCATATTCTTTATGTAGCCTTTTTTTTCTTTTTCTTCTTTTCAGGATTCCCTAATTTTTTTTTGTACCTTAGGCTCACTAGCCAACAATGATTGTGATGAATAAGAATTGATTAGACCCATGTGAATAAATTTTGCTTCCTCTTTGATGAGGGGATTTGAAAAGATAAATTTAAGATCAACGTATGATTCTCCCATAGAAATTTGATGGTATGAAAGCTAGAAACAAACACTAAATACTCAGGACCAACCTTGGATAATATCTTTAAAATAAATTTTAAATCCTTTACCAATATTGCAATCTTTCAATTGTATTATTAGTTCCTTAATCTTGGAGATGTACCTTGGATGTGGTAAAAACCTTTAGGATCAAGATTCACCAAATCATTGTCAATATGATATCCCCTAATCTTAACAGTTTTAACATATAATTTCTCAAAAGTATCACATGCCTCTTTAGGTTTTTTTCATGATTCAACATGAAATTTTAAATAAAAAGAGACTGATGAACATATGCATCCAAGAGTTTTCTCATAGTCAGTATCCCTTTTTTCTAACTCTTTAGAATCAATAAGTTGAGGAATGGTTTCTTTTAGATGGCCTAGACAACCTTTTCCCATGAGATGATTTCATACTATTTTTCTCCATGAAACATAATTATATAGAGTTAGGAGTTCAATTTGAGATTTTTCCATTACAAGAACATACAACTAACAAAATAAAGCAATCAACCACCACAAGATTTACCCCTCAAATTACTCAATCAATAAACACCCCCAACAATATATGATCCAAAACTTTATGCTTAGTGTGATTAAAAGTGCCACTAGCCAAAATTAGCAAAGTGGACTTGATCTTAGTGTTTACAAATATCAAATTTGGCCACAAACTCAAAGTAAAATTTTCTTACATATAATGAATCAATTTGATAAAACCACTATATTCGCATGAAAAATAATGCACTTTCAAAAATATTACACCCAAAAATTATGTTACTATAGGAGTGAGAATGGAGACCTAAAAGTTCCCAAAAAATGAGAACAAATCAACAACACCTGTGTGAATTTATATTTTTTGGAGAAATTAGGTGCCAAATTACATCACTATGAATAGCACAAAATTCTATCCCAAATAAAAAATAATGCTACAAAAAGGGTCCTAAGCCTGAGTTATGAGCCTCTGAAGTTTTCCTTCCAAAATGAAAACTACATTAGAGAGGAGGTGCCCAAATTGGGGGTCAGCCTATTCACATCAACCTCATACAATGCTAACTTTAGAAAAAGTGGCTGACAAAATATTATTTGATTGAAAAATATGCTACATATATGGAATATTCTATCGAATATTCTATAAAATATTTGGGATGTCAATGATAGAATCTAGTGATAAAATATAAAATATTCTTTCACCAATCAGTGGTTGGAGAAATTCTATGGTAGCCAAAATATTTAGGTGGGTGGTATATTCAATCACTATCAGAATATCCTCTATTGACGATGGTATGGTGAAGTCATTGAGGGGGTTACGGTTGTCTATGGCATTGCACCACGTGGCATGATTGTAGGAAACTTGACACTAAAGGAAGTCTACAAGACTTCTCCATAATACATACAAGTTCTACTCATTTTTTTTTAATTATATATGTATATTTAAATCAAAAGATTATTTAAATAAAAAATTGATTTTTTTCTCATCATACCACATGAGCAACTTAGTTTTTACAACTTTGACCTATAATTATGGTAGTCATATGGATGAAAAAAGAGGGAAAATTTTTCATCAAGCTCCAAGTGAAGTGCTTGGATTTTAATAATTCCACAATCAATATTAGGATTTTTGGGTCTCGTGGACATGATGGAAAGGTCTATTTTGACTCAAAATATCTCTAAAATTGTATTTTACCTCTTGTATCTAGTAATCACTTCTCAAATTCAAACCCTCATATATCTAGCTTCAAATATCCAATTTATACAAAAAGGAAAAAATGAATTTCTTAAACCCTTTGGACTCAATGGTGAGCTCATATCTGCACCAATAATCTCCAATTTTGACATACAATACAAAGACACACAGAAGAAACCCCAAATTTGGTATTTCTTCCAAGGATTTTTTTTCTCTAGATCATTTGATGTAAAAGAAGATCATCCTCAACTTTTCAAGATCTACCAAGATTTGCAACCTAGATCTTTCAATAAAGACTAACAAGAAGCAATCCCACAAGCTCTGATATCATATGTATAACAGTTGGTATAGAATACTCTAAACCATACAAGATTTGACTAAATATTATAGCCACCAAAGATCTAGGAACTTTATGAAAGCACAAGAGATATCACCTATGAAAGAATAATGCTATTCTATCAAAGGATGCAAATGATAGATTATGATTCTTATGATTGTTATTTACACATGAGAACCCTTGATTATATAGCCAATATGAGACATAGGACTAGAAAAGATAATGAAAATTATCTAAATCCTATGTCATGAGACAACTAATATTTTATGACATATGGCACAAGCATTAAATGAAAAAACATAAGACAAGATCTAATGCCAACTAAGACTTCATAATGAGGTTTTTAGATGCCACTTCTCATCTTCACTAATGACCTTCAAAATTCTTAAATAATGTTATTATTGGCCAAATATGTTTAATGACACTTATCATTGGGTATCTAAATGTAAAGAGTGCAAATAATTTGTTGGTAAACCTCAACTTATCATTGTTCCTTTTAAAACTAATAGTGATTGAAGAGCATTTTTAATAGTGGGGGTTAGATTTCATGGGGCCAATTAATCCTACTTCAAGTGTTGGTCACACCCATATCTTGGCGGCTATATATTATTTTACTAAATGGGTTGAGGCTATACCAATGAAGCGTACTACCTCAAAAGTAGTCTACAATTTTATTGAGAACATCTTGGTACATTTTGGAGTTCCCCAAAAGTTGGTGATAGATAATGCAAAAAAAATCTCATCCTCGAAGATCATCTTTTTGTTATGAACATGGAATTTCTCCAACTCATTCATCTAATTATTACCCCCAAGGTAATGGTCAAGCTAAATCTAGCAATAAAAAATTGGTGTCAATCATGAAGAAGCTTGTAGATGAAAATCAAAAGAATTGGCACAAGAAGTTATATGAGGCTTTATGGTTAGATAGGATTATGCAAAAAAGAGCCATTGGAATGTCTCTATTTGAGTTAGTAAATATTGTATTGGTTTAGCTCTGGGTCAATGCAAGATCATGGGGGGAAAACTAGGCCCCTAAGTGGCAATGAAAATTCAGAAAAATAGAGTTATGCAACTTGACATAAAAATTTGAATAGGTTATTAACATAATTTCGAAAATATGTAAAAATAGAATTTGTAGAAAATTGAATCTAGTTTCCAAGCTACTAGTCTTTTTTTGAAAAAATAATATATTTAGTGAAAATTTCAAATTTCAATGTAATAATACTAAATTTTTAGGAAAAAAATAAAAAGGAGGTGTTTGTCCAACCACCCTAATGGGGAGAAAAAAATAAATTAAATTTTGAATCTCTCAATATAAGTTTCGAAGCTACTAGTCACTTTTTGAAAAAAATAAATCTATTTAGTGGAAATTTCAAATTTCAATGCAATAGTACAAAAATTTTAAGAAAAAAAAAAAAGTAGGTGTTTTCCACCACCCTAATGGGGAGAAAAATAAATATATTTTTTTGAATATCTTAATATAAGTAGAGGACACATACCTGGATGTGATGCATATTTTTTTATATATTTTTGGCAAGAAAATATTTAGTTATAAATTTTCTAGTAGGAATTTTTAAAAATATTAAAAATGATTTGTCCAACCACCCTAACTTGGTCAAAAAATTATGAAATGTATTTATTTATTTTAAACTATAATTTGTGTAGCATTTTGTGTGATGCATCTTTCATATTCAAAAAATGTAACTTAACCATTTAAAAGTTATAGATGTTTTTCAATCAACTTATCAATCAAGACTTTGCACATAGTTCATGTAGAAAATAAATAATAATGACCTATTAAATTCAAAATAAATCATATTTTATATCAGAAGAATGTTGCCAAATTGCTAAACAAACCCTTTTCATTTCATCAAAATTGAATGAAAAAAATTGTCAGCACAAAGGGTGAAGTTTGAAAAAATCTTGCAACCCTTATAAACACATCAAGGGGATGTTGAATTTTCAGGTTGGTCACCCCCAAGCCAAATTCAAGTCTCTATTTGGGTGGCCTTGTCCTGTATTTAGGTGGTCCTTCTTCGTTTAGTATTTTTTCCAAAATCCACCAATCTTTGTTAAGACAACCTTGTCCTAGGTTTTGGTAGTCTTGGCATACCTAGCTCCTACTCCCAAATTTCATCCATCATTCAAAGGTCTTATCTCCAAATAGGTGGTCATGTTATATCTTTCAATGATTTTGTTCCCCATTTAAAAACTAAAGATTAAAATTTTGGCTTGAAACATAGATATAGCTCCCTAAACACTAAGGAAACAATAAAACACCCTTCACACACTATATTCAAAGATAAAAAGTTACATCCTTCACCTTAAACACCATATGTCAAACCAAACATTATGCCTCTAATGACAAGGAGAAACTTACAACACATCCCCTAAACATCTAAAAAATTGATACTATACCATTTAGAATAAAAACTCAAACCTTCAAAAACTTGAATCAAGATCTTAAATCACAAGAAAGCACCTCATAATTCTCTCTTGAGAACATAGCCTATCTCAAGTTGGAAAATCTTTGAAGAGCCAAAGACATAGTTTGTATCCACACTTCCTCACTTGAGAATTTGACCTATCTCGAGTAAGAAATCAATACCAAATAAATATCACCTTAATATCTTGAATAAAGCTAAAAGGAAACTAACTATAGCCACCCATTCACAAAATTGTTAGGTTAGGTGGCATTAATCTTGTAAACCTATGTCATTTATCTGTCTCCATGTTTTTTGGAAAGTCTTCTAAGGGACATGAGAGAAATTGATTAAATATTGGCATATATTTTAATTATATTTTCAAGAGAGGATTTAATGTTGGTAGAGGTTACACATCATTATGAAAAAAGTCTCTGTGTAGCACCCCTCTAATTTGCTTCTTTTTTTTTTAGACAATGATTTTACTTTGATAGACCATGATACTATGTTGTTGTTATTTGATCACTAACATTGGAGTGATGATGGTTTTTATATTGTGATGTGATGGTACACTTTATGGATGACTATTGATCATGACATGCTTTCTGGTTAACATAGATTTTTATTTGATTTGATATTGATATATGCTCATTTGTGGTTAATTAATGTTTATAGTTTTGTCAATTTTGATGTGACACTGTATTGGTGAAGGGAAATGGATTGCATCACTCACTTACGAGTGCCCTATGATTCTGGGATTTTCTCTTCACAGTGTGATTGTTTGTGATTTATATACATGTACAAAATATGTTTTATTGTAGGATTACAAGTATAGGACATTGAATCCACCTGGTTTCAAAGGTTTGAGCATGTCCATTTCCCAACAAAATAGTTGATTGGGAGATAGTAATAGGTTTTCCTTGTCAAACCACAACCCTAGCCATAGTGTGTCGTCAATCCTTGTTTTAGTATGCTTTGTTGTTATGTTGTCCACATTTTCCTTGTCATTTATTTATTTTGCAAGGTATGTTCTGTGGGAAATTAATGTTAATGAATCTTTATTATGGTTTTTAGTTATTATTTAATTAATTTTGATTATTATCTTTTTAGGCAAAAGGCATTGCGACCTATATATATTATATATAATATATGAGAAAAGTTTACATTGATATCATCAAAAGAAGGAATATTTCCAAATAATTCTAAAGCATACTATTGTCAGATACTAATTTCCATTTGCAACAAATATCTAAAATACCTATCAAAATACATCATAGTAACAAAATATAAGTCTTTTCAAAAACCTATGGCAATCTCCTTGATCCTTCTACAATAAAAGATGAATTAAACAAAAGAAGCATTTCATATATCCACTATAAGCCATAAAAAAATGATAATTTGTAAAGGCTAGAAATTATTCTTCCCTACAATCCTCTCCAATAATCTAGATTTCATCTTGACCTTCAGTTGTCTCCACCAAACAACATTCCTATGCAAAGAAATCTAACTCAAAATGGGGCACATAATGCTCTCCAACCTTGGCTGCTACTACATATTGCTCTCCAATAGAAAATCCCTCAACATTACCCATTGGAATGGCATTGTCAACTAGTGTTGACTCTATTTGGAGGATGCAAGCCCTAGCCACAACAACATATTGGTCACCAACTAAAGAAGCTGCAACATTTCCCACCCGATTAACATTTTCAACTAGTTCTAGCTTTGCTTGAAGAGTTTGAGCCCTCACCATAGCAACATCTTGAACACCAATTGATAGGCCAACAATGTTTCCCACTAGTGCAACATTTTCCTTTTAAATTGGCTCTATCTAGCCACATCATATCACAAACCATGTGCCACCATCTTCTACACCAAAAGAAGCTAAAGTCTAAGGTGGGCGAAGTTTATGAGCACAAAGAAATGAAATTGCATAATACTTTTCATTGATGTCAAAATTTAGTGTGACATCCAGATGTTGGGAATTCCTTCTTAAAGCTTTAAGTAAAATGTTATCATTTCTAAATTGTAATGCTAGCCTTATTGCTTCCAAAATGACATCAAAACCCACTCTATTTTTGACAAATTCCCTAGGGAATAAATCACCCAAATAGCCACCACCCACAAATATATTGTACTATTGAACAACTTGCAGTATTGTATCACCATCCAACATTTAGGGTTTAACAAATTTAGAGACAATTAACTCCAAATCTACTAGGGATTGAAGGAGATCCAAGGTATTTGATAGAAACACAAAAAGAACTTGAGAGGGGTAGATCAGATGCCTAGCTCTAGGACTAGTTAATTCAAAGCCTAGTATAAAACATACTGATTCCTCAACCCTAGGATATTGAACTCCAAAAATCATTGCCAAGTCTGCATGGGTGAGATTAAATTTTGATTAATGTTGTTAGAAGCTTTATATTTGATTTAATTAATTAAATTTAACTTATTTTGTAAAGTGATTTAATCTTTGATATTAAATTTATTTTATAAAGTGATTAAATTAATTAGATTAAATTTAATTAGATTTTTTTTTAGATAAGAGGCATAAAGCCTATATATTCATATTAATTATAAAAGCATAACAAAATTGTAACAAAAAACTATTTGATTGCCATTTGAAACTTGGCAATGCACTTTTAGAATTTGCTAACAGTAACACCCTACCCTAATTATAGGACTATCTACATCACTATTCCCATACATTACAAGCATATTATCCATTTCAAAAAACCCCATATTTAAACTCAAACTTGATTCAGCTGCTAAAACATCCCAATTAACTATCCACTAAACACTGTAAACTTCCCCAATAATTAACAACTAAATACTATAGGTGTATAACTAACAAAAAGGATCAAAGCACCAATTTTTTTAATTCTTTCATGTCAATTGGCTTGTTCTCACCCTAGCTTTCTTTAGAAGTCATCCTTTCCATCACCCTGGCTCTCTTTTGCCTTGTATAAACTTCCATTCCAATATCTTTACATGTACCACCAGCTGCTATGGGCATATTCCTTTCGGCCACATTCCCCTTGTCCTTTCCATGAACCGTCATCAAACTATCATCTTTCTATATATTTCCTTGATCCAGGGTATGCACTTTCCTAGAATTAAGGTTTTTTTGAAAAAACAAGCATGCATGAGAATTGAGAAATGCAATTGCAATTTTTTTTTTTAATGTCCATTTCCAACTGAGCACAAAAGCAATGTGAATGCTTTCTCAAAACCTTCAAAAAATAATGATCATTTTTACTCTGCAACCCCATTTTCATGGCTTCATATACCTCATTCAACACCTAACACTTTCAAAGAAGTTTGTGTGAAAAATCCCTCCTACTAATCCTTTACCCTTAAAAAAAAGTACCACTGAACCACCGATAGCAAGTGACCATGAAGAAAGTGGCATTTAACATATTTATGTGCAACTAACTCTAGTTCCTTGAAAGACTAAGAAATATCAAGAAAATTAGAAAAGAAGATTGATAACACCTGGGACTTTAGGAAGAATCACCCGACGTGAATCAGGCCTAATGATTTCCATCCCTAAAACTATTCAAATACTATCTACTATTCTAGGACATTCCATACAAAAAATTAAAGAAAGGTCTTCATCTGAGAGGTCTTCTTCAAATGGCTTCTCCTAGTTTTTAATTTGTATGGAGAACCTCAAATTCTAGGGATGTGCCATGTGTATGGAGAAAATAATATATATCACCACCCAAAGAAGACATGAACCTTGCTTGCAAACTTTACTATGAAACGACCGCCACCTGCTCTATTTACCAGCTCATAGACTTATAAAAAGATGGACATGTTTCCCTTGTTTCGACACAAATAAAAACCCTCCACCTAGCAATGCCATATCAGGTAATTATTTAGAATGAAATGATTGAAAGTTAAGAATTCCCTTCCCACAACTGAATGAGGACACATTTCCCAAAACACATTGCATCAACCCTGTAGTTAGGTTATGTTTCATGATTACCCATGTACTTGCTTGCGCACTTGTGCAATCAAAACAAAGTGAGGAAAAATCTGATGAATAAGCCATAAGCCTATCCATTATGGAGGACTTAGTCACTTTTTGTGAAGCAATATGTTGAGTCAGTATTGCATTAGCATGCCAAAGATTATGGTAAGTTATTGTTCCCACCTCACACCTTGATTTAACCTTGATAAATTTCACAGGCCTTATTTAGAAAGTAATAGATTATGTAAAATTGAATCTTCTCTTAACAACACTTTCAAATATTTATGCTTGAACTCTTTTCCTCCACACCCCATATTTTCCAATCTATTTGAAAAAAAATTTGCTTCATGATAAACATGAGAAATGTGCACCTCTTGAATAGAGTCCATCAATAACCATGTTTTTTGTAAAAGATAACAAAGTTTCCAATTATAAATTCTTTTCAATTTGCATGCATTTATAATAATTAGGGAATCTCCTTCAATATGCACCTTATTCATGCACAATTCCTTTACCAAACATAGTCCCTAAAGTAGAGCCTTTTCCTCTACTACATTGTTTGTATCATCTTCTAGTTTTAGAGCTTGATCCATTAACAAAAAGCCATTTGAATCACGAATACAAACTCCTACCCCTGAAAATCCTGGATTTCCTTTGCATGCACCATCAAAATTTAGTTTAACAAAGCCAGGATCAAGAGGTAGCCACTTAACTTTGGATCTATCAACTTTAATTGAGCATTGATCTTGACTACCCCCATAAACTAGCTTGGATATGTGTTCCCAATTACTTAAAATCCAATTATCTGAGTTAGTAAATGTAGATGAGTGATTTTTGGTATTTCTCACATAAGAATTGACTACCTCTAAAATTTTCTTTTCAATTTTGAAAAGAAGTTGCTATAGTGATTATGATTGCTAATGAAAAATCCTTTGATTTTTCTCCCACCATATACACCAAATGACTAATGAAGGTGTTGCTCTCCAAATACAAGCATAAAAATAATTTTTGTATAACACAGGCCAACTCAAAAAAAGGTCCCATAAAGAACTAGGAAATGGGAAATGAATATTAAGTTTCCCTCTTACAAATTCCTAGCATTCTTGAGCTACTTTGCAACAGACAAAAAGATGATCCACATTTTCAATAGATTCTTGACATAAAACACAAGTAAAAGGATCCACTATGCCCAATTTGTGCAATCTATCACTAGTCAAAATCCTTTGCTTGAGTGCTAACCATGCAAAACTTCCAACCTTAGGAAGTGACTTGGGGTTCCAACAAAACAAGAAGGCTCTGTGAGATTGGGACTGAGATTCCCTCACCGTTATTGACTTATACCCTTCATGTACTAAATAGTTTCCATCTTTTGCAGTAGCCCATAATAATTTGTTTGCTTTCCCTGAAAAGAAAACTTCCCTTCTGCCCAATTCCCTCATTAGAATTGAATCTTGGAGGGGAGTAATATGAAGGATAGAAAAATCCTTCCATATAACTTTATGAGAATGAAGATCAACTACAACTAAATAATCTATTAACTTTCTACCCCATACTTTCAAAAAAAATTGAACCAAAGGTTGCAATTTTAGCACCGAATTAAGAGGTGGAAGGCCATTCCACAAATCCATCCAAAAGTGAACTTGCTCGCCATCATTCACCTCCCATGTCAAATAAGGAAGAATAGTATCCCAACATAGAATGATGAAGTTCCACGTGACCAACTAGAAGGTGGATCTTCTATTGTAAACACCCTTTGAGGATTACTATTGTCTAGATACTTCTCTTGCATTATGTTACACCATTTGAGGTTAGGTCTCTTATACATCTGTGATGACAATTTTTCTCCCAATGCTAGATTTCTTGCAAATAGACTATGCAAACGGGCCCCACCAGCATGCTTTTCCATTCACATAGCATCCAAGGAAATAAGAGGCACTTTCCTTTTTCATCGATATTGCCTCTCCATAAAAAAACTTTAATAATTTTTTCAATACTTTTAATAATACATTGAGGTGCATTCAAAATAGCAAGAAAATATTTTGGTATTGAAGATAGAACTATCCTAATCAGCATGATCCTACCTGGAAATGACAACCACCTCGTTTTCCATGTCATAATTTTGGACTTCAGTCAATCAATGACTTGTTTCCAATACTTGGTTTTATCTTGACCCATAAAAAAGAGAATACCTATATAAGAACTAGGTAACTCTACTAATTGAAATCCCAAAATATCAACAATTCTCTTTGAGATTGAGAAGCCTATATTAAAAATTAAAATCTTGGATTTATCCATTTTTTTTTCCCTGAAATAAAGCAATAATTGTCAAGAGTTAACTTTATTTGGTGAGCTTCATGAATAGTTAATTTCCCATATAGCAAAGTATCATCTGCAAATAATGAGTGTGTAGCAATAGATTGAGTATTTGGAATCTTTATCTAATACTAAAGTCCTTGATTGTGAGACCTCCATATGGATCTGCTCAAAGCTTTTTCCATTAAGATAAATAGGCATGGGGATAAAGGATCACCTTGTCTAACCCCTTGAGTAGCACTAAAGAAACCAATTGGTGTTCTATTTATTAAAACTGAAAACTTAGCCCCAGCCAGATAGGATCTAATCCATTTACAACATTTATTATTAAAGTCAAACCTCTTCAAAACCTTAATTAAGAAATCCCATTTAACTTTGTCATAAGCCTTCATCATGTCAAGCTTAATGATAAAAGAAGGTATTTTGGTGGACTTTATTGAATGCAAAAATTCATGTGCAACTATAGCTCCTTCTGAAGTTTCTCTACTAGGCACAAAACCTCCTTGTTCTGGTGAAACCACTCTTGAAATGAGGGGCCGAATTATGAAATAAATTGCTTTTGTAAATATTTTGTAGATATTGTTGCATAATGAAATTGGCCTAAAATCCGCAAATGTCTTTGGGGATTGCACTTTCGCAATAATGGAAATATGTGTTGTATTAAACTTATTTAGCATTATTCCAGACTTCGTCGATTCTTCCAATGCCAAAAAAATATCAACACCTACAAATTCCCAACACTTTTGAAAAAAGAGCACCGTGTACCCATCAGGACCCGGAGCCTTATCTAGTGCTAAAGAGAATACCACCTTCTTTACTTCCTCCAATGTAAATGGCCGCATCAACATATTATTATCTTCTTCGGATATCAGATTTGGAATACACCCTAGCAATTCTTGTTCCTTATCTTGATAAGATCCACCATCAATACATGAACTACTTAGAAGTTGTGAGAAGAATCTAACTCCCTTGTTCTAAATATCTACTTTTGATGTGAGTAACACATCTATTTCTAATTGGTGAATTGAAAAAAATTTTGAGGATGCCCTTTTAAGCTGCACAGATGTATGGAAAAACTTTGTATTTTTATCTCTTTCTTTAAGCCATAATTCCCTTGACTTTTCACGCCAATATATCTCTTCCATTGCTACTAGCACAGCCCATTCCAATTTTAATTTCCTTTGTTATTCATAAGTCACTGCATCCAGACCTTGTGCTATGATCTTCTCAATTATCTCTATAAGTTGCTTGAAAACCAAATCTTTTTGATGAAAAATGTTCTTAAAAAAATTGCAATTCCAATGTTTAATCTACACTTTTACAAACTTCAAATTATTCCAAAGTTGTAACATGTGGGAACCCTTAATGAAAGGAGCTGAAAACCACCAATGTTGTAGCAATTGCAAGAAATCTAGATGTCTAAACCACATCTTAAGGAACTTGAAGGAAGAGGTATGCTTAACTGCAAGAGGATGTACTTCTATGTCTAAAGAAACAACATAGTGATTTGAACCTATAGTAGGTAAAATATGAGAAGAAAAGACTTTTTGCCCCAAAAACCAATTTGATGAAGCCAAAAATCTATCTAACCATTCTACAATCTACAAGAAATATTTTCTCCTATTATTCCATGTGAACAATCCATTCTCTTGCAAAATATCAATTAGGGCATTATCATTTATGAAATTTGAGAAATCCCCCATCACTGTTGGAGGGGGATAAATACCTCCTTTTTTCTCCCTTAAGGATGTTATAGCATTGAAATCCCCAGCTATAATTACTTTCTCATTTCTAAAATTATCCAGATCATTTGGCAAACTTTCCCATAATTGCCTCTTCTCAATGGTAGCAATAGGAGCATAAACATTTATAAGATGAAAGTATAGATCAAAATGTGAAATTTGTACAAGTTGTCAATGTTTCTCATTAATAAGCAATTGTAAGGTAACTATTTTTGGATCCCACAAAGTGATAATGCCACCTGATGCCCCCTGTGCTAGCGAATGAATAGACTTCCAGAATTTCCATTTCCCAATAGTAGATTAGAAAACATTTTTAGAAGTTTTAGTTTCTTGAAGTAGCACCGCATTTTCTCTACAAGCATCGATTTATTGCTTGATTTGAGCTTTATTGTCAGGGGCACTAATACCCTTGGAATTCCATGAGAAGAGCTTCAATAGGATCGAGGAGAGCAGCATTCTCTCCTCAGTCTTTTATTCCCTAACACAATCAGTTTAGAATCCAATGTTGTTTGCAACCCAGCTATTATGGATTCTTGCATTTTTGTGGCATAAGATTTACGACCCCTTTTACATAGATTTTTCAGTGGATTCAATTGATTAGATGAGGTTTGTATAATAGATAAAGTCTATGAATAATCAAAACTCCCAAGATGCCTAGCAACTCAAGATTCTTCTTCAGAGACAAAAGAAACATCAACAGGAATATTCAAACAATCTTGGATATTTACTTCCCCTTTTGACTCAGTATCTATAATTCCTTCTAATTCTTCCATTGAGTCAAAGTCCCTCAAAGTAGATTGTCCAAGGAACATGTCCTCATTCATTACTTCATCTTCAATCTCTTCTATAAGTTATGTCCCAACAAAAGCTAACACCTGATCTACAAAATCCTCTAATTCTAAGCTAGCAACTAAATCATTCTACCCCATATTGATGCACTTAGCTTGTTCATTGGCTATCAAAATAGATGCAATCAAAGGATTTGAACTAAAATTTGCTGACCTTTTACCTCCAAACATTGATTGTTTCACTATTTCCTCTATTTGTTTAATAGACCAAGTAGA
Organism: Sequoia sempervirens; assembly: GCA_007258455.2. Taxonomy (NCBI): domain Eukaryota; kingdom Viridiplantae; phylum Streptophyta; class Pinopsida; order Cupressales; family Cupressaceae; genus Sequoia; species Sequoia sempervirens. The sequence goes on along the minus strand of VDFB02000008.1, from coordinate 209,171,411 downwards.
GATAGATGGGTTGGATAAGTTCAAGGATTTGGAAAGGAGCTTATGAAAGAGAAATTTTTTGGATTCATGTACTTTGAGCTTTGAAACAAAAAACTTTTCTAACATCCCCCAACATCACTAGAAATCTTTGAGTTTATAGATCTAAATAAACAACTTTTCTCATCTGATTTAAGAATTAGGGGTTTGAATGGCACTTACTGCTGCATTGATAGATCAACCTGTAACTATCTTGAAGAATATTCTTTGGAGACTGGACATTTTACAAAACTATGTCCCACAGCTCATGACAAGCAAAGTATACAATTTCTTAATTTTCAATTATTAATTCTTGTACCCATCTTCCAAATCTCGATGCCAGATGTATTTGAGAAGGAATGAGCTTATTTACATCCAAAAGGGAATAGAATCTAATGGGATTTGTAGGGTCTTTAAAGAAGGTCTTGTCATGAAGAAGAAAGATACTAATCTGATTAGCCATTACTTATATTACCTTCAGCTCTCTATATTCCAAATCCAAATCCTTCATTTGTATCCATGTAGGAATAAACTTGATTACCATGTCTTGGGGTTTAAAATTTGGTATCCATGGTTGTAAATACAGACCATATTCTTGAAATACCCATGATTTTATTCAAAAAACAACATCCCTAATTTTTTTATCCGAAAATAAAACCACAAAAATTCCCCTAGGCTTGTCTAGGTAGAAAACTTGAGAAACCCCTTCCCATTCTACATAAAGTAAATCTTTCAGAGCATTCAAATCCAAATTTAATTGCCAAAACTTACCTATTAAGGATTTTTGGCAGAGATCTTGAATCTGGGGCTTCAAAGAATTATTACGAAAGGAGATTTCCACAAATTTTCTAGGGGTTTGCTTGAAAGATTCACTTTTAGTTTCCTTATTCTACGAATCTTCATTTTGTTGTTGATTCATTGCCACTTCTTTTTTCCTCCATTGCAAAGTCCTTTTCTTTTGAGAATTATATTTTC